>CANTUQ010000039.1:11283125-12497500 GCA_947683425.1 Excoecaria cochinchinensis | reverse complement strand
TCCTAGATTAGTTATAAACTATAAACCATTAAATAAAGTTTTACAATGGATCAGATATCCAATTCCTAATAAAAGAGATTTATTAAAAAGATTATATAATGCAAAAATATTTTCTAAATTTGATATGAAGTCAGGATTCTGGCAAATACAAATTTTAGAAAAAGACAGGTACAAGACAGGATTTAATACTCCTTTTGGACATTACGAATGGAATGTAATGCCCTTTGGATTAAAAAATGCTCCATCAGAATTTCAAAACATTATGAATGATATAGTCAGACCTATTAATGAATTCTCTATAGTTTATATAGATGATGTCTTAATTTTCTCAGAAAATATTAATCAACATTTTAGTCATTTAAGGAAATTCTATAATATTATTCACAATAATGGATTAGTAATCTCTCCAACTAAAATAAAGTTATTTCAGATAAAGGTTAGATTTTTAGGTCATGATATTAATCAAGGAACAATTAGACCAATTAATAGGAGTTTAGAATTTACAGAAAAATTTCCAGATGAAATTAAAGATAAAAAACAATTGCAAAGGTTTTTAGGATGTTTAAATTATGTTCATGATTTCTTTAAAGATTTAGGTATAATTTGTCAACCTCTTTATGATAGACTTAAGAAAAATCCTACACCTTGGACAGAAGAACATACTCAAATAGTAAAAGTTATTAAATCAAAGGTTAAAAGTCTTCCTTGTCTTAGTATTCCTCACCCAGAAGCATTTTTAATAGTCGAAACAGATGCTAGTGATAAAGGATTTGGAGGAATTTTAAAACAAAAAAGAAATAATAAAGAAGAATTGGTTAGATATTACTCAGGAAACTGGAATAATACTCAAAAGAATTATTCTACGATTAAAAAGGAAATTTTAAGCATTGTCTCATGCATCATAAAATTTGAAGATGATTTATACATGAGAAAATTTTTACTCAGAATAGATTGCCTCTCAGCCAAACATATTTTAGAAAAAGATGTTAAAAATTTAATTTCTAAACAGATTTTTGCTAGATGGCAAGCCCTTCTTAGTAATTTTGATTTTGAAATCGAATTTATTAAAGGACAAAATAATTGTTTGCCTGATTTTCTTTCTCGTGAGTTTTTACAGGGAAAATGAATAATAAGAAGATTTTGAGCAAAGAAAGTATTTCAAAACAGAATAATAATCAGCATATTTATACTAATCAGATGATTCCCGTCTCTCCAAACCGTTTCTCTCCTATTGCCCCTAGACCTAGAGCAATAACTCCTCAGTTTTTTCCACCAATTTCTTCAAACCTTATCAGAACACCACCTTTAATTCCACCTTCTACCTTTAGACCACCGACCTATTCTACTATAGTATCCACTCCTACCTTCGCATCCTCATCATCTCCCAAAAGATCTTCATCAATTTATCAGTTGAACCCTCGAAGAAAATTTATCAAAGTTTTAGAAATAGAGGAACAATCATTGATAGAAAATCAGAGTTTTTATAAATTAATTGAATTTATCTTCTTTAGATTTTTCAGAAATACAGGAAAGGGCTTTGCTAAGGCAAGAATTATTAAGTTTAAGAACAGTTTTAACTCATTTACATAATGATTTGCATTTAGACGGATTTTGTGATTGCCAGGATTATATTAATAAACTTAATTTAATAAATATACTTTTAGAATTTCTACAACAAATTTCATAAAATTTTATTCATGGATTTTCAAATAGAAGATATAGATATGCAATCAGACTCATCTTCATCATCTTCTTCTTCTGTTTCTCATGCACCAGTCCATGAAAGTTATATAGACGAATTTATTGAAAAATTCCAATTAGCATTAATGACAATAGATAAAAATGATGCTAGATTATATATGAAATCAGAATTAGAAAAACATTTAGATTTTATAGAAAAGGAAACAAAAAGTTTACATGAATCAGATTTTTGTGATTGTAAAAATTTTGATATTCAAAAGAGATTTATAAAACATATAATTGAATTCTTATATATTAATTCAACATAATGAACTCTTTAGGGTCAACTATTCCTAATTCAAGAATTGATAATTTGATCACTAATTTATATTTAATAGATTTTGCCTCAGCCGATCAGAGAAACTATTTAAAAACAGAATTAAGAAATTTATTAGGTTGGTTAGAAGATATGAATTCTAATTCAGATAGAGATTTAGGAAATTCTTTAGATATGAATTCTCTAGAAATTAATATAGATAAAGTAGAACAAGATTTACATAATTGGACTATTCCAAAACAGAACATTAAAACGATATATTCAATAGGAACTTTTGATTTTATGTCTAGTTATTCAATTAAAACAACAGAACAAACTTTACCAATAAACCAGGAACACGCTAATATTCAATTATTTTCAGGAGAAGCTATTAATAATCATCGAAGAAATAAATATAAATATTTACATATAGGAGCAGTCCAAATAGCTATTAAACCTTTATTCAGGTTAGGATTAGATGTCCCTGTTTTAATGTGTTTAAGAGATGCCAGACATTTAGATTTTTCAAATTCTTTATTAGCCATGGCAGAAACTAATTTAGCAAATGGACCAGTCTATTTTAATTGTTACCCAGGATTTACTTTATGTTTAAATGATAGACATTTGATGGATACCTTAACTTTGACAGTTAAAACAAAAAATTTAAATGTTAAAGAAGAAGTAAAAGCAGTAGCTGTAATTTATAGAGTATATTATAAGGTTATGACAACTTCTATTAATCCTAAATCAGTAAATACTTTAACAAGAGATGAAACTATTATATTTGAAGGAAATAAGGCACACTCTAATATTCAGATACCTAAAAGGTTAAAATGGGATGAAATAACTAGATCAACCAGATGGAATCTTCAGGAAATAAGTGAACCTAGACTAATAAACATAGATGATCAGGTTTCTAGAATAATAGAACATACAGATGGATCTGTAGAAATAGACTTTACAAATACTCCTCAATCAGGTAGACATTCAGTATACTCTAATAATAGACCTTCTACTTCAGCCAGTACTCTAAGACGTACCACTTCAGCTAGAAATTTAGATATTAGAGGAATAGATTTTAGAGGAAATATTCCTAAACCTATATATACAGAAGAAACTGAATCATCTGCAAGCCCTACTAGATCTCAAATGGAAAACTTTTAATCAAACAATTATAAAATGAATTTTGAAATTAATAAAGAATTTCTAAGATCAGATTTAAAAGCAGAATATAATAAAGAAAAAAGAGAATGGTATTTTAGTAACTTTTCTCAAAAAGAATTAGAAAATTTTAGAAAAATTTGGTATAAAGATATGGAAGAACAGAAAGTTAATATGCCTTTATTCTTATGGTTTGAAAATTATTGCTATCAGAATAATATTAATTATCCTTTCGAAAAAGAATTAAAAATGTTGAATAAAGTAGGAAAACTTTGGAATTTAGCAAATGATGAAAGAGTTATATCTATCCATCCTCCATTAGAGAATATAGTATTTAGACAAAATGATCAGGATTATATAGGAATACCTTTTATAGAAATAAAAGAAGAAGACTCTAGAGATAAAAGAATTCAACATATCATGCTTCAGAATAATTATACTAATCAAACTTTAGAAACTATAGGAAACCAGTTAAATAGAATAGAAACTGTAGTACAAAAACCAGTATCAATAGAAACAATTACTCCAAAACCATTTATAGAAGAAAAACCTTTCTTTAAACCTTTTATGTTTACAGGATCACCTGTTAATCTTAACAAGGAAGAATCTATATTAAAGAAAATAGAAGAAAGACTAGGAAATATTAATATTAATCAAAAAATAATTAAAAGCGATAAACAGGAGGATAAACAAGTTGCTGTATTAAATAAAGAAGAAAATTCAGACTCTGATTCAGAATCAATAGCTGAAATAGAAGTTCAATTTAATTTACCTTTAGAAAAATCCTTAGAAATAAATAAGTTAAGAAAAGATGCCCCACTTCCTACTACTAGAAATTATTACAAAAGACCTACTCCACCAGATACTCAATTAGAAGAACATTGGTATCAGGCTAATTACGATGGAAAATCAGTCTATGAATGGAATATAGAAGGCCAATCCGAATATAGGATATTAAATCTTTTAGAGGAAATGACTATGGCAGCTAGTTCTTATAGAACAGTAGGAAATAGAGAACAGGCTATTACCCAAGCCTTAATCTCAGGATTTACAGGACAGTTGAAAGGTTGGTGGGATTATTATTTAACTCACCAAGAACAAGAATATATATTAAAAGCAACTAAAACAATAGTAAAAAGAGAAGGTGATATGGAAACAGAAACTATTATTGAAGACAGTGTAAATACTTTAATATTTGCAATAACAAAATGTTTTATAGGAGATCCTAGTCAGTATCAAGATAGGAATTCAGAAATATTACAGAATTTAACTTGTCCAAAATTACAAGATTTTAGATGGTATAAGGATGTATTTTTAACAAAAGTAATGACTAGACCAGACTGTAGCAATTCTTATTGGAAAGAAAAATTTATAGCCGGATTACCAAAATTATTTGCAGATAAAATCAGGAATAGACTGAGAAATGAATATAATAACGTTATTCCGTATAAAGAATTATCTTATGGACAACTAATTAATTATATCAATAAAGAAGGATTAGCTATATGTTCAGATATGAAATTAAAAGCAAAATTAAAAAGAGAAAATCTTAATAGTAGAAAAGAATTAGGAGATTTTTGTCAACAATATGGTTATGAAAGAATTAGTGCACCCTCTGCTAAAATAAAAAGGAAGAATAAAATTAAACGAAAATATATTCCTAGAAAAAGAACTTATAAGCCCAATATAGAATTAGAAAGGCCCAGTAACAGAAAAACTTATTCTAAGAAAAAATCTTATAAGAATAAAAAACCTCATAAAAAAGATATAATCATTTGTTATAAATGTGGTAGACCAGGTCATTATTCAAAAAATTGTAAAATGAAAGGAAAAGTAAATAATTTAGATGCTTCAGATGAATTAAAAGAGAAAATTATGAAACTTGTAATTAACGATTCCTCAGAAGAAAGTTTATCAGAAGATTATTCTGAAAATGATTTAAATAATATAAGTGAAAATGAATCTAATAATAGTGATTCAGAATCTTGTGAATGTATAGGAACTTGCCAGTGTAATCAAATAAATATGATTAATAATGAACAAGAATTTTTATTAGACATTATAGATAAAATAAATGATCCGGAAATAAAAAGAGACTATTTAATCAAATTAAAAGAATTAATAGGACAAAGGGAGCAAAAAGATTATAAACCTTATAATTTTTCAGAAATTTGTCAAAGATTTAGACAAGATAATAAAAAATCCTCTATTCAAGACCTTCAAGAAGAGGTTAAGAATTTAAAACAAGATGTGAATACATTAAAAAATAAGGTTTTAAACTTAGAAGAAGAAAATTTAAAGGAGAATTTAAGCCGAATATTTAAAAATAACAATCAGGCTTCTACTTCATTAATTATTAACGAATCAGAAAATAAAGATGAATATATTAATAGTATATCTAGAATAAATTATCAAAAATGGTATGTAAAACTAGATATAGTTATAAATGATGATTTTCATCTTTCTACCTTGGCATTAATAGATAGTGGTGCTGATCAAAATTGTATTCAAGAAGGATTAGTTCCAACTAAGTATTACGAAAAAACCTCAGAAAGACTTAGCTCAGCTAGTGGTTCAAAGCTACACATTAAATATAAATTATCCAAGGTAAAAATTTGTAATAAAGGATATTGTTATAAAACTCAGTTAATATTAATTAAAAATTTAAATTCAGGAGTAATTTTAGGAACCCCTTTTCTAACTATGTTATACCCTTTTCAAGTTAATAATAATGGATTATCTACAATTGTTTTAGGAAAAGAAATTCTATTTGAATTTGCCTTTCCTATGACAACGCGAGATATTAATCAATTAAAAAATAATATTCAAGAAATAAATCTAATTAAGAAAAATAAACTAAGTCACATAAAGTATTTAGTTCAAGAAATAGATGAAAAGCGAATAGAAAATCAGTTAAATGAAGATAAAATAAAAGAAAAAGTCAAAGACATAGAAAATACTTTTTTAAAGGATGTTTGTGCTCCTGTTCCTAATGCTTTTTGGAATAGGAAAAGCCACATAGTTAGTTTACCTTATGAAAAAGATTTTGATGAAAAACAGATTCCTACTAAGTCTAAAGCCATACACATGTCAGAAGATTTAGAAAAACTTTGTAGAAAAGAAATTCAAGAATTAAAGGATAAAGGATTAATTAGGGACTCGAAATCTCCATGGTCTTGTTCAGCTTTTTATGTTATGAACGCTGCAGAATTAGAAAGAGGAATTCCTAGATTAGTTATAAACTATAAACCATTAAATAAAGTTTTACAATGGATCAGATATCCAATTCCTAATAAAAGAGATTTATTAAAAAGATTATATAATGCAAAAATATTTTCTAAATTTGATATGAAGTCAGGATTCTGGCAAATACAAATTTTAGAAAAAGACAGGTACAAGACAGGATTTAATACTCCTTTTGGACATTACGAATGGAATGTAATGCCCTTTGGATTAAAAAATGCTCCATCAGAATTTCAAAACATTATGAATGATATAGTCAGACCTATTAATGAATTCTCTATAGTTTATATAGATGATGTCTTAATTTTCTCAGAAAATATTAATCAACATTTTAGTCATTTAAGGAAATTCTATAATATTATTCACAATAATGGATTAGTAATCTCTCCAACTAAAATAAAGTTATTTCAGATAAAGGTTAGATTTTTAGGTCATGATATTAATCAAGGAACAATTAGACCAATTAATAGGAGTTTAGAATTTACAGAAAAATTTCCAGATGAAATTAAAGATAAAAAACAATTGCAAAGGTTTTTAGGATGTTTAAATTATGTTCATGATTTCTTTAAAGATTTAGGTATAATTTGTCAACCTCTTTATGATAGACTTAAGAAAAATCCTACACCTTGGACAGAAGAACATACTCAAATAGTAAAAGTTATTAAATCAAAGGTTAAAAGTCTTCCTTGTCTTAGTATTCCTCACCCAGAAGCATTTTTAATAGTCGAAACAGATGCTAGTGATAAAGGATTTGGAGGAATTTTAAAACAAAAAAGAAATAATAAAGAAGAATTGGTTAGATATTACTCAGGAAACTGGAATAATACTCAAAAGAATTATTCTACGATTAAAAAGGAAATTTTAAGCATTGTCTCATGCATCATAAAATTTGAAGATGATTTATACATGAGAAAATTTTTACTCAGAATAGATTGCCTCTCAGCCAAACATATTTTAGAAAAAGATGTTAAAAATTTAATTTCTAAACAGATTTTTGCTAGATGGCAAGCCCTTCTTAGTAATTTTGATTTTGAAATCGAATTTATTAAAGGACAAAATAATTGTTTGCCTGATTTTCTTTCTCGTGAGTTTTTACAGGGAAAATGAATAATAAGAAGATTTTGAGCAAAGAAAGTATTTCAAAACAGAATAATAATCAGCATATTTATACTAATCAGATGATTCCCGTCTCTCCAAACCGTTTCTCTCCTATTGCCCCTAGACCTAGAGCAATAACTCCTCAGTTTTTTCCACCAATTTCTTCAAACCTTATCAGAACACCACCTTTAATTCCACCTTCTACCTTTAGACCACCGACCTATTCTACTATAGTATCCACTCCTACCTTCGCATCCTCATCATCTCCCAAAAGATCTTCATCAATTTATCAGTTGAACCCTCGAAGAAAATTTATCAAAGTTTTAGAAATAGAGGAACAATCATTGATAGAAAATCAGAGTTTTTATAAATTAATTGAATTTATCTTCTTTAGATTTTTCAGAAATACAGGAAAGGGCTTTGCTAAGGCAAGAATTATTAAGTTTAAGAACAGTTTTAACTCATTTACATAATGATTTGCATTTAGACGGATTTTGTGATTGCCAGGATTATATTAATAAACTTAATTTAATAAATATACTTTTAGAATTTCTACAACAAATTTCATAAAATTTTATTCATGGATTTTCAAATAGAAGATATAGATATGCAATCAGACTCATCTTCATCATCTTCTTCTTCTGTTTCTCATGCACCAGTCCATGAAAGTTATATAGACGAATTTATTGAAAAATTCCAATTAGCATTAATGACAATAGATAAAAATGATGCTAGATTATATATGAAATCAGAATTAGAAAAACATTTAGATTTTATAGAAAAGGAAACAAAAAGTTTACATGAATCAGATTTTTGTGATTGTAAAAATTTTGATATTCAAAAGAGATTTATAAAACATATAATTGAATTCTTATATATTAATTCAACATAATGAACTCTTTAGGGTCAACTATTCCTAATTCAAGAATTGATAATTTGATCACTAATTTATATTTAATAGATTTTGCCTCAGCCGATCAGAGAAACTATTTAAAAACAGAATTAAGAAATTTATTAGGTTGGTTAGAAGATATGAATTCTAATTCAGATAGAGATTTAGGAAATTCTTTAGATATGAATTCTCTAGAAATTAATATAGATAAAGTATAACAAGATTTACATAATTGGACTATTCCAAAACAGAACATTAAAACGATATATTCAATAGGAACTTTTGATTTTATGTCTAGTTATTCAATTAAAACAACAGAACAAACTTTACCAATAAACCAGGAACACGCTAATATTCAATTATTTTCAGGAGAAGCTATTAATAATCATCGAAGAAATAAATATAAATATTTACATATAGGAGCAGTCCAAATAGCTATTAAACCTTTATTCAGGTTAGGATTAGATGTCCCTGTTTTAATGTGTTTAAGAGATGCCAGACATTTAGATTTTTCAAATTCTTTATTAGCCATGGCAGAAACTAATTTAGCAAATGGACCAGTCTATTTTAATTGTTACCCAGGATTTACTTTATGTTTAAATGATAGACATTTGATGGATACCTTAACTTTGACAGTTAAAACAAAAAATTTAAATGTTAAAGAAGAAGTAAAAGCAGTAGCTGTAATTTATAGAGTATATTATAAGGTTATGACAACTTCTATTAATCCTAAATCAGTAAATACTTTAACAAGAGATGAAACTATTATATTTGAAGGAAATAAGGCACACTCTAATATTCAGATACCTAAAAGGTTAAAATGGGATGAAATAACTAGATCAACCAGATGGAATCTTCAGGAAATAAGTGAACCTAGACTAATAAACATAGATGATCAGGTTTCTAGAATAATAGAACATACAGATGGATCTGTAGAAATAGACTTTACAAATACTCCTCAATCAGGTAGACATTCAGTATACTCTAATAATAGACCTTCTACTTCAGCCAGTACTCTAAGACGTACCACTTCAGCTAGAAATTTAGATATTAGAGGAATAGATTTTAGAGGAAATATTCCTAAACCTATATATACAGAAGAAACTGAATCATCTGCAAGCCCTACTAGATCTCAAATGGAAAACTTTTAATCAAACAATTATAAAATGAATTTTGAAATTAATAAAGAATTTCTAAGATCAGATTTAAAAGCAGAATATAATAAAGAAAAAAGAGAATGGTATTTTAGTAACTTTTCTCAAAAAGAATTAGAAAATTTTAGAAAAATTTGGTATAAAGATATGGAAGAACAGAAAGTTAATATGCCTTTATTCTTATGGTTTGAAAATTATTGCTATCAGAATAATATTAATTATCCTTTCGAAAAAGAATTAAAAATGTTGAATAAAGTAGGAAAACTTTGGAATTTAGCAAATGATGAAAGAGTTATATCTATCCATCCTCCATTAGAGAATATAGTATTTAGACAAAATGATCAGGATTATATAGGAATACCTTTTATAGAAATAAAAGAAGAAGACTCTAGAGATAAAAGAATTCAACATATCATGCTTCAGAATAATTATACTAATCAAACTTTAGAAACTATAGGAAACCAGTTAAATAGAATAGAAACTGTAGTACAAAAACCAGTATCAATAGAAACAATTACTCCAAAACCATTTATAGAAGAAAAACCTTTCTTTAAACCTTTTATGTTTACAGGATCACCTGTTAATCTTAACAAGGAAGAATCTATATTAAAGAAAATAGAAGAAAGACTAGGAAATATTAATATTAATCAAAAAATAATTAAAAGCGATAAACAGGAGGATAAACAAGTTGCTGTATTAAATAAAGAAGAAAATTCAGACTCTGATTCAGAATCAATAGCTGAAATAGAAGTTCAATTTAATTTACCTTTAGAAAAATCCTTAGAAATAAATAAGTTAAGAAAAGATGCCCCACTTCCTACTACTAGAAATTATTACAAAAGACCTACTCCACCAGATACTCAATTAGAAGAACATTGGTATCAGGCTAATTACGATGGAAAATCAGTCTATGAATGGAATATAGATGGCCAATCCGAATATAGGATATTAAATCTTTTAGAGGAAATGACTATGGCAGCTAGTTCTTATAGAACAGTAGGAAATAGAGAACAGGCTATTACCCAAGCCTTAATCTCAGGATTTACAGGACAGTTATTCGGATTGGCCATCTATATTCCATTCATAGACTGATTTTCCATCGTAATTAGCCTGATACCAATGTTCTTCTAATTGAGTATCTGGTGGAGTATATATATATATATATATATATATATATATATATATATATATATATATATATATATATATATATATTTATGTATGTATGTATGTATGTATATATATATATGTATGTATGTATCTATATATATATATATATATATGTACATACATACAGATATATATATATATATATATATATATATATATATGTGTGTGTGTGTGTGTGTGTTTGTGTGTGTGTGTGTGTGTGTGTGTGTGCATACATATATATATATATGTGTATGTACATACATACATATATGTATTGTAACACCCCCATCGTCGCCCCCGTTGGAAGGACGCCGACGGGCGCGCTACACGACGCTCACTCGCACAGATATACACATGCACAATGCGGAAGCATACATTCATACATAACATACATACGAAAATATGGGATAACTAAAAACTTGACTTAACATGCGGGCACAGACTGATCATACAATAACTCACACGCAGGCACTAAGCGGAAGCAAAAAGCGAATAATAATACAAAGGAATAACTAATAAATATAATAACGTTTACATATCCCAAAATAATCTCCAGATCAATACATAATTAATTACATATACAATAATACAGAAATACAAATGCTGAAATACAGAAGCTGAACAAAATACAAACTTCTAACTCCTATGTGACCGACCTTGCAGATGCGCGACTAGAACAGAACCAAACCTGCCACCTGCACGGGAAGAGAACCCATGCTAAGCGATAAACGCCTAGTGGGGAAAACACTCAAGCAATATGGACGACCATTCACAATGGTCGTCAAGGCATAACACATTCACAAGGAAAAAACGGACATTCATAACACACATATAATCAGGCTTGCATAGAAAGCCACTCCAACACAAACTCACATTCAATTTCATATACTTCTGTCGAAAAATAAGCCGAAGCAGACAAACACCATACACGATACAAGTATCGTCATGCTGAACTACATACAATTTCACATGCATATACTTACCAGGGTATCGGACATCAGCATCTTACCATTCATAGTGGCATGACATTTAAACGTGCAATTATCATGCCCAATTACTCATACATTATCTAAAAACCCATTCACATGTTATAAGATTACCATGCTATATTGCACACAGTTATTATAACAAGAACACGAGCTAATTAAACCTACTTTCTGACATGCCATACTACCCACACTAGCCGAACCCAAGGAAATACATCAAAATACCACATTTCCATTGCAAGACTCTTTCACATATAAAATTATGCCAAACTCATAGACTCATGACAACACGCCGAAGATACTATAACAGTAGAGACCAAAGGAACATATAGCAAAATATTACATTCAGAGCATACACAAGCTCAAGATCAGATTCGTAAACACTTTAACTTGCCTCATCATAATCCATTAATGCACATATACTTACCGAAGTCGATCCACATGCATTGTAACCCTGGTAATACATATGCAATCATTCAATAGTCCAGATTGCCTTATCATGCATACCAATTCACATGCTACCATAATAATTAACAGTACAGAATCACACTCATATACATACTAATTAACCATATCAATCCATAATTTAAGCTCACATATGTATACATATTATTTCGTATGCTTATAGCCTAACTAGTCGAATTCATATTCTCTTAAGAATAACATAATAAAATGTATTCATGGCATTTGGAAGATCATGGTCACAATCATGAACGTTTTAATTTCAGTACTTGTACCCATAACTGATGGCATACGAATACATTTACAATATTATATGCATATATATATGCATACAGATAAATATGTCCAATTCACCTGTTTAAGTCACATTCAACCCATTCAGAGGTTCATAATCACATTTGATTACATAACTAATTCTCATGTCCAGAATTATGCCCATTCGAATCTCACAATCTCTTGTTCATATCAGACAAAACAAATAGAATACCTGCTGACTCAAAATAGTGGATAAGGAGTATACAGACAGTACTTTACATGTACGAGCCGATACAGACAGTACTTTACGGGTACGAGCCGATAAATCAGATACTTTTAACTTTTACAAAACATTTTCAAATGGGACCTTAAACAAGATCCTTTCACATAAAGGGTTCGCGAGGAACCAAACGGGGACCTGATTGGGGTCCAAACATTCAAAGGGCGCTGCAGCTAAGAGACTCTATTAGGCATGCCTAACTATCCACTAGACTGACTCTTGCAGGTCATGCATAAGCAAAAGCATGTTACAAGTCACATGACATAATTCATTACGCACAATACTGAATTTAACAGTCATATAATTAAGTTCACACTAACCACGTGCATTATCCAAATCATGTGTCGATTCACAATATATACATATATTCATGATATTAATCATACCTCATACAATTCATATTCTGAAGCATACAATAATTCAATCAATCACATTTTAGCACTACTCAATATACTAAAACATGTCAGGAACACGTGTGGAATCATATTATGCCAATGATTAATAACGCATAATTCTAATCGTGGAATAATACAATATACTCTTAAGCATGGCATGTTATTTTTAGAGCAAAAACAGACTAAAGATATGCATAACATAATTTACATTAAGATAGAACATGTTCGGGACTAAACAATCAGAAAGTTAGCCTTCATAATTCCTTCGCATTCAAAATATGACATGCAATACAGATCACAACAATAAGCATATCTCAATCCAAACCATACCGTTAAAATCCCACAATCATTTAATAGGATCACTATAATCCAAAACTTATTCCAAAATACCACATATAACTTATCATAGATAACATATTATTAATACCAAATAAATTGGGATAATCAATCATATCAGCAAGGTAATATAGCACACGGTAGAGGAAAATACCATGAAAAGTGTTTGGAAATCATTTTATAAAAACTGGTCGCTCGGGGGAAGAAAAACAGAAGCAAAACAGAAGAGCCGGAAGACCTGAGCAACCGTCACGTCGCGTGAGCATCGTTCACGTCGCGTGAGCATCGCTCACGTCGCGTGAGCTGCTCCCTTCTTCTTCCCGATATCGTAAACATGCAGAAACTCCATCGTTTCCCAGAAATTCTTTCTAAAACCTCTCAGAATTCATTCAATCATGCATAAACTCTTACCTTATCACTCCAATGCATATCACAATATACTCAAGATCAAACTAAACTCAACATTCCAGAAATTAATCAAAACAACCAAAATCAAGCATAACCACATTCAAGTTCCTCAAGAACATAAACCCTAAAATTACAGTAACTTAAATACTCAAACAAGATTTCTAAAACAAATCCCAAACCTGAAATCTTTAGCTTCAAACCCACACTTCAAACTTCAATCCTCCATCATCTCCTTGCCCTTAAGCTTCCTCTTGTAATCCAAAGCTCTTCAAGCAAACTTCAAGCTCTACCAAGACACCAAGTCACACACAGTCAAGGAAGGGAGAACAAGAAATGGGAAACGAAAAGAAGAAGAGCAAGGAAGAGGAGAGGATAGAGCAGAACGTGATCTGCTCCTCCCTCTCATTCTTTTTGTTTTTCTTCTTTTCCCACTAATTGACCACCTGCCAAGACACATGGCAGCCTCCTATTGGCTCCAACAAAAATATCTTGCTTTAATACTCTTTAATCATTTGACAAATTTGCACTTACTCACTTGCATAATTATTTCTTCACAAACTTTAATTATCTTTTCAATTAGGTCCTTATCATCCAAATTCCACATGCACAAATTACCGAAATATCCATCACTTATTCGACTTAACTTGCCAAATCCGACTAGGCCCGATTTGGGGTGTGACAACTCTTCCCTCCTAAAAGAATTTCGTCCTCGAAATTCGCTTATACCGGAAAGAATTCCTAACACTACACCCCAAGGTCTCATTAAACTCATGCACTACAACTTTCAAACTACTCACTTGCTTACACCTATCGCCGTCGCTATACCCTTACATCACTTTCTTATATTCCAAGCAAACACGTTCAGCAAAAATAACCCTTACTCAACTGCACATCAGAAATCAAAGCACAACACTTTCACATATAAACCATTTAACTTTCACTGCTAGCTATACAAATCCTTACTACATCAAAGATGTCTGTTGCACATGTTGTTCCCCTTTATGCACAATACCTCTGTCAAACTCAAAAATCACATCACCTTCGCTCGTACAAGATTCCGAAACACTCTTTCTACTCAACCTTAACCAAACACATAACACTTTCCTTAACAGCTGCTACGGTTACCATTACCACTCTTAACCTTAATACCAAATACTCCATGTACACCCTGTCAGCTTTTCCCTCAGTCAAAACACATATGCAATGTTTCTCATGTATGGTCAAAAGGGATGATGATGCAATGAAAGTGCAATGATTCTTGTATGCAGAGTGATGCAATTGATGCTATAATGATGCACTTTGTCCCATCCCCATGATTCAATATGCTTTCATTCAAAAACTTTTTCTGGAGATAGCTGACGGGTATACAGAGTACTACCAAATCCTTACAAAATCCAAAGACCCTTCTATCTCAAAATACCAAAACAAACTTTACTCAAGCATAACGAAATAACTTACCAGAAGGCTCTGCAAAATCTATCACTTCACTGCGGTGTGCAACAAACCCAATGGCACACGGGTGACTCTAAGCAATTCCTCTATATCTTTACTAGCTTGCCAAATTAGATTTTCACTCATCTCGGGGCAGTCAACTTACCCCAAAAATTCGAATCAACCCATGCACTAACGTCCTATCATCGGAAGCAGGACCAGAATCTTCGAGCAAAGGATACTCAGAAACACTCTGATCAGCACAACTGGGTTCACACTTTCCGTTGTCTCACCCACATTCGCACTAGGATCAGACTCCATCTAACCAAGACACAAGACACGACACATCTGCATTAGGCAACCACACAAAACTGACTCACATGTAAAGACTCAACACATAACAAACAACACACCCAGAACCATCAAACCTGGGCTTTGATACCACTAACTGTAACACCCCCATCGTCGCCCCCATTGGAAGGACGCTGACGGGCGTGCTACCCGACGCTCACTCGCACAGATATACACATGCACAATGCGGAAGCATACATTCATACATAACATACATACGAAAATACGGGATAACTAAAAACTTGACTTAACATGCAGGCACAGACTGATCACACAATAACTCACACACACGCAGGCACTAAGCAAAAGCAAAAAGCGAATAATAATACAAAGGAATAACTAATAAATATAATAACGTTTACATATCCCAAAATAATCTCCAGATCAATACATAATTAATTACATATACAATAATACAGAAATACAAATGCTGAAATACAGAAGCTGAACAAAATACAAAACTTCTAACTCCTATGTGGCCGACCTTGCAGATGCGCGACTAGAACAGAACCAAACCTGCCACCTGCACGGGAAGAGAACCCATGCTAAGCGATAAACGCCTAGTGGGGAAAACACTCAAGCAATATGGACGACCATTCACAATGGTCGTCAAGGCATAACACATTCACAAGGAAAAAACGGACATTCATAACACACATATAATCAGGCTTGCATAGAAAGCCACTCCGACACAAACTCACATTCAATTTCATATACTTCTGTCGAAAAATAAGCCGAAGCAGACAAACACCATACACGATACAAGTATCGTCATGCTGAACTACATACAATTTCACATGCATATACTTACCAGGGTATCGGACATCAGCATCTTACCATTCATAGTGCCATGACATTTAAACGTGTAATTATCATGCCCAATTACTCATACATTATCTAAAAACCCATTCACATGTTATAATATTACCATGTTATACTGCACACAGTTATTATAATAAGAACACGAGCTAATTAAACCTACTTTCTGACATGCCATACTACCCACACTAGCCGAACCCAAGGAAATACATCAAAATACCACATTTCCATTGCAAGACTCTTTCACATATAAAATCATGCCAAACTCATAGACACATGACAACACGCCGAAGATACTATAACAGTAGAGACCAAAGGAACATATAGCAAAATATTACATTCAGAGCATACACAAGCTCAAGATCAGATTCGTAAACACTTTAACTTGCCTCATCATTATCCATTAATGCACATATACTTATCGAAACCGATCCACATGCATTGTAACCCTGATAATACATATGTAATCATTCAATAGTCCAGATTGCCTTATCATGCATACCAATTCACATGCTACCATAATAATTAACAGTACAGAATCACACTCATATACATACTAATTAACCATATCAATCCGTAATTTAAGCTCACATTCGTATACATATTATTTCGTATGCTTATAGCCTAACTAGTCGAATTCACATTCTCTTAAGAATAACATAATAAAATGTATTCATGGCATTTGAAAGATCATGGTCACAATCATGAACGTTTTAATTTCAGTACTTGTACCCATAACTGATGGCATACGAATACATTTACAATATGATATACATATATATATGCATACAGATAAATATGTCCAATTCACCTATTTAAGTCAAATTCAACCCATTCAGAGGTTCATAATCACATTTGATTACATAACTGATTCACATGTCCAGAATTATGCCCATTCGAATCTCACAATCTCTTGTTCATATCAGACAAAACAAATAGAATACCTGCTGACTCAAAATAGTGGATAACGAGTATACAAACAGTACTTTACGGGTACGAGCCGATACAGACAGTACTTTACGGGTACGAGCCGATAAATCAGATACTTTTAACTTTTACAAAACATTTTCAAATGGGACCTTAAACAAGATCCTTTCACATAAAGGGTTCGCGAGGAACCAATCGGGGACCTGATCAGGGTCCAAACATTCAAAGGGTGCTGCAGCTAAGAGACTCTATTAGGCATGCCTAACTATCCACTAGACTGACTCTTGCAGGTCATGCATAAGCAAAAGCATGTTACAAGTCACATGACATAATTCATTATGCACAATACTGAATTTAACAGTCATATAATTAAGTTCACACTAACCACGTGCATCATCCAAATCATGTGTCGATTCATAATATATACATATATTCATGATATTAATCATACCTCATACAATTCATATTCTGAAGCATACAATAATTCAATCAATCACATTTTAGCACTACTCAATATACTAAAACATGTCAGGAACACGTGTGGAATCATATTATGCCAATGATTAATAACGCATAATTTTAATCGTGGAATAATACAATATACTCTTAAGCATGGCATGTTATTTTTAGAGCAGAAATAGACTAAAGATATGCATAACATAATTTACATTAAGATAGAACATGTTCGGGACTAAACAATCAGAAAGTTAGCCTTCATAATTCCTTCGCATTCAAAATATGACATGCAATACAGATCACAACAATAAGCGTATCTCAATCCAAACCATACCGTTAAAATCCCACAATCATTTAACAGGATCACTATAATCCAAAACTTATTCCAAAATACCACATATAACTTATCATAGATAACATATTATTAATACCAAATAAATTGGGATAATCAATCATATCAGCAAGGTAATATAGCACACGGTAGAGGGAAATACCATGAAAAGCGTTTGGAAATCATTTTATAAAAACTAGTCGCTCGGGGGAAGAAAAACAGAAGCAAAACAGAAGAGCCGGAAGACCTGAGCAACCGTCACGTCATGTGAAGGTTGCTCACGTGGCGTGAGCATCGCTCACGTCGCGTGAGCTGCTCCCTTCTTCTTCCTGATATCGCAAACATGCAGAAACTCCATCGTTTCCCAGAAATTCTTTCTAAAACCTCTCAGAATTCATTCAATCATGCATAAACTCTTACCTTATCACTCCAATGCATATCACAATATACTCAAGATCAAACTAAACTCAACATTCCAGAAATTAATCAAAACAACCAAAATCAAGCATAACCACATTCAAGTTGCTCAAGAACATAAACCCTAAAATTACAGTAACTTAAATTCTCAAACAAGATTTCTAAAACAAATCCCAAACCTGAAATCTTTAGCTTCAAACCCACACTTCAAACTTCAATCCTCCATCATCTCCTTGCCCTTAAGCTTCCTCTTGTAATCCAAAGCTCTTCAAGCAAACTTCAAGCTCTACCAAGACACCAAGTCACACACAGTCAAGGAAGGGAGAATAAGAAACGGGAAACGAAAAGAAGAAGAGCAAGGAAGAGGAGAGGAGAGAGCAGAACGTGATCTGCTCCTCCCTCTCATTCTTTTTCTTTTTCTTCTTTTCCCACTAATTGACCCACAACTCAACACCTGGATTTCCACCATAACATCCTTGATTCAATTAACTTTAATTAAACTTAATTATCACTTAATCCATCTTACTTATACTTAATCGTGCCCACTTACTTTTCAGCCACCAAACTTATTTATTATTTGCAATTAAGTCCACATTTTTCATAGCTTTTAGGTCCAACTTTTATAATCTCAGCTCACACTTATCCCGAATATCCCAATTAGGTCACATTTCTACTAGGGTACAAATCGGGCCATTACAACCACTCGTGAGGGAGCCCACCAACTCATGAAGGAAGACACGTCTCAGACTGGGCCTCTCACAGATGATGAGTTCACGGCTCTGTCGCGCTCGCGATAGAGTCACGTTCTGCAAATCTCCAGCGATAATCGCAAAAATCCAGTTTTTCCAAAGTTCATCCAAACCTCCAAAATCAATCAAACTTCAACACCACTCAATTTACACTTTCAAATCATCAATGAAAACACAAAACACAACTTTTACACACATAAACACAGTTAAATCATGCTATTAACATCATCAAAATCCCCAATTAATAAAATCAAAAATTTTGCAGCAAAAACTCATTCAATCCCTCATTTGAGTTCAAAACTCACAATCAAAACATTTAAACCCAATTTATGCAAAACACACAACATTCAAACATACTTAAACAACTTCAAGTTCATAAATACCCAGAAAACCGAACAAAAATCACAACAACTTCAAAAATACACACAAAAACCTAATTTTCCCATACCTCATCTCCTTAGCTCCTAATAGCTTTCTTAGATAATCTTTCTTGTTCTAAAAACCCATCCAAGATCTTCCTCATCCAAAATCCTCATCAATGCACACATAAATACAAAACATAAATCTAGGGTTTTATCTAATCAAAATAGATAGAAGAAAATCAAAACCTAATCTTACCTTCCTAATAAAACCTTCAATTAAATCACTTGAGCTCATCAACTCCATCATCAAATCTTGGGCTTTGATCTTAAGGGAGGGTAAATGGCATTGCAGTAAGAAGGAGAAGAAGAAGAAGAAGAAAAGTAGAGGGAGAGAATGTGAGAACGGGAAAGGGAAGGGTATATTTTTTGCCCTCTCTCTCCTTCTCTCTCCTCTTATATACTCCATCTTACCCCTTTGCCACTTGTCACATTCCCATTTGTCCAATCTAGATATTTATGCCAAATCTCCTCTTTAGTCCTCTGACTCTCATAATCTCAAATATTGACACTCATAACTTACTAATCCTTCACATTGGCCCGCCAAATAAATCTTTATTCCTTTAATTAAATTCCAAACTCATACATCACAATTTTAACCTTAACTGTACTGGCCGAAACCTTTACTTAGATTCTTAAATTTGTCCAATTAGCATACCAAGCACTTCAACTTACACAACTTTGGTCACTACTCATCCTCGATATGCCCAATCCTCCTAGGGTACATTTCGGGCTGTGACACCACTAATTCTACTAGGGTGCAAATCGGGATGTTACAAGTACTGCTAGAGCCAACTGACCTGCCTGCCCCCTTGATTGTTATAAACCTTCCTAGCATAAGCTTCACTGCTCACTCCCTTGGCCATGAATTCACTCTTGGCCTCTATGGCGATATCCTTCAAAGATTCCCAATCCTTGAGATCTTTTGTATCAAGCTTAAATTTATGAATATTCTGCAATAACTTTACTTTACATTTGATTATTTTTTTTGTCATTAATCCACTTTGTCAATTTCCTGTATTATTTTTGTTAAACATTATTCCTCTAATAATCAAACATATGTTTCTTCAATTAGAATTATTTATTTGTTTGTTTCATTAAATTGATTATTTTTATTATACATTTGATTTAATTTGCTAACATTATCTCTTATTCGTGTTTTTGTTGTTTGCCAAACTTATTGATTTCACTTGGGTAATGTTCCAGGGCAATGCTGGAGAGTCAAGAGATTAGAAGCCTTCAAGTTTAGTTTACATGTTAATTTCCTTATTTTCCATATTTTCTTATTTTATGCAAAATATTATTTAGACGCACTTATTTTAGAGAAACTCATGTTTTTCTACAATAATAAAAATTGAGATTTTTACTAATAAAATAAGTCCAATGTCCTGATTTTAACCAATAAACCATCACTTTGAAAAGAGAGTTAATTTTCATAAAACGGGATCCAATTATCCCTATCATTTTTAGCGCCCAAAAATAACTCTCAAATTTTTAAGTTAACAAAGGAACCAATGTTCCTAAAATCTAATAAATGTCCCGATTTATGATTTATGTATTTTATTTCATTCTTTTTGTGTATTATTTATTGTGAGCCCTTATAATTAATTTTAGGGTAATTTTTTATTTATTTATGCTTTTATTATTTTGGGGGATTGTTCTGTCCCATTTTTCACTTGTAATTTATTTATTTCTCTCTTTATATCTTTCTTTATTGCTTTTCAAAGATGCTTGAAATGCGCTTTAATTTTATTGCATGATCGTAGAGACAAGAGATTAAATAATTAACTCTAAAGACCAGTCATATAACGTTAACCAAAGGTATAAATAAGAGTAAGGTCCCGAACTCTCTCTGGTTTTGGCCTCATAAGGTTAGAATTCATTTTCCAATGTTTTATTTGGTGGCGACTCCATGATACCTACCTTATAATTCCCGAAGACACCCTCGTAGGTTGATTGCCAACAATGGAATAGGGGTAAATCCCTGTCCCTTGTGAAGCGACCAGCTTTTATGAGTTTTAATGGACCTTCATCTGTTCTCGAGTCCTAAAAGCAGACATCCGAGAGCGACTTGGATTCCGAGCGGGGTTCCTCACGCGTCACAGTGGCGACTCTACTGGGGATATCATGAGATTTTGCTCCGAAAGTACCTTTGGCTAATCTAATATAAGTGGGTTTAGGGTTAAGAAATTTTATTTCTTTTTAAAAAAATTGCATTACATTCATTAGAGCCTTAGAACTATGCTAGTTGGTCCCTATCTTACCCTGGTGGATTCCTAAAATATGACCCTACTTTTATTCATTGTAAGGGAGTGTTTAGGATAACCACCAGCTCAATCCTTGTACCATCAATGGTATATCGAATGGAGACCCAATCGATCATTACGCTCATGAAGAGCTAGACCCATTGGCAGGGACCATGCTTGGGTAGACCTAAAGTAACACTACCCTTGACCAAAGCTCATGCAATGGTAATAGAAACCTCCAGTAGGTGATATATACCCTAACAATGTGCTTGCTATATGGGCCCTTATATATTAAACCAATTTAAACATATTAATTGGACACTCATCAAAGGCTCCTATGGCCGGTGGGCCCATTTTTAGTCTACTTAAAAGGTCAAAATATATAATGGCTAAAACCCATATGCACGTACTCTAAATTAAGAGTGTTATGCTGCTGGTTTCTTACCATGCACCATATATGCCCATTGGGTTCCTTGCTGACCCATGGGTCAAGCCCACCTATGAAAGAGACTGCACGACCTCCTGTGTGGGAGTAGTAAGGTTGGAAGGATCTACCCGCTTGTATGTGGTTGTCTATACTGCATCAACATGACCATGCATCTTTAATGTCATTCATACATCATTCTAACAATTTGAGTCTTTCAACCATAATAGGTAGGAATCAGTGGTCTAGGGGTTCTGATGTTCGATTGGTAAGGAAAAACCCATTTTTCGAGTCACTTGAGCGAGTGTCGCATTGGGGTTGAAAGTCACTTTTAGATAGCACCAAATTCTTGCCTTCAGAATTATCACTAGACATGGCCAACCCAGATTCAAATGCCACTCGAGCTATGGTCACCGAAGAGATAGATCGAAGGGCCTAAGAAATTGAGTGCAGATTTGAGAAATTTGAACATAGAATGATGGCAATGATGGAAAACTTAGCTGCTGCCCTAGTACCCCTAGTTGGCCAAGAACCTGCCGCTCCTCTTGGGGGACAAGCCGAACAGATTTTGATCAGGGAGGCACCCCCGGCAGCAGTTGAAGAACCACCCCCTATTACTGAGCCTAAAGCTCTTGCACATGTTGAGCCTAGAAGGGTTGGAGGACATAGACCTTAAGAGGATTTTATGGAAGATGAGCAGGATGAACCCAGTGTGGTGAGAGCTAAGCCTCCCAAAGAGGATGGCGCCCTAAAAAAGATAAAAGAGAGAGTGGAGGCGATGACTTGCCTACTATCTTTCGGAAAGGGGATAAGCCCTGAAGATAGGGATTTGGATAATGAGGAGATGCTCCCTCAGAAATTTAAAATAACCAAGCCGCCGAAGTTTGATGGCACCTCAGATCCGTCTGCTCACATCAAGCAGTACACATTTGTGATGAAGGGGACTATGCTTACCAAGAGACAGAAGGTGGAATATTTCTGCCTTAGCTTGACTGGGCCTGCTATAGACTGGTACCAAGGTTCGGATAGGAGAATGAGAGGAGATTGGGACCTATTAACTGAGGAATTCCTCAAACAATATGACTGTAGCACCTGAATGGAGGTTACTTTAAAGGATATGGAGCTACTTCAACAGAGATCTAATGAGTTATTCCATTAGTATCTTACTCAGTGGAGAAATCGAGTAATGGAGATGAAAAGGAAGCTAGATACTCTAGATTAGATTCGGTTATTCATCCGTAATGCCAGTCCATATCTTAAGGAGGGGATAAAGATGAAGGGGCTCAAAGATTGGGAGTCTCTAAAGGACAAAGCTATCGAAGCAGAAGGTAAGTACCTAGCAAAGAAAGCAAGCTAAAGTAACTTTGGGAACAAATCAGGGTACAAATCAAGTGCTACTGGAAGCAGTAATAATAGAAATGGAAAGATGACTGAGGTTTCAGCCACCGAAGATGGACAAGGTCAGAGGTACTATTCCAATTTAGACCGCTCTCGATCCTGGGTGTTGGAGAGATTGACAAAGGAAGGTAAGTTAAGACCATTACCACCTAGGCCAGCCATAAATCAGGGACAGCCAGGGCATAGAGATGATCAGTACTATGCCTACCATCAACACACTGGGCATCTGACAGATTACTGCCGAACTTTAAGGAATAAGATCCAAGATCTTATTGACTCAAAGGAGATCACTAACCCTGAGAGGAGAGAGAAGAAGAAGAAGGCATAAAAGGATTTCAAGACGCTAATAAAGAGTCCTAGAAGGTGGCTACTGCACAACAAGTAATAGGAGAGAAGATTTTCTATTAGATGTGCTTTTCATTTTATTATTGAACTTTTCAATCTTTATGTATGCAGTACTGTTTACATTAATTATATTAATGGCTTTTTTCTTATGTCCCTCATGATTTCACTATGCATGATCGCAACCACAAATCATTTACATTTGATATTAACTTAATGAATACTGCCTTATTTAATCTCAAGATCCCTTTGGCATCTGATATCACTTCTGAAGAGAGGAATATTCTGAGAGATAATGAAAGAAAATTAAAAGAAAGAAAAAAAAAGTGAAAAAAGAGAAAAATAAAGCCTTTGCCTGGACCTAAAATGACATTGATAAGGGCATTATTGGGACAAGCATTGCTTCAATACACCGACATGACAACGAGTAAAATTTCAAAAGCCATTCTTTTTCTTCCTCAAAGTTTAGGATGCATACGATGTAGCCTAACAAAGTCAAAATCTGATCATTAAAAGGCTTAGAGAAATGAAACTCTAGCCTTCATAAGAAGTAGCTCATTAGAACTAAGTCTTAGAATTCCTTTCCTCTCAACCATTTGAGAGATTCACCACAAAGCCAATCAAGATTGATCTTTAACCATCTAGAACCAAGATGAGCAAGGCGTGGGCACTTATAGCTAAACTTAGAAGGAGAGCTCATTACCTTTACCAGGAGGAAAGAAAAAAAGAGCAAAAAGGAAACCACAGTTTGAGGCTAACTAGCAACACAATCTCAACCATCAAAGGTTACTTTAGAAATTAAGCCACCAAAGCCGACAAAAGCAAGGTGTGGGATTTCACATTCAAGTTTTGGGCAGAGAACTTATCATCTCAGCTAATTTATACAATGGTGAAGAAAAAGCTTTTGATGCTAAAAAGAAGCATTGTGGGAAGAAGCAACCTTCCCGACTATCGAGGATGAAAGCAAATTCAGGTTCCATGGCAAAGGCTAAAAAAAGAGTAAAATAACAAATAAAAAGGCATACGGGTTGAAAACCGAAGAAAGGCAACCTTGCTACAATTGGGCACCCTGCCAGGGTAAAAAAAAAAAGAAAAAAAAAAGAAAAAAGGGGCATCCTGGGCAAAAATTAAGGGCTAAGAGAAAATCTTCAATCATGAAAACCTAAGAGAGCTAATTGATAACAGGAGTTTGATGCTCACAGGATGTATTCTGAGCTTAGATTAGGTCTTATATTTTCCGAGTTAATACCAAATAATGATCATGTGTTATGAAATCAAATTAAAACATGTGCATTTATGTGATGATATATTGATCTGACCAGCGTAGTTCAAATTGAAGACCTGAGGATGATATATTGATCTGAACAGCTTCAGCCTTTCTAATTCAAAATAAAAAATAAAAAAAAAAAAGAAAAGAAGAAAAAAGGCCGTAAGAGATGAAAACCGTAACTGGCTCTTTAAGCAAAAGTTAGGCCAAAGGATAGGGTGAAAACCTGAAAACAGGTAGTCTATCCTTAAAGAAAAAAAAACGAAAGAAAAAAGCCGCTGGATTGAGTTGGGTCCATTCTAGGCACAAATAAAGCACAGGTTATCTGAAAATCCCCAAAGGGACGCATTTCCCACAAAGAAAAGCTAGTGTGAAAATTCACAAGGGATGCACTACCTTTAATAAATGACCAACAATACATGGAGTGATAAGGCGGCTCAAATAGTCTCCATTCAAACAGATAATGCATAATTCAGGACATGAGTTAAAATCTTGGGGGAAAAATGCTCTTTGACCGGGGGGCAAAAATGCGCACGGGTCGGTTCTGTTTGAAAGATTATGGGTCAGATTTCTTAAGCCAAGATGACACTCCTCTAGGTCTCTAGGGGGCAACAAGCAATGTGAGCGGCCAAGCTGTACCCTCAACGGACCCTTAACCACTCAAGACTTGGGCTACTCATTTTTGCATTCATTTCATATCATACAGCTCTTTTGCAAACATCGGCATATAACTTTTCACTTGCACATATGGTTTATTGTACATATTCTTGTGAACATAACTTTGCAGGAAAAGTCCAAATAAAGACCACGTGCACGAAAGTGGGTCGAGGACAACGTTAACACAACATAGGCACTCACCCGTGCTGGACAATCCCTTCAAAGTCCTCTTAAGAGGCAGATCTTTTATAGTCCTCTTAAGAGTCAAATCCCTCATAGTCCTCTTAAGAGGCAAATCCTTCCAAGTCCTTTTAAGAGGCAAATCAACCAAAGGGCTCTCAGAGGGCACCACTTCAAATCTCAGAAAGGTTAGCATGATGGCAGCACTACCATTTTACGAAAGGTTTGCATGACCACGACACTATCATATCAACGGGTTAAATACTGACACGGCTGGAGCTATACACCGCACAGGTTAGATGCCATAATGGAGGAGGTTAGATACCGCATCAACAGGTTATATACTGATAGCTGCTTAATTGATCTATTATTTAGTGCATGTTTTGTGTAAGTTTAAGAAGTTAAGCATGTAAATATATTTATATTTCTTGTGTTTTTGTCTAGTTTATGTGTTTATATGTTTTGTAGGTGTTTTGGGTGAAAACAAGGGAGAAGAGATGCCAGACTCGTGCAAAGGAGCATGACTCGTACAGAGATGAAATAGAAGGAGCACGGGTCATGAAGGAATCAAACAAAGGAGCACGAGTAGTGAAGACATGCACGACTCGTGAAGATGTGCCGTTTCGAATTCTGAAATGCCCAACTCATGAAGAATAGCACGAGTAGTGAAGAAGAGAAGAAGAGCACGAGTCGTGAAGAATAGCACGACTCATGAAGAAGAATCAACCAACGCACGACTCGGACAGCACAGCACGAGTCGGTCACCAGAGGAAAAGCAAAAGAAGAAGAGGAGAGGAAAGCAAGGGAGGTCTGCATTCTATCATGAGCATGACAGAAAGAGCCATTGGACAGTTACTTTCAAGAAGTCACTTGAAGGGGCATACTTCTCCACTGACCTTTGTAACTCTTTGAATAAAGGGACACAACTCTTAGAACACTATAAATATGTAATTCAACTGTAACTTTGGAGAGGATTAATGGATTATGAATAGATGATTAATTTTCTTTAACTAATTTATTTTTCTGTGAATCAAAAGAACAGTTTTATAGTAAAAGTACAGTTAGATTTTATGTTTTGAAGAAGAAGATCAAGGAGAAGAAAATTTATTACAAGGGTTTGAGAAAAGGGTCGAGAGATTTCTTTCTACTTACTCTTATCTATTTCTTTCTTCTCTGTAATTTAAATGAATGTTCTTTAATGAACTTGATACTATTGTTATTTTCTATTTCCATCTACGTTATTAATCTTGTAATGTAGAATTTTCTATTAGTATTATTGCATAATCATTATAAGTTAAGGTAGAATTGAGAGGTTCATTTTAACTTACATCTAATAGGAGTTCATTATTAAAACATAACTAGAGAGATCAGTATGTTGACATAATTGCTATAGGTTGGTGATTATTCTAAAAATATGTGATTGAAATTAATTAGTTCATTAATGAGAGTTGAGGATTAGCATTTCAATTGCATATTTTAGGCATTCTAATTTATGGTCGAGAGAGTGAATTAGAACAACATTCCAACTTGGCTTGCTTAGAAGATTAAAATTATAATTAAATGATGGAATCAAGTTTCATAATCATTAGTTCTTCATTATATACTTCATCTTCTTTGATTATCATTAACTAGGATTAATTAGTTTACATAATAAGAGTAGTATAAAATTAACTCACTAATTAATGAATATTGTAAACAAGATTAAAATTGAGTAGTAATAGTGTGTAATATTAATCTACATTCCTCGTGGGATCGACATCTTTTGTACTATAATCGATACACCGTATACTTGCGAAATTAGAGTATAGAAATACACCTAACAGACACCGACACGGCTGGGGCTATACACCACATAGGTTAGATGCCACAACGGAGGAGGTTAGACACTGCATCAATAGGTTAGATACCAACACGGCTGGGGCTATACAATGCACAGGCTAGATGCCACAACGAAGGAGGTTAGACACCGCATCAACAAGTTAGATACTAACACGGCTGGGGCTATACACCACATAGGTTAGATGCCGCAACGATGGAGGTTAGACATCACATCAAAGTCGATTACAGACCACTATGGCAAAAGGCTAGACATCGCACAGGTTAGATGCCAAAGCAACAAGGGTTAACACGTCGACAAATTGACGGTAACTACCCTCAACAACTTCATTCAGACCGGAAAGACAACTGCCTCAGGTACGTGTCTCTTCCTTCTTTCTTTGAGTTTTTGCTCACCTAGGCACCCATGCACTACGTTCCCCAAAACTAGGCACCTCGTGTACGCTACAGGCAGGCACCACACTTTGCGAGCGCCAAGCAGGCCGCATGACGGTATGCCACCGAAATCCCCCAAAACCCGAAGCAAGAAAAATTTTTTTATTTAAAAAGAAGGTTTCGACAAGAAAATCATCACTTCTAACCTTTTGCCTGTGAATAAGCATCATTATCATCACTGGGTAACCTTGGTCTGGGCTGCCTTAGGACCCAGTGTCTACAGATACCCTTCCTGGTAACTCGAAGATAGGATTTTTGATTAGCCGTCCACTAGGATCCCTAGACAACTCAGATGAATCTATAATGGCTATATTGCCCACCTTGACAGAATGATGCATGAATGACATATACGATACGTGATCGTGAGTCGTACAACATTTCACAACCACATACAAGAAATAGATTCTTCCAACCTTTCAACTCTCGCACACGAGGTCAATTGGTCTCTTCCCAGGTGGGCTTAATCCATGGGCCAACAGGGGACCCGAGGAATAGTGTAGTACATGGTAAAAAATCGGTAGCACAACGTCTCTCAGAATACATATACATGAGGGTTTCAGCCATTGTGTATTTGAACACTTCAACAAAATTAAGGTGGACCCACCGGGGCATGAAAGCCTTTGATAGAAGACCACTTAGTTCGCTTGGTTTTTTTCAATACATGACGGCCCACATGACAAGCATTATATTACGGTTCATTTCACCTAGGGGAAGTATCTATTACCATTACATGAGCTTTGGTCAGAGTTATGTTACTTTAGGGCTACCCAAGCATGGTCACTGCCAATGGGTCTAGCTCATCACTAGCATGATGACCAAATGGGTCTCCATTTAATATACCAGAAGGTACTAGGCTTGGGCTGGTGATCATCCTTAACACTTCCCCACATTGAGTGAATGTAGGGTCGTGCTTCAGGAACGCACCAGGGTAAAATAAGGGTCCAAACTAGCATAATTCTAAGGCGCGAGTATGATGCAAGGCAATTTTAGAAAAGAGATAGAACTTTAGTTTTAAAAACTCAACTATACATTTTAACCAAGATACTTTTAGAGTAAAGTCATAAAGTCCCTAGTGGAGTCACCACTGTGAAGCGCACCGAACTGGCCCAAGGGGAGACTCCCCTTTTCGAGACCCACTTTTAGGGCTCTAAGGATTGTTCGCGTCATTCGATCTTGGGTAACACGAGACATTTTGTAATTCCTAACCAATAGAACATTGGGGAAGTTCATCTAGTCCCATGAAACCTTTAGGCACCTTTGAGGTATTTCGGACTCGTCACCCAATTTATGAGAAATTGGGAAAGGTCTTCTAACCTCTATGGTCTAAACCAGTGAGTAGTTCACAACTCCACTCTTATTAATGTCTCGATTAGTTATAGATGAGTTTTTAGGTTAGAAAGTTCCATCTCTCATCTCACACGAATAATGCAATTTATTAAAGGCATAATTCAAGCATTGAGAAAACAGTAAACGAAAGCCATAAATAAAGTGGTAAACAAAGCGATAAATAAAGAAGTAAATGCACAAAGCAAAGGCATTACAAACTGGATATTGGGACAAATACAATCCCCCAAATGAAAAGAAAAGCGAAACAAAATTGAAATGGAAATTGGGACAAATGCAATCCCCAAATGGAAAGAAAAGCTAAACAAAATTGCCCCAAAAATAATTAATTATAAGGGCCCACGGGATATAAATATAAAGCAAAACAATCAAGCAAAATCAATCAAAAGTGGTAACGTGCATAAATCGGGATATTTATTCAATTTAGGAACACGTGTTCCTTCATGCTCACTTAAAAGGGCATTGAAGAGTTGTTTCAACTATTTGTTTGAAAACCGAGACGAATTACTCCCATTTGGAGAAAATTAACTCTTTGTTTTAATTCGTGACATTTTTGCATTCCTTGGCTAAAATCAAGGTCATCGGTGCTAATTTATTATTAAAAATCCCGATTTAATCATAAAAATATTTTTGTGATTTTTTATCTGACACACGCATAAAATAAAATTCTTTAACTTACAAAAAGACACAATAATTCAAATAGGTGATAGGTAGATCTCACCGAAATAATGTAGCCTCCTACAGGTCGTGACCTATCCATTTGGTCATAAAACACTCAAACAAGCAAAATCACATTTTAAACCCAAATAAAAACATTAGTAATATTTCTAAAATCAACTAAATAAAAATGAAAATAAGAGAAATAAACATCATAATGTAGAAAATAACATTTAAACTAAAAAGAAAGAGTTATCGCAAAAACGGACATGAAACATGCATCGAACGAGCTAAAATCGGGCCCAAATGGAACAAGGTGCGTGAAGGGACACCACATGAGGTGAGGGGTGGCCTGGCCATGAGGGGCAACCAGCCCGTCCCTCACCTCCTTCCCGCCCCTAAGGGGGACGGGGTGGAGCAACATTTGAGAACTCAAGATTTTCAAAAAAATCAAACACTAAAACTTGATTTTTCAGACCCAAATCATGTACATTTACCCATTATCATTCCAAAACCAAGATAAAGATTGGAAAATCATACAAAAAGAATAAATCTCAATGCCGAAATCACATATTTATCAAACCATTATTCATGTATTCATCAATGTAAGAAAAGTAAAATGAGAAAATAAAATGAGACAATAAAAATGGTTACAAGATCCTTTACCCTCAGAGTTGATAATTTGTTCCCCTCGTCAAGATTTGAAATCAGACTAAAAAATATTTAAAAAAATCTTAAGTTTTTATGTCAAAAAACTCAAGAACATTAAAACTCAAAAATGGATTTTTGTTATTTGATGAGAGCTAAGGGAATTGATTTTCCCTTCCTCAAGTTAAATACAAACTCTACAAATGTTTTTTCTAGACGCAAGAAAATCAAAGAAGGAATTTTGCTCTCAAGAAAACTTTTTTTCTTTCCTCCCAAATTTTCAATATCAAAAACTCTTGCTCTCCCTTTTTCAAAAACTCTTGCCCTTCTGTTTTTTTCTCTCTCACCTTCTTATATAATCCACCCAAATAGCATAAAAACTGAAAAAATAGAATTTTTCTATCCTATTTCAACTGTACCTCCCTCAAAATCCCACAGCATCGCTCTTTAGAAAGAGGGAGAGTGACAGGGGCAGCCTGCCATGATGGGATGGCTTGCAAGGGATGCCTAGCGTGTAGGGGGCCTCGCACAGGGCTGCAACGTGGCCGTCCATGTGCAGGGGTGCCCTCAGGCGCACAGGCCACCCCGGTGGGGAGGCCTCGCATGGGGCTGCTACGTGGCCGCTCATACGTAGGGGCATTCTCGGGAAAGGGGCAATCTCGCACGTGCAGGCCGTGCCTGTGAGACGGCCTCGCATACGGCTGCCCGCACTCAAAGGCGGCCTCTCATTAGGGGCGGCCTTGCGGTCGTAGGCTGCCCCTGCGGGGCGGACGAGCATAGAGGCCCTTTAAGCGAGGGGCTGCCATGTGGCTACCTGTGCACAAGGGGCGGCCTCTAGCACGCGAGGGGGAGTGCCCCTCGCTGCGAATGGGGCAGGGGGCAGCTCCCCTCGCACGTGTGACAGAGGCAGCTCCGTGCCTGTGCATTGCTCTCCCGGCGAGACTGACGTATGCCTGCCCTCTGCATGTAAACCCGAAAACACCTTTTTCTAAAACAACTTCAAAAGCATTTTGAAACATACAAAATAACTTGACAAGGAGACGATCAATTCCCATGTTCTTGCCTTTGAATCGGTCTTTATTTTCATCATTGGGTAATCCTGATCTTGGACCGCCTCGGGACCCGGTGTCTACAATAGGCTATCTCTTTCCCATCTTGCATCAATACACATCCCAATCCACTTCCAAAAGCTTCGCTATATATAGCATATTCTTTACCTGAAATGTTGGGTCAGAATCGGTTCTTCAACTAGCATCTTTTTCAACTATTCAAAACTAGCTTGACACTTATCTAACCATAAGAACTTAACCCCTTTATAAAGAAACTTGGTGAGCGGAGAAGCAATAACTAAAAATCCTTTTACAAAACGCTGATAATAACTCGTAAACCCAACAAACATCTAATCTCAGGCACACTTCTGGGCGGTTTCCAACTCACTATTGCTTCTATCTTAGCTGGATTAACTTTAATGCCCTCAGAAGAGACAATATAACCCAAGAAAGATACTTCCTTAAGCTAGAACTCACATTTACTAAGCTTAGCATACAACTGTTGTTCTTTTAAGGTCTAAAGCACAATTCTCAATCGACAGATCCACTTCCCTTTTTGGTGGAATACCAGTCAACTCTTTTGGAAACACATCAGGAAATTCTTTCACTACAGGTATATCTTGTATTCTAACTTGTTCCCTCTTCAAATCTAATACAAGAGCTAAGAAAGGTTCACATCCTTTTCTCAGACACCGATAAGCTTACATAGCAAAAATTACATATACCAAAGTATTAGAATGTACACCCCTCACAATCACCTTAGACAGTTCTAAACTTCTAAGCACAACTGTTTTCTTGCTACAGTTAACAACAGCTCAATACTTAACCAATCAATCCCCAAAATCAGCTCAAACACATGAAAAGGCAATTCTATCAAATCTATAGGAAATGTCTGACCTTGAACCATTAAAGGACAATCTTATACACCTTATTCACATTAATATTATTCCCCAACGGACTAGTCACACACATATCATAGTCTAAATGATCAACTGAAGACATTTTATCACTTAAATTCTTAGAACATACATATGAATGCATAGATCCAGGGTCAATTAATGCAAATATTTCCATATCAAAGAGTAGAAATGTACCTGCTATAACTTCTGGTGCATCATGCTCCTCATGAGATTTCATAACATATGCTCGTGCTGGTGCTATAGGAGGTCGATCAACTGATTCAAACACTGCACCACCTCTAGACTGGATACCTCTACCACGTCCTCTACCACTTCCACGGTTTGCTAGAGGTAAATTAGATCCACCTATAACTCCCATTCCTAACCACTCGTTTAGCTTCTCTAAGGTAGTCGAGAATAATCGTCACACACCACATTACACATACACATCACATAGCATAAACACATGCAAATTCCGAAATTAATAAATTTCTTTCAAACACGCAGTGGAAATATTTATCATAACGCATACTTATACATGTTTTCAACTCATATTACATACTAAGTTCAGTTGTTACATCATCATTTCTTACATGTCAAAGCCATTAATTACATTTTACATAACACAAAATGCCAAAAACCTACACTATGCAATGAATCCTAGTGTGTTGACCAAAAGTGATGCGGGATCGTCCTTCAAGTTCGCTTTGCTTCAGAACCTACATGGATTAGAAAACCCATGCTAAGCAATAATGCTTAGTGGGGAAAACCACATATATATAATCCTTTGAGCAATAAGAGATACATATATAGTAATCATGCCTTGTCAAAATACATACTTTTAAAAAAATCATAGCCTTAAATAAACTTGATATACATATTGCATCGATAGCAAATCATGTTCAGTTATACCAGCTTCGCAAAACTATCTTATAACGCATCACATTCACATTCTATTGCCTACAATTCACACTGTCCATTATTATTTAATCATTCATTAATTGCCTTGCCTGCAATTCAAAGATGCAGATAACGGGTATCGCATCAGTATTCGAGAGTATCACAATCACTTTTGTATTCGAAGATACACACTTTTGCATCAGTACCCGTAGGTATGGAAATAATAAGTAATATATAAATAAGCACTTTAGTGAACCCTAGAAGGATTCAACATGCATTGAGGATTCCAAGAGGAATCAAACGCTTCGATTGCAGCACTTAAACCCTATAAGCATGCCTATCTATCCACTACTCGACTTGTAGGCTAAATTATTAATCCAATTATTGTTCAATTATTTGCATAGTATGACATCATTTAATCTCAATAAGCAATAACATATCACTTGGTAACTTATTCACATATGGCTTATTCCACAATCCATACATCATCACACATGTATTCACATGGTATAACACATTTAAAATTTCTATATTCATTAGTTAAACACATTAGTTCAACCAAAATAGGTCAACTATAAAGTCTTCATAACACATAGGTGTGTCATGCTCGTGACAGACTCAAGCACTTGCTTCTGTCACGCCCGTGGCAAAGGTTGCACATGTGACAGAGCCAACCGTTCACTTCTTTCGTGCTAAGGACATATCATAAGCTGTCAACTATGCCCATCGGAGCCTTTTGTTGCACTCGCGATCCATGTCGTGCCCGCGATAGAACCTGAACTAAATATTCAAAGCTCTAATCCACAAACCTTTTTCTCGTACACTTTGCCAAAATCACACCAATTACTTCCAAAACCCATCCTAACATCATCTTCTGCCATCAAGGCCTTCTAAATAATTATTTATCTACATGTTAAGTCTAAAATGGTACAATTTTCATTATTTTTGGTCTTAAGATTAAGGAGTTATGGCCAATAGAACACCTCTTGCTCCAAAGGCACTCCTACAGGTTTTAACCACACTTATAAGGCATTTTGGAAGATCTTAGAGTCCTCAATCCAACCTGACTATTTCTAACACATTCTTAGGCACATCACTTAGGAACCTAATTCCTTTAGTTTCATTCATTTTAGAGTTATACAATTCAAGTTATAACTCAAATAATTCCAGTAGGTCAATTTACCCTACAAGACCAGTTTTACCATTTCAAGCTAATCAAACTTGAACTCACTAATTTGGAATATCCAATACTCCAAACTCATACAAAACTACCCTAACATACACATGAGCACCTCGGTATGAATAATATCTCTTTAAGCAACAAGTATTCACAATTTTCATAGAAATTCCACAATTCTTGCAAAACAGAAATACATTCTAGGTCAAGATACTCATGGCAACACATTATCTCATCACGTAACATAAATACATATATTTTCACTTCAATTAAACACACAATTCAAACATGCATTTCAAAGTTTCTACACAGTCAATTTAACACACAAAATAGAGTTTCCCAAACCTCACTATCCTTTGCTCCTTTGAGCTCACTTGGCACTTGGTTCTCCCACTTTCTCCTTTCCTTTATCCCTTCTCGGTTCAACCACTATAATCAAAGTCCAATTTTTAGAATTGGAACCGAAGGGATTAATGCAATGACAACTCAGAAATAAAGAAGGAGTAGAAGAAGATGAAGAGCAATTTACTAAACCACTTACCTGGATTGCTAACAATTACCATACAACTCAGGATTCACTTGACCAAATCAATAGAAATGCAATGGATTAACTAAGAGAAGAAATGAAAGAAGAAGACCAATAACAAGGAAGAATTGAGAGAGGATGGCCGAAGATCACATGCAGAAAATGAAAGTTTTCTCTCTCATCAAATCCTTTTATTGCATGCAAATGGTGAGGTGGCAAGACCAATAGGTGACACCCGGAATCCACTAATTCTCCTTTAATCTCCATTAACTTAAATAAATCTCCATTAACACTTAATCAATCCCACTTCTAATTAATCATGCACAATTACATAATAGCCACTAAACGTTTTTTTATTTTATGCAATTAGGTCCTCAATTCACTTACTCTTTGCTACAAATTTAGCAAACTAAAAATTAAACTTAACCAATTACCTTAATTAGACCAATTTACTACTTAGGTATATTTCGGGCCATTAGAACTCTCCCCTCCTAAAAAGAATTTTGTTTGCAAAATTCATACCTAAATTAAATAGATGAGGATAGTAATCTCGCATTGTCGCTTTCAATTCCTATGTTGCTTCCTCAATCCCATGATGTTGCCAAAGTACTTTCACTAATGGAACTTGCTTATTCTGAAGCTACTTCACTTCCTTTGCCAATATTGCTTTAGGTTGCTCATCATAGGAGATATCCGGTTGCACTTGCACATCTTGCACAGCCAGAACATGTGACTAATCTAAATGATATCTTTGAAGCATAGACACATGGAAGACATCACGAAGCTTAGCCAAAGCCGGAGGGAAAGCTAACCAATAACCCACTGTCTTAACTCTTTCCAACACCTTGTGGGGTCCAATGAACCTCAAACTCAATTTCCTTTTCTTCCCAAATTGAAGTACTTTTGTCCAAGGAGACACTTTCAGAAAAACCTTCTCCCCCACTGCAAACTCAATATCCTTGATCTTCAAATCTGCATAAGACTTCTATCTATCACTTGTAGCTTTCAACCTCTGTTGAATAATCTTCGCTTTCTCTTTTGTATCGCTTACTAGATCAGAACCAATAATCTTATGCTTTTTCAATTCCGTTCAACATACCGGAGTCCGACATTTCCTACCATGCAAAACTTCATACGGTGCTATGTCGATATTCTCCTGATAACTGTTATTATACACAAATTCCATCAACGGAATGTACTTATCCTAGCTCTTAGAGAAGTCCAATACACAGGCTCAAAGCAAATCCTCTAACACTTGAAACACTCTTTCTGATTGTCCATCCATCTGTGGATGGAAAGCTATATTGAAATGCAATCTTGTACCAAGTGCGGATTGCAAACCTTTTCAGAATTTCGATGTAAACTTCGGATCTCTATTTGATACGATAAACAAGGGAATACCATGCAGTCTTACAATCTCATTCACATACAGTTCAGCCAACCGATCCATAGAGTAATCAAGTAGAATCGGTATAAAGTGAGCTAACTTAGAAAATCGATCAACTATTACCCATACTGAATCTTGTTGTTTTGATGTCATTCGAAACCAGTGATGAAATCCATGGCAATATTATCCCATTTCCACTGTGGAATCAAAATAGGAGTCAACAGACCCGATGGAACTTGATGTTCTGCTTTCACTTGCTGACAGGTCAAACATTTAGAAACATACTCCACCACATCTCTCTTCATACCAGGCCACTAACAAAATTGTTTCAAATCCTGATACATCTTATTGCTTCCTGGATGCATAGTAAATACTGTATTATGAGCTTCATGTAGAAGCTTCTTTCTCAACTCTTTATCACTAGCTACACATAACCGATCCCGATAATACTAAATACCTTCTTTATCTATTGAATGGTCAATCTTGTCACCATTCCTTACTGAGTGTAGAATTTATTGCAACCTAGGATCGCTTTTTTGCGCATCCACTATCTCATATCTCAAATTAGGTCTAGCTCTCAACTGAGCCACTAAAGCTCCATCTGAAGCAAACCTCCATTTAACTCGTTGCAATGACAAGGCTGAGACTGACTTTCTGCTCAACGCATCAGCCACCACATTGGCTTTACCCGGATGGTAATCCACAGTGCACTCATAATCCTTAAATAATTTAAGCAACCTTCTCTGTCTCAGATTCAACTCTTTTTGAGTGAGCGGATACTTAAGACTCTTATGATCAGTATAAATCTTACACTTCTCACCATACAAGTAATGGCACCAAATTTTCAAAGCAAACACTACTACAGCCAATTGCAAATCATGTGTCAAAAATACTGCTTATGCAATTTCAACTGTTTCGAAGCATAAGCTATATCTTTCCCATCTTGCATCAGTACACAACCAAATTTAATTCTAGAAGCATCACTAGACATAGCATACTCTTTGCTAGAAAAAGGTTGGGTCAGAATCAATGCTTCAACTAGCATCTTTTTCAACTGTTCAAAGCTAGCTTGACACTTATCTGACCACACAAACTTAACTTCCTTACGAAGCAACTTGGTAAGTGGAGAAGCAATCACTGAAAACCCTTTCACAAAGCGCCGATAATAACTAGCTAATCCCAAGAAACTCCTAATCCCAGGCACATTTCTAGGTGGTTTCCAATTCATAACTGCTTCTATCTTAGCTGGATCAACCTTAATACCCTCAGAAGAGACAATATGACCTAGAAAAGATACTTCCTTAAGCAAGAATTCACACTTACTGAGTTTAGTATAAAACTGATGCTCCCTCAAAGTCTGAAGCATAATTCTCAAATGCTGCTCATATTCCTTCTCATTCTTCGAATATACAAGTATGTCGTCAATGAACACAACCACAAACTAATCCAAATACAACCCAAACACTCTATTCATCAAATCCATGAATGCTGCAAGTGCATTAATCAACCAGAATGGCATTACTATAAATTCGTAATGACCAAACTGAGTCCTGAATGCAGTTTTAGAAATATCTTCCTTCTTTACTTACAGCTGATAGTATCCAGATCTCAGATTAATAGTAGAGAATACACCAGCTCCTTTCAACTGATCAAATAAGTCCTCAATCCTTGGCAAAGGATATCTAGTCTTCACTGTCACCTTATTAAGCTATTTATAATCAATACACATTCTCATTGTAGCATCCTTCTTCTTAACAAATAACGTTGGAGCTCACCATAAGGATACACTCGGTGTTATAAAACCCCTATCTAATAACTCTTGCAACTGAGTCTTTAGTTCTTTCAACTCAATAAGAGCCATTCGATAAGGCATCTAAGAAACAGGTGTTGTACCAGGTACAATTACAGTTGAGAGCTCCACTTCTCTTACAGGTGGTAAACTAGCCAACTCTTCTGGAAACAAAATTAGGAAATTCCTTCACTACTGGTATATCCTATATTCTAACTTGTTCTCTCTTTCAGTCCAATACAAGGGCTAAAAAAGCCTCACATCCTTTCCTCAGACCCTGATACGCTTGCAAAGCATAAATTACATCCACTAAAGGATTAGAACAAACACCCCTCACAGTCACCTTTGACTATTCTGTACTACCCAGCACAATTATTTTCTTTCTACAATTTACAACAGCTTGATGCTTTCTTAACCAATCCATACCCAGAATCAAATCAAATTCATCAAAAGGTAACACAATCAAATTTACAGGAAACACTTGACCTTACACCACTAAAGGGCAATCTCTATACACTTTATTCACACTAATACTATTCCCTAATGGGCTAGTCACGCGTATATCATAATCCAAGCGATCAATAGTAGACATTTTATCATGTAATTTCTTATCGCATACATATAAATGCGTAGATCCAGGTTCAATTAAAGCAAACATTTCCATATTAAAGAGTGAAAATGTAATGACCCGAATTGTACCCTAGTAGAATTACAATGTTAATTATATAATCAAGCGTATCATAGTCATTTATTAAGTATGAAATGGTGGAAGTATAGGGATGTAATTGAAAAGAAAATAAATTAGTAAAAGGATTAAGTTGAGTTAGTAAATGGAAGTGTACCAAGGACTAAGTAAATATTTGCCAAGGATTTATTAATTCAGCCAATGGAAGAGTGACACCTCAGCACTTTTGTGCTATAAATAGAGAAGTTAATTGTGTTTGGTGGCCTTAATTTGGTTTGTTTACCTGCCTTATCCCTTTCATTTTTTTTCCATTTCTCTTTCATTTTTTGCTCTTTTCTCTTTGTTCTTCCTCTCTTTCATTGGTCTTCTTCTTCAGCTTCTTCTTCTTCTTTTGTTTATCAAGTTGTGAAGTTGGATTAGTTTCAAGAGAGTTGTTAGAGTCAAGAGAAAAGATAAGTGCGGTTTGAAGTTTTATTTGACCTCCTTTTTCTTCCATTTCTGTTTTTGATTTAAAGTGAATTAAGTGTTTTCCTTTGGATGGTTTCGTGCAAGAAGCTGTAGACAAGAGGAAAGGCAAGGGCAAGAAAAAGGTTTAAGTGGAAGCAAGGTTGAACAAGTTGCCTAATTTGAGAGGTTTGGGATTTTTAACTTTTAATAGATGAATGATTATATAATTAAGAATTTGTATGTGATTATGTGTGAATTGATAGATGTCATAGCTTGAAATGTGTAGATACGTGTGTTGATGATTGTAAAGTATGAACCCTAAATTTTGTGGAAATTCTGCTCATATTTCACAAGACCTCCATGTGATAGTTTGGTCATAAGTAGAGTTTAAAAATTCCAAATTAAGTGATTATAGTGCCGCTAGAACGTGTCTTTCATATCTATAAAATTTCCAAAAATGACCTGAGCAAATTCTAGACCCTTAAAAGTGGCCAAAATAGAGGGGTCGCTACTTTGGCCGGTTCATTAGAGCAGTTCAGATTATTTAGATCTTATCTGAAGTTTTAGATGTCCAATTGACCTAGAATTTGTTCCATTTGAAACTTAACATCCTAGGGAACAACTGTTAAGAGGGAGTTTTGCCTAAAATTGAGGTTTAGACATCGGTTTAGGCTAAGAAAAATGTATTAGTGAAGCAGTCCTGAGATTCTGCTTTTGTTTTGCCTATTTTTGGTATGTCATGGTGATAACCAAATCATTGCCACCGTGACCAATGCCAAGAGAAGGCAGAATTTCCTATTTTTGGACCTCATGGTGACCACCAACTCATTGCCACCATGAGGAATGTCCATCTTACATTTTGTTTTGTAGTTTTATATGTCATGGTGATAACCAAAAGGTTACCACCGTGAGGTTCCTTCAAGTTGCATATTTCTTTGTTACACATTACCAAATGTTATACATGTATTTTTAATGGAATTTAATATGCTTAATAACATTAATTGAGAACTATAATGTATATGATATAGTGAATAGAGTCTTAATGTTAAGCCTGGAGAGTTATGGTAGTGGATAGATAAGCATACTTATAAAGGGTTAGAGTGTAGCTGCTAGTGTGGCATCGATTGTGCCTAGATGTTAAATACTTTAAGTATTCAAATAATTTAGAGTTAGGTATCTAGATGTTTGATACTGTTAATCAGTATCCAAAGTACCTGTATACACCATTGTTGTTAATTCAAGCTATTAAATGTTCAGTATTGTATATGAGATGTAGTGGAGGCTTTTCTACATTTATGCCTTTATATGAAAAGCAATAACATGTTACATGTACACGTATATAAATATATGTTATTATATGTTGATATGTGATAAGCATGACTATTGATATGCATTGTTGTGTTATATTTGTGACTTCATTCGAAGTCTCTTTTGCTTTTATATATCCCCACTAAGCATTATCACTTAGCACAAGTGTTTTCCTGTGTAGGTTTGCAGGTTCAGTTTAGATTATTGTTCATCTGCTGGCCACTAGGAGCTTGAGTTGAGTCCTTTATTTTTGTATATGGATCTTTTTGTACTGTATAGTATATTGGCATATAAGAGAATTATAGTATATGAGGTGTAAATGTTAATTGTAATTATGATCATGTGATATGGATAACGATATTTTGTAATAGATGAACGACGATGTTTTATAATATGTATAGTTTTAAATTTTTTTTAATACAAGTATGTTTTTGCTTAATAATATTTTTTTCCCATTTTAAAGTATGATTGTATGTACATGTATGCGTAAGTGAGTGCATAGCGAGCCGATATCCTCCTAGGGGTTATTGGGGCGTTACAAGAAATGTACCAGCTATGACCTCTGGCGCATCCTGCTCCTCACGAGCCTTCATTGCATATGCCCTTGCTGGTGCTGTAGGTGGTCGATCAATAGATTTCGACACTGCACCACCTTTGGACTGGTTACCTCTACCACGTACTCTACCTCTTTCATGGTTCACTGGAGGCAAATTAGATCCACCTCTACTAGCTTCCTGCTGACTCCCTACCACTTTTTAGGCTTTAGGACAGTTAACCAAGAAGTGCTCAGTACTCCCACATCTGAAACAAGCACCAGTCAAGTACTAACAATTGCCACTATGTCGCTTACAGCAATAGGGACACTCAGTGTGACATATCCCGAACACCGAAGGCCCTAAACAACCCGCTTTTAGGTTATTCGAGAGAGGTTTATGGAACTTGTAAAGATTACAAGGGCATCTATTTTGGGCAACAAGGAGGTGTTTTGGAGTCGCTTCCCAATAAAACATTGGCCTCACTGAGCCTAAGACAGTGCACGTGTGTCTAGTTTGGGCAATCAGAGATATTTTGGAATCTTCCTTCCAATAGAACATTGTAAAGATTTATCTAATCTCGTGAAACCTAAGACGATGCATATACGCCTATTTTGGGCAAGCCAGAGATATTTTGGAATTTCCTTTCCAATAGAACATTAAAAAGGTTCATCTAACCTCGTGGAGCCTAAGACAATGCAATTTGGGCCTCTTTTGGGCAACAAGAGATATTTTGGAATTCTCCTTCAATAGAATATTGGGAGGGTTCATCTAACCTCGTTAAACCTAAGACTGGAGATGGTTCGGACTTTTTATTTATTCATACTTTGATTAAATTAAAATTGAGTTTTGAATTTAAACTTTCATTCCTTTTCTCATACATTTTAATGCAAAAATTAAAATGCAGATCAATCACCTTGTGAAAGCGATAGCGGTAAATAAAGCAATATTAAACATAAAGTAAATAAAAACATATTAATTTATAATAAAACTAGGGGCGGAATACAACCCCCAATGTAAATGAAATATAAATCATAAATAAAATGGGGTATTTATTAAGGATGAGGACATTGGTCGTCGCATGCATACTTATAGAAAATAATTTTAAAGTGACATTTTATTTAGATGGAAAAACTAAGACATTGTTCCCATTTTTATTAGAAAAAAGCTGAATTTATTAATAAAAATATTTTTCATGATTTTCTTTTAAACGTGCACAAAATAAACAATTTTATTAGAAATTATATGGCAAAATAAATCACTACAAGAAAATTTGCAAATAGCAACAGAAAAATAGCAACGAAAGAGTTTATGTTGCTATTTAGCAACGGAATTTGCATTTCCGTTGCTATTTAGGAACGAAAATTTTTATCTGTTGCTAATTTTGGTTAAGTTTTTAATATATAACAACGGAAATAAATATGGTTATTTTCGATCGCTAAAAGAGGAGGGAACGTTTGGCATGAAAAATTAGCAACGGATATTAGCAACGGACTTTATATACCGTTGCTAAATATGGCGTGAACGTTAAGCAGGAGTATTTTGGAATGAAAAATAGCAACGAATAAATATTTCGGTTGCTAATTTAGCAACGGAAAGTGTGTCTATTGCTAAATAGAGAAAAATAGCAACCGAATTTTGATTCCGTTGCTAATATAGCAACGGAATTAAGTTCCGTTGGTAAATGATTCATGAATAGCAACCGAATAAAAATTCGGTTGCTAATATAGCAACCGAATATTAATTCTATTGCTAAATATGAAGCATTAAATTTTTGCATTCTATAATAGCAACCGAATAAAAATTTGGTTGGTAATCTTGAAACATTTAGCAATGGAATAAACATCTAGTTGCTATTTTTTAATTGTTAACACTTTTTTGCAACAGAAAATGTAAAACGTTGCTAAATGTGTAAAAAATAGCAACCCAATTTTATTCGGTTGCTAATATAGATTCCGTTGCTAAATGATTCATGAATAGCAACTGGATTTTTATTTGGTTGCTAATATAGCAACAAAATTAAGTTCCATTGCTAAATGATTCATTAATAGCAACCAAATTGATTTCGATTGCAAATATAGCAACGAAATATTAATTCCGTTGCTAAATGTGAAGCATTAAATTTTTCCATTCTATAATAGCAACTAAATGAAAATTGTATTGCTAATATTGAAACATTGAGGAACAGAATAATGATTAGGTTGCTATTTTTTAATTGTTAATGCTTTTTTGCAACGGAAAATGTAAACCATTGCTACATGTGTAAAAAATAGCAACCGAATTTTAATCGATTGCAAATATAGCAATGAAATTTATATTTCGTTGCTAAATAGGAAGGTTACATTCTCAGGTTGAAAAATAGCAACCGAAAAAATTTCGGTTGCTATTTTAGCAACGGATTTGTGTTCTGTTGCTAAATGTTATAAATATTTGGGTTAAAAAATACCAACCGAATTTTTTTTCGGTTACTAATATAGCAACGAAAATCATTTTCCGTTGCTAAAGTGTTTCATGAATAGCAACCAAATTAAATTCGGTTCCAAATGTAGCAACGGAATCAAGATTTCGTTGCTAAAAGCTAGGGTTAATTCAGGTTTTAATTCATTTGTTTTTCCTCATTTCTTCACCTGAACGCTTGCGCAGACTCTTCTCGTTTTCTTTGCTTCTCCCTAAACTGCTATATGCATCTTCCTCTTCTCCTATTTCCGGCGTGCCCACAACCCCACGGATCAGACGCACAACAACCACCAATCTCCCATGCCGACGCTCCGGCGTGTCCCCTACCGTACAGATCAGACGCGCATGCTGCCACCGCTCCCCCTACATCGCTGCTCCCCCATTGCCGCTGCTCCCCCACTCGATTAGCATGAAGAAAAACTTGTAAGTTATATTTTAGTTATAAAATGAAGAACTAGTGAGTAGAATCAAACTTACTTGAAGAAAATTCATGGAGTAGAATTGAACGAGAGGTAGAATCGCATCATACTTCAACTTTGCCTCTGAGATCATTTTTCTCTTTCAACAATTTGTAAGTAATGTTCATGGGATATTCTGTTCTAATTGTATCCCAACTTTGTGTATTTGTGTAAATCACTGAACAAGAAAAACAATTTTTATTCTCGTGAATTCTTTTTCCTTAATTTTTTTCTACTCCAATGAATTTTTAGCTGAGATTTGTTAGATTCTATTTTTTCCTTTTGATTTTTGTTTGTCTCTGCCTAATTCTTATTGTGAATGTTTAGCTCCGTAATTTTGTTCTTTTCCATGTTAATTTTGAAGCTCTTCACTGTTGTTCTGCACTATTGAATTCGTTTTCAATCCGATTTCTTCTCCTCCTCCATTGTCCCAAGTCGTTTAGATCAATGTTATTGAAACCGGACCGGTTACAAAATCGGCAAGGCTGGGGGTTCGTGGTTCGACCGGTTCGACCGGGTTCAACTTTCTATTTTTTAAAATATTATTAATTAGTATAATTATTATAAGTATTACTGTATAAATAATCAAACAAAAATAATTATAAATATAAAAATAGCATAAAATAAGCAAGATTAACCAAAATACAGATAATTAATATTATGTGAATATTTAAATTTCAAGTAAATATTGAGCTACCAGAGATTGTTGTTGGATTGGATTCAGCATTGAGCGTGGTGAAGAGTTTTTTGGCAATAAGTAGTCGGTTACTGTTGTCCAGTCCTAAAAGATGGCTAATTAGCAAAATTTCTTTCTAGAGGTTCAAGAAACTATTGCCAAGAAGTGACATAAAAAAAAAGGATTAACTAGTTTGATTTTATTTAATTTCATTATTTTTAATAATTTTAATATAAATAATTATAATTTTATAGTTTAGAATTTACAATTTGTAATTTAAAATTTATATTGCAGAAAAATCTAAAATACATCTATAATCAATAATATACATAATAGAAATTAAAATTTTTCATATTTGTGTATTATGTTTCAAATTATTTATTGTTTAAACCTTGCAGTTAAAAAGCAATAAAAAAGTTAAAGAAATTTTTATATTGCTATTCAATGGTTGCTCTAATATAACTTAAAATTTTAATATATTTGACAATAATAATCTGAATAAATATAGAAAAACAATCCAAATTTTAGATAAATAAATTTTTATAACTATTAGAATAAATTAAATATTTAAATATATGTATTCCTTCCTAAAGTATTTGGAAAATTAATTTAGTTTAAATAAATTTTATTGGTTCTTAATTTAAATAAATTAAACTGCTTTTTAGCATTATTAGATTCTAGGAATTTTGATTGACGAAAAGATTAACAAAATCAGTACACCAGCAACAATTTTGAATCTATTAAACTTTTCTTTGATGCTTCTTCTTCTTCTTAGATTCCAGGAATTTTGATTGACGAAAAGATTAACAAAATCAGTACACCAGCAACAATTTTGACTCTATTAAACTTTTCTTTGATGCTTCTTCTTCTTCTTCTTCTTTAGTTCCAGAAAAGATAAACCTTCAAAATTTTACAGAGCATCAACCAGATCAATATTAAAGTGCCTAATTTGCTTTCATTACCAAACAATTAGCTTGAAAATTAAGTCAGTCCATGCAGAGTTTCTTTTTCACCCACTACCATACATAATCTTGCATAAACAGTAAGCCATGCCTAGTCCTCAAATTGCCAAAAAAATCGAATACGAATCCTTAACATAAAACAAAATCAGGTGCACAAAAGAATCTAATGTTCGATACAACTCACCGATTTGCAGTAGCTAGCACAGGACTCCGGCGACGGTGAGATTTTGGACTGGCAATGGGCGGCGGCCACTGAAGGAAGAGAGCAAGTGAAGTGAAAATAAAAAAGAAAGGGCAAAAGGCAAACCCTCTCACGACCTGATACCCCTTTTTTCATTTTTTTTTTTTTTAGTTTAGTAAAACGGCTGCGTTTTTGCATTTTAATAAAAAACCCGGTTCAATATGGTTTTCCGGTTCGCCGGTTCAATCCGGTCCGATCCGATTTTTTTCCAATCCGGTTTTATATAGTCAAACCAACCGGTTATCTAACCGGTTCGCGGTTAAACCGGTTGAACCGGCCGGTCCGGTCCGGTTTCAATAACATTGGTTTAGATATGACAGTTGAGCTATTAGGTAAAATGCTTTCTGCATATGATGGAAATCAATTTACAACTGTATTTGAAATGTTTACACATAAGCAAGAATAGAAATTGGACCGGTAAGGCAATTAATTAGGAAAGTGACAAGTCAATCCCAACATTTATTTAGGCATACCAAATTTAGGTAACTGAAGTATTTCAGAGGGGAAGTACATATGGAGCTTATAAAAATTCATAATTTTGTTGTTCTTTATACTGGCTGTCCTGTTTGTTAACATTCAATATTATTTCTTCTGCAGTTGTACGTGGAAATAATGTTAATAAATATGCTGTAAAAATGAAGAGTGGCAGCATTGATGTGTTTAAGTCATGATAATTTGATAAGCTGGTATATCTTTCAACATTGATTTATCTCTCTACTTAGCTGCATCTTTAGTAACTTTTGGCCTTTTGCTTTTATGTGCTTTTTGTTTTACAATTTTGCTATATTACAGCCTGTTAACATCTTTAATAGTACAGGCCCTTTGCTGTCATTTCTGCTTCTCCTCTTAGGGTTGATCTTTCGTGTGTTTTAGCGCATGTAATTGTTGAGCTGACGGATTGGGGTAAGTTGAACAATATTTACTTGGATATATTTTGTGTTAATTTGAATACTCTGTTTAGTTTTAGTGGTAAGCTATGTATTTAATGCTTAATGCAGACGATTCATTGAGCTTCAAAGATAAAAATGGTGATAATGATAAGACTTAATTTGTTAGTTTTAGTATTATAAATTATAATATTTGAATTGTGATTTTTTTAAAAAAAATATAGATATTAGATTAATATTGAATTATTTATGAATATCAGTATTTTAAGAGTTTTATTATAAATATTATTATATGAAACATATATATATATATATATCGAAATATTATATTTCAATTGATTTAATTTTGATATTATTCCAATTAGATATCTCTTTTTGAATGACAGATTGTGCTTAGTGTGGCCCAATTGGATTTTAAAATAAAGTAAATGGACTTGAAGGAACCTATTCTAAAGCAAAGCAATCCATCAATATCCTACAAATCAGTAAAAAACACACAATAGAATGTCGAATGTTTTGTTATACAGAAACCAATTCAAATTTATTTAGAGGACTTTCAAAATAAAATAAACAAGGCATATATTCTTTTCATATACAAAAATTGTCCTTTTTCAACATTTTTATTGCACTTTTTTCTCCACCTCTTTCATTTAATTTTTTTAGGTAATATTTTTATTTTTTCCTTACTTATTTTTCTTATATATATCACTAAAACTAGAATCTACGCCCTGTAATTTTTTTTTCTCTTTTCTTCTTCTGCTTCACAATGCAAAACCAGGCAGACAAACAGCATATCAATCAAACCAAACAACCTAAACCAGGTCTTTCTCTCTCTCAAACACATAATTAACACTTACACATTTATATTTTTGTTTTCGTTTATTTTGAAGGTTGTAATATATGAAGCTTTTAAACCAATCTGATTCTACACTATATGGTAAGCAAGAAAGAATACAAAATGTTGTCCAAGAATGAAACCAAAGGGGGAGAGAGTTTTTCTTGAAGGATGGTATGTCTTTAATTTTATACTTCTTATCTCTTAATTTTCAGTATTTTAATGAGTTTTCTTCATAAACTTTGCAGCCTCTTCGCTTTATACTGCTGTTGGATCTGTGACATATGCTTTGATACAAGTGTTGTTGTAGGATTCCAATTAATTGGACCAGTATCTATCAGTGCTATGGAACTCATCGCTGCAAACTTAACTGCATGCTTATAGAAGAATGCAAATATTTGTAACTATAATTTGTCCTTTATGACAGTGAAGAGAGTGTCCAAAGTCACATTTTTATTCTTTCAAACCAAAATTTAAACCAAAGGAATATTTATATATATATATATTTTTGGTGTAATTATAATTGACATTTATCTATTTATGAAATGCTAAGTTATATATTATCCCGATTGTATTATTAATACGAAAATTTTCTTTAATTGCACTATGAATTTGGATTATATTTATTTATAAATAAATAATTTGATTGAAATTTTACAATTTCTGATGTTAAAAATAGCAACAAAAATAGAATTTCGTCCGTTGCTAAATTTAGCAACCGTCAAAATTCCAACCGAATTTTCCGTTGCTATTTTCGGTTGCTAATTTTGATTAGCAACGGAAATTCAACAAATTCGGTTGCTAATTTTCGTTGCTATTTGATAATTTTCTTGTAGTGAATTGAAAAACCAAATAAAGAAAATAATACAAATAACAAAAATTAATGGTCAAACCAAACGAGTCTCCTAGATCCCCCCCATTTGCTCGCGAGAATGCCCAAAAAGGAAAAATAGATATTAGAGTCAAAAATAAATACAAATAAAATAATGTTAGTAATTAAATCAAGAAAATCAATTTAAACGCATAAAATAATCAATAATAAATTAAAATAAATGAAAAAAATGCATTATGAAAGTCAAATAAATTAAATGATATGATCGAAACAAATAAAATAACATATTAATAGACTAATACATGAAAATATGAATAATAATAATAATAATAATAATAATAATGATGATGATGATGATGATGATGATGATGATGATGATGATAATGATAATGATGATAAGAAAAAAAAATAATGATAATAATAAATAACAATAATAGTAAGAATAATAAACAATAAGAATAAACAATCAAGTAAAATAAAAAAGAATAAAAAAACGTAAAAAATGTTAAATCTATATCTAAGGTCACATAAAATAAATAAATGAACAATAAATCTAAAAATCTACATGATGACCAATTAAATAAGAACAAAAAATAAATAAGAGAAAATAAAAAATGAGGAATCCAACCTAGAATGTTTACCCTTAAAATTCGGATTCGATGGAGGGAAAAATAGGATTAATTTCCTTGCTTTTGATCTATAAAATTACAATTAAAAAATTATAGAAATTGGAATTTTACTCCAAGAATGAAAATTTCCTTAAAAAATGGTGGAAGAAAATAAAAATTATCAAGAAAAAAGAATTATTTTCTTTGTTTAAAGAATGATTATTGATTAAAATTTTATTTTTGAACCTTAAGAAATTTATTTGAATAAAAAATAAAAATAATGAAAGAAAAATGAAAATTCTCAAGAACAAAGAATTATTTTATTTGTCTCACGGAAAATAATTGATTGAGAAAATAAATAAAAATCTCAAGAATAAATAATTATTTTTCTTTGTCTCAAGACAAATTATTGGCTAAGAATTCAATTTTTAACCTTAAGAGATTTTTATTTGGAGAAGAAAATCCAAAAAAGATGTACAGAAAATTTTCTTCAAGAAGAGAAAATAAATTTTCAACCTAAAAAAAACTCTCCCCCCACATTCTCTTTCTATAATTTTCTATTTATATCTTTTAATAAAAAAAAAACCCTAGTTGATTAGGAAATAAATTAAATTGAAATCAGATTATTTGTTATCTTAATTTTAAAAATGGAAAAAATCCTTAAAATCCTTAAAAAATGGGATAAAAAATTCATTTTGTGGCAAAAATCCCGAAAAAGGCCAAAAATCACGTTTTCAGCGGAAATCGGCAGAAATGGACGGATAGGGCGCACACTAGGGAGGTCTGCCCTCGCGAGCCAGTGGCTCAAAAGTTTCAAAATTTTTTTATTTTTTATTTTTTTTAAATAACAGTTTTGACTAAAACATGATAATTTCAAACTCCCTTTTTTATTTTTATTTTTATATATATATTTTTTTATTTTTTGGTTCTAAAAACCAATCTTAACAAGAAAATCATCACTTTTAATCAAAATCATCACTTCTACAGTTGCCCCCAATTTTGGGGAAACTAGTACACTAGTGTTTAGATGAAGAAAAATTCAGAGAAGATGGAAGGAAATGCATACCTGAGGCAGTCCTTACCTTTTTGTTATGTTGAAGATCATGACTTCTCGCCGCTAAGTTGTAGCATATTCTGCTATGACCCATTTGAAATCGTTTTGCTTTCTCCAATCCGGTCTGCACGGCATGTCCTTGCTAACCACCATCCGATATGCATGGCATCTGATCGCTGTCATTGAGCTATAGTGTATTCTACTATGACCTCCTTTGATATACTGCATTTGTCTTGCTAGCCACCATTCGGCCTGCACGGCATACCCTTGCTAACCCCCGTCCGGTGTTGGTTCAGTTGATGAAGAGCCATCCGGTGCCGCCGTCTTGTTGAAAAGATTTGTGTGATCTGAAGAGGGCTTTGTGCTCACAAAGAGACTTTAAAAATTTTTGCTCACTGTAGACACCGGGTCCTGAGTCAGCAAAAACCAAGGTCATGAAAATGATGCTTACTCCTAGGCAAAAGGTTAGAAGTGATGATTTCCTTGTCGAAACCTTCTTTTTAAATAAAATTTTTTATTTTGTTTTTAAAGTTTTCGGGTGCCTGCCGCCGCGGGCTTCCCGGCGCGCGCGAAGCGTCTCCTACGGGTAGCAAGCGAGGCGCATCTCGCGATGTGTTGCCCTCTGCAAAGGCTGCAGGCGAGGTGCAACCTGGAGCGTGCGAGGCCGTATCTCGCGAAGTCCGGCCTGCCTCGTGCAAGGCTGCACCTCGTGCACTCGAGGCGCAGCCTCTAGCGCGGGGGCCGCACCTCGCGCATCTCCTACCTCATGTGGACTCTATTTTTCCTAGTTTTCTCACCGTATTTCAGTTTCAATTAAATTCAAATACTTTTTCGATTTTTAAATGGATAAAACTTACTTTTAAAAGTATAACTTATAGTTTTAATGAGACTGGAAAAACTCCTAAAAACCAAATCTTTGGGATGATATAAAAAGTAAAATATGAACCCAAAATTTAGGGAGAGTAGAATATTGACGACGGCAACACAAGGAATTCGAAAAAGAAGATTTTGAAAAGCTTTTAAAAATTCTAATTATTCTTAGCCAAAGAAATTAATTCTTTGTGTTGGGGATTCAATTTTCATCATTTTGTTTCCTAGAAAACACAGTTTCTAACTTCGATTTTGAGTGACAGTGAGCTTGGTTCCAAGCTTTCTTTATTTTGTTTTTCAAGCAAATCGACAGAAAATCAATTGTTCTTCTTTTTGCTGCAGAAATCAAACCTCTAAGGGTAAATATACGGACTTGAGCCAATTCTTCTGCTTTTCTTAATTTTTATCATTTATTTGTTCTCTCCACTGTATTTACTGTAAATTACAATTGATATATTTGTTGTTTGTCTGTTATAATTAACATGAAATTTTGGTTAATTTGATTAACTTATTTACATGATGCATGCAATGTAATTTAATTCTTTAGAATATCGTATAATAACTTTGCTTGTGATTTAATTCTATTTTTGATCATTATTTCCTCCTGTTAATTTCCCGCATAATTTTTACCAAACATTATTTCTTCTAATAATTGTAAATGTTTTTCGCGATTAGGATTATTTATTGCATTTACTTCATTTAATTGTTTATTTCTATTATATTGTATTTTGTTCATTTAATTTAATTTGCTAATATCATTTTTTTGTTTTTATTTTTATTGTCCATAAAACTCGTTTGTTTCACTTTGAGCGGTGTTTCTATGCAAGCTAGAGAATCAAGAAATTAAGGACCTTCAAAGTTTGGGTTTGCATTTTTAATTCATGTATTTCTGTTATTTTATTTGTTTTGTATATTTTATGTAAAATAGTATTTTGAACGCTCTTATTTTGAGAAAAAAAACTCACATTTTTTTACAATAATAAAAATTGGAATTTTTATTAATAAAATAGGACCAATGTCCTTATTTTAGCCAACAAAAGAGAGTTAATTTTCATAAAATGGGATCCAATTGTCCCTATCATTTTTATCACCTAGAAATAACTCTCAATTTTTAAGTTAACTCAAACGAACCAATGTTCCTAAAATCTAATAAATGTCTCGATTTATATATAGTATTTTATTCTTTTTATGTATTATTTATTTTGGGACCTTGTAACTAATTTTGGGGCAATTTTATTCCTTTATTTATTTATGTTTTTATTATTTTTTTGGGGGATTATTTTTTCTCATATTTTTCACTTGTAATTTATTTATTGCTTTCTTTACTGCTCTCCGAAAATGCTTGAGATGCGCTTTTATTTTATTGTATGATCGTGTGAGAAGAGGGATAAAATAATTAACTCTAAATTCATCCATATAACATTAACCAAAGGTATAAATAAGAGTAAGGTCCCGAACTCTCTCTGGTTTTGGCCTCATAAGGTTAGAATTCATTTCCCAATATTTTATTGGGTGGCGACTCCATGATACCTACCTTATGATTACCAATAGACGCCCTCGTAGGTTGATTACGAACGATGGAATATGGGTGATTCCCTCTCCATTGCAAAGTGACCAGCTTTCACGAGTTTTAGTGAACCACCATCTAGTCTCGAGCCCTAAAAGCGGACCTCCGAGAATGACTCGGATGTAGAGCGAGGTTCTTACGCATCACACTCACTTAGAGGCTTAAATGCCCACTACGAGGCTTATATTCTCACCGAGAGGCTTAGATGCTCGCTTAAAGGCTTCGATTGCTCACTGAAAGGCTTCGATTGCTCACTAAAGGCTTTTATTGCTCACAGAGAGACTTTAATGCTCATTGAGAGATTTTGATTTTGGGCCTCCTAAGAGGAAATTAGATTTGAGCCTCCGAAGAGGAAATTAGATTTGAGCCTCTAGGGAGGAAATTAGATTCGAGCCTCCTCATAGGAAAATTAGATTTAGATGATGGCCCGTAGGCAAATGGACCTCAATGTCTTTGGTGTCTCTTAAAATGATTTTTTTTTTGCCTCTCGAGGTAGTCTTTGTATTTGTTTTGATTTGATTTTTTTTTTGTAAATTTTTTTTTATTTTCACATTTTGAATGTGTTTGAATTTTTACAGTACGTTGGATTTTCAAGGCCTTGAAAATATCTTTTTTTTATTTTTGTCTTTTGTTTTTTTTTTTTTAAGAATTTGTATTATTTGTACATTTGAATTTGAATTTGTGTACACTTATTGTGTGGCGTGTGTGAGCATACATCATATGATAAAGAGACTTACCTGATTACCACTAACTAAAGTATGTGTGGGTAGTCTAGCTCCTCAAAGGGTCTTCATTTATGTAGCTTTGTGTGACTCTTTATTACCCTCAGCATGGTGCGCCCGAATAGGCTTGTTCTTCTAGGTGCTCCTCCTCTGTACAGACTCACCTGATTTTATGTTGGATATAGTGGCCGATAATGTTGAACTGAACCCATCTCTTAGATCATCCTTGTACATGAGGTCTATTCGTACCTTTTCCTCAAAGTTATGTACACAATAATGTATACAAAAGATTGTGCATACGTACGGAATTATGTGTGTGAAATATATACACAAAACTAATATACAGGAAACACATGCAAAGGATTAATGTACAAAAATTATATGTACACAATTGTATGTATAAAGGATTAAATGAATGTGATATGTTGTAATACCCCAAAATTTTCAGTGTTACTAATAATGATACGGCATGTCGAAAATACAGCGTTGGGAATAGTGACTCGGTAGGTTAAAAGAATCGTAGAAAGTTAGTTTTAAAATCTCAAGGTCCAAAATTTTCTTTAAAAGCTGTATAATCAAATATTTGAATAATTTTAATCAAATAAATACACAAATAAAATAAATGTATGTATATTTTAAATGGACAAATAAAAAATAATAACAAACACCACATGAGATTTGAGTCTAGAATTATCCAGAAAAAGTTAGAAATAAGCTAGAATTATTTAGGAAAACATGGGAAGCAAAGCAAAAACTGGTAAGACACGAAATGGGAAGAATGGAACAGGGGAAAGAAGAGAGAAAATTGAAAGGAGAGGAAAAAAGAGAGAGGCCGGCGAAGCACGACAGAAGGAGGCAGTCTGGCGACGATCGACGGCGAGCAAACTAGGCTCCCTGCAATGCCGTTCTCGGTGCCTCATCCCCATTCACGGTGTTGCCGTTCTAGGAGAGAGAGGGACATAAATTAAAGCTTCTCCTGTGATTTTCGGCCATGTTCGACGGCGGTTGGAAGAACGGGCACCATCGCTCAAGTCCCAACAATCAGGCGAACCTTCCGGCACCCTCTGATCATCCACACGTGCTACCGTTGAGGAGAATGCGAACTGTGGGCCACGAGCTTCTTCTCAATTTTTTCGCCAGCTCTGGCATCGGACGGAAAGACGAGCGGCACCAACGAACTCCCGGTGACCGAATGCTCCTCCCTGTACCCACCGTTCTTCCTCAATAGCTGGCAATGAGTAGATCGGAGATGGAGAGAACCGAGACTTTCGACAAAAAAAAAGGGGAGTCAAGGCGCGTGACCACCAGAAAAGCAAACCAGACACTTTGAGCTCCCTTCCGGCAGTATTGGTGCCTCCGGTGGAGCTCCGACGAGGCTTCGGTGATGGTGAAAGGGACCAAAATTACAGAAAATCTGAAAGTGGTTACCAAATCTACTTTTCCAAGTGATTTTTACATAAATGAAATATGTTGGAGTGTGATTTTACAAACTTCAGTATGTGAACAATATGTTTGTTGGTTCTATTGATTTTGTTGGCTGTGTTGTCATATGTATTGGCTTGGCTGAATAGGAATTTAATTAAGATTTACAAATTTCGGGTTGAATGAAAAGAATTTGAAAGTTGTCTATATTTGAGGATGTCATACTGTATTTATAAAGTAGAAGAAATATAGGTTAATTTGTAAGTTAGGATTTAAATTGTATGTAATTTTTATAATAGTTAAATTATGACATATAAATTAGATTAGTAATTAAATTAATAAAAAATTTAACAATAGTTAAATCTTAATATATAAATGGGTATCATAATATGCACATATAGGTAATGATATTGTAATTGCTAATACGTGAAGAATTACTGGAAAATTTAAATGTTAAGTGGGAAATCCAAATATGCTTATTTAATGTTTGAATTAAAGATGTTTCATTAAATTAGGTTGAAGGTATGTGATGTGATCATATTAGAATTTGGTTAGTGCTTGTTTTAAATATTGGATGAATGTTTGAAGCCATTATTCATGTAGTTAAACTACCATTAGGATTAAATTACATGTACATGTGTGTATATATATATATATAATTGTGAAATAACATCAAAGCTTTGGTATAGATTTGTAAAAAAATATTATAGTAATAAGTTGAATAGGGAATTTTAAAAGAGCAGGTGTTGTGCAAATTAGATAAACTCATAGATTTTAGTTAAATAATAAAATAACAGTAGTTAGAAGATGATCAAAAGATATTAAATAATTAGCTAGACAAATTATTGCTTAAATTGAATTCTTTTTAATGCTAAACAATTTGTTGAATTTAAAGAATTTAGTTATAAAAATAAGAAGTTATAGGTATCGACTCAAAATGTAATTGAGTTTAAATATCGAAATGGTTTTACTGTAGAATTAAATATGTATCTCGATTTCTTGAAATTTTGGACTAAAATAAGAAACACATGTTAAGTTGGAAGTAATTGCTGAAGATAAGTTAGGGTTAGCTGTTAGTTAGGGATTTAGATCGGCTAATTAATCATAAATTGTTAATATTTTTAATGAGATGGGTCACGTATATTAAGTTGAAGTAAAACTTGTGCATGTAGGTGTGCAATTCAAAGCGTACGTGTGAACAAGGCATATTTCCTATAATTTTAATGTTTATATATATGTGTGTGTCTATATATATATACATATATATACACACATATACATATAAATAATACATGTGGGTGAATATGAATAACTTGGGTTAAATGGGATTGATTGTATCAATGTGAATTTAAGGTTAAGGTGTATAGAGTAGGAAAATTGAAGGGAAGTGATGTGAGTTAAAAATTAGTTATAAAATCCACATTAGATGATAAATAGGTATAAGTAGAAAGTAAGGAAATCAATGGCATAAAATTATGAGCATAAAGAATTTGAAAAAAAAATTGGTAAATAATGAATGAAATAAATATTAAAGAGTTTATTTATTAAATGCACCAAGGGTAGCATTTTGTAAGAATGTGTATAGTATTTATGTGTAGTTTGGTTTTAAAGAAATTGATGGAATGATTAGGTAAAGGATAACGTAAAGGTATGATGGAATTGAATGACTGAATTAAAGTGGAAATTAAGTAATAATATTGTTTATGACCGATTAATGTAGCCTAATTGATATAAATGCAATGCAATTGAATTATGTTATAGTTATTGTTAATTAAATGATAAGTGATAAAATATGATAGGTGAGAATCATGCTCATGGGAGTAAATAACAAAAGTCATATGCATAAATGTGTATTAATTAGAAAAGTGTGAATGCAAAATGTACATGTAAAATAAATGGTTAATTTTGAAAAAGTTATGTGATATAAGAGATATTATGAACGTGACAAAAAAGTAAATGAGTGAAAGTGACATTGACCGAAAGTATATTGCCCTTAGTGATTTGGTAGTAAAGCTAGTTCAGGATATAGATGGTTAGCCATAGGGATGTCAGTGAATACCCTGGTGGCCAGTCATAGCAACTTGCAATTATAGACCAATGATGGTTTATATATCAGTGTAGTGTAAAGTGTAAATATAGTGTCGTCGGAGTATAATTTGGCACCCTAGTGCCACTATGACACTACCAAAGTGTAATTTGGCACCCTAGTGCCACTTTGGTAGGTTAGGGCTATAGAGCCCAGTCCTGCATATGCAGTCTAGTGATAACTACTGGATATTAGTAAGGGCAAAATAATAAATACTGAATGTGAAATAATAAACTTAAATGACAAAATAATAATTATTATAAATTAAATGTATAATTTATAAAATGAAATAGTAATTTAACTATGAATTAGTAAATGAACTTTCTAATTAAAATTTGCAATGAAAATGACTTTAAGTATACATAGTAACTAAATGTTCACAGCATGCATACCTATATGTATATAGGTTGATAATTGAATTATGGTATGAGAATTATGATACAATGGTGCTTAGTATGAGACATAGAAGGTAAAAGTTATATTTGGTTTACGTCACATTTATTAAGAGTTTCATATAATTAATAATGTCATAATGGATAAGTATCTTTTAGGCATAGTCTACAAGTAATGAAGCTTGATTTCTGATTGAGGCACTTGATTATATATATATATATATATTGTAAAGTGTTAATTGTTTGCATGTGTTCATTAAATTCATGTATGAAATGTTGCTTGATTATATGAAGTGAGTGTAATAAAAATAGTTTATGCGCATGAAAAGAAGAGTAAAGTTGATAGATGAATGTAAAATTTATTATTATGTGTTTGAATACTATAAGGTAATATTTAATGATTTTTGGTATAACATTTTAAACATTTAAATGTATGTTTAATTTGGAATATATTTTTGTATCTTATGTTTTGGATAAGTAAATTTTGTAGTCACCACTAAGCGTAAAGCTTAGTGCATGGTTTACCCTCGCGCAGGTCTAAGATATAAATCAAGTGATTAACAACAGTGTTTTAAGGATTAATGTTGGATGGAAATCATGTCAAGGAGGAGATAAGAATGAAATTTTTGGAAATGGATAACTTGAATCCCATTTCTTGATGGTATGTACACTACATCGATAATTAGAATACTATTGTATTGAAGAGTTTGTGTCAAACAATTATTTATAGTTCATAGTTTTGATGTATTAATATTATAATTGAATTAGGTATTGAGAGTGGATGATATATGTAAATTATAATATATGATGTGTGTGTGATTGGACCAAAAATTGAGGATGGGCATTGGAGTAGGGTGAATGAATATATGATTATTATAAGTGTCAAGACTTTCTGTTTACAGGGGGATAGGCAATATTATAGAGGAAACTCTGCCAAAATTTTGAAAAAATTTACGTGACATATTTGGAATAGTTATGATTTTTTTTTATAGCTGTTGAAGTTATGGTGATATCGGTTATACTATAGGTTAAAGGAATTGTTGTGCTTATGAAGGGCTGTGGAATTGTTGGCTTTGTAGGAAGTTAGGTTAGACAACAATCATTATGCTATTGGATTTGACCGAATGGAGTTAAAAAAAAATTACTCGGATTTCGCACAGTAAACGTTAGAACAATAGTGTGCGTATTGTGTAAGGGTGTTACATATGTACTCGTGATATGTATGCTAAATATGTGCAAAGAATTATGTGTTATATGTATGCAAAAAAGACGTACATGAAATGCGTGTGAAGAATTGAATATGCAAGATACGTACACTGTTCATGCATGTGTGAATGCGTGTTAGGTATCATGAAAGACTATGCACGTGTAAAGTTATGCAAAAAATTGTACACGCAGGATGCACGTGAGATGCAAAAAATGGATAGACCACATCGTAGGTGGTTAAGGGACTCATTGAGGGTACGATTTGACTGCTCACATTGTTTGATGTCCCCAAAGTTCTAGATGAGTGCCATCCTGGCTTAATAACTCTGACCCATAATCTTTTCAGAAAGAACCCTCCGGTGTGCATCTTTACCGCCCTGGTCAATGAGCACGCACCATTTGCCATGAGCTCTTTAGTGTTTTGCCCCCAAGACTCTGACTCATCTCCTGAATTATGCACTACTTGCCTAAAGGGAAGTTATTCTGAGTAATATCACCTTATCGCTATAGGCATCGGAAGTCATTGCTTAAAGGTAGTACATCCCTTGTGGATTTTCACACTAATTTTTTTTTGCGGGAAATGCATCCCTTTGGGGATTTTCACATAAACCTATGTCTAATTTTTTTCTGGAATCGACCCAACCTACTCCAGTGGCTTTCATTCATTTATTTTTTGTAGGACAGACTGCCTATTTCCAGGTTTCACCGTGCCCTTTTGTCTAGCTTTTTCTTAGAGAGCCAGTTACGATTTTCATCTCTAACGGCCTTTTTTTTTTTTAATTCCCTCCTGCCTTTCATGTATGGTTGCAAGAAAAGCTGAAGCTACTATCAGAGTCCTCGTGCTCCTCCTCTCACACTCCCACTAACACACCCAGAATTAAGGAAATGGCAACTTGTCTAGAGAGCATTTACACGGTGGTATGAAACACCCTTACCGCTGTGTAACTGGTTAGACAATCAAAATAACAATTCCAAAATGAGTTTACACGCGGTACGGTGTTCCATACTGCAGTGTAAACCCTTCCTAGCCCAGATTTTCCAGAAAAAACCATACTTTTAACTTGTAAACCTCATACATAACTCCTGCACTTAGTTCATACAAATCAACTTCAACACTGTAAGCAATCAAAATGACCATGTATCAAATATACACCAAAGAGCAATTAAGCTAGTCCTGCATTTCTCTATGTAACCATGTATCTATTCAATCATGTATTTTATATAAACACATGCAAAGATAATAGAATTGCACACGATCCCTACCTCTAGGAAACTTGAACTCAGCTCTCTATTCAACTCCAATCTTTTCCTTCCCTTTATCTCGCCTCTAGTTTACAGCTACAACAAATCATCCAAGAACATTTGAATTAACCTCTTTTAACTTTAGATCAAAAATAGAAACCAAGTAGAAGAAGAAGACCAATACTAACAGGAATCAAACCACTTGCCTCTTCTCAAGAACCAAACTCAACCTTTGACTTATACTCTTCAAACCAATCAAGGGATTCTCTTAAGGAGCAATTCAAAAGAGAAAGAAAAGAAAAGAGAATGGAGCACGGCAAAAACCCAATAATAAAGGAAGGAAAGAAGAACAAAAAGGCCAAAGGCAAAGCAACTAATGTGAGAGAAGAAAAAAAAACAGATGGTCAATCCTCATCCAACATTAACTTTGCTTATTAATGCCACTTACCTTATTAATTCCTTTCATTATCTTAAGCCAAGCCATGTGTCTCATACTCATTGGCCACTTGTTTCTTTTTAATTCATGTAAAACAATTAAATCTCTTGCCATGTGTCACTCTCCTACGATGCCACATGTCAAAATGCCACATCAAAACTCTTAAAATCTTTTAGGGCCATTTTGTGGTGTTACAAATCTCTCCCCTTTAAGAAATTTCATCCTCTAAATTTCCCCGATACAAGATAAATAACTCAAACTATATTTCATTAATCATTAAAGGGACTTACCAGAAGATTCGGCCGGTGCCTTTATAGCTTCAGCAGTCATCGCATATACGCGTGGCTGATCATCGGTGGAAAATGGCCTCTCAACCGCTTCCGACGGTGGTCTCTCAGCTCTACTTCTTCCTCTCCCACTTCTAACATTTCCAGAAGCATTCCTTTTGTCTTTGCTTGCTTGTGATGTCAAATTCTCTCTTGTTTTGGGACACTGAGCAAGTAAGTGCTCCGTACTGCCACATCTAAAGCAAGCTCCGGTGAGTTTCCTACACTCTACCTAATGACGCCTTCCATAGTGTACACACTCCGGTGCTACACTTCCTCTACTAGCTGGTGGCCTTACACTTCCAACCGAAGTTGGCACATACGCCGGTGCTTGCTCCTCTTTTCCTCTCTTCACTTCTCTAGCTCTGCTAACAATACCCTCATCTTCCTTTAGAAATCTTCTCTTTTGCTCTCTTTTCTGTTTCAACAATTCAGATTCCTCTAATTTTATCGCCGCCAACACTAATCGATAATAATCCACTGGTTGCAAAGCAACTATGGCAGACAGGGGACCCCAAAGGCTCTCTCTCAATCCATCTTCAAACTGGCGACATCTAAAATCCTCAGTTAACATACCTTCCGGTACATATTTACTCAAACGAGTAAACTCTTTTTCATATTCCCCTACCGTCATGTTCTATTGCTTGAAAGTCACAAATTCTTTCCATTTGGCATCTCTGTATGCTTTGGTCACAAACTTCTCCTTGAACTCATAAACAAAGAAATCCCATGTCAATTCCAGCGGCCTCTGAGAATTCCTCAACACTAACTTCCACCAGTCATATGCTGCACCCTACAGCAATAACACGGCGCAAGCTACTTTTTGATTCTGTGGGCAACTGATTTCTTGTAAAATTCTTCCTGTTCTCTCCAACCAAAACTCTGCTATCTCAGATTGATCCAAGGATGTCCCATTGAACTCTTCAGCTCCTCTCTTTCTTATCAAATCCGATAGTGTCTTTGGAGCTGTCAACCTATGCAGAATCTGTATCAACCCTTGCATCAACTCCGGGTTGTCTTGAATAGCTCTAGCTCTTTCCTCTCTATCTTGTGCTCGTACATGTGGGTCCACTCGAATCAGGTTTACACTGCCTGTGGTCTCTCCAACTTTCTCACTCTGGTCGGACTCCATCTGAAACCTACAAAACCAGCATCTGCATTAGGCCACAACTCTAAATAAACTCTGACATTTAATCTATACTCTACATCTTATAGTCCAGGACCTCTAACCTATGCTTTGATACCACTGATATGTAACACCCCCACACCCCTTGGAAGGATATAGGGGGCCCGTGCGGACACTTACGTATACATGTTCATATACATACACTAGTGGAAGCGATAGCATTATACACATCCATACAAGAATAAATAAAATAAAATAATACTACACTAGGGCCCAACATGTATTTCATATTAACTACATATATATATATATTTATCTTTGTACATGTTCATATTACAACTTGTTTTCATTTAACTTTACATATACATTTTACATGTGATTCCTATACTTGTATTACATAATGATGTTACTCAAAACATCACAAATACTATTTCTATCTTATACAAAAAGATATCAAAGCAAAACTTCGTAGTGGGCTTGACCTGCAGATGCACGCTCTCACTGGTCCGAACCTGTGAACCTACAGGGAAATAAACATCCGCGCTAAGAGATAACGCTTAGTGGGGATGAAAATAATGCAAAGGACTTCTTTTCAAAGTCAAGCACAAATCACACACTTTATATAACAATAATCAAATAGCTCATGCATATAACTTTCAACCTCGTATAGATCATGCGCTCAAATGTAACATTAGCCATGTGTTCACATTCATGCAACATTTACTTGTACACAGGACTGTCATGCACTCAAAATATTATTTTTCATGTGCTATAACATTTATTCAGGACGATACTTCTAATAATCTCAAGTTTACTACACAACATTAATAAGCCCGAATTCCTTTCATGGTGGATACGGGTAACTCTGGATACTGTTTACAGAATCTTATATGTGGAGAATTAACTCAAACTCTATGGAATACACAAGGTATTCAAAACTCTGGGCATAATGAAGGCCAACTCTAGTAGCTGCACTCCAACCCTTTATAAGCATGCTTATCTGTCCACTATAACGGTAAATCAGGCTAAAAAAAAACAACTCAACTATGCTTTGTACTATTGACAAACTATAGTCTATAATTAAAGTACATTCATTAAAATCAGAAATACTTAATTCATGTACAAATTTTATTAATCATGTTTATTTAACTAGTATTTATCATGCAAGAGGTTAAAAAGATCATTTTTGAAAAGACAGAGACCAAATAGTAGTATAAAAATTCTTCATAGGCATATCTCAATTCAATCTACACAACTAAAAATAGAAGCAACTTACACGGCGGTATGAGAATCTCTTACTGCCGTGTAAGGCGACGCTACAGAGAAGGAAGGAGACCGAGCATGACTCGTGCTCCTTGAGCTCAACTTGTGCTCATTGAGCACGTTTTGTGCTCTCCTCTCTTCCTTCTGGAGCACTTCTCGTGCTCCCCCCCCTTTCTCTCTCTAGTCGAGCACGACTCGTGCTCAAGAGCATGACTTGTGCTCTCTGCTCCCTCTTCTTTCTCTTCTGGAATCGGCCAAAGGAGACATCACACAGAGTAGAGCACGTTTCGTGCTCCTCGAGCACGTCGCGTGCTCCTCCTCTCACACTCCCACTAACACACCTAGAATTAAGGAAATGGCAACTTGTCCAGAGAGCATTTACACGGCGGTATGAAATGCCCTTAACGCCGTGTAACTAGTTAGACAAGTAATAACAATTCCAGAATGTGTTTACACGCCAGTATGGTGTTCCATACTGCCGTGTAAACCCTTCCTGGCCTAGATTTTCTAGAAAAACCATACTTTTAACTTGTAAACCTCATACATAACTCCTACACTCAAATCATACAAATCAACTTCAAGTATTTAGACACTGTAAGCAATCAAAATGACCATGTATCAAATATACACCAAAGAGCAATTAATCTAGTCCTGCATTTGTCTATGTAACCATATCTCTATTCAATCATGTATTTCATGTAAACAAATGCAAAGATAATAGAATTGCATACGATCCCTACCTCAAGGAAACTTGAACTGTAACACCCCCATCGCCGTCCCCGTTGGAAGGACGCCGACGGGCGCACTACCCGACGCTCACACATACAGATATACACATGCACAATACGGAAGCATACATTCAAACATAACATACATACGGAAATACGGGTTAATTAAAACTTGACTTAACATGCGGGTACGGACTGAGCATGCAATAACTCACACACACGCATGCTCTAAGCGGAAGCATAAAGCGAAGGAATAACTTACATAAAAAAAAAACATACTAACTATTACATTCCCAAAAGAAAACTCAATATCAAACATAATTAATTACATATACAAAACTACAGAAATCAAAAGCTAAAGTACAGAAGCTGAACAAAATACAGAACTTCTAACTCCTATGTGGCCGACCTTGCAGAAGCGCGACTCGAACAGAACCAAACCTGCCACCTGCACGAAAAGGAAATCCGTGCTAAGTAATAAACGCTTAGTGGGGAGAACACACAAGAGTATGGACGGCCATTCACAATGGTCGCCAAGGCAAAACACATTCAGATGACAAATGCGGATATTCATAATATATAAATAATCAGGCTTGCTTAATAAAGGCATTCATTCGAAAACTCACACACATAATCATCTACATATATCAAGAATAAACCCACGCTAACACAATACCATACACGATACAAGTATCATCATGCAAAGCCACAAACAGTATCACATGCATATATCTACAATGGTATCAAATATTAGCATCTTACCGTGCGGAGTCACATGAGCTTTACACATGCAATTGACTTAACTAAGTACCCATGCATGAACAGACAATCCAAACCATCATGTTAAGAATGCTAGTTAACCAACAAACTTTGACATGCTAAACACACACACACTAGTCAAAAATCCAAAGAAAACATCCAAAGCGCCATACTTTTGCTGCACCACTCTGATTCATATAATATCATGCTGGAAACACTCCAATAGCGAAAACTGAAGGCATAATCACATAGCATCACATTCATATCAAAACCATGCAGAAAGTACAATTACATCTTACATACTTACCGTCACAACCGATCTGATTCACATGCTTATACACAATAAAACCATACACGAGTCACATACATAAATACGTTAGTCGAATCTCATTCAAGGCATTCAAAAACTTATAACAAATCACATGACAAGTACGGATAATCATGTTAACTATAAAATCATGCTGACATAATACAGACATACATGCTGAAGCCCATATTCACATTCATATACATATAAAATGATTCCAGAAATCCTTATCATACTCAATCGGATATCACATTCTGATGGTTATTTCAAAGCAGAATAAAACAAACCATCAAAGCACCTGCTGACTCACAATAGTGGATAACGAGTGTACAGACAGTACTTTCTGGGTACGAGCCGATTACAGACAGTACATTACGGGTACGAATCGATTAAACCATTATACTTTAACTTTCACAGATATTTTCAAAAGGGACCTTAAACAAGATCCAATACAGAAAAGGGTTCGCGAGGAACTAAACGGGGACCTGATCGGGGTCCAAACAGAACTATGGGCTGCAGCTAACAGACTCTATTAGGCATGCCTAACTATCCACTAGACTGACTCTCGCAGGTCATGCATAAAACAATTCACGCTTCGAATCGCATAACGCATAAATATATATACATCATGCATAAACTAGAGAATGATAGACATATAAATATGCTCGTAAAGTTGGTCATATATCATACAATTCTCATTGCAAAACATAATACAGTCAATACACTTTAACACTAAACAATGTTCTAAAGCATGTCAAGAATCAGGTATAGAAACACTATCTTGCCAATGATTATCAATACAAAATCCTAATCATGCGTTAGGTGAAGATAACTAAGTATAAATCATGCATAATCCAAATTACATTTAACATAACACAATGAGTTCCAAGGCTAAAGCATAACAATGCATTCAGACATTAACCATATTATTCAAATAAATATAGCATAGCATAATATCAATCATACCTCATTCAAGTCATATTCTGGAGCATGCGAAAATTCCTTCAATCATATTTTAACAATACTCATCATACTCAAGCATGTCAGGAACACATGTGGAATCATATTATGCCAATGGCCAAAAATGCATCATCTTAATCGGGGAAAGTTACAACATAATCTTAAGTATGGCAAATTATTCTTAAAGAAGAAATAGACTAAAGATATGTGTAACATAATTTTCATTAAGACAGAACATGTTTGGAACTAAATAGTCAGAAAGTTAACCCTCATAAATTCTTTGCGTTCGAAAAATGACATGCAATAAAGATCACAACAATAGGCATATCTCAATCCAAACCATACAGTTAAAATCCCACGGTCATTTAACAGGATCACTGTAATCCAAAACTTATTCCAAAATACCACATATAACTTATCATATAACTTATCATAGATAACATATTATTAATACCAAACAAATTGGGATAATCAATCATATCAACAAGGTAATATAGCACACAGTAAAGGAAAATACCATTAAAAAGCGTTTGGAAATCATTTTATAAAAACTGGTCGCTTGGGGAAAGAAAAACAGAAGCAAAACAGAAGAGTCGGGCGACCTGAGCAACCTTCACGTCACGTGAAGGTTGCTCACGTCGCGTGAGCATAGCTCACCTAGCGTGAGCATGGCTCACGCCTCGTGAGCATGGCTCACGCCTCGTGAGCATGGCTCACGCCTCGTGAGCATGGCTCACGTCGCGTGAGCATTGCTCACCTAGCGTGAGCATGGCTCACGTCACGTGAGCATAGCTCACGTCGCGTGAGCCGCCTCCTTCTTCTTCCCCGCTATCGAAAACATGCAGATTTTCCATCGTTACCCAGAAATTCTTTCTAAAACCTCTCAGAAATCATTCAATCATGCATAAACTCTTACCTTAATACTCAAATGCATATCACAACATACTCACGATCAAACTAAACTCAACATTCCAGAAATTAATCAAAACAAACAAAATCATGCATAACCACATTCACATTCCTCAAGAGTATAAACCCTAAAATACAGTAAATTCAAAACCTAAACTCAGTAACTTCAATTCAATCCCTATCATGCATTACTAACACATTTACTCACGTAATCATGCATACACATTTCAAAACACAAAACACAGTAAATTCCAAAAATTAGGCAATGCAACCACATTATAACCTAAGTGAGAAAAAGGGCAGAGACATGCTGAAATTGAAGAACACATAAGCTTCCAAACATTGCATGCATTCAAAACACTCCCAAACCTGGAATTGAAGATCCAAAAATCACACTTCCAGCTTCAATCCTCAAATCTCAACTTGTCCTTGCCTTTACTTTGCTTCTTCTTATCATCAAACACTCTTCAAACAAAATCCACAAAATCCTTAGCCAAACCCTAACTGAAGTAAAACCAGGAAGAAGAAACACAGCACGTAACAAATCTTAAACCAACTCACCTCTTCAAACAAAGCACAATCCAAGCCAAACACAACTCCAAGCCAAATGAGAAAGAAAGGAAAAAGCAGAGAAAGGAGAAGAGAAGAGGAAGAGGAAGCGTGAGAGAAGGGGACGGGAAACCAAAATCTGTGTTCCTCCTTCTCTCTTCCTCTTACTTCTTCTTTTTCTTCTTTCAATGCCTACCTAACAGTCCACTTGGCAGCTCTCAATTGGACCACAAAATCCACTCAAACTATTCCAAATCAATTAATGCTCTTTAGTCCTTAGACAAATAACACTTCACTCACTTACACATTTCTTTTCTTACAAACTTAATTATCTTTTCAATTAGGTCCTTAACACTCCAACTTTCTCAAGCACAAATTACTGAAATACCCTTTCCGATCCCGACTTAGCATGCACAATCCGACTAGGGCTATTTTGGGGTGTGACATGAACTCAGCTCTCTATTCAGCTCCAATCTTTTCCTTCCCCTTATCTTGCCTCTTGTCCACAGCTTCAACAAATCATACAAGAACATTTGAATTAACCCTCTTTTAACTTTAAATCAAAAATAGAAACCAAGTAGAAGAAGAAGACCAATACTAATAGGAATCAAACCACTTACCTCTTCTCAAGAACCGAACTCAACCTTTGACTTATACTCTTCAAACCAATCCAAGGGATTCTCTTAAGGAGCAATTCAAAAGAGAAAGAAAAGAAAAGAGAATGGAGCACGGTAAAAACCCAAAAACAAAGGAAGGAAAAAAGAACAAAAAGGCCAAAGGCAAAGCAACTAACGTGAGAGAAGAAAAAAAAACAGATGGTCAATCCTCATCCAACATTAACTTTGCTTATTAATGCCACTTACCTTATTAATTCCTTCAATTATCTTAAGCCAAGCCATGTGTCCCATACTCATTTGCTACTTGTTTCTTTTTAATTCATGTAAAACAATTAAATCTCTTGCCATGTGTCACTCTCCTACGATGCCACATGTCAAAATGCCACATCAAAACTCTTAAAATCTTTTAGGGTCATTTTGGTTACAATTGCACTTTAGACAACTATCCAAATCCTTAAACCTCCCAAGCAAATGGTGTACAGTGGCTGAAAAGTCGAGAGGTTAGAATGATGCATGCAATGCATGGAAAACTTTTTTTGCATAAGATGATATGTATATGTGAAAATTATATGCAGAAAATAAAATGTACACACATGGAGGAAATGTATATGTTTTTTTATTTATTTTTATTTTCATATATATTTTTTTAATATGTATGAATGACACGCGATGCATGAGCATGCAGTGCAACATCCATAGCCCCATGCAAGCAAGTAGATCCTTCCAACCTTGTTACTCCAACACAGGAGGTCATGCTGTCTCCTTCCTAGGTGCGCTTGATCTATGGGTTATCAGGGAACCCAGTGGACGCGTGTGGTGCACAGTGACCAGCAGCACAACCTCTCTTAATTAATGTGCATACGTATGGCTTTTGACCATTATATATTTAAGCAGTCCGAATAAATTGACATGGGCCTATTCAGGGCATGAAACCTTTGATTAGGTGACCAACTAATCTAGCATAGATCTAAGGCTCTAGTGATATGCAATGCTCTATTGATATGTAATGCAATTTTAAAAAGGGGCAAAATTTTAAATTAAAACTCAATTATATGTTTTAACCAAGGTACTTTCGAACCGAAGTCTCAAGTGTCCCCAGTGGAGTTGCCACTGTGACATGCGTCGAACCCCAGAGGCCCCGAATGACTCGCTTTTAGGGTATTTAAGAGAGGTTCATGGAACTTGTAAAGATTACAAGGGCGTCTATTTTGGCCAACAAGGAGGTGTTTTGGAGTCGCCACCTAATAAAACATTAGGAAAGGTCGTCTAGCCTCATCGAGCCTAAGACAACGCATGTGTGATTATTTTGGGCAATCGAAGATATTTTGGAATCTTTCTTCTAATAGAACATTGGAAAGGTTCATGTAATCTTGTGAAGCCTAAGATGATGAATATACGTTTATTTTGGGCAAGCCAAAGATATTTTGGAATTCCCTTTCCAATAGAACATTGGAAAGGTTCATCTAATCTCGTGGAGCCTAAGACAATGCAATTTGGGCCTATTTTGGGCAATACGAGATATTTTAGAATTCCCTTTCCAATAGAACATTGGGAGGGTTCATCTAACCTCATTGAACCTAAGACTAGAGATGGTTTGGAACTTCCCAATTATTCAGACCTTAATTAAATTATAATTGAGTTTTGAATTTAAACTTCCATTACTTTTCTCATACATTTTAATGCAAAAATTAAAGCGCATATCAATCACCTTGCGAAAGCGGTAAATAAAGCAATATTAAACATAAAGTAAATAAAAGCAAACTAATTTACAATAAAACTAGGAGCGGAATAAGACCCCCAATGTAAATGAAATGTAAATCATACATAAAACGGGGTACACTACAAGAAAATTGGTTTTTAACGACCAAAAATTAGCGAAGGGATGAAAATCCGGTCTTAAAAATATACCAATAACAAAAGGAAATAAATCCGGTCGTTAATTCTTAAATTTTATTATCATTTAACGAAGGGCTTAAAATCCGATCGTTGAAACATTATAAATCCGGTCGTTATTAGTCTAAAAAAATTGGCGGGACTTCTATAAAGATTACCTCCAAAATCATTGTTAATTATTTAATATATACCCACACAAAACTGCCCTACCCACACAAAACTAAGGTGAAAAACGTCAAAAAAATAGCAAACCCTCGAGATGAAAAAACAGCAAAAAAATGCAAAACCCTTTTCTTATCTTCCAAACCTAAACTAATTCTAATAGAAATGGCAGTCGTAGTAGAAGCAATAGGTTCGTTTATATTTTGCAAGATTCATATTTCATCAGTCTAGGGTTTAATTTCACGGTGATTATAGGTGAGAAACTGAAAAAACTTCTTTCTCTTCTCTCTTGATACCAGTTAAATATCTATTTATTTCTAATCTTCTCTTCTTCCCGTCGAATTGGAAAATAGGGCATACCAACTCTGAGATGTTTTCAGGATTTGCATTTCTGCTAAGCTAATCGATTTGTTATCATAGGTAAGTTCAATAATCTTGGGTATTTTTGATATTCTGATTTTTGATTTCGAAATCGTATCTGCTACCTTTCTGGGTTTACATATTTCTTTATCTTGTTTATGGTTTTGTTGGAAAAAGATTGATTTGATTAGGTGATATGTGATTCTTGTTCTGTTTTTGATTCCCGTTCTGCTTTTGATTCTCATTTGTTTTTTTTTTCCCTTTCTGCTTTTGATTCTCATTCTAATTTTGATTCTCATTCTGTTTTTTATTTCGTTTTGCTTTTGATTCTCGTTTTTCTTTTGATTCCCGTTCTTCTTTTCATTATCGTTCTTCTTTTGATTCCAGTTCTACCTGCTTTTGATTGATTCCCGTTCTGCTATTGACTGATTCTCTTTCTGTTGTTGAGTGATTCTCAAATTTTTGTATTTCTGATTGTTTTCAGGTTTTCAGTCTTCAAATTTGCAAGGTAAAATTGGGATTTCTTTTTAAATTTTATTCTTTGACTCAATGTAATTGTTAATTTCCTTCTTTTTTGCTCAATTGTCATATTCTGAAAGCATTAATTTTTATAATGTTCATGCTTTCTGTCTGTGGTTTATATGCTCAAACATTCACTTTAGTTTAAGTTTAAGCTGTTGCCATTTTTTCTGGATGTTCATACTGTCTGTGATTATTTAAGCCATTGTTAATGCTCTGATCATTTGTGTGGCCACTATCTTTCATTCTTTGTCATATTTCACATTATAAACCATAGAATCATCTCATCTCTCGAGCATCTAACTAATCACTTCCTCTGTCCCTTCATTTTTTGCAGCAACCGATTCAGGAAGCTTCAACAACAGTGTAGCTGAGCAGCAGGTTGGAGTTATTCTTTTCCACTCTTTTAAGTGATAGTCTAGCACAATGACACTAGTTTATGGCCATAAGAGGATAATAAAAGTGTAGATAGTGATTAAGATACAGAGCAGCATATGTTTTTCACTGTTTATATTAATTTCAACTAAAATTCTTTATAACATTCTAAGAAACTAATCCATTCTTCTGTGTTTTTTTTTAAATATATTTATTGAAATTAATCCCTTTGTTTTCTGATCTTAAATTCTCCTATAATGACATGCTGACCTGATGTGTAGCTACTGATACGATATATTCTTTGTCGAGCACAAATTTGATCTGCTTCCACAAGCAGAGAATATCACTTTATTTCAAATCACCTTTTTCCCCTTTTATCGGTTTAGTTTGGTCATATGGTGGCTTGAAGTTTCTGAATACATCTCCCTTTTATCTTTTGTTGTTGTTCAGGCAGTTCTAGAAACCGTTGCCAGAGTTAAACCAAAGAAAAATGATACAAAAGAGGAAAAGTATAAGCTCCCATCTTATAGAATACTACATTTCCTATTTATTCTTTAAAGCTAAAATTGTCTATGCATTTATTAGCTATAGGATGCTGAGATATTCCCTATTTTGAGTTTCACTTTAGGCCATTTAAGCTCCAAAATGTTTTCATTTTTGACAATGATAATGGAGCTGAAGAAACCCCGACTTTGATAGATAGAAAGGTATGATAATTTGAGCTTGTGTTTTGCTGCCTTGATAACATTACTTTGGTTTGAACTGAGAAATATATTTATTTCAGGACAATGTCTTCATCATATCTAATTTTAAATCAAAATATCCAGTGCTGCAGCTAGACTTGAGGTACACTTGCTTATTGTTGTACTTAACTCTGTTTTTTGATTGTTTGGTAAGCAAATCTGGACTTATTACTTACTGCTTTGTAGATTGATATCAGATTTGGTTGTCGTCATTGTATCTGCAACTTGTGGTGGCATTGCGTTTGCCTGTGCTGGACAACCGGTCTGATCATATTTGATCTAAGCTTAGTTCATGACAAACTGAATGATAGGATATATTTGCATGATGACTTGGTCAGTGCAGTTGATGGTTCTTCTCCTAGGTAAGCATGAATTCTTTAGTTTATGGTACTTTTTACTGAGCAAAACCCTTTGATTACCTGGACATTATTACCAACCTTTTGGTTGTGATAATTTTCTAAGTGAACAAATGTAGCTACAGTATTGTATGAAGGCAGTCTAATTGAAACAGACCCCTGTATCCTCCTTACCATAAAGTTCCTTTTTTTTTTATACACTTAAAATAAAATAAAATCTTCTATAAATCCATTTTAAGAACTTACAACTTTGTCAAAACTGTACTCTTTGCATTCCAACTAGCTTACCTCACACCTTTTTAGATTGGACTTTTTCCTGTCTTCCTCATATCTAAATTTCTTACATTCTATTTGATTTTTTATCAATTCTTAATTTAATGCATTAATGTCCTCAATACAAACACCCAACTAGTTTTCATAAATCACAATTTAAATTTAATTATGGCTACTAAATAAATTTTAATAGTTACAAGTTATATATAATAAATTAATAATTTTTTTAATCGTAAATATATAGTTGGATTATTTACCCTTTCTCTAATTTATCCTATGATTTGTATCAATATTTTAATGTTTTGGTCCACATGCAGACATTATTATGATACCATTCAACAAGATAGGTCAATTGAAGCTGATTAATCCAATTCCAATCAATTATAATATATTGATTTCCCCTTTAGATTTCTAATAAAAAGCGTACAGTCTAAATTTAGATATTTAGTAGTCTAATTTTTGAAGTAATAATTTGTGCTGAATAGGCAATATTTGATCTTTAGAATACCAATTAAGAGCTGAAAAGCTATTTAAAAGATCTGTTTGTCAATTCACCACTGTAAGTTTTATGATTGCATTTATTATTTGTTCATAATCTCTATTATTAATATTTTTGTTTGTGCATGTGAATCTTAATTTTAGCTTTTGTTATATATTTTGCAGGTCTTCAAAATTTTGGACAGGCTTCTCAAAAATCTTTTAAATAAAAATTAGTATAGAGAGTTAATGTTTTCTTGGAGTTGTGACAAATAGAATGCTATTCAATTTGTAAATATCACTATACTTTGTAACTTTTTTGTTTTAATATATGAAAAGAGTTCATTATATTATTGTGTAAAATATGTGAATGATATTTGTTTTACATATAATATTGCTGTCAACATAATTAGCGAAGGAAAAATTCAGTCACTAAAAGTTATTTTCAACGACTGGAATTCCCTTCGTTAAAAGTGAGCACAATCAGCGAAGGGAAAATCCGGTCGTTAAAAGGCATTTTCAACGACCAGAATTCCCTTCGTTAAAAGTGAATATAATCAACGAAGGGAAAATCCAGTCGTTAAAAATCAGTATTTAACGACCGGAAACGTTCCGGTCGTTAAAGGCATTAACGACCGGATTCAAAATCCGGTCGTCTATACCTTTATCGAAGGGGCTTTTATCGACCGGATTTTCCGGTCGTTATTGATTTTTAACGACCGGATTTCGACTTTTAACGACCGGATTTCCCTTCGTTAAAAGACGTTTTTCTTGTAGTGGTACTTATTAAGGATGAGAACATTGGTCCTCGCATGCATACTTACAGAAAATAATTTTAAAGTGAAAATTTATTTGGATGGAAAAAGTAGGACATTGGTCCCATTTTTATTGGAAAAAACCTCAATTTATTAATAAAAATATTTTTTATGATTTTCTAATAAACGTGCACAAAATAAATAATTTTATTAGAAATTACATGGCAAAATAAATTAAAAAGCCAAACAAAGAAAATAATACAAATAATAAAAATAAAAGGCCAAACCAAACGAGTCTCTTGGATCCCCCCATTTGCTTGCGAGAATGCTCAAAAAGGGAAAATAAACATTAGAGTCAAAAACAAATACAAATAAAATAATGTTAGTAATTAAATCAAGAAAATCAATTTAAATGCATAAAATAATCAATAATAAATTAAAATAAATGAAAAAAATGCATTATGAAAGTCAAATAAATTAAATGACATGATTGAAACAAATAAAACAACATATTAATAGATTAGTACATAAAAACATAAATAATAATAATAATAATAATAATAATAATAATAATAATAATAATAATAATAATAATAATAATAAGAAGAAGAAGAAGAAGAAGAAGAAGAAGCAGAAGAAGAAGAAGAAGAAGAAGAAGAAATAATGATAATAAAAAATAACAATAATAGTAAGAATAATAAAAAAGAAGAATAACCAATCAAGTAAAATAAAAAGGAATAAAAAAACGTAAAAAATGTTAAATCTATATCTAAGGTCACATAAAATAAATAAATGAACTATAAATCTAAAAATCTACATGATGTCTAATTAAATAAGAACAAAAAATAAATAAAATAAAATAAAAAATGAGGAATCGAGCCAAGAATGTTTACACTCAGAATTCGGATTCAATGGAAGAAAAAATATGATTGATTTCCTTGCTTTTGATCCACAAAATTAGAATTAAAAAAATGATAAAAATTGGAATTTTATTCCAAGAATGAAAATTTGCTTAAAAAATGGTGGAAGAAAATAAAAATTCTCAAAAACAAAAAATTATTTTCTTTGTCTAAAAAATGATTATTGATTAAAATTTGATTTTTAAACCTTAAGAAATTTATTTGAAGAAGAAATAAAAAATAATGAAAGAAAAATGAAAATTCTCAAGAACAAAAAATTATTTTCTTTGTCTGAAGAAAAATAATTGATTAAAAAATAAATAAAAATATCAAGAAGAAAAAATTATTTTTCCTTGTTTCAGGAAAAAATATTAGCTAAGAATTCAATTTTTAACCTTAAGAGATTTTTATTTCGAGAAGAAAACCCAAAAAAGATGTAGAGAAAATTTTCTTCAAGGAGTGAAAATAATTTGTTAACCAAAAAAGAACTCTCCCCCCTCATTCTCTTTTTATAATTTTCTATTTATATCCTTGAATAAAAAAACCCTAGTTGATTAGGAAAGAAATTAAATTTAAATCAGATTATTTGTTATCTTAATTTTAGAAATGGAAAAAATCACGAAAATCCTTAAAAAATAGGATAAAAAATCAAATTTGTGGAAAAAATCCCGAAAAAATGGCAAAAATCACGTTTTCGGCGAAAATCGACGCATTTGGGCGGACAGGGGCAAGTAACGGCGAGCGATGCCCGTGCTTACTCTGATAGGCAGGCGGGCAAGCGACGGCAGCGCTCGCTGCATTGGGCGCGCGGGCGATAACGCCCACGCACGCTCCGTCAAGTGCACTCGCAGGGCAATTACCCCAACGCCAGCGCGCACAGCGCAAGGGATGCCTGCCCTTGCACGTCGGCGGTCAAAATTTTTCGATTTTTTTTAAATAATACTTTTGACTAAAATACTATAATTCCAAACTCCCTTTTTTATTTTTTTTTATTTGTTTTATTGTTTTTTTCTAAAAAGCAATTTTGACAAGAAAATTATCACTTCCAACCTTTTTACCTGTGAACAAGCGTCTAATCATCATTGGGTAACTCTGATCTGGGTTGCCTAAGAAACCGGTGTCTACAGTCAGGCACTTTACTTTTGTTACTAGATACACCTCTACCTGTACTAGATGCATAAGATGACCCTTGCTTTCTGCCTCTGGTAGCTGGGTTACTAGCTGACTCAGCTAGAGGTGCCACTTGAGATTCTCTTATTCTCTTTCCCAAATGTGCCCCATCTCTAGTAGAATTCCTTCTCTGCATTCTTTCTCTCTGAATCTCGTGTGACCTCTCAATCCTCATGGCTGCTCGAACTATCTGGTAATAGCTCATAGTTTGAGAAGTGGTCATAGAGATCAACAGTGCCTTGTTGGCAACGAAACTCTTCTGTAAGCACACCCTTAGGTGCATACTTGTTGAGCCTACAGAACTCCTTCTCATACTCGGCCATAGATAAGGCTCTCTACCTTAAATTCAAAAACTGCTTTCAATTAGCTTCTCGATATGCCTTAGTGATGTACTTATTTCAAAACTCTTGTACAAAGAATTCCCAAGTAATTGGAAGCATTGGATGCCTCAAGGCCAACTTCACCAGTCATAAACAGATCCTTGCAGCAGAGACACTACACATTCCACCTTCTGTTCAGGAGGGCATTTAATCTCATCCAACACCCTCTAAACCTTCTCAATCCTGTATTCTACCTTATAAGACTCGTCCAAACTGGTGCCATGAAATTCCTCCGCACCATGGTTTCTCAATGATTCTAATAGAGCTTTTGGTGTTGTCATACGATCCAACACCCTCGCCATGTCTTGTGTCTTTTTGAGCAACACCATCGGAACATCTCGTGCCACACCTGCAAGTACATATAGGCCAGATAGCGACACTTCCAGTTCTCTCAGATTAAAGCTTTCAGCGGTCTCTTCTCTCATATCATGAGAAGGATCCATCAATCTGATATATACACAAGGACGTTCGCATTAGGTCAACACAACTATGCACATACTATTCTACACTATGACCAAAAACTACTAAACCTAAGCTCTGATACCACAATCTGTAATGGCCATTCCTGACCACTCACTTCGCTTCTCTAAGATAGTTGAGAACAGTCATCACGCACCACATTACACATACACATCACATAGCATAAACACATGCAAATTCCTGAATTAATAAATTTCTTTCAAACACGCAGCGAAAACATTTATCATAATGCATACTTATACATGCTTTCAACTCATATTACATACTAAGTTCAGTTATTACATCATCATTTCGTACATGTCAAAGCCATTAATTACATTTTACATAACACAAAATGCCAAAAACATACACTATGCAATGAATCACCAAAAGTGATGTGAGACCGTCCTTCAAGTTCTCTTCGCTTCAGAACCTACATGGATTAGAAAACCCGTGCTAAGCGATAATGCTTAGTGGGAAAAACAACATACAATATACAATATCCACATATATAACATCCTTTGAGCATTAAGAGATACGTCCTTAGTAATCATGCCTTGTCAAAATACATACTTTTGAAAAAAACATAGCATTAAATAAACTCAATATACATATTGCATTGATAGGAAATCATGTTCAGTTATAACAGCTTCGTAAAACAATCTTATAACAAAACACATTCAAATTCTTTTATCGCATATAATTCACATTGTCCATTATTATTTAATCATTCATTAATTGCCTTGCCTACAATTCAAAGACACGGATAACGGGTATCGCATCAGTACTTGAGAGTACGATAATCACTTTTGTATTCAAAGATACACACTTTCATATCAGTACTCGTCGGTACAGAAATAATAAGTAATATATAAATAAGCACTTTAGTGAACCCTAGAAGGATTCAACATGCATTGGGGATTCCAAGAGGAATCAAGCGCTTCGGCTGTAGCACTTAAACCCTATAGGCATGCCTATCTATCCACTACTAGACTTGCAGGCTAAATTATCAATTATTTGCATAGTATAACATCATTTAATCTCGATAAGCAATAATATATCATTTGGTAACTTACTTACACATATGGTACTTACACATATGGCTTATTCCACAATCTATACATCATCACACATGTATTCACATGGTATATGTAGACACTAGGTCCTGAGGCATTCCAGATCAGAGTTACCTAATGAAGAGATCAATGTCTGTTTTCAGACAAATGGATGAAAGTTGTGAGTTTTCATTCTCCGATTTACAAGAATTGAGGATTTTTTTCAGTAATAGGAGATTTTGGGGAATCAGGAAGAGTTCATATTTTAAAAAGTTGGATTTTGCTCCACCGATGGGCATATCGTCAGTAGAAGGGATGCCCGTCGTTGGACGGCCCGCCTCTCATGTGAGCACGCCTGCCCCTCACGTAGAATGGGCCCATCTCTCGCGGGAGAGATGCCCGTTGCTCGCGTGAGATACCTGTCTCTTACGACGAGCATCGGCTGTCGCTCACTTAAAGAAACCGTCTCTCGCGTTGAGCGACGCCCGTCGCCTTTGAGAGAGACGCCCGCTTCTTGCAAGAAATGGCTGTCTCTTGGCTTCCATCTCTCGTTAGGGGTTTGCCAACAAAAGGACCAAGCGTGCCCCATCAGCGACGCCCGTCGATACTCCATCGACGTCTGTCGGTCGATGATCTGACGTTATTTGGCGAGATTTTCTAGATTTTTCTTGGATATCTCCCAAGATTTCCAAAATATTTCCTAAATATTTTCAAATATTTTTAAATCTTTTCAAATATTTTTAAATTTTTCATTTGATTTTGAGAATATTCTGCAAATCATTCGGTTTTAATTTTGATTACATAAATCTTTTTCAAATTTAAAATTTAAATTTGAATTTATTTGAATGAATTTCCTAAACCTATAAATAGGGGATGGAGGCTCATTGTTTAGGTTTAGCAGTTTTTACCAAAAAAAGATTAACGATTATTTATTTTTCGTCAAATTTTTATCAAATATTTTTCGAATTAAGACAAATCCGGGAGAACGAGACTAATTCGTTTCTATCCGATCTAGCCGTTTTAGCATTCATAACTGCTATCAAAACATCGAGAAAGAAAAATATAATTTTCTTTTCTTGATTTATCTTCGAAACACGATTTTCGTAATCCAAAAATCTTCTACAATCACACATCACAGATCAATCCTTGTAGAACACAAGGAACAGAAACCACACGACATTCACTTTTAAAGGTAATATTCCGAGGGTAAACATTCTGGATCGATCTCCTTCGCTTTTAATGATTTCATCCTGATTTTACACATAAAATCTTATTTTATTTAAAATAAAATGATTTTCTGCTTGAGTTGCTGCATTTTTCTGCTTTCGGGGTGACTGATGGGCAGAGGATCCACCGACGCGGGCCGTCGAGGGTTTCTGCCTCCACCCGCCGGTCAGCTCAGGGGCGCCCGTCGCTCATGAGCCTTGGGCCATCCCTAGGCCTTCTCCCCTACATTTTTCTTCTTTCTTTTACTAATTATTTCCCCATTATTTTTATGATTATTTCTCATGGATTTTTTTTTATCATTATTTAATTTCTCACATTTTATTTTGTCCTAATTATGGCACTAACATGGTTTTTATTTTTGTGAGTTTCATTATTTTATTTGGTGGATTTGGGTTATTAAAAATGGAGGACACCGCAACGATCTAAGAATTCTCACTCGGGTTTTATTCTTTTACCCTTACCCTTTTTTATCTTATGTATTATTATTGTAAATATTATTTCATTCTGCTAACACCTGAAAATGGTTAAATATTTATAGTAATTGAATTGGGATTTTCATTAATAAATAGAGGACCAATGTCCTATTTTCTCAGCAAATAAAATTTACGCTTTAAATCATTTTGGTAAATGTGCATACGAGGACCGATGTCTTTATTCTTAACGAATATCCCAATTTATGTATGATCCGCTTGTTATTTATAATGGGGGTTGTATTCTGCCCCTAGTTTTGTTGTATTTTATTAGATTTTCGTTTATCTTATTTTAATCTTGCTTCTATTCACCGCTTTCGTTTATCGCTTTTGTTATATGAATGATCTGCACTTTAATTAAATGCATTAAATTGTATGAGAAAAAGGAGTGAAATGTTAAAATTCAAAACTCAACTTTAATTTAACCAAGGTATGAATAAATGAGAAGTCCCGAACCATCTCTGGTCTTAGGCTCAACGAGGTTAGAGGACCATCTCAATATTCTATTGGGATGGGGTCTCCAAAATATCTCTTGTTGCCCAAAATAGGCCGAATGTGCATCTTCTTAGGCTTAACGAGATTATATGATCCTCCCAACAGTCTATTGGAAGGAGGTGTTAAAAATATCTTTGATTGCCCAAAATAGACACACATGCGCAGTCTTAGGCACAGTGAGGCTAGACAACCTTTTCCAATATTTTATTGGGTGGCGACTCCAAAACACCTCTTTGTTGCCCAAAATAGACGCACTTGTAAATCTCTTACAAGTTTCCATGAACCCCTCTCGATCGCCCTAAAAACGGGCCATTCGAGGCCTCCCGGGGTTCGGTGCGCATCACAGTGGTGACTCCACTAGGGAGTTACTTTGAGACTTTGCTTCGAAAGTACCTTGATTAAAACATATGATTGAGTTTTAATTTAAAAATTTCATCCTTTTTTGAAATTGCATTGAATATCATTAGAGCCTTAGATCTATGCTAGTTTGGTCCCTCTTTTAACCCCGGTGTATTCCCGAAGCACGACCCTACATTCACCCAATGTAGGGAAGTGTTAAGGATAATCACCAGACCAAGCCTCATACCATCATGGTATATTAAATAGAGACCTGACCGGTCGTTACGCTCGTGATGAGCTAGATCCGTTGGCAAGGACTACGCTTTGGTAGCCCTAAAGTAACATCACCTTAGCGAAAGCTCATGTAATGAAAGTAGATACTTCCCCTAAGTGGTATGAACCGTAATAATATGCCTGCTATATAAATCATTATGTATTGGGAAAATCTAGATATTTTGACTGGTCACCTAATCAAAGGCTTTCATGCCTCGATAGGCCCATGTCAATTTATTCGGACTGCTTAAATACACAACGATCACAACCCATACGTCTGTGCATTAGTTAGGAGAGGTTATGCTGTCGATTTTTTATTGTGCATTATGCACGTTCATCGAGTTCCCTGTTAACCTTTGGACCAAGGCCACCTAGGAAAGGGACTATGACCTCGTGTGCGGGGGTAACAAGGTTGGAAGGACCTATGTGCTTGCATGTGATTTGCCGATGCTACATAGCATGACCATGCATCTTATGACATTCATGCATCATCCTAACATGATGTGTTTTACAGCCATTATAGATCTACCCAGGTGGTCAAGAGGTCCTCAAGGTCGCTTGCACAGAAACTCGTTCTTTAAACTACCGAAAAGGGTAGAGTATTCGGACATAATTTTTGAAACCAGTCACGCTACATTATCCCAGTTCTCCCTACATAGTGAGATGGCTAATTAACCAAGTGGGGCAGATGCCACCAAGGCTATGATAGCAGAGGAAGTGGGTAGAAGGTTTGAAGAGTTTAAAAATCGGATGATGACCATGATGGCAAATATAGCCCAGCCTGTTGCACCACAGAACCCAGTTCTTCCTCCTATGAGACAAAATGAACAAGAGGAAGTCAGAGAAGACCCACAAGAAGAGGCTCACCAACCACCAGTAGACCTAAGGGCCAATGTATTGGCAGGAGAGAGAAGGGGGCCTGCTGTGACGCGTCGCCACCCAATAAAACATTGCGAAAGGTCGTCTAGCCTCAGTGAGCCTAAGACAGTGCATAGTATCCATTTTGGGCAACACAGAGAAATTTTGGAGACCCCACCCCAATAGAACTTTGGGATGGTCCTCTAACCTCGCGGAGCCTAGGACTATGCAAATTGGGCCTATTTTTGCAATAAGAGATATCTTGGAGACCCCACCCCAATGGAACATTGAGATGGTCCTCTAACCTCGTTGAACCTAAGACTAGAGATGGTTCGGGACTTCCCATTTATTCATACCTTGATTAAATTACGATTGAGTTTTAAATTTTAGATTTCATCCCTTTTCTCATTCATTTAAATGAAATAATTTAATGCGCATATCAATCATATAATGAAAGCGGTAAATAAAACAGGATTAAAATAAAATAAATAAGAGTATAATAAATTACAATAAAACTAGGGGCGGAATACAACCCCCGATGTAAATAAAATGTAAATCATACAAAAAATGGGTTATTTATTAAGGATGAGGACATTGGTCCTTGCATGCATGGTTAAAGAAAATAATTTTAATATGACAATTTATTTTGGATGGAAAAACTAGAACATTGGTCCCGTGTTTATTAGAAAAAGTTTCAAGTTTAATTAATAGAAATATTTTTGTCATTTTCTTTTTAAACGTGCATAAAATAAACAATTTTATTAATAATTACATTGCAAAATAAATGAAAAAGCCAAATAAATACAATATTACAAATAATACAAATAAATAGTCAACCCAAACGAGCCTTTTGGATCTCCCCGTTTGCTCGTGAGAATGCCCAAGCAAAGAAAACAAGTATTGGAATAAAAAACAAACACAAATAAAATTATTTTATTGATTAAATCAATTAAATCAGTTAAACATATAATAAATAATAAAATAAAACAAAATAAGATGACATCGAAATGACAAATGAATTAAAATGTTAATAAATTAAAATAAATGAAAAAAGATGCATTATGAATGACAAAGGAATTAAATGATATGATTGAAATAAATAAAATAACATGTTAATAAATTAATACGTAAAAATATTATTATAATAATAATAATAATAATAATAAAATAATAATAATAATTAAATGATAATAATAATTTATAAACATATTAAATAAAACAAACAAACAATAGAATAAATAAATAAATGAAAACAATAAAATTTACATGTTAATAAATTAAATATGAGCAAAAATAAATAAAAGAAAATAAAAAAGAGATCAAGCCTAGAATGGTTACCCTCAGAGTTCGGATTCGAGGAAGGAAAAAAAATAATTGATTTCCTTGCTTTGTTTTGCAAAATTAGAATTAAAGATGATAAAAATTGGAATTTTATTCCAAAAAAATAAATTTAGTTAAAAATCATGAAAGAAAATAAAAATTCTCAAGAACAAACAATTATTTTTGTTTGTCTCAAGAAAAAATTATTTATGAAAAATCTTTATTTTTTAGAAAATCAAATGAAAAAATTAGATTTTAAGAACAAAGAGTTATTTTGTTTGCCCCAAAATCTATTTTTAATCAAAAAAGTATTCAAATAAAAATTTTTTAGAAAACTTCAGTAAAAAACTAATTAAAAGTCAAAAATAAGAAAATTTAATTTTTAAGAAAAAACAATCACTTTACTTGTCTCAAAAATCAATTTTTCATCAATAAAATTTCATCTAAAATATTTAGAAGAAATTCTATTGGAAAAAAAGAAGAAGAAGAATTGAACTTTTTAACTTTTAGCAATTTTTATTTTTTTGTAGGGGAAAACCTAAGAAAAACCAAGAGAGAATTTTGAAGAAGAAGAAGAGAGAAATTAAAGAAGAAACCCTAAAAATTAATCCCCCTATTTTTGTTTCAACATTTTCTATTTATATTAAGAAAAAAAAAGGAAAATGTAATTAACTAAGGAAAAACTAATTAATTAATTCAAATATTATTTATATATATTTAAAAATGGAAAAAATCATGAAAAACCTTTAAAAATGGGATAGAAAATCAAATTTGGTGAAAAATCCCGAAAGAATCAAATTTTGGCCAAAAATCAGCATTTTCGGCGGAACAGGGGGCGATCGACGGGCGTCGAAGAGTGCTCTGGGCGCGTTGCGGGCTTCCGCAGGGCGCCGCCGTGGATGACATCCAAATTCTTTTTTTTTTATTTCCAAATTTAACTAAAAAACTATAATTTTCAAACTCCATTTTTCAAATTTAATTTTTGATACATTTTTTATTATTTTTTATTTTTTTACTCGAAAATGCAAATTTGACAAGAAAATCATCACTTTCAACCTTTTTTCCTGTGAACAGACATCTTATTATCATTGGGTAACTCTAATCTGGGCTGTATCAGGACTCGGTATGTACAGTTGCCCCCAATTTTGGAGAAACTAGTGCCTAGATGAGCAAACATTCAGAGAAGAAGGAAAGAGATGCATACCTGAGACAGTCCCTCACCTTCCATGGTGCGTTCAAGCCGGTGACCCCTCGCTGCTGAGTTGTAGTGTATTTTACTGCAACCCTTTGACGATTCATCTGACCACCTTCTTCCACTATAAGAAAATTTGGAAATAGCAACTGAAAAATAGCAACGAAAAAAATACCGTTGCTATTTTTTTCCGTTACTAAAATTGGTTAAGTTTTGTATGTTTAACAACGGAAAAAGATTTAGTTATTTTCGGCGCTAAAAGTGGAGGGAACTTTTAACGCCAAAAGTTGGCAATGGATATTAGCAACGGAACACTTGTTCTGTTGCTAAATATGGCGCCAACATAGAGCGGGATAAATTTGGAACGAAAAATTGCAACGGAATACTATTTCGGTTACTAAATTAGCAACTAAACATTATTTTTGTTGCTAAAGGCTTCAAAAATAGCAACCGAATTCGATTTGATTGCAAATATAGCAACATAATTTTTGTTCCATTGCTAAAAAGAAAGTGTTTACTATTTGGGTTCACGAATAGCAACTGAATACTTATTCGGTTGCTATTATAGCAACGAAAAATTTTTTCCGTTGCTAAAATGTTCAAGAATAGCAACCAAATAAAATTCGGTTGCAAATATAACAACGGAATATTGTTTCCGTTGCTAAAGAGAAAGAGTTAACTATTTGCTTTCAAAAATAGCAATCGAATATATTTTCGGTTGCTAATTTAGCAACGAAATACTATTTCCGTTGCTAAAATGTTCAAGAATAGCAACTGAATTGAATTCGGTTGCAAATATAGCAATGAAAAATTTATTTCGTTGCTAAAGAGAAAGTGTTAACTATTTTCTTTCAATAATAGCAAATAAATAATTATTCGGTTGCCAATTTAGCAACGAAATAATAATTCCGTTGCTAATATATTCAAGAATAGCAACCAAATCATATTCAGTTGCAAATATAGCAATGGAAAATTATTTTCGTTGCCAAAGGGAAAGTGTTAACTATTTGCTTTCAAGAATAGCAACCAAATATATATTCGGTTGCTAATTTAGCAACTGAATAATATTTCCATTGCTAATATGTTAAAGAATAGCAACCGAATCATATTCGGTTGCAAATATAGCAACGAAAAAAATTTCCCTTGCTAAAGAGAAAGTGTTAACTATTTGCTTTAAAAAATAGCAACCGAATATATATTCGGTTGCTAATTTAGCAACGGAATAATATTTCCGTTGCTAAAGTGTTCAAGAATAGCAACTGAATCTAATTCGGTTGCAAATATAACAACGGGAAGTTTTTTTCGTTGCTAAAGAGCAAGTGTTGGGCTCAATAATAGTAACCGAATAAAATTTCAGTTGCAAATATAGCAACGGATTCAATATTGGCCACCGAATTTATTCGGTTGCTAATTTAGCATCTGAACATTAAATCTGTTACTGAATTGGTTCAATAATAACAACCCAATGAATTAGGTCATTTATTTTTCTTTTTCTTCCTTTCTTTACCTGAACGCTGGCACCACTTTTTCCTAATTCATCGCTCCTTCCTCTTCTCCTATTATTTGGCGTGCCCCCTACCCCTCAGATCAGACGCCTCAGCCACCGATCTCCCACCCTACCGCTGCTCCCCCCACTCACTCTACCCCACCGCCGCTGCTCCCCCCACTGGTAGTTCACATAATTCTTCATACAAATTTCTTTTTTAATTAAAAAGATCTGAAGCTACTCCGTAAGATATCATTAACCTAATGTTTAAGTGAATTGGCAGAGGGAAATTGAGGAATTGAAGCAGTTGGCTAATGTTTCACCCGATTCCCTTGATTGCCCTCGAAAGTTGAAAGAAGGCGACTAGAAAGCGGCGTATCCTTGATGATCAGGTTGAATTTAATTCACATTTCAAATATATATCTTTGATAATATGGGAAATTGTATAATTAATTTTCCTATGTGGGTTACAGAGTTGAAGAAGAAATTAGATTGCCTATCTCAGCTCTCATCCCGAAAGCAAAACTCATCACAAAAATAGAAGAGTAGTCTGGCATCTGGCAAGGGTATCCCCTCAAGATGAAATTCATAAATTAAAGGTTCAGAAGGTGCAATTCTTCTTTCCTGTTCTTGAAATATGCCCGTGCAAGCTAATCATTTAAAAGGTCATTTGATTGAAATGCTTATAGTGATTTTACTTTCTTTCTTCCCCTCTTATCAAGTGTTTGTTTACTTATTTATTTTAGCACTTTTCTTCTGAAAACTTAAGTATGCTGACTAAATATTAGGGTTCTTCTAGTCTTCCGATGGTTTTCAAACATCAATGTTCTATCTATTTAATCTGTGTTTCTGGATCGTTGAATTTGTTTCTGATGTTCTGCTTTCTTTTAGTTCACTTTCTGTCTCATTTTTATATTTCCAGTATGTTTATTTTGCGAATTAAAAGAAACCTAGTTTTTTAATCCGGCTATTTCTCTGTTCTTAGACTTTCCCCGCATGTTGTGTTTCCTGGCTTAGCTTAGTTGATTGTGTAGAGTTTTTAGTTGAAGTATGGAGTTAGGTAGGATTTGAATGAATAAAGTATGTCTTCTCAGTTCAATTTCTTTTGGCCATAAGCTGTGTTTTAAAAGTGTTCATAGAATTTAGACTTATATAATTCCAAAAGTCCCTGTTTTGTTTAACATTCAAATCTATGACTTAATCCAACAAAAGTTCAATGCCTTAATCCAACAATGCTTGTATCTCTTACTTTCTTTTTTTATACATATACTTATATAATTATGTCTCTTTGTATTAATTTTATTTTGAGAATTACTTATTCTGCTTTGCTATTACCTAATTACTCATTATTTCACTCACAACTTGTATGTTCATGCTCTTCCAATATATTTCCTTGGTGCTAATTTATCAATATAATAAGTGCGAGAGTTTTGTCCAGTGTGACATTTCAATTCCTGGGATCACATGCAATTAGAATTATCCATTAATGATAGGTATTAATTAATATTATATGTTGGCTCTCATTCTTGTTTTCTTATTCCTTTCCCTTTTTAACCTTTTTCTTTATAAATATGGAACTATTTCTTTCTACTTACAATAGAAGTTCCCCAAAAGCAAGAAACCCTTCTTTTGTATATTTATAGGTCTACAGTCATAGCTCAAAAAAATAATGGTTTACACAAACCACCTTATTTTTATTTTTAACTTCAAAGGTTAGGCCATTTTAACTCAAGCTCAATGTTAATTTGCCAATTGCCAGAAAAATAGTTAATGGTTCATCTAGCCAAGGTATAATTGATTATTAAGTTGCTTGCTAAGAAATATCATGAGTTGTGTTGATCAGGTCTATGAATTTAGTTATAGATAAAACCAATAGTTACATTATATTTAATAACAATTTATCAATGATGTGATACATAATAATAGATTATGTATTTTTCGGATAATTCTGGTATGCTTCTCTTCTCTTTTATATCCTTTCTTTCAGATCTTTTAACATTTTAATTGAAATTCACATTGTTATTTAATGTTTTGGTAGCTTAGATGTTGATTTTAATAATATAAATTTGATTTTTTTGTTCTCAATTTCCAGTTTCTTCACGTCTGAAAACTATGAAGTCTCTACCTTGACTTTTGGTAAGTGAGTTTACATTTGGTTTTTTGAAACTTATGCTGGAATTCATTAATGAAGTGCTTCCCATTTTCGATTATGTTGCCATTGATAATTTCAAATGAATTTTTGTTATTATAATTCATCTATAGCTTGGATTATGATGGTTGTTTGTTTATTTTTTATCTGTAGTTTTTTCTGTATGTACAATTTGTTAACCATAAAGAAAGTTAAAGTAAAAATAGAGATAAAAGGATTCTAATAATTGCTTATTTTAATCAAATGAGAATCAGCCATATATAATAACAAACTTCCTAAACTACTGGAAACAATATTAAATAAAAACAACCAACAAACTTTGACTTGGTAAAATACATATGCACAAATAAATTAGAAAAAAGCATATCTCCAACAGATAAAACAAAAGGTGGGTCATATCTATAAAATTTAGAGATTCTGGGGCAAACTAATGTGATGATGAAAGAATAGACATTACTTTTAATGTGAATTTATAGAAGTAACAGTTATACATAATGAAGATATGTAATTATACAGGATTTCTACAAAATTGGTTATAAATTTGGATCTCTTTAATTTGTTACAGCATTTACTTGTGAGGGCTTGAAGGCTCTAAATAGTTATTCATAAGGTTATTGTTATTTATGAGCTAGTAATTGTTAGTGGTTAATTGATTGTGATAATTAATCACTTATGCATATCTCCTCTTGTTGAATTCAAACTCGCAAGTCAGTAATCCTATCTTTTATTGCAATCTGCTCCTATTCTTGTTTGATTTTCCTTCTAAAAATTCTTTGAATAATACTTTCAGTAGCTGATTTGGACGTTTGATTAGTTATTTGGATCAAAAGATACTTGTTCTAGGGCAATAGTCAATAGTTTGATGTTGCATGAAGTCTTGCAAGATAATGTGCTACTTTGGTGTCCCAACCAGTTTTTCAGGAAATTATTTAAAATAGTTTGTAGATAGAATTATGGTGACATAAAAACTTTATCTAGCTTCTCAGAATTGGTACATATTCTTCATCCATAATTTGGTGGATTTCTAAATGACTAAGACTATCTCTTTATATGATTATTAACCAATTATAAGAGGATCCTAAAAACGTAATTGAAAGTTCAAATAAAAGGTATGAGAGTTAGACTAATCCATTTTCTGTTCTTCTCAAATCTCCATTTATAAATTATATTATATATGTTAATTCAATCAATTAATAGGGTACCCAATTTGCATTTTAATTTTTATGTCGTTGAAAAAATGTGGGTAGTATATGATAATATGCCGTGCCCTATTATCCCATTACAAAGGAAAAAAATATAAAAACACTGAAGATCACAAGAAAATAGATTTATGAAAATAGTAAAAAAGAATTCTGCTATTGGCGACATTTAATTAATAAAAGAACAGTGGCCACTGGGCACATTATTTATATACTACTATCTATGAAAGATAAGCCAAGATTTGCCATCTCTTATCACCAATATATGCACCTGATTTTTACCAAGATTTGCCTTTGATATGGATACAATGGGGGTGATGATTCTATGTGCAATATATATAGCAGTGGTGCTGCACCTTGTGCACCATCCAATAGAAAAAAATATTTTATTTCTTATTTTCGTTTCAAATAGTTAACATAACTAAATAGCACACCAAATTAATACTACAATCCAATGCTATATGACATGGCTATTTTCAAATATTCCTTAACTTATAGTAGGCATCATATTTGAATTTTATTAATATATATATGTGTGTGATCTACAGTGATCAGTATGGGTATCGGTTAGGACCAAAGGCATCCAACATAATCTTTTCAAACTTTTATATATGATGGTGGTGGTGGATGCTATGGCTCTTTAGCCAGACATAGAAGATAAATATTGTGCCCAGTGGCCACTGTTCTTTTATTAATCAAATATCACCAATAGCAGAATTCCCAAATATCTCACCACATGCACCCTACTTTTACTTCAGATAAATGTTTTCTCATTTTGCCCAATTAAATTTATGTGCTTTATACATTCGAGTTAACTCGATTTTGAAGTTCAAACTGTGTTTGCTTGGAATGCATCTTATTTTTTGCTTTATTAGCTTGACATAACCGTTTGAATGCATCTTATTTTCCTCATTCATGCATCGATCAAGAGTAATGCATCTTATTTTTTTTTTCTGCCTTAATGTGTTGCTTCTTGACTTACTGAGCTTACTCACTTTATCTAAAGAGCTTTCTTTGTAATAAAATTTCGGTCTATATTATTGCATATTTGGGTTGCTAGCTTTAAGTTTTGACTTGTTTTGTTAAGTTCTGAAATTTATTACAAAATGAATGAAACATTACAAATTACAATAGTAGCAACAAAGAAGAGGAGGCTCACAGGAATGGCTTCAAAACAATCTTTTTATTTTAATAACCTACTATTGTTTTAGTTATGTGGTTTGCTGATGGAATCTTGGGGGAGTATGAATTTTAATTGTATAAGTTTTTTTTATTACTATTTTTATATTGTTGACAGACTTCACGGATTGGTGCTTTCTTTATCTTAAACTGGTTGAAAATAGAATTAGATAGTCTTGAACCTATTGATTATCGGTGTATCCATTTGGTTGTTAAATATGATTATTAAGCATGATTTGAATTCAGTTGCTATGTTAGATTTCAAGATTCATTGCATGATTCTCGCACAATATTGCATTCTTGATCTTGATTTGGGAACTATTGCAAGTAGGACTTTCGTGTGAGGAATTTGCAATGTTTAACCAAACCTCATTTCATATTATGCCAAGATGCATATCTATTTGTATTGCATCAATCACTCTAGCTTGCATTTTGTTTGTGCCATTGTAGATCAGTACATTGCATGTCATTGTTTGCTGAAAATTCTGACTTCTTTTGTTAATTTCTGTTTACAGTAGTAGCAACAAAGAAGAGGGGCTGCTGTTTTAGGTTTAGCAATTTGTAGTTATATTTCTCCTTGGCTTAGATCAATCCCTTTTTTGCATTCTAAAGGTACTAAGTTTGAGATTTTTTTTAATTTAATATTATTTGCATTCATGGCAAGTACTCTATTTTTATATTTAATATTACTTTCATTACTACTATTTTAAAATCAATACAATATAGCTGATTGCATTTATATTAATTGGTTGATAATTAGTTGGCAGTGTCTGTGACATGATTAAAATAGCCAAATATTTCAGCCATAATATACATGTATTCGCATACAATTATTTATTGATAAACCTTTCCAATTTATTTTACCCATAAATCTCATAATGAAATTATCTTATTTGAATAGCAGTTACACAAGCATGAATAATGTTGATAGATCTTGGATGTATAGGCGATTAATGCCAGATGGTTTCATTAATCTTGAGTTTGCTGAGGAAGTTCAATAATTCATTGAACATGCAAGTTTTCAGCCTGCATATATGGATGATCCAAAAATCAGATGTCCATGTAAAAAGTGCAAACATATTCGTTTTTTCCCTACTGATGAAGTGCATCTACATTTGTTGAAAAAAGGGTTTGTTCCAAACTATTTTGAATGGACACGACATGGGGAGCCAATAATTTGTAGCACGTCTAGGGGTAATCAAGTATATTCATCAGTAAATATAGATGGGTTTGAAGGGGGAGCTGGAATTAGACCAAATAATGTGGATGTGAACAGAAATCTTTATGCACAAATGGTTTATGATGCAGCTTGTAATTCCTTTCAAGAAAATATGCAAAATCTTGGAGAGGAACCAAACCCAAATGCAAAAAGATTTTTTGACCTACTAGAGTCAGCCAACCAAGAATTATGGCCAAATTGTGAGAAAATGACACAATTGTCTGCTATTGCCCGAATATTGAACATAAAGTTTGAAGGTCATATTTCCGAACGATGTTTGGATAAAATTCTTACATGGTACAATGATTCATTGCCTCCTGATCATAAAATGGTTGAGAATTTTTATGAAATGAAGAAGCTTATTCGGGGTCTTGGTTTGCCCGTTGAACGAATAGATTGTTGCAGGTTGGGATGTATGCTGTTTTGGTGAGAAGGTGTGGAATTACAAGAGTGCAAATACTGTAGTAAACCTAGGTTCAAACAAAAAAAGCGTACTAGGAAGCAAAAATTAGTTCCTTGGAAGTGGATGTACTATTTTCCACTAACTCCGAGACTGCAAAGACTGTATGCCTCTGATGTTATTGCATCTCACATGAGATGGCATAATGAACATGAACAGTATGATGGAAGTATGAGCCATCCATCGGATGCGCTCGCATGGAAACATTTCAATGACACCCATACTGAGTTTACAGCAGAAAGTCGAAATGTCAGGTTGGGATTATCCACAGATGGGTTCCAATCTTTTGGTCAATCCGGCCAACAATATTCATCATGGCCAATCATAATTACTCTATATAATTTACCTCCGTGGATGTGTATGGATGAGGCATACATGTTCTTGACAGTGATTGTAAGGGCCTTCAAATCCAAAGCATAAAATTGATGTATTCTTGCAACCATTGATATTTGAATTGAATCATCTTTGGGAATTTGGTGTTGAAACATATGATGTGTCCCTTAAACAAAATTTTCAGACGAAGGTAGCTTTGATGTGGACTGTGAGTGATTTTCCTGCATATGCTATGTTGTCTGGATAGAGCACAGCAGGGAAATTGGCTTGTCCTTATTGTGGCAATGATTCTGATGCATTTCATCTTCCCAACGGGGACAAAACATCTTGATTCGACAATCATAGAAAATTTCTTCCTCTAGATCACCCATTTAGGCGCAATAAACAAAAATTCATTAAGAATATGATGGTACACACACCTCCTCCTCCTAATAAATCTAGTGAAGATATATTATAGGAGATTGATCAGTTAGGGCTTCTAAAAGTTACATAACTTGAAAGTGAAGAGGTTAATAGGAGCATAAGTCAAAATTTTGATTGGAGAAAATGGAGTATATTTTGAGATTTGCCATATTGGGAAACACTGTTGATACGTCACAATCTAGATGTGATGCATATTGAAAAAAACATTTTTGACAATCTTTTCAACACAATCATGAACATTGAAGGGAGGACAAAGGACAATGCAAATTCGAGAGTTGATTTGAAAATTTTATGTAGAAGAAGTGAGTTAGATAAAGATCCAAATATAGGGAAATATCCAAAAGCATGTTACACTTTGGATAAAAAGCAGAAGCAAACTTTGTGTGAATGGTTGAAAAGTCTAAAGGTTCCAAATGGATATGTTTCAAACTTAGCAAGGTGTGTTGATATGAGGAAGTACAAATTATTTGGAATGAAAAGTCAGGATTGTCATGTGTTTATGCAGAGCCTAATTCCAATTGCATTTTGGGAGCTCTTACCGAATAATGTTTAGGAAGCTATAACAGAATTAAGTTTGTTTTTCAAAAGCTTAGTAGCATCTAAAATACAATTGTCTGATATGGAAAGACTAGAAAGGAACATTCCACTTATCTTGTGCAAATTTGAGGTTATTTTTCCACCGAGCTTCTTTGATTGCATGGAGCATCTACCCGTACATTTAGTACACGAGGCTAAAATTGTTGGTCCAGTACAATATCGATGGATGTATCCATTTGAGAGGTAATTTTAGTACAAATTTAACTAGAACTTTTATATATTTATACCAAATGTTTAAATATAATTACCCTAATTGTAATGTAGGCATTTGCATTACTTGAAGCAAAATGTTAAAAATAAGGTCAGGGTTGAAGGCTCCATATGCAATGCGTATTTAGTAGAGGAAGCAAGTACATTTTGTTCTCATTATTTTGAGCCTCATGTGATCACTCGAGAAAGAAAAGTTCCTTATAATGATGATGGTGGTGCGCGGATTGGTGATGATAATTTATCTATTTTCACATATCCTGGCCGACCACATGGACACTCAACAAGAAGAATGTTAACAGAGAAAGAAATGGAGGCTGCCCATGGTTATATTTTATTGAATTGCCAAGAAATTCAACCTTTTTTACAGTAAGTTTAAGTCATATTTGAAATTACCCAAGTTCTTTTTCTCAGGGATTAGAGTGTTTTGCTAAGAAAATTTACAATGTTTTTAGTGAATACGGGGATTTATTAAGCGAGCTAATGCAAGGAAAATCATAGGATGACATCAACAAAGAAGTGGATAAAAACTTTCCACGTTGGTTTGCAAACTATGTAAGTTAGTAGAGTGTAATAAATTGAATGCTTTAATAAATTATTGTTAAATTTATAAAATATTATATGTATTGATTATATTTTTGGTTTTATTATATAGGCTTCCGAAAATAGAATAGAAAATAGGCTCATATGTGATCTTACAAAAGGGCCTTTGTGAACTGTTAAATCATATCCTGTCTATTTCGTAAATGGATACAAATTTCATACAGAAAATGTAACAACCCAAAAAGGGCCTAGTCGGAATTCGCATGTTAAGTCAGAAAAATTAAGAGTATTTCCGTAATTTGAGTTAGAGAAAATTTGATAATAAGGACTTTATTGCAAAGAAATTAATTAAATAAGTTAAGAGGAGGAATTATATGGTGTGCATGTGGTGTATGGATGTAGGGTATTTGTTGTGGATAATCTAGTGAAGTGTGTGTATGGTAACTTGGATTTAAATATCTACTTGAGAAGTATATAGTGAGGTAGGAGTATGGTGCCAAGGAATGGTAAGTTAAAGTAGTGGAAAGTGTGGTCCAATTGAAGTTTGCCACCTAGGATAAGTAGGTGAAGAGCTTTAATGAGGAGAGAGGGAAGGAGGAAAGCAGATTTTCTGCTTTTTCACTACGTTTCCCATTTTCTTCCTCTTCCTCCTTCTTTCTTACATTTTCTGCTCTCCCTTACTTGCCCTAACGTGGATCTTCAAGTGTTAAAGTTGGATTTTTGAGTTTTGAGCTGGAATCAAGAGGTAAGAGCTTAAGTTATTGCTTGGTTTCTTCTTCTTCTTTGCATTTTCTGGGTTTTGAGGGGATTTGCATGGTTTGATTTAAGAGTGTTTTGCTTGGGTTTTGTGCAAGAACTGGAGGAGAGAAGGAAGTGTAAAGGGAAAGAGAAGGTGAGGCTTTGAAAGGGAAGTTTGAAGCTGCAAATTTCTAGGTTTGGGAGTTGGTTTTGCTTACTCTGTTAACTGATGGATTTTGCCTAGTTCTCATTTGGATTATGTGTTTGTTTGTGTCCTTTAATCCTTGAAATCTTGAGTGTTTTGTTTGGGTAAATGCATGTATTTATTATGAAGTGATTATGAGTCAAATTGTTAGTGATAAAGCGATGTTTGCATGTGTATTTGAAGAACATGAGCATTTAAGAAGAATGAATTTTTGGTTTGGTTTTGATGGAATTCATGATGAGTTATGGTTGATTATTGTGTAAAATATATTCATTGGGATTTGGAATCGTTCTGGAGGTGAAATTGGGGTTTGAGGTAAGAATTATGCATGTTTATGTGATGGGTGTTTGATTGATTTTGAAGAGTAGAGTGATACAAAGCCTTTTTGGGTTGGAAAATTCGTTTCTGTCGCGAGCGCGACTTTGTCGCGATCGCGGCAGAAGCAATTTCTCTTGCCCGTCAAGTTTTCTGCGTGTTTGAGAGAGAGGGTATCCAAGTCGTGCTCAGGAGCACTAGTCGTGCTCCTGTTAGTGGTTATGCCCTAGGCCAAACATTTGGACCTTGATGTAATCATTACTTTTTCATTTATATAATGGTTTTCTTCGCATTGATATTATTGGCATGTTACATTATTGTAATGTTTATGAATAACAATGTTATTCATGTTGTCCCTAGTCATTTATCAATAAAGGGCATAAAGATAAATTAAGACTAGTATAGATTTGCATTGATAATCATGGGATGATTATATATGTTGATATAAATCAAATCTATATGTACTTGCTAGAGAACAAAGTACTGGATAGACCCACTATAAGATCACTTCATGGGTTAATGTCATAAGTGATCTTATAATAGATATATTATTGAATCCTTTGACCTGAGGTTATCATAGTTTCCTACATAAGGATCATTATGTTTTGACATAATCAAACGTTATCTTTAATAGGATAATTATAAAGTTTATGATCGGACATAATGAGAATTATAAGGAGGAAAGTGAATAATCAAGATGGAATTTGTCCCTCTCTTATGAGAGAGATATCTATTGGGCCCCTCGATAAGTAGGACTGTAAAATGCATGACCGTGCTCAAATGAATTGATAGTGTGATCAATGTCATTTGAATTTATCAGTCTACTTGGTGATCGAGAAATTATATGTTTGAACAATTTAAGTTTGACATGGACCATGACTTATGTTCGAACAAGATATCGTGTGACAAAAGGATAATAACATGTTCTATTGCAAGGTTAAAATCGGACTAACGATATTTATATTATTTGGGTAGTCATAATGTCTTGCTAGAGACCAATTATGACTTGTGGGCTTTTATGGGATTAGGCCCACTGCCAACATAATATAAACCTATTGGGTCACACACCAAGAGCAAAATGAACAGAATGGATTTTATTGGGTTATTTCGAAATAAAATATAAATATAGGTATTTATATTTAATTTCGAAATTACATATATATATATATATATTTATGCATATAAATATCTCTTATTTTGAATATGAGATAATAATATGTATTAATATATTATTTCTTATTATTTAGAATAATAAATAAATAAATAAATATATATATATAAATATATGTATATATATATATATATTATATCTTAATTTTGAATTAAGAGATAATATCCTCATTTATCTTTTCCTAAGAGGAAAAGGATTTGAAAATATACATACAGTTATATATGAGATATATATGTTAAGGAAAAAGAGTTTAACCCTGATAAAATAACCTTCAATCACATTATTCTTATATAACAAGTTCTAAAGAGTGGCTGCGATCTGCTTCATCTTTAAAAAAGAAAAGAAAACAGCAGCTATCGTTCTTCTTTGAGAGAGAAAGAAAAGAAAACAGAACCAGCCACCATTACTCTTTGAGAAAGAAAGTAAAGAAAATCCATTCGCATTCAAGGGAGCTAGCACCCCTGCGACTTCTGTGCATTTGTTCGTGCATGTGGATACCGATAGAGGACGTTCGTGTTAAAGGCAGCGTCTTCAGTCCGAATCAAAAGGAGTTAATTTCATTCTAAAGGTTAGTAATTTTAATCTCTTCCTTTTGAATCAATCAAAAATACTTGGATCCTGTTTCGGGTTTTGAATTTTTCCCTTGCGTTTAATGTTGATTTAATCCGTTGAAACCCAACAGTGGTATCAGAGCCACTTGTATATTCAATTGATTCAAACTTATATGTATGTGATATATATATATTTGGTTCTGTTGAAGTGCATGTTGATACACTGATATCGATTACTGTTTTCACTGTCAAAAACGTAATCTTGTTTTCTAAGGGCTACGAATTCAATTATGTGTTAATTGATTATGTTAATGCGATTAACTTATGGTATTAACGTGTTTAATACGAAAATTTCAATGACCCTATTCTGTGTCTGTTGAACGATTGATGATTTGATCAAAAATCGTTTAATTTTATGACAGAAAATACGGTTTGACAGACATCGTTAATGAGATTGACAATGAGCACGAGACGGATATTGGATCACGTCGTGATCTTCATATGTGATTCTGGTAATCATACAGGCGTGCTCATGAGCACGACTCGTGCTCATGAAGCACGACTCGTGCTGCCTTGCTTAAGTACGACTAGTGTAGTCGTGTTGTTGTGCTGCCGTGCTTGTAAGCACGACTCGTACTCATGAGCACGACTCGTGCTCATGAGCACGACTTGTGCAGCTATCCGTAGCCTCCTCTTTTAAATGATTATTGGATAATTATTTATTGATGGTATTCTGTATATATTAAATTGTTTAACATGATTAAACGATGGCTGATATGATCAGCAGAATTGTTTTCTCATACATACAGAATAGGGTTTTTTGGGCAGAATTGTTTTTGGGCAGCCGTGCTACCTCTTCGTAGCGCCTTATTTTTATTTATGATTATCAATCGGTAATTTTAATATATCAATTTATGAAATAAGGTATATTATGCATGATATGATATAAATATGATTTATTATGTTTATGTATGATGTCTTTGCATGGTGCATAGCATGGCCAATTGAACCTTTTGTGGATGAATTTTATTTTATCTTTTTAAGGGTTTGTAATTTTAAATACGACCTGCGTGTCGTTAATTTTGTTGTAATCTTTATTTTATTCAATAGTTGTAGTAAGATATCTTTGTATTATTATTGTAATGAAGACGAAGAGCAACAATGGAGATCAATCCAAATCCATGGCGATGGAGGTGCAAGATGGAAGATTTTGATCAAGTCCATTTTTCACACCTAGGATTGACCTTTGATCTTCATATTGGCTTATGAGGATCAATATAGATTTGGCCATGCTATGACACGGTTTTATATATATTATGCATATGTTCTTAGTATGTGATGCGATGAATGTTTATATATGTGTATGAGATGGCATGTATGAATTGATGCATGATGTATATAAATAATTAGACATCATAAGTTAAAACTAAATCCCTCACCATAATTTTAAGTCATTTGCCACCCATTATTAAAACACTTGTCAAGACTAAGATCACCAAAATGTGGGTTCTGCCAAAGCGAAGTGCATTAGGTTATCCTAGTAAGGCAAGATGAGGGGTTGATTTCACCCATGGTCACTCAACTTATCATTTATCGCGCAAAAGTAACCGACTTTTTTTTTCTTACTTAAATGTCACTGAACTTTTAACATTATTGCACAAAAGTCATGTTGACCGGAACCCGGCGACGACTCTTGCCGGATTGATAAGTTCAACAAATGTTACATTTAAATTAATTTCACTCACGGTCACTAGACTTATCATTTATCTCGCAAAAGTAATTAACTTTTTTTTTTCAACTTAAATGTTACTGAACTTTTAACATTTTTGCAAAAAAGTCATCAATCCGGCAAGGGTCGTTGCCGGATTTCGGTCAACATGACTTTTGTGCAATAATGTTAAAAGTTCAGTGACATTTAAGTAAGAAAAAAAAAGTCGGTTACTTTTGCGCGATAAGTGATAAGTTGAGTGACCATGAGTGAAATTGACCCGCAAGATGAGTAATGGTGCTACTCATATGTTTAAAATGGTTAGACTTAATTAGGCTATCAAAACGGTTTTGGGCCTAAGGGCATAAGATGGGATTATAACATGCCGGGACATATGATGTCAAAATCCCATAAATGATCTAAGAGTTATATAAGATATAATTGGTAAATTAGCTACCTACCTAAATAACTTAGCTTTAAGCGTCATGCCAAAGCTGACTTAGAGTTAAGTGAAATATGGATCTTAGCCCACTAAATTATTATAATTATTGTAATTATTAATGAGGGTTACTATTTTAGTGGGAGTTTATAAGAAAACCTAAAATGAAATTGGTACTAATATAATTTATCTTGCATGTTTGTAGATTAATGGCATCAAATAACACTTCTGCTATGTCACTGCGATCTGTTCTTGAGAAGAACAAACTTAAAGAAACTGGCACAAACTTCCTTGACTGGTTCAGAAACTTGAGGATTGTCCTTAAGCAAGAAAGGAAATTGTATGTGCTGGATGAGCCTATTCCCAATGAGCCACCTGCTGATGCCACAAGGGCAGTCAAAGAGAAATTCAAGAAACATGTTGATGATTCTGTGGATGTTGGCTGTCTAATGTTAGCTACCATGGCTCCAGAGCTTCAGAAGCATCTGGAAAACATGGAAGCTTATGAGTTGAGTACTCATCTGAAGCAAACATTTCAACAGCAGGCTAGGCAAGAAAGGTATGAGACTACCAAAGCTTTGCATTCTTGCAAAATGGCTGAAGGTGCTTCAGTTAGCTCTCATGTTTTGAAAATGAAGGGCTACATTGATCACCTTGAGAGGCTTGGATTTCCCCTCAGTTTGGAACTGGCAACGGATTTGATCCTTAATTCATTGCCTGATAGTTATGACCATTTTGTCATGAACTACAACATGAATAATATGGAGAAATCAATAGCTGAGCTGCATGCCATGCTCAAAACAGCTGAGCAAAGCATCAGTAAAAAGCCTGGCCATGTTCTGATGGTCAACAAAGGGAAAGTCATGAAAGTCAAGGGTAAGGCTAAGGCTAAGGCAAAAGTTGGTGGTAAGCCTAAGCCCAAACCTAAGCCCAAGGTTAAACCTCCAAAGGAAGGAGTTTGCTTCCACTGCAATGAACCTGGTCATTGGAAGAGGAATTGCAAGCTTTACTTGGAAGAATTAAAGAAGAAGAAGAATGGTGAGACTACTTCTTCAGGTATTTATGTTATAGAAATTAACTTATCTACTTCTAATTCCTGGGTATTAGATACTGGATGTGGATCTCACATTTGTACAAATGTGCAGGGATTCAAAAGGAGTAGGCAGCTGAAAAGGGGTGAAGTGGACCTACGAGTTGGAAATGGAACAAAAGTTGCTGCTCTAGCTGTAGGATCTTATGAGTTGACTTTGCCCAATGGGCGTTTGTTAGTTTTGAACAATTGTTATTATGTTCCTAGTTTGAGTAGGAATATTATTTCAGTTTCAAGTTTGGATGATGAAGGTTTTTCTTTTCTTATTAAGAATAAGAAATGTTCCATTTATTATGATGATATGCTTTATGGTATTGCTGATTCATATTGTGGGCTTTATGTCCTAAACCTAGAAACATCCAATAATTATGATATTTATAACATAAGTACAAAGAAATCCAAACCAAATGATTTAAATACAACATATTTATGGCATTGTCGCCTTGGTCATATAAATGAGAAACGCATAGCTAAACTCCATTCAGATGGAATTTTGCAATCATTTGATTTTGATTCATTTGAAAATTGTGAATCTTGTTTATTGGGCAAGATGACAAATGATCCTTTTACTGGACATAGTGAAAGGGCCACTGACTTATTAGGCCTTGTACATTCTGATGTATGTGGCCCATTAAGCATAAATGCCAGGGGAGGATTTCAGTACTTCATTACATTCACTGATGATTTCAGTAGATATGGCTATGTCTATCTAATGAAACATAAACATGAATCATTTGAAATGTTTAGAACCTTTCAAAATGAAGTACAAAATCAACTTGGTAAAACTATTAAAGCACTTCGATCTGATCGAGGTGGTGAATATTTGAGCCAAGAGTTTGATAATCATCTAAGAGATTGTGGAATTGTTTCACAATTAACTTCACCAGGAACACCACAATGGAATGGTGTATCTGAAAGGAGGAATCGAACTTTATTAGATATGGTTCGATCTATGATGAGTCAAACAGATCTTCCATTATCCTTTTGGGGTTATGCATTAGAAACAGCCGCATTCACTTTGAATCGAGTTCCATCTAAAGCGGTTGAAAAGACACCATATGAGATATGGACTAGGAAAATTCCTAATTTGTCTTTTCTAAAGATTTGGGGCTGTGAGGCTTACGTCAAACGACAAGTCTCAGATAAATTAGCACCAAAATCTGATAAATGTCTTTTTGTGGGATATCCTAAGGAAACTAAAGGATATTACTTTTACAATCCTTCTGAGAACAAAGTGTTTGTTGCTCGAAATGGTGTCTTTCTAGAAAAAGAATTCATTTCTAAAAGAACTAGTGGGAGTAAAGTACAACTTGAAGAAATTCAAGAACCACAAGAAAACATTGAACCATTGGTGGAAACTCAACAAGTTTCACAACCTGTTGTGGAACCTGTACCTGTTACACAAGTACCATGTAGATCTGATAGGACACGACTTCAACCCGAGAGATATGGATTTCTCGTGACAGATAGTCGTGAAGTAATGCTCATGGATCAAGATGAGCCTACTACCTATCAAGATGCCGTGTCAGGTCCAGAATCTCAGAAATGGCTAGAAGCCATGAAGTTTGAGATGCAATCCATATATGATAATCAAGTTTGGAACTTGATTGATCCACCTGAAGGAATTAAAACCATTGGGTGCAAATGGGTTTTCAAAAAGAAAACCGACATGGATGGCAAAATAAATACCTTTAAAGCAAGACTTGTTGCAAAAGGATTCAAACAAACTCATGGTATTGAATATGATGAAACCTTTTCACCAGTCGCAATGCTTAAGTCTATAAGAATTCTTATTGCCATTGCTGCATATTATGACTATGAGATATGGCAAATGGATGTCAAAACAGCATTTCTTAATGGAAACTTACTTGAGGATGTGTACATGACACAACCTGAGGGTTTTGTCCATCCTGAGAATTCTAAGAAGGTATGTAAGCTGCAACGATCCATTTATGGATTGAAGCAAGCTTCTCGGAGCTGAAATCTTCGTTTTGATGAAACAGTCAAAGAGTTTGGGTTTATAAAAAATGAGGATGAACCTTGTGTATATAAGAAGGTTAGTGGGAGCGCTGTGATGTTTCTTGTGTTATATGTCGATGACATATTACTCATTGGAAATGACATCCCTATCATGCAAAAGACAAAAGAATGGTTAGGGAAATCTTTTTCAATGAAAGATTTGGGCGAAGCTGCTTATATCCTTGGGATTAAGATCTACAGGGATAGATCTAAAAGGATAATTGGTCTGAGTCAAAGCACTTATATAGATAAGGTGCTAAATAGATTCAGTATGCAAAATTCCAAGAGAGGATTTTTGCCAATGTCTCATGGCATTACACTTAGCAAGACTTAATGTCCAATGACATCTGATGAGCGAGATCGCATGAGTATGATTCCTTATGCTTCGGCTATAGGATCAATCATGTATGCCATGTTATGCACTCGACCAGACGTTTCGTATGCTTTGAGCATGACGAGCAGATACCAGTCAGATCCCGGTGAAAGTCACTGGACAGCTGTTAAGAATATTCTTAAGTACTTAAGAAGAACTAAAGATGCATTCTTAATATATGGAGAATTGGAAGATGAGCTAGTAATAAATGGTTATACAGATGCAAGCTTCCAATCTGACAAAGATGATTTTAGATCGCAATCAGGATATGTGTTTGTGTTAAATGGAGGTGCTGTAAGCTGGAAAAGTTCTAAACAAAGCACTGTCGCTGATTCTACAACAGAAGCTGAGTATATAGCAGCATCAGATGCGGCTAAAGAAGCAGTATGGATCAAGAAATTCATTGCTGAATTGGGAGTAGTACCTAGTATCAGCAACCCAGTGGATCTTTATTGTGACAACAATGGTGCTATTGCACAGGCTAAGGAGCCTAGATCTCACCAGAGATCAAAACATATACTCAGGCGTTTTCATCTCATTCGAGAAATAATTGAGAGAGGAGACGCCAAGATATGCAGAGTACCTACTGATAATAACATCGCCGATCCACTTACCAAAGCTCTCCCACAAGCCAAACATGATGGACATACTAGATCAATGGGTATTAGATATATCTATGATTGGGCCTAGTGCAAGTGGGAGATTGTTAGTGGTTATGCCCTAGGCCAAACATTTGGACCTTGATGTAATCATTACTTTTTCATTTATATAATGGTTTTCTTCGCATTGATATTATTGGCATGTTACATTATTGTAATGTTTATGAATAACAATGTTATTCATGTTGTCCCTAGTCATTTATCAATAAAGGGCATAAAGATAAATTAAGACTAGTATAGATTTGCATTGATAATCATGGGATGATTATATATGTTGATATAAATCAAATCTATATGTACTTGCTAGAGAACAAAGTACTGGATAGACCAACTATAAGATCACTTCATGGGTTAATGTCATAAGTGATCTTATAATAGATATATTATTGAATCCTTTGACATGAGGTTATCATAGTTTCCTACATAAGGATCATTATGTTTTGACATAATCAAACGTTATCTTTAATAGGATAATTATAAATTTTATGATCGGACATAATGAGAATTATGAGGAGGAAAGTGAATAATCAAGATGGAATTTGTCCCTCTCTTATAAGAGAGATATCTATTGGGCCCCTCGATAAGTAGGACTGTAAAATGCATGGCCGTGCTCAAATGAATTGATAGTGTGATCAATGTCATTTGAATTTATCAGTCTACTTGGTGATCGAGAAATTATATGTTTGAACAATTTAAGTTTGACATGGACCATGACTTATGTTCGAACAAGATATCGTGTGACAAAAGGATAATAACATGTTCTATTGCAAGGTTAAAATCGGACTAACGATATTTATATTATTTGGGTAGTCATAATGTCTTGCTAGAGACCAATTATGACTTGTGGGCTTTTATGGGATTAGGCCCACTGCCAACATAATATAAACCTATTGGGTCACACACCAAGAGCAAAATGAACAGAATGGATTTTATTGGGTTATTTCGGAATAAAATATAAATATAGGTATTTATATTTAATTTCGAAATTACATATTTATATATATATATTTATGCACATAAATATCTCTTATTTTGAATATGAGATAATAATATGTATTAATATATTATTTCTTATTATTTAGAATAATAAATAAATAAATAAATATATATATATAAATATATGTATATATATATATATATATATATATATATATATATTATATCTTAATTTTGAATTAAGAGATAATATCCTCATTTATCTTTTCCTAAGAGGAAAAGGATTTGAAAATATACATACAGTTATATATGAGATATATATGTTAAGGAAAAAGAGTTTAACCCTGATAAAATAACCTTCAATCACGTTATTCTTATATAACAAGTTCTAAAGAGTGGCTGCGATCTGCTTCATCTTTAAAAAAGAAAAGAAAACAGCAGCCAACGTTCTTCTTTGAGAAAGAAAGAAAAGAAAACAGAACCAGCCACCATTACTCTTTGAGAAAGAAAGTAAAGAAAATCCATTCGCATTCAAGGGAGCTAGCACCCCTGCGACTTCTGTGCATTTGTTCGTGCGTGTGGATACCGATAGAGGACGTTCGTGTTAAAGGCAGCATCTTCAGTCCGAATCAAAAGGAGTTAATTTCATTCTAAAGGTTAGTAATTTTAATCTCTTCCTTTTGAATCAATCGAAAATACTTGGATCCTGTTTCGGGTTTCGAATTTTTCCGCTGCGTTTAATGTTGATTTAATCCGTTGAAACCCAACAGCTCCTCCCCTCTGTTTTTCGAAATGCTTTCTCCTCTGTCGCGAGCGCGACTCCCAGTCGCGATCGCGACAGTAGGACTTCTCTTTTGCCCTGTTTTGATTCTGAATTGTCCTCTTCTTGTCTTGTTCTGCATGTTTTCTTTCTAGTGCATGATTTAGACTTATTTATACTTCAATTATTGCATGATTAGAGTTTGTAATGAAAATTTTTGGGCATGTCAAATGCTTGAACTTGAGTGAGTGAGTTTGGCCTAAAATGTCAGTGTAGTGGATAGATAAGCACGCTTATAAAGGGTTAGTGAGTGCAGCTGCCTATAATTACTTTCCGAAAGGGCGATGACCCCGCTTATAGGGTTTTAGTGATACTGTTGAGGCCAAGCCTCTGGTTTTGAGCTATGACCCCACTAATAGAGTCTTAGTGATGCTATTGCGGCCTAGCCTCCAGTTTTAGTGTAGTGTTTTTCCCGTATCCACCGCAAGTGAAGTTTAGGCTGTTGTGTAGTGTTATGTATCTATATATAAATGAAGTGTATTATTTTTGAGATAATTGTTTTACCTTAGTGAATCAGTTTCGGTTAGTGTAATTATGTCGTGTATGCTAGTTGAATGGATATAGTGGATTCAATTAGTGTATGCTTTACTCGTTTTACGCATGATATTATTTGTATATTGTTAGTGCTCTCTTGTCTATTTTTCCTCCCCACTAAGCGTTATCGCTTAGCACGGGTTCTTTTTCCGTGTAGGTGGCAGGATTTTGGGAGTTTGTTCATGTCGCACATCTGCAGGCAGGCCACCTAGGAGTTAGAAGTGTTCTGTTATTTGATATGAGCTTAAATAGCTCATTATTAATCCATATTTTATGGCTTAAAGTAATGTTTTAAGTGTTTTTATTTGTTAGTATTAGGTGTGTTTTATGTTTTTGTTTGAGTTTTATGTGTAGGAGAACAATGGAGAAATGATGGAGAAAATGAAGAAAAAATAGCAGAAATGAGCCAAGGAAGAAGAGCTTCTGTCGTGAGCGCGACAGAACGCGCTAAGGGAACCCAAAGAAGAAGAGAGAAAAAGATAGAAGAAGCATTGTCGTGACCAAGGGTGGCATCGCGAGGTCGCAACGGGGCGCGGAGCAAGCAAATGCGAGAAAGGTGGATTACGACAGAGAGATCCGTTAGAAACAAAAGTTCAAATTTCACTTTGAAGAGTTATGCCTTTCCACCAATAATTGCAATCCTTGCCAAGAGACATCTGAAGAGTCACAATTAGAACAGTATAAATATTATTATTAACTATAATTTTAGGATATAACATATTATTTTTAGTAAAATTTCTGTAAGTTAAGTTAGTTCCTTCATTCTTTTAGTTTAATTTTCTTAAGTAGAGTTCATGTATTAAGGAGAAGATAGTATACAAAGAAGAAGACTACTTTTTGTGACTTGAAAAGGGTTGAGAAATCTCCTTCTTCATTTCTTATCTTTTTATTCTTCTTTGTAACTTTTGTGATGTAAATTCTGAACTTGAATATCTAATATCAAATATTTTATTGTTCATATAAATTCATGTGTTCTTGCTTGTAGAAATCCATATTGGTATATTATTTATGATCATTATAAGTTTGTGTTTGATTGAGAAATGAATTCATTCTTACATCTAATTGGAAATTCATCATTAAGATATCATTTGAGAAATCATAATATTGAAATTGTTGCTATAGGTTTTAACTTATCCTAAGATTTGCATGTTTAATTTTCTAGTTCATTAATGAAAGTTGTGAAATAGAATTATTTATGCATGTTTTAGGAAACCTTATTTATGTCGAGAGAGTAAGTAGGAAATTTATTCAACTTGGCTTACATGACAAGAATACTATAATCATTAAGAACAATTAATTCAAGTTCTATTTTTATACTTAGCATCATTAATCTTTCTATCTTCTTGACTATCATTAATTAGGTTTATTTAGTTTAAATGTTAGATTAGTTTAAAATTAACTTTGACATTATTTGACCATTGTAAATAAGATTAAAATTAGGTAGTAATAGTGTGTAAATCACGTTCCTCGTGGGATCGATATCTAAAGTACTATTGCGGTACACCGTATACTTGCGGCATATAGAATATATAGAAAATGCTCAACAAGTTTTTGGCACCGTTGCCGGGGAACGGTTGATTTACCATTATGAAACTTGATTTATGATTTTGGATTACAATATTTTCTTTTGTTTTAATTTGTTTGATTTAGTTTAACTTTTTGTTTTGTTTTTGGTTTTACAGGATTTGAAAGTTCATGCCTAGTACAAGGAGTTCTTTAGAAGAGCTTGAACCCTTAAATCCTGAAATTGAAAGGTTTTTGTTAAGTAACCGGAAGTCCAATAAGAAAAAGAACAAGGATAAGAGACCAATTATCATGGCTAAAGAAAATCCGCCAAGATTGATGGAGTTTGCTACACCTGCCTTGAGCGGTGCTCAACAAGGAGTGGTAAGGCCCACGGTAAATGCAAATCAATTTGAGATTAAGCCTTCACTCTTACAAATGATTCAAAATAGTATACAATTCTATGGTTTGGCAAATGAGGATCCTAATGCTCATTCGGCCAACTTTCTTGAGATATGTGATACCTTTAAGATAAATGGGGTTTCGGCTGATGCAATCAAACTTAGGCTTTTTCCATTCACTTTGAAGGATAAAGCCAAGGCTTGGTTGAATTCATTAACAAGGGGATCTATAACCACTTGGGACCAATTGGCCCAAGCATTTTTATCAAAATACTTTCCCTTAGCAAAAACTGCAAAAATCATAAAGGATATCACTACATTTGCTCAAAATGACAATGAATCATTATATGAGGCTTGGGAAATATTCAAGGAATTGCAAAGGATGTGTCCACACCATTACCTACCAAGGGAGCTATTGATGCAAACATTCTACAATGGAGTTAATCCTACTACAAGAGGGACTATTGATGCTGCTGCTGGAGGTTCTTTAATGAGAAAAACTACTGAAGCAGCATTTGAATTGTTGGAGGAAATGTCCATGAACAACTGCATGTGGCCTACCGAGAGAACTAGAGATTCAAATTCTACTAATTTGAGGGGCATTCATGCACTTGATTTAGTTGTTGCATTACAAGCTCAAGTGGAAGCATTGACTCACAAACTCAATAATTTGGGTGTGGGAGGTAGTCAGCCAAGTGGAAGCAATATTTATGGACAACAAGGTTATACAAGTGAGGTATGTAATTTTGGCATAAAGAGTAAGGAGGAACAAGTTAGCTTCATCCAAGGGCAAGGAAGAGGTAACCCATATTCAAATACATATAACCCTGGATGGAGGAACCATCCAAACTTTTCTTGGGGAAATAGTAGCAACCAAAATAGGGGTGTAAATTTTCAACCACCTTAAGATAGGTTTGGGGCCTTAGAGGTTAAAATGGATAGGTTCTTGAAGGGGATTAATATGAAATTTAACTCACAAGAAGAGAACCAAAAGAGGCTGGAAAATAAGTTTGATCAGATCACAAAGAGTCAAGCCTCATCCATTCATAACTTAGAAGTGCAAATTGGGCAATTAGCAAAGGCTTTACCCTCAAGGTTACAAGGTACTTTACCAAGTAATATGGAGGAGAATCCAAGGGAACATCTGAAAGCCATAAATTTGAGATCAGGTAAATCTTACACCAATGAATTTGTTATTAGTAACAAGGGTGGAGGCGTGATACTAGGCGCGAGCGCGACAACAGGAGGAGAGCCTTCTGTCGCGATCGCGATACCTATCGCGGGCGCGACAGAAGGGGCATCTAAGGAAAACTTTCCTAAGGCATTTCAACCTCGCCCACCGTTTTCTCAACATCTAAAGAGACAAAACCAAGATAAGCAATTCCAATCTTTTATAGATAAATTGAAGCATTTGCACATCAATTTGAATTTTATTGAGGCCATAACACAAATTCCTAACTATGCAAAATTTCTTAAAGATTTAATATCTAAGAAAAGAAGAAACGAAGTTGGGAGGATATATCCACCATTGCATTGACTGAGGCATGTAGTTCCATAATCACAAATAATTTGCCTACAAAGCTTAAGGATAATGGTAGTTTCACTATTCCATGTACCTTAGGGGATGTTGAGTTTCCTAAGTGTTTGTGTGATTTGGGGGCAAGTATTAATCTCATGCCTTTATCTATCTTTAAAAAGTTGGGTTTGGATTATGTTAAACCTACTTCCATGGTTTTGCAATTAACTGATCAATCTATTAAGAAACCATATGGAATAGTGGAAGATGTGCTTGTAAAAGTGGATAAGTTTATATTACCTGCTGATTTTGTCATCTTAGATTTTTCATATGATGAGAAATGCCCCTTGATATTGGGTAGACCTTTTATGAGGACTGGTAGGGCTTTAGTTGATGTCTATGAGGGCACATTAGTTTTAAGAGTAGGGGATGATAGTGTTGAGTATCAAATGGATAAGGCACTAAAATACCCCCTGGATGAAAATGTGTGCATGAAAATAGATATCATTGATGCATGTATTGTGGAGGTATTAGAAAATGCAGGAGAAGAGGAAGTTCAAATGGAAGATGAAGTTCATGAAGAGGTGGAGCAAGAAAGCTTAAGGCCAGAACCTCTTTATCGTAATGAAGCACCCTTGCCACCTTCAATTGTAAGTCCTCCAAATGTTGATCTTAAGGAACTACAAAATCATTTGAGGTACGCTTTTCTCGGTCCTAATCATATTTTGCCTATTATTATTTCCAACAAACTCAATAATGAACAAGAGTATGCATTATTAGAAGTTGTTAGGAAAAGGATAAAAAGCATTGGATGGCAAATATCTGATTTGAAAGGTATTAGTCCTAATGTTGTCATGCATAGGATAAATATGGAAGATGTATGTCAACCTAAGGCTGATAGACAAAGGAGGCTTAACCCTAACATGAAAGAGGTAGTGAAAAAAGAAGTTATTAAGTTGCTAGATGCTGGGATTATTTATCCAATTTTGGATAGTGATTGGGTGAGTCCAATACATTGTGTTCCAAAGAAGGGGGGTATGACGGTAGTAAAGAATGAGAATGGTGATTTAATTCCAACTAGAACCACCACCGGTTGGAGGGTGTGTATAGATTATAGGAAGCTAAATTTGGCCACTAGAAAGGATCATTTTCCTTTACCATTTATTGACCAAATGTTAGAAAGAATTGCTGGCCATTCTCTTTACTGTTTTCTTGATGGATATTCAAGGTATTTCCAAATCTTTATCTACCCTAGTGACCAAGAGAAGACCACATTTACTTGTCCTTATGGGACCTTTGCTTATAGGCGAATGCCTTTTGGGCTTTGTAATGACCAGGCCACTTTTCAAAGATGTATGACTTCAATTTTTGGGGACATGATAGAGGATATAATGGGAGTATTTATGGATGACTTTTCTGTATATGGGGATTCATTTGAGCTTTGTTTACAAAATTTAGACAAATTTTTGGCTAGATGTGAAGAAAATAATTTGGTTCTTAATTGGGAGAAATGCCATTTCATGGTTGATGAAGGGATAGTCATAGGGCACAAAATTTCAAATAGGGGGATTAAGGTAGATAGAGCAAAAACAGAATTAATTGAGAAGTTACCTCCACCCACTACACTTAAGGGGGTAAGATCTTTTCTTGGACATGCTGGTTTTTATAGAAGATTTATAAAGGATTTTTCTTTAATTGCTAAACCTCTAACTAACGTGTTAGTTAAGGATGTTCCTTTTGAATTTTCTAAAGAATGTATGCATGCTTTTGATACTTTGGAGAAGGCCCTTACTAGTGCACCTATTATTGCTTCTCCTAATTGGGAATTACCATTTGAGATTATGTGTGATGCAAGTGATCTTGCTGTGGGTTGCATTTTAGGTCAAAGACATGGTAAGAATTTGCATATAATTTATTATGCTAGTCATACTTTGTCATCTACTCAAATCAATTACACAACTACTAAAAAAGAAATGTTAGCTGTGGTTTATGCATGTGACAAGTTTAGATCTTACTTGTTAGGGTCTAAAGTCATAATCTATACTGATCATGCTGCATTGAGATATTTATTTGTAAAGAAAGATGCTAAACCTAGGTTGATTCGTTGGGTATTGTTATAGCAAGAGTTTGACCTTGTCATTAAAGATAAAAAGGGAAGTGAAAATTTAGTTGCTGACCATTTATCAAGGTTAGAAAGTAATGATGAAACTTTAGGTGATGGCATTGAAATTAATGAATCGTTTCCGGATGAAGCATTGATGTCAATTAAGAATATGCATGTACCTTGGTATGCTGACTTTGCTAACTATCTTGCTGCTGGAATTGTACCTGATAATTTGACATGGCAACAAAAGAAGAAATTCTTTAGTGAAGTTAAAAATTATCTTTGGGAGGAACCTTACTTGTTTAAGATAGTGTTGGGTTTCATCGGATTAATTCAACATTAACGCAGCGGAATAAAATTGAAACCCGAAACAGGATCCATGTATATTCAATTGATTCAAAAGGAAGAGATAAAGAATTACTAACCTTTAGAATGAAATAACGCCTTATCTCAGACTATAGGAGCTGCTTTGATCACGAACACCCTCTACTGGTATCCACACGCACGAACAAAATGAACAGAACTTTGCAGGGGTGCTAGCTCCCTTATTATGCGAATGGATTTTAAGATTCTTTCTCAAAGAAAAGGTGGCTGGGTTAGCTTTTTATTTTCTTTTCAAAGAAAAATCGTAGCTTGTTTTTCCCACTTCTTATTCTCTCATATGAAGTTGTACAGCCACTCTAATCCTTATTCCTATTTGAATAACGTGATTAGAGTTTTATTAGGGTTTAACTTCTTTCCTAACACTTATCTATATACATGTAAAAAAGTTTTAAACCCTTAATAATGATGTTATCTCTAATTCAAAATTAAGAGATATTTTCATTATATATATATATATATATATATATATATATATATTTATTTATTTCTTATTCAAAATAATAAGAAATATTATATTAATATATACCATTATCTCATATTCAAAATAAGAGATATATGCATATGTACATATATAAATATATATAAATATGTAATTTCGAAATTAAATATAAATACCTATATTTACATTTTATTTCGAAATAGCCTAATAAAATCCATTTTGTTCATTTTGGTCTTGGTGTGTGACCCAATAGGTTTATATTATGTTGGCAGTGGGCCTAATCCCATGATAAGCCCACAAGTCATAATTGGTCTCTAGCAAGACATTATGACTACCCAAATAATATAAATATCGTTAGTCCGATTTTAACCTGATAATAGAACATGTTATTATCTTTTTGTCACACGATATCTTGTTTGAACATAAGTCATGGTTCATGTCAAACTTAAATTGTTCAAACATATAATTTCTCGATCACTAAGCAGACTGATAAATTTAAATGACATTGATGACACTATCAATTCATTCGAGCACGGCCATGCATTTTACAGTCCTACTTATCGAGGGGCCCAATAGATATCTCTCTCATTAGAGAGGGACAAATTCCATCTTGATTATTCACTTTCCTCCGCATAATTCTCATTATGTCCGATCATAAACTTTATAATTATCCGATTAAAGATAACGTTCAATTATGTCAAAACATAATGATCCTTATGTAGGAAACTATGATAACGTCAGGTCAAAGGATTCAATAACATATCTATTATAAGATCACTTATGACACTATCCCATGAAGTGATCTTACAGTGGGTCTATCCAGTACTTTGTTCTCAAGCAAGTACTTATAGATTTGATTTATATCATCATATATAATCATCCCATGATTATCAATTCAAATCTATACTAGTCTTAATTTATCTTTATGCCCTTTATTGATAAATGACTAGGGACAACATGAATAATATTGTTATTCATAAACATTACAATAATGTAACATGCTAATAATATCAATGCGAAGAAAACCATTATATAAATGAAAATGAAATGATTACATCAAGGTCCAAATGTTTGGCCTAGGGCATAACCACTAACAGATAGGTGGGGATGGTATAATTTATCGTTGTGTAAGTGAGGAGGATTATCAAAACATCTTGATGCATTGTCATGCTGCATTGTATTCGGGTCATAATGGTGCTAATAAAACTGCTTCTAGAGTGCTTGAATGTGGATTCTTTTGGCCAACTTTATTTCATGATGCAAGAATATATGTAGCCAAATGTGATAAATGTCAAAGGGCTGGTAATATTGGGAAAAGAGATGAGATGCCTTTGAATAACATATTGGAAGTTGAAGTATTTGATGTGTGGGTGATTGACTTCATGGGTCCTTTCCCTACTTCTTTTGGTCAAAACTACATATTGGTTGGAGTTGATTATGTATCCAAATGGGTTGAAGCAAAAGCCACACCAACCAATGATTCAAAGGTGGTGATCAAATTTTTGAAGAAGCTTTTCTCAAGATTTGGAGTGCCTAGAGCCATCATAAGTGATGGAGGTAAGCATTTCATTAACCGTTCTTTTGATTCTTTATTGTATAAATATGGTGTGCATCATAGTGTAGCCACACTATATCACCCACAAACAAGTGGTTAAGTAGAAGTGTCCAATAGGGAGCTTAAATGGATTCTAGAGAAAACAGTCTCTAATTCTAGAAAGGATTGGGCACATAAATTGGATGATGCTTTGTGGGCATACCGGATAGCATTTAAAGCACCAATTGGTATGACACCATATAGGATGGTTTATGGAAAAGCGTGTCATTTACCTGTGTAGTTAGAGCACAAAGCATATTGGGCCATTAGGACTTTGAATTATGAACTTAAAGATGCAAGTATCAAGAGATGTTTACAATTAAATGAGCTAGATGAGTTAAGACTTCTTGCATATGAAAATGCTAAAATCTATAAAGAAAGGTCTAAAAAATGGCATGATGCACATATACGGATTAAACATTTCAATGTTGGGGACAAAGTTCTATTGTATGATTCTAGATTGAAACTCTTTCCTGGAAAATTGAGATCTAGATGGAGTGGACCCTTTGAAGTCACCCAAGTCTTTGATTAAGGGTTTTTAGAGTTAAAAAATGAAAAAGGGGAGTTATTTAAAGCCAATGGTCAAAGATGTAAGGTGTATTTGGAGGAAACATTTCATGGAAGGAAGGTTCATTTCTTTCTTTAAAAATTGTTTGAAGGTTACTTGGTTTAGTAGCGATTCCAAAATACCTCAAAGGTGCCCAAAGGTTTCATGGGACTAGCTGAACTTCCCCAATGTTCTATTGGGTAGGGATTCCAAAATGTCTCGTGTTACGCAAGATCGAATGACGTGAACCATCCCTCAAACCCTAAAAGCAGGCCTTCGAAAATGGGCTGGTTCCGGCACGCGTCACACATATCACTTTCTATTGAGAATTAGGAAGAGGAAGATTTGCTACTTTCCAAGAGTGACTTTGAGCCTGAATATACTACCCTTTCTGGTAGTTCAAAAAATGAATTTCTAGCTAGTCGTCCACCGGGACCTCTGGACCACCTGGATGGATCTATGATGGCTGCAAAACATAGTATATTAGGATGATGCATGAATGACATATGATGCATGGTCGTGCTTCATGCAGCATTTATAACCACATGGACGCAAGTAGATCCTTCCACCTTATCACTTCCACACACAAGGTCACGTTGTCTCTTTCCTAGGTGGGATCAGCTCATGGGTCATCAGGGAGCCCAATAGATGCATATGGTGCACGGTGGAAAATCGGCAGTATAACATCTCTTAATTTTAAGCGCATGCGCATGGCTTTTGATCATTGTGTATTTAAATAGTCCAAATAGATCAAGATAGGCCTACCAGGACATGAAAGCCTTTAATTAAGTGATTATCTGGGTCTATTTAGTACATAATAATCCATATAGCAAGCATGGTATTAAGGTTCATACCACCTAGGGAAAGTATCTATTTTAATCACATGTGCTTTAGTCAAGGTAATGATACTTTTGGGCTACCCAAGCATGATCCCTGCCAATGGGTCTAGCTCATTCTGAGCATAGTGACTGGTTGGGTCATCATTTGATATACCAAATGGTACTAGACTTGGGTTGGTGATTATTCCTAACACTTCCCCATATTGAGTGAATGTAGGGTTGTGCTTTGGAAATGCACCGAGGTTAAAAAGGGACCAAACTAGCATAGATCTAAGGCTCTAATGAAATGCTATGCAATTTTAAAGAGGGAGGAAATTTTAACTTAAAAATTAATTATACATTTTAACCAAGGTACTTTCGAAATGAAGTCTCATAGAGTCCCCAGCGAAGTCGCCATTGTGACGTGCACCGAACCCCGGAGGCCCCGAAAACCCGCTTTTAGGGAGTTCGAGAGAGGTTCATAAGACTTGTAAAAGATTACAAGGGCATTTATTTTGGACAATAAGAGGTGTTTTAGAGTCACCACCCAATATAACATTGGGAAAGGTCATCTAGCCTCGTAAAGCCTAAGACAGAGCGCATAAATCTATTTTGGGCAACAATAGGTATTTTGGAATTCCCATCCCAACAGAACATTAGGAAGATTCATCTAACCTCGTGAGCCTAAGACAAAGCCTATAAGTCTATTTTGGGCAACAAGATGTATTTTGGAATCCCCATCCCAATAGAACATTGAGAAGGTTCATCTAACCATATGAAGCCTAAGACTAAAGAGAGTTCGGAACTTACTTTTATTCATACCTTGGTCGATGTTATAAGTGAGTTTCTAAGTTTAAAATTCCATTCCTTTTCTCATATGGTTTAATGCAATTATTAGAGCGCATTTCAAGCATATAACAAAAGCGATAAATACAAATTTAGAATAAAGAGAATGAGAATAAAATAATTTATAATAAAACTAGGGGCGGAATACAACCACTAATAACAGAAACGGAAATCATGCATAAAATAGGATATTCAATTTGAGAACATTGGTTCCCTCACATGTGTAATTGTGAAAACAATCTTTAGGTGATATATAGCATCTCGAAAAATGAGATCCTTATTTTCATGCATGCCTGACCCTAGATGGCCTTCTCACATTCACTGTTTTAACTCATGATCTCATAAAATAATTTTCGTGTTCACTGTTATGTTTATTCTCATAAAAACTATAATAGGCTAGCCGGTGAACCACGAAACAATTGAATGTGATCAAAAGACTATCTTTCCCTCTTACTGTATGCTATCCATCATGGTTCAACTCACTTTTCTAGTTAGATCTGCCGGGCCTAAATTTTTCCCGGACCTCTTGGAGACTAACTAAGCTAACCACATTGAACCATACTTCAAGGATAAGTTAAGCGTTCTAAGGGTCGAAATATAAATAGGGCCTCACAATAGGGAAAGTTGAGATCAATGATATTAAATTCCCATCCCTTTGGTCACATAAGCACACACGGTATAAAATATGTGTTATGGTGTTCTTTCCTTTAAAGGAGCACCTGTCTCACATTTAAAAAATGTATATATATAACACCACACAGAAGTGTAAGGTTGCGATGTACCGAAGCATCCAACTTAAGTCCGCCTACTTAAGGACTACTTTTGGCTTTTAAGACAGAATATGGTAGTTGCATATAACTTACCATTGGATTCCATGCAATCTTTATTTGGATCTCAATCCAAAGCATACTGTAGACACCGAGTCCCAAGGCGGTCTAAGATCAGAATTACCCGATGATGAAAATGATACTTGCCACAAGCAAATGTGTCAAAAATGATGTTTTTCTTGTCGAAATTCTCCTTCGTTACTCTGAAAATTTTAATTCAAGAATTCGCATTTTTATTCTTTTTTATTTATCTATTTATTTTATTTTATTCCCTTTTTTATTTTATTTTATTTTATTAATTATTTTATTTTATTTTATTTTTTGGTTCGCGTGCCACGCGGGCGGGTCGCGCCTGCGCGGGTGTGCGCGCTGCCAGGAGCGCGCGCGCACGCGCCCCATTGGGGTGTGGCTCGCCAGGAAGGCGCGCGCCCCGTACGTGGCCATTTTTTGGCCTTTCTCCACGCGTTTTCTGATCAGTCTTCAGCCTGTCTGTTTTACAGTCTAATTTTGTTTTCGTTTCTTTCACTCTTTTGGTGTCTTTGAAAAAATAAAATTAAAAAATTAATTTTGTCTCTTTTCCATTTTGGAAAGACAGAAAATTAAAAGGACTTTTACCTTCATTTGAGAGTAGGGGGGGATATTTTTCCAGGGAAAAAAGAAGGCCTTTTCTCTCAAGTTTCTAGAGCAGCAGAAGGTTTTCAAAAAAAACCAAGAAAAATATTTAGATTTTTAAAGTCTAGTTTTCTCTTCTTCTTTTTTCTTCAAGGCATTCTTCAGTGGGAGATTTATTTCAAGCAAGGAAAATCAATTTCTTTTGTTTTGTATTACCCCTCCAAAAATAGTTTTATTTGTTTAAAACTTATTTTTTTTCTCAAATATTCTTGTATTTTATTATCGAAAAATCGACAAAGAGGACGGATCAAGACATCCTATTTTTCAATCTATAAATTCTGAGGGTAAACAATTGGAATTGCTCTCATTTATTTTTTTTTATAAATATTACTTATCGTTATTAATATTTTCCTTTTTTGCTATTAATATCATGTTTATTGTTGCTATCTACTGTTGATGTCTTGCTTGCTCTTTATTTGGATTTTACTTGATTTTCTTGTGTCCTGTTTGCTTGATTTTAGCATTGTGATCTTACTCCCCTCTTTTATTTGCTTGTCGACAGTTTCCCTTATTCCTATTATTATTATTGTATTTATTCATTACTTATTATTCTGTTTTATTATTATTACTAGTATTATTATTATTATTATTAGGATTTTTATGTTTATACTCATTGTCATCATTCTGTTTATATTATTATTATTATTATTATTATTATTATTATTATTATTATTATTATTATCATGTTTATTTATGTTATATTCATTATTGTTTATTATCATTGTCCATTATTATTATTATTATTATTATTATTATTATTATTATTATTATTATTATTATTATTATTATTATTATTTTGTCGTGTTGCATCATTATTATTATTTTTATTATCATTATTTATTATTGTGCCCAATATTTATTTTGTCTTTACTTGATTAATTTTAGAATTATCACTAATATTTTTGGTGTTATTTTTTTGTCTGAGATTTATTTTGAGTTGCATTATGTAGGCATTCCTGTAACCTCCCGGATGGATCACCACGCGTAGGAGACCGCGTCGTTTGGTGAGACCTTTCCTATTCCCTCCTTTTGTTGTGTTTGCTTGTAAAATAAATATTTTATTTATGTACGCGTGAGATAAAAAGTCACGAAAATATTTATATAATTAAATTGAAATTTTCACTAATAAAATTGAGACCAATGTCTCGCGTTTTAGCCAAATAATGTAAAACATCACAAAAAAACGAAGAGTTTCATTTTCTCTAAAATAGGATCACTCATCCCGATTTTTCAAACTAGCAATCAAATGACTCGTCGAACCCTCTTTAAATAAACACGAAATAACCAATGTTCCTAAACCTTTAAACAAATATGAAGGAACCAATGTCCCAACCCAAAATGAATATCCCGATTTATGTATGTTTCCCTTGTATTTGATTTTGTTTGATTATTTTAAGGTTTAAGTTCATTTCTTTTGGGCCCTCATAATTAATTTTGGGGCAATATCCTTTAATTTTAGGATTGTATTCCGTCCCAACCTATATCTTTAGCCTCCTTTCATTAGGGGTTGTGTTCCGCCCCTATCTCTCATGTAATTGTGTGCTTGTGTGTTTATCGCTTTCCTTAATTACTTCATTTACCGCTTTCTTTATCGCTTTTCTTTATTTTCTTTACGTGCTTTTAATGCGCCTTTAATTTAAATGCATTGATCGTGTGAGATGAGAGGTAGAATTTTAGGAGTTAAAAACTCATTTATAATTAACCAAAGCATAAATAAGAGTGAAGTTCCGAACACCAATCTCTGGTCTATACCAATAAGAGGTTAGAAACTTTTTCCAAGTTCTTGTAAATTGGATGGTGATTCCATGATACCTCAAAGGTGCCTAAAGGTGTCATGGGGCTAGATGTTCCTTTCCAATGTTCTATTAGGAAGGAAGCATCCAAGATGTCTCATGGCGCCCATGATAAAAAAGACGTGAACCAGTCCCTCGAATCCTAAAAGCGGATTTCGTGAGGGCCCTTGCTGGGTTCGGCGCGTGTCACACATACAAACTTCTGTATGTCTTAATCTCGCACCTTAACAAAACTAATTTTGTAATTTCTGCAAAACATCACTTTTATTTTGAACAGGCTCTCGAGCATTCTCATATGTTCAAATATCATCTCATCTTAGTTTTTGCCAACTCATTGACAAAATTAAGGTAAACACCCTTGTGAGTGGACTACTTTTCTATCCGACGTGCTCAATCTCATATAAATTACAGTAAATATTTACACATAAACATTCATACTCATGTATTGCCAACAATGAACTTTGGTTATTATTCACAAAAAATAACATTAAGGGATTATATTAAAATATAACAGTTCCAACTAAATTCTACGCAAACCTCGAGATCTAATGTATGTCGATATGCTTAACTCAACTATAAGCTATCAATGATTGACTGTCACTATAGACTGTCACTGATACCTTTGAGGCAGTTACTCTTAAATGGCTCACATACCATTTCAGCTAAACTGTCTCATGTACTGCAGTTAAGGAAGTTTCAAATTTAGCTTCAATTGTTGATAGGGCTACACAGGTTTATTTCTTGCTACTCCACGAGATAGCACTCTTACCAAGCAAGAATATGAAACCTGAAGTGGATTCCCTCTCATCCACATCTCCTGCCTAATCAACGTTTCTGTATTCTTTCAATGCAGATCCTTCTTAATAATAGAGAAAATAATCTGCTATACCTTTAAGGTATCTAAGTATCCTTTTAATTGCTTCCAATATGCTTTGCCTAGGTTAGATTGATATCTATTTACCATGCCCACTGTATAGCATATATCATGTCTTGTACACAATATCGCATACATAAGACTACCCATGACACTGGCATATAGAACGTTCCTCAAACGTTCATTTTTTCTGGCATCTTAGGACACACAACTTTTCTAATAAACTGATTCTTGCCAATGGGGTTATCTATGGGTTTGTAGTTTTGCATATTAAATCATTCAAGGTCTTTGTTGATATATTTCTCATAAGAAAAAGACAACAACCTTCTCAAACAATCTCTTGAAATCTTAACTTCAAAAATATAATATGCTTGACCCATATCCTTTATCTCAAAGTTGGATAATAACAAATCTTTGATTTTATTTACATACCATTTGTCATTTTCAGTTTTAAGTATGTCGTCTACATATAATGCCAAAATTACAAATTTACTTTTAGAGTTTTTATTATAAACACAATGATCTTCATCAATCATGTTGAACCCATTCGACATGATTGTATGATGAAGTCTCAAGTACCATTGTGTTGAAAACTGTTTAAAGCCATAGATTAAGCTTAACAATCAGCAAACCCTATGTTTACTGCCTTTTTTGATGAAACCTATAGGTTATTCCATGTAGATTTTTTCATTCAGTTCTCCATTGAAAAAAGCAGCCTTCACATCCATTTGATGCAGCTCTAGGTCTAAACTTGACACTATGGCAAGAATTAAACTTATGGACGTAAATCTTACAACAGATGAGAAAGTCTCATCAAAGTCAATCTCTTCCTATTGTGTAAACCCCTTAGCGACTACCCGAGTCTTGTATCTTTTGATACTTCTTTCAGCCTTTCGCTTTACTTTGAGAATCTATTTATTCCCAATTTGTGTCCTTCCAGTAGATCAACCAGTTCTCAAACATGGTTTGATCTCATGGATGCCATTTCTTCTTCCATTGCTTTAATCTATTTTTCCTTAGATGGGCATGAAAATGCCTTTTGAATATTTTTATGATCTTTCTTGTCTTGTGGGGTAACCAAAAGGGCTTCGTTTAAGCCTTCGATTTTAAATCATCGGCGTAAAACACTTATCCTTTTAGATTTTTACAGTTCTACATTTTGATAAACATGTCTCATATATTCATCGTGATTCACAATCCTCTCACTGGGACCATGTTCCATACTCCCACTGGAGTTGAGAATACTATATTCTTTCCTCCCACTGGAGTGAAGAATACTCTCATTCAAATCAAGTCTCGAACATCCGGATTATTTTGAAGATGAGGGTCTTAACCTTCTTCCTCTAAATCCCTCCCACTCGGATAGAATTATTCTAATGGTTCCTTTTCCTGAGATTAATTGAAAGTGAAATCTTAATTCACTTTGCCCAACTTTGGAAATTTATTCTATAAGAATATGATGACTCGTGATATGAATTCTATCATAGCGTCATTTTCTTGCTTACCCATGAAAATGTATCATTTTGATACTTCAGAATATCTCACATAAATACTCTTTTTACCTCTTGGTCTCAAATTTACTAAATTGAGGTATCATGGACTTAAACATTATAACCTAAAGGTCATAAATGGCTTAAGTTAGATTGTCGACCAGTCCACAACTCATAGGTTGTGGTAATGACATATTTGGAGGGCATACAGTTCAGAACATATGTGGCAGTCAATAAAGCATCTCTCCAATAGGAGATGAGCAAATCTGCCTCTGCCATTATAGATCTAACCATATCCAGGAGAGTTTTGTTTCTCCTTTTCCGTAACACCATTTTGTTGTGGATTTATGGGAATAGACAATTGATGTTCCATTTATCTGTCGCTTTTAGACTTTTAATGCAATTTAATTCTTTTTTTTCAATTTAATTTTCTTTTTCAATGTAAATTGACCGATTAAATTTAAGTTTGTACATTAAAATACTCAATTTTATCTTAAATTTAAGCATAATTAATACTCCTTAATCCTAGCGAAAACAACAAAAGTGACAGATAATAAGGAACGGAGGGAGTATGTATCTAATATTTATTATGCATTTATTATGATAGATATATTTATTTAATAATGTGCTTGAATTATTTATTTAATTTTTAAATTAATATATATTAGCAATCATGGACATGAGATAGCTTAGACCATGAGGCAATGATATGCTCAACTGAGAAGGCTATACAACACAAGCCAATTAAAGAGAGCGATCATCTTTAGCCATGGAGGAAACTACAGCATGCACAAAACAAGATCAAAACAAAGGTATTTTAATCTCTGAATATGATCTCAAGTTTTTAATAGGAAATAAAATGGTGGTTTAAGCAAACATTTTTATTTATAAAGCAATAGGCAGTGTCTCTTCTCGGGGTTTGCCTTACAACTGAGAAGCTCGATTCCTTATATATGAAGAGCGAAGGCAAAAACATAAATAGAGATTACAACTGGATAGCACTCCTAACAGCTGTCAAACCATTTACAGAATAAGTGGGAGACAAAATAAAGTGGATTACACACTACACATAATTATTTAAGATAAGTCTGCTTGATGTGGCCGACAGGATAAAGTGGAATTAAAGATTATATCTTCTTATCGGTTCTTTAGAGTTATCTTCTTCTTCAGAATCTGACACATGAGTGGGGGCATACTCTTCTGAATTGTCATTGTCATTTTGCCTTTGTGAGTGGCCTGCTAAAGGCTGGAATTGACTATCTAGATCCATTGAGTTCAATGAGCTGGCTTCCATAACATTAGTGTGGGATGAGCTAGCTTTTGAGATATTTAGAACTATCTGCGATGAGCTGGCTATCGAAGGATTAATCCTGAGTGGTCCTGCTTGTGAAGATCCAACATGTGAATTATTCCTAACCCAATACTGATAATCTTTTTTGATGATGTTCCAATAGTTGGAAGGATAAGATTCCCAAGGGATATCATCATCTAACCAATTTGGCCATATTTCTTTTGGAATGACACCATTTTTTACAAAAAGGTGATGCATGAGTTCAGACCACTTGTTAATTAATTGAGGATGGAAATTATGACAAGCTTCCTTGAGGGAATAGGGTAAGGTTCTAAAATGGTAGGTGATAGCTACAGACTTATATTTTTCATGCAACCAAACATTACTTCTATGAAAAATATAAGTTGTTCTTACTTCCCATGAATGCGGAACTCCAAGAACATTAGCTTCTCTGATGAGGATGGATTTCTATTGATCCAATGACTTGAACCAAGTAAGGAAAGTCTTGAGATGAGGATTCTGCTTGGTTCCTCGGACTATTTCTTGGATATAACTTGCCATGTGCCTGTTGCAAATCTCAAAAGCAATGTAATGAAGATATAGGTAATGCCATAGGAAATAGAGAAGTTCTTTATGTCAAACAATAGTAGCTTCCATGTGAAAATGGCGGAATCCCATAAGAGCTGCAAAAGGATATTGTGGATGATAACTTAATTGTTCCCAATATAATGGCCCATATTTCCTTATTAACCTTGATTAATAATTTCTTAACTGTGCTTTTGAAAAATCTTTTAATCTTGCTGGGGAAAGATTATCTGGAACTTCTGGAGGAGCATCTTCTTACAAAAAGGCAAGAGGTGGAGATAGAACTAGCTGGTACATACAAATGACTAAAACTGTTATGAGTTGTTCCGGCTTCCTTCTGCTTAATAGATCTGGAACAAGGTTTTCTCTTCCCTTGATATGCTGTACATCAAATTTGTACTTATTAAACCATTCTTTCCAATGGAGCAATTGAAAGTGAGGAACGACTTTTCCTTTGAATTCTAGCATTTTTGAATGACCAATGAGATGGAATTCAAATTTCTTTATTCCATATTTAACTGCTAAGATTTCTTTGAATGTTGAGTGGTAGTGCATTTCACTGTCTTTGAATTTGCCGCTAGCGTGAGCATAAAGTTTCTTTTTTCCATTAATTTCTTCAAAGAAAATAGCACCCCAATAACAATCGCTTGCGTCTATTTGAAGGATTCGCTTTCCTGTAGAAGGAATATATAAAGGACGTAAACTTTTTACTTTTTCTTTCAGAAGTTTTACCGCTGTTGTTTGATTATCAGACCAATCAGGAGGATTCTTTTTCAACATCTGGTACAAAGGATCAGCAAGCTGGGTGAAATTTGAAATAAAATCTCTGAGATAATTTGCAATTCCCAAAAATTGTTGAACTTGCTTTAAAGAAAGACTTTCTTCAGGAAACTTTTGTAATTCTGCTCCAAGATGATCACTAGGTTGATAAGATCCTTGGGAAAAATGCATCCCAAGAAATTCAATTTCGGACTTGCCAATTTGCATTTTTGTTGGCGAGAACATTACTCCAAATTGTAGAGTAAGAGTAAAAAATTATTGAAGAAGTTGCTAGTGTTTTTCTTCAGTTGGAGAATACAAAAGTATATCATCAATGTATACTAGAGCTAAATGTAGAATTGGCTCGTATATACGAGTCATTGCCTTTTAAAACAGTGAAGGAGCAACTTTAAGACCAAAAGGCATAACTGTCCACTATTAATGATGGTTAGGAATACAAAATGTTATTTTATGACGGTCTTCAGGATGAATTCCAAGCTGCCAGAACCCTGCTTTTAAGTCAAACTTTGAAAAGATTTTAGCTTCTGAAAGAAAAGTGAACAAGGAGGATATTTTAGGTAAAGGAAACTTATCATATTTTAGGAAATGGTTTAAAAGCTGGTAATCAATAACAAGTCTCTTTTTCTCTCTTATTTGTTCAGATCTTTTGTTCACATAAAATGCTTGACATGCCCAATCCGACGTGGTATTTTCAATAATTTCTTGTTAAAGTAATTGGGCACATTCAGTGATGGCCAAGGTAGTATCCATGGGTGACATTCCAGGATAAGTTGCTTTGGTGGGGTCAAGGTTTTCACTCTTTTTGAAAGGTAAACGTATGAAAAATTCAGGAAGAGTGAAGAACATTTTGTAAGAAATTCAGTATGGTAATTTGCTGCACATATATTTATGGAATCATTTTGGATAGCTGAAAATGTAAGGTAAGGCTGAAGGGTAAATAAGGTTGGGGTGTCTATGTAAGGTAAGAACTGTGTTTTGAACATCAACCCTTGAAGACAGATTCGTAGTTTTGCCATCTAACTTAGAGTAACAAAACCAAGAATGATATCTCTTCGTGGTAGGTGTGATCCAAGAACTAATATCCAGATATAACAATCTGGAAAGATTTGGATTTTAATAGGATAAACAGATTTCAACTTTGTTGAAAAGACTTTCCCATCAGCTGCTCGAAAGAATTCTTCATGAGATTTCCAATGTTCCGCGAGTAAAACTTCTGGATTAATAATGGTAGTTCATGCCCCAGTATCCACAAAAGCAATGGCTTTAGTTGGATTTTCATACTTTGATTGAAAGATCTAGACTAACACCTATGGTACTGCCTGCTTCGTAGAAACAAAGATATCTTCAATCTTGTACTGGAAATCTTCATCTTCTTGTTCAGATAAATACTCAATTTTGAATAGAGTATTGGGAGATTCTTCTTCTTTTTCTGAAAAAATAGATTCAATATCATTATTAGCTAAGAGATTAGGAATTTGCTCAATCATCTTCTGTGTTCGTTTGGATTTATTGGGACACTAGCGAGCATAATGGCCTTCTTTTCTGCAAAGAACACATTTTGTTGACTTTTTTGACCCATGATATTTCTTTTTTTTTTTTTTTTGAAAAAATGCCATTTCTGAAAACCTTTCTTCTTTGATCGAGTTAATCTTATGTGGATGAAGTGCTTCTTCTTTCTCAGCCTGCAATTGCAAGTTGTATGAGAATCTTTACATTTGATTTGTAAATCTGGTTGAGCACAAGCTGGTGTGAGAGTTGGACTTTTTTCAGCAAAAAGCTTCATAACTTCTTTGTGTTCACAAACATATTCTAAAGCATTATGCATTAGCTGGCGAAGTTCACCAAAAGTGTAATCATTAACAGTTTTGTTTACTGTTTGGATAGTGCTTGCCATTCTTTTGGAGAGTACATCAGGTAAATAAATAAAAAAGGCTTGTTTCATATCAGGATTATTCATTCCCTGAAGGACATAAAACCATTTTGACATCCTTCTGAAGTGAATGTTAAGATCATGATGCTTTAATGAACAACATTTCATACGAAAGAATTGTTGACTTGTCCACAGAACTCATGATAGATATGAGCTAAAAAAGTTGTTTCTGAGTCTAAGCCCAAAAGTTGAGCTCGAGTAACATAATTGATTCCTAAGAACCAATCTTGAAGACGGCCAACTGAACGAGTCATGAATTCTCTAAGAACTTCTTCCATATTAGCACCAAGGGCTAATTGAGTTTGCATCCATGCTAAATATTCTTGAAAACGATCCCTATATTTTGAAGGAGGGATATCTTCCAAAGTCAATTGGACTGATTGTGAGGATTTTCGTTGAGGAGGAGACTTATCTGTTGTTTATGGTCCTACCACTTCTTCTTCCTCATCATCAAAAGTAACAACGGTCATTCGAACAGGACCTCTTGAGCCTCTTGAAGGAGCTTGATATATGAACTGTATATCCTCATCATCTAAAAAAACATCTGCTTCAGATTCATTAGATATTATGGAATCATCAGAATAATCTGTTTTCTCATAACTCTAGACTGGTAGAGTGATACAATCATCAATGAAGGAGGTTACAGCATTAATCATCATTGCATCATCAGTTTTTCTTTTTTGTTCAGATGTGAGGACTTAATCAGGTTTCGGTTTCGCTTCCATAGACTCTATAGAAGAGGAGGAAAGCGATTGAGATGTTGTAGGAACAAAGGTTTGAGGAATTTGGGTTGAAGAAGGTTTAGTAAAAGAGGGTTTTGTAGAAGATGAAGCTGAAAATTTTCCTTTTTTGAATCGTGTCATGAAGGACTGATGGGGAGTCCCAAAAATATCCAGCTGACCAGGAGGTAAAGGTTTAAGGCCATAAGTGGTTGGAGGTGGTTTGGAATAGCGTTGTTTTTCTGAAGTGAACATGTCAATTGGGTCAAATGTTTTAGGGGGTAAAAGATATGGACTATAGTTTTGCTGTTGATGCATTCTTTCAAGTTGTTCAACTTGTTGCTTTAGTGAAATAACCTCAGTTTCTTTCTGATTGATCTGAGAAATTTGTTCATGATGTCTTATCAAAGTCATCATCTCCTGAGTCCTTTGTTCGACCTGAAGTTGTAGACTGCTTATTGAATTAAGCACAATCTGGTCTCTTGTAGAAAGCTGTTTAAAATCATCAAAGAATTGATCTACCTTTTTCTCAATTTGCTGCAACTTTCTGTTCTGTGCCATAGCATTCTCCGTCTGCCAATTGAGTACAACTTCTCCTTGAGAAATTTGTCGCTGTTATCCATTTGGTTCAACTATCTTTGGAGTTTGGACAAAAGGTTTGGCTTTTGTGGAGGTTTCAGGGTTGGTGAATTCCTTAAGTGGAGGGAAATCTTCCTCATAGGAAGTAGGCTGATACATACAAGCTTGGGATAAAGGTATTAGAGGTTGTAGATTTGAAGGAAATTCCTTTTTAATACATTTCAATGCTGCTTTGTAACAAGGCAAGGGTTGTTTTGGTTTTGAAGCAGGTAAGGGTTTAGAAGATGAAGGTTCTTTTTCTCCCTGAGGGAGATAAGGCTTACATCGTTTATAAAATGATGGAGGGTTTTGAAAAGGTTTCCAATCTGGGGCATGAAATAAGATACCAGATAGTCATATTTTCCAGAAGGTTGTCCCAATGGACCAACAATATCATCATCGTCATCATATTTTTTCTTAAAACTTTTTTCTGAATTTTGTTTCTTCTTAGACTTTTTTTCTGCGACATATTTATCATCATTCCTACAACAATCATCACAATAACAAGCATCAAAATAACAATGACCATTTCGTCTGAAAGCATGGATTGGTTGTCCCAGATTGTCAAAAGCTTCAACTGGGATATTTTTTTCTGGTTTGATTGGACAAACATGAATTGTGTAGAAAACAAAGGAATTGGGAGTTTTGCTTCTGCTTTTTCTTTTTTGAAAATTATTTCTACAGTACCATCTGCTTTTTTGACAAAAGTTCGAAAAGATTGGACAAGTTGTTTTGAATTTCTCAACGACTCATAATTTGTAATCCATCGTTCTAGAAAGTATTTGAGTAGTTCTTCTTTAGAGATTTGTCGAGGAATATGGATACAATGCTGAGTGTTGATTGAGTCTGCTCTAATCAAGAGAGCATCATTACTTTCTCCAGATAAAGTAATATTGAGAGCATGATTTTGGATCCTGTATGCCATCTGATAGTGTAAAGTTGCTACTATCGAGTCTGTTACTTGATCTGAACTAACAATTTGAATCTGGGCTTTTATGGCAGTTTGAACATTACCATATTATAATTAGGATAAAGCGTAAAAAGAACAGATCCTGCATTAAGAGATGTCTCCACAGTACCAATAACAGCATATTGGTATTCCAGAAATCAAGAATCTAGCAAAGCGATTCTGGCATAAACAGGAAGTCATTGTCTACCATGATAGGTAAGGCCAATTCTGATTGCACCATAGTGAATATGTGAATATTTTTGTCTTCTAGTTTTTTCAATCACTTCATAGGACGATTTATTTTAAAAATATTAATATCATTTTAAAATATTAAAAATTATACAAATAACTAATATTTTTATAAATTTAAAAGCAGTTACGTTATTTTTATAATAAACTATATAATATTATACGATTAAATCAAATAAAAAATATTATAAAATTACGTAATATCATGTACAGTATTATTATAATTATACTGTAGCACACTGTATGCTACCAATCGAGGGCCTGCCGCAAACTAAACAGGGCCTTATGGAGAATTTGGTGTGCAAGTGAAAACAAAGGTCGTGTGTTCTTTTCCTGCTTCTCTAAGAAGACGAGAAGATGAACGGCGGCCCCTCTGGTTTCAGTATGTTCATATGTTGCTATTCTAATTCATTCTTCTCTTCTTCTTTTGATCGATTTTACATAATTCCAATTTGTAAATTATTTGGGTTACAGACAATGCGCCACTCACAAGAACATTCATTGTCGCTTGTGCCCTTTTCACCCTTTCCTTTGGTATCCAAGGCGGCTTTAGAAAGCTTGGATTGTCGTATCAGGTACTGTATTCTCGTCTTCCACATTTAATTACGACTGTGATTACTTTAAATCAGGATCTTATTAATTGGGCAATGCCTATTTTTGTTTAATTCTTGATTTTTATTGGTTGTACATTTTATGAGCTTGAATTAAGGTTAAGATTTCATTGGGTACTTGTTTTTGCTTTGAATTTTATGTTATTACTGATAAAGGTTAGGATCTTGAAGGGGATGACTTTTGCACTGTACGATCCAAAGTTGGTTGGAAAGGGAATTTATATTTATGATATTGAATCTGAAAGGATAGATGTGGAAGATAAGCCAACTGGGTTAGGACTTGTTGAAGATTTTTAAGAGGAGGTCTGCAATTGCAATGTTATTAGTCAACCATTAATGCTTACTTTTGAGGTGCATTCCTTATTAGTGGTGTATGACAAATTCTCGAGAAAATGTTATTCTTGGATGATCTTTTTATTGCTAAGAATATAATGCTGAATGGTAAAATCCTATGTTGCTATAGATGTATTATTAGGAGATGACCCACATCATTTGCACATGTGGGACTTCGATGCACTAGCATGCAAGTTAAATTAGGATTTCACTATTTGAATTTTTTGGTCATTCATTTTTTCCTTCTTTATTTTGAACTCCTATCCAGCAAAGTGCTTAACTTAATTAATTAGGAGTAGTTCGGTTTAGAATTAGGATTTGTCCATCAGGAGTAGTCAGTTTAGAATTAGGATTTGTCCTAAATATTTACTCTCAATTAAAGGTTTCATTTTAAGGTTTTCTTTAGGCCCAATTGTTTTCTATTTTTGTTCCAAGCACATTCATCCTATTGTTTCTCTAATTGTTGAATTTTAATTGCTCTTATTTCTTCCACTATGTCAAGTGGTATCCAAGTGCAACAAATCCTAAATTGCTTTTGGAATTATTTTTTGGTTTCTAAACTTGACTTGTGCTGTACAAGACTTGTAGCTTAGAATCTTGTGCAAGCCTGAATGGATATTTTGGTAAGTGACCACAAAGAACTCGGGATTTAACAAGACCTTGAGACTTAAGAGAAAGGCAAGGGTGTGCATTAAACTTTATTACACAGTCAAGTATCAATTTCCTCTTCCTCAATTGGAAGATTAGCTTGATCAACTAATTGGTTCAAAGTGATATCCAAAATTGATTTGAAGATTTGATATCACCAAATTAAAATGAGATGCAAAATTGAATGCAAGATGGCTTTTGAGACGCCATAAGTTATTCAAATGGTAGGTATTGCAAGCAGAAACGAGTTGATCAAGCCAAACATGACGAATATGGCAAGGCTTGTTTTAGCTTAGGGTTTTTCTTTTCTTTTCTTTTTTTTTTTTTTTTTTTTTTTTTTGAAACCAGATGTACCAACAAAATAAATTATGATTTGATGAAGTTAAATTAGGATTTCAATATTTCAATTTTTTCAGCAATTCAGATTTTCTTTAACTTTTCAGTTTTCCTTCTTTATTTAGTGTTCCTATCTATTAATTTTTTTCCAAATTAACTATGATTTGAAGATAAATTGGGATTTCAGTATTCTTTTCTGACTGGATAATGATAAAGTATCGTCAAATCCAATTTAATTTTAGCTAATTAGGAATACTTAACTAATTTCGAATAGTTTCCCATCTAGACTTAGGATTTATCTTAACTACTATAAATACCGCAAATATAGTCAATTTATGTGTTGCATACGATCTCATGATTCAGAATTTTATTTTAATGTTGCAGGATATTTTTTTGAAGCTGCGTGTTTGGAAACTTATTGCATCAGTTTTTGCCTTTTCATCTACACCGGAACTTTTGTTTGGATTATATCTTCTATACTACTTCAGGGTGTTTGAGAGACAGATAGGTTCCAATAAGTATTCGGTGAGTTATTCTCCAAATAAATTAACCATGAATCCTTTAAGGTTATTTTGTACTTATTAAACATTGCTGCAAGTTATAATCTGTCAGAATAACTTTTCAAAATTTATTTTTTCTAGAGAATCTTCAAACCCTTCTAATATTCTACCTATTATTGTCTTATATGTTTTCTTTTGAAGGAAAATAACTCAGAAACAGTGTCATGTTTAACTTCAGTTTTTATCATGTCAAAGTTAGTGTTGCATGGGAATCTGAAGAATATTTTTGTGTGAAAATTTTGTCTTTTATATCTGCAAGTCCCCCTTTTGTGCTTGTCATAATTTCTTCTTCTTCTCTTTTTCTTTTTCTTTTTTTTTTTTCCCTGTTTCCTAAAAGAGATCTTTTGAAGATGATAAAATGGAGGGGGATAAAATGAAGTCTTTCTGTTAATTAAATATAAGATATATTTTTGCTTTTTTGCAAGATTTGTTTTTCGTTTCTTTTAATATCAGATGTCTGCCTCAATCACAGGTCTTTATTTTGTTCTCTATAATAACGTCATTGCTCCTTGAGGTCCTTACTCTAGGAATCCTTAGAGGTAAGTAATCTGTGTCTAGTTCCATATTATGTTATTCTGTTTGTGTTACTGTGTTTCCAATGTATCATTAATCTGTGATTGTGAAATAAGTTTGCTGTTAGAGAAAATGGTGACAAACTGCTTGATTCATATTCTTTTGGCTGTCATATCTTTTATCTGCTGCATTAATTCTAACTCATCAAAGTGTATGCTGACCAATTCTGGAAAAAAAATCAAACTATAGACAGAATAAAATGTGGTGAGTAAATTGGAGGAAAATATTTTTTAGTTGCTGAGTTAAACAAGCCAACCATATATTCATCCAATGAAGTTGATATTTGCTTGATTCATTTATATAGAAAATGTCTGTAGCAAACGGATAGATATTGACAGGAATGTCATTGTTGAGATGGCTTAGGCCAAGTTGGGCACGCAGGTGGAAACCCACTTTTATTTTGCTTTTTAAATACTAAATGCTTTTGTGTGACTGTTGTTTGAAAGGCTGAAAAAATTAAAATTTGGAGAAAGCTGATTCATATTATAAAAATAAATAAAGGGATGCGTAAAAGCAGTTGCCCAAGCACAGGGCACCTGCTTGGCCGAACCGTGCCTTATTGTTAGTGGGCAAACAATTAACATGGTTTCTATTTGGAAGCTAATATTTGACAGCTGGAACAAGATAGGACTATATAGTTATCTGTCAATAAGAGGATCATTCTTAAAAAAACTGTATGTAGTATGGAGGTGGTGGGGGGGGGGGGGGGGGGGGGGGGGGGGGGGGGGAATTAATTTGAGCTTTATATCAGTCATATATAATTAGAGCTTGGCTGGACTTGATAGGAACTAGGAAAGGAAGTCTTTAGGATCAGTTGATTTGAATGGTTCACAAATTATTCTATCAATTCATGTTTGGCTGGCGGCGATTTTAACTGAACCAACCAATTCAAATTGTGAATTGATCAATAATGAAACATACCACGAGAGCATGCAGTTCTGTCATAATTGATTAAATTGGATATATTAGGACATAATTGAAGAAAAATCATGTTTGCAGCTCCTTCTTCTCTCTTTCTCTATCTTGTACTCACTCTATTAGACAATATATATTCTTTTTCCCTTAAATAAATTTTTCGCATTCAAAGCCAACAACCATGTGACTGTATTTTACACGACGAGCACCATGTAACACTCAACAACTATGAAATTGTTTCGTTGGTAATACTTCTCTCTTTTTTTTTTTTAAATAATCAATTATAAAGATATATTCTATTTGCTTCTTTGTCTTTTAATTGTGCCTATAGTTGTCTTCTTTGTCTTCTTTCTCTACAGCAGCATGTGATCCTCCCCCTCATTTATTTCTTCTTTTCACTTTATATTTGATTTTGTTTGTTGCATTTTGTTTGCTTTTCTTCTCTTTTTTCTTCATTGAAGAATCCTGTTGCAAAACTTATAATCATGTAAGCTAGATTTTATGCGTGTTACACTTTGTCCTTGTCTTGCAAGATGATAAAACCATGAAAACTTTATGGCTACTGGAACATGACCCAGCCAGAATACTATACAGCTTGCAGTTCTAGGGTTGTAACAACTATGAGATTAAGAAATTAGTACATTATATATCAATGGTTGGAGATATGATATGGGTTGCAGCATACGTTGTGCTTTTCTTTCAGTTTCCAGATTCTTGGGGGAACAATGTCTAGAATATTGGCAATTAGTAGTGTCAACATCTATGTGTATTTCCACAAATGTATTTTACGGTTCCACTTTATTCTAAAAGCAGTTTGTTCTCTTATGGGAGGATTTATTTCTTTACTAATCCTATGTAATTTTTCCTTGATTTCAGTTATAATGTTATTACAAATTTTTAACAACACTTTCACACATATATTTGGTTTTTTGTAGATCCAACAGCAAATCTACTGACATCTGGACCTTATGGTGTTATATTTGCTTCATTTATACCCTTTTACTTTGACATTCCTGTATCAACTCGGTTTCATGTTTTTGGTTTCCATTTCTCTGATAAGTCTTTCATATATCTTGCTGGTCTTCAGGTAAAAAGTCAATGTTTCTATTATGTTGTACTCTTCTCCTTTTGTCTCCAGAAGCTCTGACATCAGCATTGGTTTTTCAGCTTCTCTTATCATCCTGGAAAAGATCCATCTTGCCAGGGATGTGTGGTATCTTAGCTGGATCATTGTATCGTCTAAATTTCTTTGGCATAAGGAAGGCGAAGGTGAGTTTTTTTTTTTCCCTCTGCATCTATATGGTAACAAGTGAACATGATGATAACTTAGACATATGCTAGTATTCTTTTAATAAGTTGCTTTAAGGTAAGCTTCATTCATTCTTGTTATATGCTCATATTAAAAATCAAGAAGAAATTAGTGAAATGGAATCCATGTGTTTAATTTTCTTGGTACTACTTTCTTATATTCATAAATTGATAGGGAAAATTCCTATGTGGAGGCTGTTTCAGCTTTTTTCTCTTGTCCTCTTGTAGTAAATTTGGTTAACTTTGGTTTAGGTCTCTACCTACTTTCTCGTTGCTTATTTATCCCTTTTTTCTCTCATAATGTTTTCTGTATTCTATGCAAGGAATGATTATGGATTTTATTTTTTTATATAAAAATGCTTATGGATTTCTGTAAAAGTGTGACCTACATTTGGCATATATTTTTTAGAGCATGAACATTTTCCACTGTTGGTATATAGCCAGCTATAATGTTATTGAAGATACTACTTGACTGAACTTGTCTGTTATTTTATCATAGTTTCCAGAGTTCATAACTTCATTCTTCTCACGGCTTTCTTGGCCTTCTTCGGGAAGTCCACGCGGAGCAACAACTAGGAATGCTGCAAGAATTACTCCATCCTACACGGGTCGCAATGTGGAGGTGAGCTATAGTAAGATCTTTTATATGCTGCATTTTCACCTCAGTGGATCAGCACGAATGATTTTCATTATTTTTCATAATTTTGTGGAGGCTCTCTGATGGTAGGAAATTGGCCAATTTACCATCAAACTTGCATATATATAAAGAAGGAAGATAGGAAAAAGAATAATCTGCAGCCAAGCTTCCTTAGGTTACTTAGATCTGTTTTCAAATATTGAAACAATATGAGTGAAGAAGTGCTCTGCTTATTGACCCTGTTGTTGCATTGTTTTTATATTAATGAATCAAATCATCCATCATCATTATCTTCTACTTTTATTGCCAGCTCCTATGCTTTCACTGGGTGAACACTGTCATTTCTAGTTCTGTTTTATGCTGAAATTTCTGGGCAATGAAGTGCAGATTTTTATCGTGTGGTTTTATTTCCTCTTGCAAACAATGCCGTGCAAATAAATGAGTTCGTTATTTAATTCTTACTTCATGTAGAGTCGCCTCATTTACTTGTTTCAGAGAACATACCCTTCTGTTCCAATGGCTGTTCCTTCAGAGCCACCAGAGGATGCAATTGCCACACTGGTCGCCATGGGTTTTGACCGGAACTCAGCCAGACAGGCACTCGTCCATGCCAGAAATGATATAAATGCAGCGACAAACATCCTTCTTGAAGCGCAGTCCCATTGATTTATTTATTTAGTGAGGTGAATAGAAAACTGATTAGGGAGATAAAGCCGTAGATTCTGAAACGAGCTGATGAGATGATCCTCTCAATCTGATCTACGAGCTGATGAGATGATCCTCTCAATCTGAGGAGGCTGATATGTTTTCGAGAACAAATTAAGATGCTCCTCCATCATTTGGAGGCATTTGCTCGTTTGTTTTTTTGCTCTCCCTGTTCATTTTGAAGTATTAGTTGGTTTTGAGATTAGTAACACTGACATAACCAACACTTAGGATGCTGTAAAATTGTTTATACCTTACTTCAAAACCTTAAGGCAAACGTGTAGTTGCCTTCTTGTAGGAGCAGCCTTTTTGAGCAATTGTTCACTTTGTTAAAATGGCAAGTCTAGAGAAAATTTTATGCTATTGTGCATGCCATCAACGGAACTGGTAGGTTTAAGATGATTTTTTTTTTTCTCAATTAACCTGGTATCTGGATTTGGATTAATAACAGATTAATGAAAGTAATAACAGATTAATCAAACTTCTGTTTTACTGTAACTCATCTCAGCCATGACCACTGGCGGAGCTACATTATGCTGTGCACACCCTCAATTTTTTTTTTCTTTAAATATATATATATATAATAAATTTATGATCCCCCTAATTTAATTTAAGTGACCCATCTAATTTAATTTACGTGTCCTTTCTCAAATTTTACTCTCGATATTTTTGGATACATAGATAAAATTAAAAATTTATTTATAACACTATTATTCGAATATTGCGAGTAAAAAAATTGACATTTTTAAACATATAAAAACAAAATTTGTTTTTTATCTAAAATAACGTCGTTTTGTTTTTTCTTACCTCTGCCCTTTCTTTTTCTTTTCCCTTTTCTTTCCTTCCATTTGTTCCATTCTTGTCCCATTTTTTTTTTCCCTTGGTCCAGATTTTAGCCCTTCATTCTGCTGCTGACAGCGTCCTCATCTATCGCTCTATCCACCGTCGTTGATCGCTAGAATTTCCTCGCTCTTTTTTTCTCCCGGCGTGTGACCCCTGTGATTTCGGGGTCATGGCTCCGCCCCTGACCATGACAATGCTTTTCTTAGCCAATTAGGATCTTTATTTGTGCAAAATTTTCAAATTTAATATCAGCCATAATAATTCTTATGAATGGAATTGGCGTCTCTTGTGAAGATTTCTATATATATGACACAGGTCGATAGAAATTGATAAAAACACCTGAAATTGATAAAAATAATTTATTATCTATTTAAACTTATGATATGAACATACTTTCTTCCAAGATTTAAAAACAATGTACTTAATACTTCTTATAGCATTTTTTTTTATTAAATTCACTTAATTTTGATAAAATGTATCTATTTTCCCCTAAATATAATAAAAAAATGCAAGAACAAAAAGAATTCACGAGGTAATGATAGGCTTTGGTTGATATTAAAGAATAATATGTGTAATTTAAATTGACAATAACTTATTTTTTTACGGATTTCAGAGAAAAGGCTAAGGTACTCCTTGAGGACCAAACTTTACAAGTTATCCGGCAAGTATTTTACCAGATAGCAAATGTTTTTTTCTTCACTTTTTTCTTTTTGCTTTTCCTGTCCACTCATCCATGAAATTATTTTTGAAAAAAGAAAATTGCCACATCATTCAAAATATTAGCAGGAGTATTTTAACCTACATCTTTACATGCTTTGCCTAATAATTTTTAGTTTCTATATTTTTTTTTTGCTTCGTTTTCTATGTAAGTAGATTTCAAATATAGTTCAATGTAACGTTGCAATGTCTTTAATCTAGTCATCAACTTGAATCACATTATGATCAACTGTATTATAAGTTGACTCTTGCAATTTAAAAAAAATATTACAAATTAATAAGTGTTAAAACCAACAGTAAAAATGTAAGTAGAAAAATCAAAATAAGGAAAAATAATACCTGTCTTAAGCAAAGAATAAGATAAATTAATAGAAATAATATTCTTTCTTTTTATAGAATTTAAAATATCATTATGTGAAAGTAAGAGTACATAATAAAATCTTTCTTATATAATTTGGGATAATTTTTTAATTAATGTTTTTTCAAAAAAAAAATTACAAACGTTACATTGAACTATATTTGAAATCTACTTACGTAGAAAACGAAGCAAAAAAAAAATATAGAAACTAAAAATTATTAGGCAAAGCATGTAAAGATGTAGGTTAAAATACTCCTGCTAATATTTTGAATGATGTGGCAATTTTCTTTTTTCAAAAATAATTTCATGGATGAGTGGAAATTAAAACTATCGGTTAACCAAAATCGATGATTTTTTTAAGCAGTGGATCATAACCGAAATTGAAAAAGCGAAATTTCATCAATCATAAAACAAAATTGATGATTTGAGTAGCTAAAAAATTAATTTAATTTCGATTTAATTTTTCAATTAATTGGTTTAGGCGTTTTTTTTTGATAGCCCTATAGTTTAGTATTTATAGTTATGAAAAATAGTTTAAAATAACAATTAAATCGGTGCTTTATTTAATAAAATAAAATAGTTTGTGATAAATTAATATGTTATTGGTTTGCTTTACTCATTCTAAATAACAAATAGTCTCTCAATGACATATTCTAACAGTAAATATTAGTTTCAATATATTTGAAAATCTTAAATTTGAGCCTCCATTTTTCCTAAGTTCTAAATAAAAAATAAATATTTCACAAAATAGGATTGGCAATGGGTAGGGTACCCACGAAAATTGTCGTACTCTTACTAATACCAGACCTTGCATTTTTTACCCTACCTGAATTTGTCGAAAAATAGTGACATGAACTTCAAATCCGAAAATCAAAGCGCAAATACCTAAAATGACTATAATACATGACCCTATTTTTTCAATTAAATTTTATTTTATATTATATTTATAAATTATAGTTTATATATATATATATATATATATATATATATATATATATATTGTATTAACACTATGTCATTTTATTAATATTTTCATCTCAATTTTTATATAAAAATTAGATTTAATTGAAAGAAAAAATAAATATCTAATTATTTAAATTGTGAGCAATAAGTAAAAGACAAAAGGAAAAAAACAAAAAAATTGAAATGACGTCGTCTTGATTAGTGTGTATATATATATATATATATATATATATCCGCCATTCTTTTTGTCTCACTTTATATCAATCACCATCAGCATCTTAGCTTTGAAATCAAAATGATGTAATTTTACAAATAGTTCTGTCAATTTGATTTTAGTAGTTTTTGGATATTAAAAACTGAATCGGTATAATTAAATTTCTATTTCAAAACCGAATCAAACGTATCAAATTGTTTTTAGTCTGGGCCAATACAGTTAAATTTTTAGTCCGACTTTTTATTTCCAACATTGATCCAAGACTTGACTCAAACTTGCTTGAAAAAAAGAGACTCAATCCAAAAATTATCTGAAAACTAACGACCCAAAAAGCCAAATATCAAAAGGAACTCACTCGAAGTTACTCAAATCAACTTGATCTGACCCGATTGCTAAATTTAACCAATAAACTCATATACTACCTGATATTCATTTATCAATATTATTCCAAAAATAAATAAATAAACTTAATATAAAATTAAAATCAATACAAACAATAAATTTATAATAATTCACATCGAATTAAATTGATTCAAACTTAATTGTTCAAATTCAATTGGAAATCAATTGAATTTCAATTTGATTTCAATTGGAATTGAGTAAATTGAATACAATTCTAATTTTAATTGAATTTCACTTGAACTAAGTTAAATTAATCTCAATTAAATAGAAATGAAATTGCCAATTAAATTTTATTTGGACCTCATTTGCGTAGAAATCAAATTCGATTTCGGTAGGTTTTCGATTGCTAAGCTATATTGAATTAGTTCAATTGGTTTCTAAAATTGGATTTCAATTGAAATTTTTGATTTCCATCAAATTCAAATCAAATCCAATTCCATTGTATTTCAATGGAAATTGGGAAACATAGAAATTCAATTCAATTTTAATTGAATTTGGCCAAATTAATTTCAATCGACTTTTTGTTGCCAATTTCAATTCACCAAATTTAATTGAACTTAGATTAAAATTAAATTTATACAATTTCAATAATCCAATTTCAGTAAAAATACCATCAAAAAATTGAATTTTGGAAGGAAATTGAAAAATTTGAAGAGTAACAAGTCCGATATAGTAATAATTTGGAGGAAAAGTTAAAAAGTTAATGCAAAACTTTGAAATTCCATTGAAATGAATATTGAAGGAAAAGTAAAATATTTTGGAGGAAAAGTTAATGTGTGATTATGCATGTAAAATAACCAATGCTTTAAAAATCGAATTAGACCGACCGATTCGAAATCAAATTTTGATCCGAATGTATTATAAAATTGTTTAAATAGAAAATTGAAAAAAACCCGTTAAAACCGATCAGTTAAGCTAATTTACTCCATCTGGTTCGATTCTAATCTCCTTACCACGCCGCGCTGCTTTGACGTTGAATTTCATTTCATTTTTGTTATACTAATAATAAGTTACAAAACATATTAATATTCACCAAACATATAATTTTTTCCTCAGTTCAAAAAAAATTGCATGTCTTTCTATTCGAGCAATTTTTTTTCCTTAAATTAGCTTAATAGAGGCATGAAATTAAAATAAAAGCATTAACTAAACATAATATGCAAAATCCCTAATAATAATAATGGAAGAAACTCAAGAGGAAAATAAAACCAGAGGAATAACAATGAGAGAAAGACTCACCGATTTTCAGTATCCAGCATAGGAATCCGGCGGTAGGATGTAAGTGGCGGCGTGCGGCGACGGTGAGATTTGGGAGTTCCAGTGGGCGGCGGCCACTAAAAGGAAAATGAAGAAAACATGTGAAGTGAAAAAATGAAAAAGGCTGACCCTCACGTGACCCTAATTCCCTCTTTTTTTTTTTAAACTTTAACTAAATGGCAACATTTTTCCAATTTAGCCAAAAACCCGGTTTTGTCCGGTTCTTTCCGATTTTTTTCGATTTAATTCGGTTTTTTCAGTCCGGTTTATGTAGTTAAACCAACCATTTGCGGTTAAACTGGCCGGTCCGGTCCGGTTAATTTTCATCTCCTCACTTTAACATCTTATACCCAAAATTATTATTTTCATAATTTATTTTTTTAAATTTACCAATTATTAAATTTTAGTTTATAAATATCAAATACTATCTCACTTTAGTACATTTTGGCTTTAATTTATAATAGATAAATACTTAAATATAATTTAAATTATAGTTATATTTAAATATAATTTAATTTAATTTATGTGTGTCCTTTGTGTGTGTGCGCATATATATATATATATATATATATAACACTTCTAACATAAAATTGAACCATAATATTATGTAATATTATTATGTTTAAATTGTCTTTTTTTGGTTAAATTATGATTATTATATTAATATGAACATTATTATAATGAATATTCATATTTTGAACATTTAATTATGAAAATTATTTATTTAAAACATGTTCAAATAGTATATTTTAATCATTTTCTTAACTCCAGCTCATTTCTAGTTTAATTCCGGTTAAACTTTTAACCTTAATCCTTTAATTTTTTTTTTTCAATTTTATATTCAATCCGGGTCTGAAAATCTTAAAATAAATTGAGGAGGTCCATTTTTTTTTTTTTTTTTTTTTTTCTGTTGAAGATTGATGGTGGGGACTACAACATAGTGAAAGTCGTATTGGGTAAATCATTTCATCTTATAATTAGCCTTTATTTATCTTCCATTAGGATAAAACAAGTAAAAAAATATGACACAATTTAAGAAAATATTTTCCATTTTACTTTTTCAGTTTTCATTTTTATTTATTATTTTTTTATTTTTTTATTTTTTAAAATAAAAAACTTAAAAATGAAAATTATATTTGCTTCTCTCTTTTTATCAGTATTTTCATTTTCCATCTCCTTTACAATTTTTTTTTAATATTCTATATATTCTATTAATATAATTACAATAATTGTTGCTTATATTAATAATATTTTAGGTATTGATAAATAAATATTTAAATTAATCAATGCTTAAAATGCTAACAAGTATATATGAAAATTTTAGACAAGGTATAAGTGAACTTAAATAATAACATTCAGTTAATCAAATAAACTTTTAAAATTTTTTACAAAAAGAAAAACTATAATTATAGTCTCCTTCTGATAATCATAATAAAATAAAATAAGTCTCTAAATTAAAAGAAACCAAATGCTATCACTTTCTAAATTGTAAATAAGGTCATGTTGAGAAGTTACCGGCGATTATTGTAATCATTCCACATTTGATCAGCAATAGCTTCTCTAACAGCTTCTCTAATAGTACCTATGTATATACTATATAATACAACACTGGTGGTGGGAAAAAACTCACACAAATGACATGTATTGTGATAATCCAATTCGTGTATGTATGTATGTATGTATGTATATATATAAGCATCCGAACAATTTAGTAAAAAAAAAAATACACATTCTTCTCAACCCGAAAAAAAAAGGTGAACAATCCACAAATAAAAACTACAACAAAACTATTGTAGGTGATAATCAAACAGAAACAAAAAAAATACAATAATTATAATAAAAACAAAAAATTAATATATAATTAAATAAGAAATCAATAAGAAAGATGGTCATAAAAAAAATAAAAAATAAAACTGACCTCATAGTTGGTTGTTGCAGCAGGAGATGAAATGTTGTATTAGATTTGTATTAAGTTTATTTTTTATGAATTAGAAAAGAAGATAGTGTAGTGTGATTTGAACAATCCTTTAATAAAGAAAAAATGAAAAAGCATGTTTTTTGTGTTTTCTATACAATAGTTTAATTTTGGAAAATTCAGAAAATAGTTTTTTAATTTTCTAAATTGAAAAATCTTACAACTAAATAGTAATTTCCATTTTCTAATTTTCTTGGAGTAATTTTCTGGAAAACTGTCTTTATTTTCTAGAACTAAACAACCCCTAAACCTCTAATATGTAACTCTATTTTTATCGGTTCTTTAATTGATACGCAGTGGCGATGCCACTTGAAAGAGAAGGGGGGCAATTGCCCCCCTTAATTTTTGAAAAAAAATTAATTATATATATATATATATTTATATTTATATATATTAAATAGACCATTTTGCCCCCCTTAAAATTTTATTCTTTTAAGCCTGACTTATATTTTTTCCCCCCTTAATTGCAAATCCTAGCTTCGTCACTGCTGATACGGGCATAAAAAGTTATGATTTTAATGTATATTTTTTTATAGATGATTTTAATATTTTCATTAGAAATTAACACAATTGTCTATATAGGGGGGAAATAAGTTGGACTAGGTGGGTTTGTATCGGGTCAATGATAGTTTGGGTTATAAATGGATGGGGCAAATTTTACAGCTCATAACTATATTGAATAAGGTTGTGTCATAATCCAAATAAATAATTATTAGATGGATTATAAATGGATTGAGTTAAAAATGGATCGGATTGTTAATGAGTCAAATTTTATGTTATTATTTTTTAATTTTTTAAAAAAATTATTAAAAATAAAAAATTTTACATAGTTGGTACATATAGCTTGCAAGGGCAATGTAACACCTTTACTAACTGTTTAGACTACCTTGTACACTAGGTCACTGCTAAAACTACAAGTCATACTTGTATAGACTTATACATATAAATATGAGAACTATCATATTCCACTATTCAAATCCATGTCACTTATTTGCATAATCATGTCACATGATGTCACCTTTTCATATTGTATAGTTTGTGGTTAACTATGACTATAAGAAATTGCAAGAATGGCGAAGAGAAAATAGTGACGGTTTGTTTTCTGTCACTATTTAGCGACCGAAACAAGATTCCTTCGCTATTTAGAAAAGGAAAAAAGATTCCGTCACTATAAAGGAGGGAAATTCACTCGCTAGTTTTTAGCGACGAAAATATAAACCGTTGCTAAATGTGGATCCTATTCCATCGCTCAAGTTTAGCGACCGAATATGCTCTTCGTTGCTAATTAGCAACGGACAAAAAATTTCGTCTCTAAATTGCAACAAAAATCATATTCCGTCGCTATTTAGTGACAAACAAAAATTCAGCGATGGAAAGCAGATTTCGTCGCTATTTAGCGGTGGAAAGAATATTCCGTTGCTAAAAAGCTCCCATATATAAATCTGCCTTTTTTTTTTCTCTCCCTCCCTCATCCCTCTCTCTCTCTCTCTCAGCCCTCTCTCTCCCCCGTCGTCGCCGGCTCCCCCCGCTCGCAGCTCGCCGATCTGCCCCGCCGGCCATGCCTCTCCTGTATGTCCTCGTGCGCCTATCCCCTCTCCCCTCTCCCCTTCCCTCTTGCTCCGCCCCTCTCTCTCTCTCTCTCTCCTGCGTGCAGATCTGCTCCATCGGATGCTGCCGCTTGCCTTAGGCTCCGATCACCGCTTCTCGCCCCTCGCAGGTCGCCCCCTTCTTTCTCTCTCTCGCGCGTGCCAGATCTGCTCTGCCTCCCTCTTGAGCGCCAGATTTGATTTGCCTCCTTCGCGCTCACTAGATCTGCTCCAGCCACAGCCGCAAGCTTCTGCCGCCACTCGTGGCTCCAGCCTCGTAAGTCATCGTTCCTCCCTCGTTATGGATGTCACTGCCATCTTGCCTCAAAAGGTAAATCACAATTTTTATTTTTTTTCCATTTTATGTAATTTTATTATTATTATTATTATTATTATTATTATTATTATTATTATTATTATCTCTGCGATACTTTATTGGAGTTTGCTAGGAAATTGGTTAAGGTATGTACTTGTATTTTTTGTCCGTTGTTCTTCAAATTTAATGACTTTTCGACTGTTTATTGGTTATTGGTAGTGTTTTGAATTTATTTTTTGAGGCTAGGTGTGCAATTGTGGAACTACGTATTAGTTGGGAATGGGGACTCTGTTACTTTTATTGGTTGTTCACTGCATGAATATAATGAATTGCAAAACTAATGTTTACAATTGAGTTTTCGGGTTTGATAACTCTGAATGGCAGAAAGGTGTTGCCTTTGAATTACTATATGCTGTGATAGTTTGTTTATTTTTTCTGTACTTCGTGTTGGATGGCTAGGACCACTGAAGCTCTTTTTGGTGCCTAGTGATATGTGTTGAATATGCATGTAAATTACTTTGATTATTTTTGAGAAGTTAAAATTTAAAAATTGGTAGACTTTTCAATTTATCAAAAAAAGTCACAGTGGAATAAGCAAATTAGTGTCCAACAAAGTCTTTGTGTTCCTTGATTACTAACCAGCACTTCTGTCTTAACATATTAATAGTGTGTGAGCATACTTTTACAAAATTTTGATATAGATACCGCCCATGCTCATTGCTTCAGAAAAAAGTTTTGACATTGATCTATACTTTCAGATTTTGTTCTTGAATAATGGCAAAGATTGGCTGACATAGCTTTTGAAATTTTAGTCTAGTAGGTTTAAAAATATTAATCTTTGATAACATCACTTGGTTTTGGAAATTATTCAAGTCTTGCAGTTCTTCTTATTTTATGCTATGCCCTTTCCTTATTTCGCATATTTCCAAAAGCTATTTTGCATTAAAAATGATAATTCTCAACATAAGACAGATTTTCATCTCTCCCCATAGTATTTTCTTTAAATGTGTCTTTTATTCAACCATTTGGAGGTAATATATCATCTTATTGGTTGTTTTTCTCTTTTACTTTATATTATTCTTCGTATGAGTCTATTTATTCTCACTATCATTAGATAGCAAAATCTTGGTAAGATTGTAGTTTTAGATTCTTAGTTTTTTCTATGTTTTGCCAACCATCAGTGACAACAAATGAGATTGACAAAGTAGTTCATGAGATGATTATTGAGGCAGGATTGAGTAAAGACTTGTAACAAAATGAGGCAGGATTGAGTAAAGACTTGCAACAAATTGAATAGATTTTGTATTTCTCAAATTTTTATGTTTGCATTTAGTAATTTCCTTTGTTTATTTCCTTAGTCATGTACTGAAAATTTACTATTTGTAAAGCAATTTAGTTGATAACAATACATTATTGTTACATTTTTAACAAAATTTATTTATATTAATTAATACATTTTTAATTTTATTATTTTTGTTAAATATAGTTTTTATATTATTAATAATTTTATCATTAAATGAAAAAAATTAAAATAATTAAGAAAAAAAGAAAAATTTCATAAATTTAGCAACGGATACTATATGTCCGTCGCTAATGTCTTCTTCGCAGTCTCCAAATTTAGCAATGGAGTAAATATACCATTGCTAAATTTAGTGACGAAAAATTTTCGTCGCAAGATTTAACAATGGCCATATTAGCGACGGAATAGCTCTGTCGCAAAATACCGTCGCTAATTTTAGTTAGCAATGGAAATCCGTCGCTAATTCTCTATTTTCTTGTAGTGTATGTTAAGCATTTCACTGCACTATACACATGCATATCACATCACTAGGCCATTTAGTTTATACATGCGATTACACATATTTAAATATGTTATGAACTTTACATGCCTAAGGATACTTGTACAAAACAATTACTTACGAACTTTATATATAACAAGATATCAAAATCCAAAACTTGAGCACAATGGTCAACTTTTAGTATGGCCCGCCTAATTGCAGATGCTATCTCCTATCTCCTCTTCCTAGTGAACCTACAAGGGGACAACTACCATCCTAAGCAATAACTTAGTGGGAAAAATCTTAGTAAGAACGGCCTCTCATTGAAGTTGTTCATACTAAACCAAAGAATATATACACAAGAATTGTCACTACGCTTATATACAAGAATTTCTATAATTTTATAGTCAAATGTATTAGGATTATGTTCGCATGTCAATTCCTTCCATTTTACTTTTGTCTTTATTTAATAGTTTATATTAGGGTTCACTCATGTCCATAACACTAATCAAATAATCTCAAAGACATATAGGTTCTAATATACATTTCACTCATGTTTTCCGTTAAGATTACTTGTAATACTAAAACATTCATGCATGGCTAGTTTAAATTAGCAAACATTTAATACATGGCAATTTCACTTAACTCATTTCACTATTACAGGATAGTATACATAAACCACTTTATGTTTCACAATCTCACTTTGTAGCGCCCCAATACCCCTTGGGAGGATATCGAAGTTGCCACGCACTCATACACATACAAATAGTCATGCGAAAGCGAAAATAATAATCATGCAAGACACATTCGTAGCGGAATATCACTCTAAAGTACAAGTTACTAAATAAGCCTTAAACAAAATCTTATGGTTATTTACATTGCTAAATATAGCTGTTCTTTATACATTACAAAACATTCTCTTTAGACTTACATTTCGTTTACATATCTTATACAAAATTGCTTTACATTTACATATGCCAAGCTATAAAAAACTTCTATATCATGTATACAAAAAGCTATGCCATATAGAAAACAACTTCAACTTACACTCCTAGTGGCCATGACCTGCAGATGTCCAACCCTCACTGAACTTGTAAACCTACACGGGAAAACACCCGTGCTAAGCGATAACGCTTAGTGGGGATATTACAAATAAAAGACTTCTAACGAAGTCACAAGCATAATCATCAAGCATATCAATAGATGATATGCCAATTAATTAAGAGCATATAAAAGTAATAAGCATTTATCATATTTGTAACATACCAAACATTTAGTCATCATGCTATATAACATATCTACTAATCTCATGTAACCTATATCATGTTCACGTTCTTCTAACTCTAACTATCAGCTCATGAACATATAGTATCATGTAATTGCATATCATGTCCATTTATATACATATAAGTGTAAAAGCATACTTATAGCATATTCATGTACAACTACTAGCTTTTCATGTGCCCTTGTAAATTCATATAAGTATCACTGGTACAATAGTCATGTACTTCTATTAGCATTTCCTGTAATTCATTTACATATAACATCTCTTATACATATAACAACAATTAATAGCCTGACTCATAATGTAAGTGGATATGGGTACATATAGATACCGTTAAACAGTACCAAACATATAGATACTGTAAACATATAGAGACTGGAGTCTCGAATCATCTAGATACCAAACGGTACCAAACATATAGACATCCGTCGATGCCAAACATATAGACATTCGTTGATGCCAAACATCTAGCAGCTGTAAATCATCTAACCCTTTATAGGCATGCCCATCTATCCACTTCTATGGCAACTCAGGCTTTGAATAAATATGCTATACATTTGTCCATATACATTATTTATATTCAACTATTATGCTATACTATTGCTCATACAACTCAATAAATACATATACTAACTTTACAAAACTATAAACATGTTCATATAGTTCAACATACAAATACACAATCCATTATTCATTTCCACATCACATATATATACATATTCATATGTTAAACACATTAGAATTCTCAAATAATGTATTTAAACTAGTTTAGATTCCATTTGGCACACATATGTAACATTTGATGATGTTTAACAAAGAAATATGCAAGTTGAAGGTACCTCACGGTGGTAACCTTTTGGTTGTGACCGTGAGGTCCAAAAATAGGCAATTCTACCTTCTCTCGGCATTGGTCATGGTGGCAACCATTTTGGTTGTGACCGTGACATACCAGAATAAGCAAAACAGAAGCTAAACTTCAGTACTGCTTCGCTGCTCTATTTTGGACAGCCCAGAAGACTTTAATAAGATTTATATACCAAGAAATATGAGAGAAACCCAACAAAACCACAATTTAAAGCTTAAAAAAAATCAAAACAGGGGGCGTTTACACGGCAGTATGGTATGCCCATACGGCCGTATAAATCACTCCACATCCTTACCACCATGTGGTATGACGAGCTCTAAAATCACAAGAGGGTAGAATACATTTACACGGCAGTATGGCAAGGGCCTTACCCCCGTGTAAAAGGCACACGGCGGTATGATGTGCTCCTTACCGCCATGTAAAAGCACAGCTGAGAACACCAATTCCAAAATACTTTCACACGGTGGTATGACCTCTTCATACCGCCGTGTGAACCCTGCAAAAACGCAAAAATTCCAACTCCTAAACACCAAAACTCACACTTAAATCGCCAATATCCAAACTAACGCAAATTGGCATTACAAGATACCTAAAACAACTCAAACCTTGACTTTAAATCCAATTATTACCATCAATTTACCCAATTAACATAATTAAACTTCCAAAACCCACAAATCAGAAAATTCCTTAAGAAATTCATGCAAAACTATTTCCATTCAATCCTTTACAATTTCCTATCTCAACTCATAACAAAACAATACCCATAACATTTACATGCTAAAACACATAATAGAACTCATCAATTCAACACCAAACATGGAAATCACATAGTATGCATAAGAAATCAAAGAATCCCAAACACACACAAAAACCATGAATATTCCCAAACACACACCAAAACCATAATGTTCCCAAACCTCAAATTCTTGCACTTTAATCTCGGGCTCCGCTTCCACTTGCTACCTCCTTGCCTTTGGGTTCTCTAGGAGGGATTTCTGAACCAAAACACCCAGCAAAACCAGAATTCAACTCTTAACCCAAAATACATATAACCAATCTAAAGGAGAAGAAAAAGAAGAAAAGAAATCTAATTAACACTTACTAACCTTCCAGCCAAAAAGGGAAATTAAGGGAAACAGAATGGAAAAAAGAAAGATGAAGAGAAGAGTGGCGTGAAGGGGAAAGAAAAAGAAGAAATGGGAAAGAGGAAAGGAAGAACAGCTGACCCACTCTCCCTCCTTCTCAATACTTATCTTCTCTCTTGCCACATAGCAGCCTCCTAAAGGTAGACTCCACCATCACACACCCAAATACCATCCTCTACACACACCCAAGGCCAACCTTACTAAAACATACCCTACCCCCATGTACACATCCACCCCCAACCACAACCCATGAATTACACAATAACTTAAATTAACAAAAAAATAATTCATGCCAAAAATACATACATCTTACACAACACAAGGCTCAAACTACTAGGGTGGGAACGGGGTGTTACACTATATGTTTATAGTATCTATATGTACCTGTGTCCACTTATAGTATGAAGTCAGGCTATTAATTACTTGCTAAATGCATATGAGATGATAATATATGTTAAAGAGCTATAGAGAATGCTAATAGAGGTACATAACTATTGCATTAGAGATGCTTATATGAGATTATAAGTGCATATGTAAAGTTATAATTGTACATGAATAGACTAGAAGTATGCTGCTAAGCTTAAATGTATATAAATGTCCATGGGATGCTATGATATGAAATACATGTTATATGAGCCGATAGCTAGAGCTAGAAGAATATGAACATGATATAGGTTGCATGAAATTAGTAGATATGTTATAAAGCATGTTGATAAGGTGTTTAGTATGTTACAAATGGGGTAAATGCTTGTTACTTTTATATGCTCTTAATTAATTGGCATATTGACTATTGATGTGCTTTAATGATTATGCTTGTGACTTTGTTAGAAGTCTATTATTTGTGATATCCCCACTAAGCGTTATCGCTTAGCATGGGTGTTTTCCGATATAGGTTTACAGGTTCAGTGAGGGTTGGACACCTGCAGGCCGAGGCCACTACGAGTATAAGTTGGAGTCTTTTGTATATGGCATAGCTTTTTGTATACATGATACAGAACTTTTGTATAGCCTTGTATATATGTTCAGCTTTTGTATATGTAAAGTAATTTTTGTATATATTATGTAAATGATAAAGTGAAGTTTATTTCTTTTGTAGATGATATGTAAAGACTAATTAAAGAATGTTTTTATAATGTATAAAGTACAGCTATGTTTTATAATGTACATGACCATAAGATTTTGTTTAAGGCTTATTTAGTAACTTGTACTTTAGAGTAATATTCCGCTGCAAATGTGTCTTGCATGATTATTATTTTTGCTTCCGTATGACTGTTTGTATGTGTATGCATGTGTGGCGACCTAATATCCTTCCAAGGGGTATTGGGGCACTACACCTCGAGTCCTAAAAGCGAGGCTTGCCTATGAGGGCCTTTGCTAGGTTCGGCAAGCATCACAGTGGCGACTCCTCTAGGGACTTCGTGAATTTGCTCCGAAAGTGTCTTGGTTAAAATGTATAATTGAGTTTTTAAAACTAAAATTCCATCTCTCTTCTGAAATTGCAATGCATTATGCTAGACCTTAGAGTTTTACCCCGGTGCATTCCCGAATCACGACCCTACTTTTATTCATTATAGGGAAGTGTTAAGGATAATTACTAGCCCAAGCCTAATGCCTTTTGGTATATCAAATGGAGACCCGATCGGTTGTTATGCTCATGATGAGCTAGACCCATTGACAGGGACCATGCTTGGGTAGCCCTAAAGTATCATCACCTTGACCAAAGCTCATGTAATGGCAAATAGAAACTTCTATTAGGTGACATGCTCCTTAATACGATGCTTATGATGTGGGCCATTGCGTATTAAACAAAGTCAAGCAAATTAAGTGGTCCCCTATCAAAAGCTTTCATGCCCCGATAGGTTCACCTTAATCTAATTGAAGTGTCCGAATATGTAATGGCCAAAACCCATACGCATGTGCTTTAAATTAAGAGTGTTGTGATGCCGGTTCTTCACCGTGCACTACGTGCATTCATAGGGTCCCCTGTTGACCCATGGATTAAGCCTACCTAGGAAGAGACTATTTTACCTCATGTGTAGGAGTTAAAAGGTTGAAAGGGTCTACTAGCTCGTATGTGGTTGCAAAATGCTGCATGACTCATGATCACACATTGCATACGCCATTCATGCATCATTCTAACAATCTGAATCTTTCAGCCATCATAGATCCATCTAAGTGAACTAAAAGCTCTGACGGTTGGCTGGTAAGAACAAACCTGCTCTTTAGATTGCCAGAATTAGTGCCTAGTTGGGATTCTGAGTCACTCTCCACAACCAGTGAATCATCCTTAGAATCATCAATGGCGGAAGAGACAGGAGCTTTGACTACTCAAGACCTTGCCAAGAAACTAGAGGATTTTGATCGGAGGGTGTTAGAGATAATGGGTACCATGGCCGAAAGGATTGCTCATCCTTCTGCTGCATAACCACTTGTCGCTCCATAACCACCAGTAATCCCTCCTCCGGGGCAAGTTGAACTGCTTGCTGGCGAAGAGGTCCCCATTGTGGGTAATGCTGCTCACTAACCTATCGATGAGCATAAAGCTGCTGCGCCTGTTGAGCAAGAAGGGCATGGATCCCTAATCTTGATGAGGATTTTGTGATGGAGGATGAGATTGAGGAACTAGTAGCCCATCAAGCTGTGAGGGGTAGAGCACCCAAGGTAGAGGATGAGGCTATGAGAGGAATAAGGCAGCGAATTAAGGCGATCACTTGCCTGCTATCAGCTGGCAAGGGAATCAAACTCGAGGATAGAGATTTGGGGGATGAAGAGCTACTACCGCAAAGGTTTAAGATGCCTGAGCTATCAAAGTTTAATAGTACTTCGGACCCATCTGCACGCATTAAGCAGTATACCCTGGTGATGAAGGGCACACAGTTGACCAAGAAGCAAAAGGTGGAATATTTCTGCCTTAGTCTGGTGGGTTCGGCAGTAGACTGGTATCACGGGTTGGATAGGAGGTCCAAAGAGGACTGGGACCTTTTGACTGATGAATTCATGAAGCAATATGGTTGCAGCACTAGGATGGAGGTGACCCTAAAGGACCTCAAGCTTCTATAGCAAAGGAGTGACGAGTCATTCCACGAATACCTCACCAGGTGGAGGAATAGGGTCATGGAGATAAAGCAGAAGCCTGACACTGCTGACCAAATTAGGCTATTCATCAGGAACTCCTACCCTTACATGAGGGACTTGCTCAGCTTTAAGGGGCTCAGAGATTGGGAGTCACTTAAGGACATTGCTGTAGAGGCTGAGGGGGCTTACCTAACAAAGAAAGCAGGCCAAAATAACTTTGCTGGGAAAAACTTTGGGAACCAGTTAGGGTACAAATCAGGTGGTGCTGGGAGCAGTAATGGTAGAAATAATAAGACGGCCGAGTTTCAGCTACCGAAGTGGGACAAGGCCAGCGGCACTTTTCTAATTTGGTCCGGCCTCTATCCTGGGTGTTGGAGAGACTAATGAAGGAGGGCAAGCTGCAACCATTGCCGTCCAGGCTAGCTATGAGTCAGGGACAATCGAGGCATAAAAGTGATCAATATTGTGCCTACCATCAACACACTGGGCATTTAATAGATTATTGCCGAATTTTGAGGAGCAAGATCCAAGATCTTATTGACTCCAAATATATTAGCGACCCTGAGAAGAGAGAGAAGAAAAAGAAGGCAAACTATAATGCAATTCCCCCGCCATGTATTTGATCAGGTCTTGGAAGATGAGTACGTCGCTGTCACTCGTCAGGAGATGGTTAAAGAAGGGATCCCCGTGGCGGTGGTCGATTGTTAATCCACTAGTGAGAGTGGAGAAGGAGATAATGTTATGTTTTTTTTAGATGCTTCATTCTTTTTATTCCAAGAACTTCTTATGACAGTGTTGGTTATTTTAATATGATGAACAATTTTGCTTATTTGTATGGTGTTTTTACTGATTTCATTTCTTATGGTCACGATGCATCCATTTTTTGGCATTAACCCAATTAATACGACTGCATTTAATCTCAAAACTTTGGGGAATCCAAACAAAATTTTGATATCATCTGATATAACTCCTGAAGAGAGGAAAATTCTGAGAGATAATGTCAAAAAAAAAAGATAAAAAAGAGCCTTTGCCTGGACCTGGGATGACACGCTGAAAATTGACAATAATATTGTTGAGACAATGCTACTTCCACATACCAACATGACGACAAGCAGAATTACGACAGCCATTCCTTTGCATCCTCAACATCTAGGATGCACATGGTGCTGCCAAACAAAATCAAATTCTGAGGGTTATATCAGAAGTTAGGCAAATGAAACTCTGGACCTTCACAAGAAACATATAACTCATTAGAACCAAGCCGTATAACCCCTTTCCTCCCAACCATTTGAGATGTGTACCCCAAAACCAATTAAGATTGACCTTTAAATAAATGGGACCAAGATAAGCAAAGCACAAGCCATTATAACCAAACTTAGAAGGACAACTCTTTACCTTTTTTTAAAAAAAAACCCAAAAAAAAAACAAAAGAGTAAACAAAGAAAACAAAAAAAGCAAAAATAATAATAAGAAAAAAACAACAAATAAAAAAGAGCAAAAAAAAAATTACAGTTTTACCCTAAACCATCTGAGCCTAACCTGTAACCCAAATCTCAACCGTTAAAGGGTACTTTAGAAATTGAGCCACCAAAGCCAGCAAGAGGAAGATATAGATTTTCATGGTCAAGATTCAAGCAAAGAAACTCACCTCAGCCAGTGTGCACAAGAGCCAAAATGGAACTTTCGACGTAAGAAGAAGAAAAAAAAGAGAAGGAAAAAGAAGAAACACCGCCAGAAGAAGCAGCCCTCCCATCTAACGAAGATGAGAGTAGATTCAATAAACACTGATACACTGAAGGAGGTTTCATGGCAAAGGATAAAAAAAAAGCCGAGAGAAAATCTTCAATCATGAAAACTCGAGAGGGATGATTGATAACAGGAATTTGATGCTTTCAGGATTTATCCCGAAATTAGATGAGGTCTCGTATTTTTTGAGTTAATGCAAAATTATGATCATGTGTTATGAAATCAAATTGAAATATATGCATTTATGCAATGATATATTGATGTGACCAGAGCAGTTCATTTTGCACACTCAAAGTTGTCTAGTTTTGGTATAAAACAAGCACATTGTTACTATCTACCCTCTGTTACTCTTGCTACTCAAGCGCTTCAGTCGACTCATCCTGCTATCAACTGTGAAGCCAATTCTATAACACCTTCATGATAAGAATTAAGCTTATGCAAGCATAATCTAAGACGTAAGTACATACCGATTATACCTGAAAGATCTTTGGCAACGACTTCCGATTCTCCTACAAAAAAAAAGGCTGTTAGAGATGAAAATTGTAACTGACTCTCTAAGAAAAATTTAGGCCAAAGGACAGGGTGAAAACCTGGAAATAGGCAGTCTGTCCTACAAAAAATGAAATAGACAAAAGGCACGGGATTGGGTTGGGTCTATTCTAGGCAAAAAAATAAGACACGGGGTTATGTAAAAATTTGAAAAGGACGCATTTTCCACCGAGAAAAGCTAGTGTGAAAATCCATAAGGGACGCATTACCTTAAACGAATGACTACAGGTTTCAGATGAGAATCTCATAATCCCCAAAAGCATAAAATTCAAAAGCAATTCCAGAGGGCACTGATCCTACTGCAAATTGTGACCAAACCGACTGTCGCCTCAAAATCCACTTAGATGAATTCTTGTCCTGCATTACTGCATAACACATACATTTCACGTCCATGCTCACCAGTTTTCCTGCATATTTGGCTTTCCAAGTTTCTGCAGAAAGAGAGATTCAATGCAGATATCAACAAAAGGCGAGTGATAACATCAGCAAAACTAGCCAAAGACCTCTCAGGGGGCGATCAACCGAAAACCTCTCAGGGTGCAACCAGTCGAAGACCTCTCAGGGGAAAACCAGCTAAAGACCTCTCAGGGGGCGATCAACCGAAGACCTCTCAGGGGGCAAACAACTAAAGACCTTTCAGGGGGCAGCCAGCCAAAGACCTCTCAGGGGGCAACCAGCCAAAGACCTCTCAGGGGGCGATCAACCGAAGACCTCTCAAGAGACGATCAACCAAAGACCTCTTAGGGGGCAACCAGCCAAAGAACTCTTAGGGGGCAATCAACCGAAGACCTCTTAGGGGCAGCCAGCTAAAGACCTCTTAGGGGGTGATCGACTGAAGACCTCTCAGGGGGAAACTAGCCAAAGACCTCTCAGGGGGCAACCGGCCAAAGACCTCTCAGGGGGCAGCCAGCCAAAGACCTCTCAGGAGGCGATCAACCGAAGACCTCTTAGGGGCCAACCAGCCAAAGACCTCTCAGGGGGCGATCCACTGAAGACCTCTCAGGGGGTAGTCAGCCAAAGACCTCTTAGGGGGCAACCAGCCAAAGACCTCTCAAGGGGCGATCGACAGAAGACCTCTCAGGGGGCAACCAGCTAAAGACCTCTTAAGGGGCAGCCAACCAAAGACCTCTCAAGGGGCGATCAACCGAAGACATCTCAGGGGGCAGCCAGCCAAAGACCTCTCAGGGGGCGATCAACCAAAAACCTCTCAGGGGGCACTATCTCAAAAGGGTTAGCACGATGGCGGCACTACCACTCTACGGAGAGTTAGCACGATCACAGTGCTACCACTTCAACAAAGGATAACATGCCGATAATATGGTGACAACCACCCCAACAATGTCATCCAGTCTAGAAAAGCGATTGCCTCAGGTATGTGTCTCTTTCCTTCTTTTCTGTAATTTGGCTCACCTAGGCACCCAAGTTCTAGGTTCCCCAAAATTAGGGGCAACTGTAGACACCGGGTCCCGAGTCGGTTCGAGATCAGGATTACCCGATGATGAAAATAATGCTTGCTCATAGGCATATATGTCGAAAATGATGTTTCTCTTGTCGAGACCTTTTTTTTAATAAAAATAAAAAAATATGTATAATAAAAAAATTAATTAGAAATAAAAAAGGGTAGAAAGTGTTATTTTTATATATCAAAAAATTTTGATTAAAAAATATATATATTTGAAAAGGAATTAAATTAATTAATTAAAAATAATAAAAAAAGGAAATTAAATTGATTAAAAGATTTTAAAAAAAGATTTAATCTTAAGAAAAAAAAGAGATATGATTTAAAAAGAAGAAAAAAAGAAAAAAAACAATATATATATATATATATATATATATATGTTAAAAAGCGTGATGTTTGGTGGCCATATGCGGCCTTAGAAGGCCGCATGTGAGGCCTCCCATGGGGAGGCCGCACGTCAGGTGCTCGTGGCCTTCCGAGGGCCGCAGCTCACGTGCGGCCCTCCATTTGTGGGCTACCGTGAGGGGGCCGCACATCGCGGCCTCCGCATGCGGCCTCCTGCACCTCGCGAACTTTCGTGCTGTCCCTTTCCTGCCTACGAAAAATTAATTTTTGGGACTGCAAAAATCAGTTTTCTTGCATGTTTTAACGATTTTTGGAAAAATATAATTAAGAAAGTGACTTTTGTTTTTTCCTTTCTGGGAGATAAAGAAAATAAAAGGGGATTTTGTCTTCATTGACATGGGGGCTGCTTCCTTAGGAAAAAAAGGGTTCTTTCACTTAGAAAAGAAGCAGACGAGAGCAGGAGAGAAAAGGCTTCAAAAAAATCTGAGATTTAATTCTCTTTTTCTAAAAAGCTTTTGATTCTTGGTTTGGCTTGAGTAAGGAAAATTTATTTCTTGGCTTGATCACTCCATCAGAATCATTTTTTTGAGTTTTTTTTTTTTTGTATTAAAAATTTATATTTTCTTAAATATTTTCGGTATTTTGCCACCGCAAACTCGACAAAGGGACGGATTGAGACATCCTATTTCCGATCTATAAACTCTGAGGGTAAACATTTTTGGACTCCTTTTATTTCATTTTGTTTATCATTATTATTGTTAATATTATTGATATTGTTAATGTCACCTTGTTAATATTATTATTGCAAATGTATTATTTATTTTGTTATTCTGCCGTGACCATCACTGTTGATATTATTATTATTATTATATCGTTAGTGTTGTTAGCATTTGTTTTAGTGTGATTTTAGTACCATTATTATCATTATCATATCACCACTGTTGCCATTGTTATTTTTATCATAATTATATTATTATTATTATTATTATATTTGTTGTTATTACTATTATTATTAATGCCATTATTATTATTATTATTATTATTATTATTATTATTATTATTATTATTATCATCATCATCATCATCATGCTATTGTTACTACTATTATTATTATTATTATTATCACTATTAATGCCACCATATATTTGTTCTTTAGTCATTATTTTATGATTGTTATTATTAGTGTTATTGTCGTTAATGCATTATTATTACCATGTTATTATTGTTGACTATGTCTTGTTTTTCTTTTATTTTAATGTGATTAATTTTTGAACTATTACTAACTTTTTTTACTACTATTTTTGTTACGTGGGTAAAATGTGATGTCGCTCGATCGAGTATCGCCGTGACCACATGGAGGGGTCATGACGCGTAGGAAACCTTTCTTGGGTGAGACCTTTCTTATCCCATATTTGTGTGATTGTGTTTTGTTTGCAAATAAGGTATTTTATTTTATACGCGGGTAAGATAAAAAATTACGAAAATATTTTTATAACTAAATTGGAATTTTTACTAATAAATTGGGACCAATGTCCCTCATTTTGGCCAAGTAATGTGAAAATGTCACGAATAAAACGAAGAGTTAAGTTTTCTAAAATGGGATCACTCTTCCCGGTTTTCAAACCAATGATCGAACAACTCTTCGATCCCTCTTTAAATGAGCGTGAAGGAACCAAAGTTCCCAAATCGAATAAATATCCCGATTTATGTATGTCTCTTCTTTGACTTTGCTTGTTTGTTTAATTTTTATATATATCTTGTGGGCCCTTATAATTAATTATTCTTAGGTCAATGTTATTTAGCTTTCTTTCATTTGGGATTGTATTCTGTTCTAATTTTCACTTCAATTTTATTTGGCTTTTGGGATTGTATTCTGTCCAAAATTTTCATCTTGTAATTGTGTGCTTGGCGTGTTTACTGCTTTATTTATCGCTTTGTTTATAGCTTTTATTTACTGCTTTCGAATGCTTGCAATGCGCTTTTAAATTAAATGCATTAATCGTGTGAGATGAGAGATAGAATTTTGTGAAACTAAAAACTCATTTATAATTAACCATGACATAAATAAGAGTGAAGTTCCGAACACCATATCTGGTTTAGACCATAGAGATTAGATGACCTTTTCCAATTTCTCGTAAATTGGGTGGCGACTCCAAAATACCTCAAAGGTGCCTAAAGGTTTCATGGGACTAGATGAACTTCCCAATGTTCTATTGGGTAAGGAATTCCAAAATGTCTCATGTTTTCCAAGATCAAAAGATGCGAACCAATCTCTCGAGCCCTAAAAGCGGGTCTCGCTTACGAGGGCCTTTGCTAGGTTCGGCGCACGTCACAGGATGCTTTTTTTCGGTTTTCACCCTAGCGGGGTGCCCTTTTTTAGCAAGGCTGCCTTTGTTCAATGTTCGATGCGAGGGGCATTTATTCTCTTCTTTTGATCTTTGTTCTTTAGCCATGGAACTGTTTAAATTTATCGACATTCACTGGTTCTTTGAACTCATTTCCATCGATGTCTGTTAGAATTGTTGCTCCCTTTGATAACAACTTTTTAAGAATAAACAGACCTTCCCATGTTGGCCTGAATTTGTCACGTACATCTGGAACACCTGTCCTCATTTGCTTAAAGACTATATCTCCTTCTTTCAACAGATGCTTTCTAACCTTCTTTTCGAATGATCAGGCAAGTCTTTTCTAATAAATTTGGTTATGATAATAAGCCTGTAGTCTATCTTTGTCTATCAGAATCAACTGCTGCAACCGCTATTGTACCCATTCAGCCTCTAGAATCTGCCCTGATGCATGTCCTGTCCCGAGTCGTGACGTGGCCATCGCGAGTCGCGATAATTAGTCACGACTCGGCACGATTGGGCTCTATCACAAGTCGCAAAAATTGTCACGACTCGCGACAATTGTTGATGAGTCGTGACATGCAGCACGACTCATGACAGCCCTATTTTCTTTTCTTTGTTTTCCTTTGATTTGGTTGTCCAAAATATACAATTCCCAAGTTAAAGTTTTGGCCATTGTAACTTTAATAAATTATGATATAATAAATGGAAATTCTTGAAGAATAAGATGGGATTCATAATTAATTGTGTTAGAATATATTATAATATTAGTTATAATATATATATAAATATATATATCCGTAGTGCAAATTGCAACTTCTAAGCCATTTGTAATTCTAATGTGCTTAAATATATTTCTATGCATGATTAAGATAAAATGGAAACTTATGAGATATAAATAGTATATATATATATATATATATATATATATATATATATATATATATATATATATATATATATATATATATATATATATATATATATATATATATATATATATATATATATATATATATATATATATATATATATATATATATAGTGATGTAATATGGAATGCATATATATATATATATATATATATATATATAGTGATGTAATATGGAATGCACGTTAAGTGAATGTTGTGATTTAATAAAATAGTATAATTTTGACATTATGCATGATTATTGTATGAGTTTACATGGTCTATTATCTGATCTATTAGTTGATCTGTATTTATAATGGCCCAAATACCGGTCTGGAAGCGTCAGTGAATAATTTCAGTGTTATCATGATGATCGCAGCGTCGAACAGTGCAGGAAGTGAGTTTGCCAGTGTCAAAGTTTAGTGATAAGTGGATTAGAAGTACAGTGATTTCGGGACAGGTGACATTAGGGTGGCTATACAGCAAACCCGGCTGTCCGACGCCCAAAAAATTTTAATTTCGTAAAAATGATCTGTGGACCGTAAGTAGTCTAGTGGTGAAATCGGAACTGAAAACGGAGTTAAATTGACCTCCGAAGGTCATTCTGAAGTTGGCCTCTGGTTCGGTTCAATTTGAACCGAAATTTGACCGAGGTTTGATCGAGGGGTTATAAATAGTAAATAAGGCCTAATGGAAGTTGAGTGTTTAGAATAAGACAATAGAAGTATTATTTGTGAATTTTGACAGCTTTAGAGTTGTATTTTACGGTAGAAGGAAAATTGATCGAATCAGACCGGTTTAGGTGAACCGAGGCCCAAATGGACTCCGATTGAGCTGAAAATTTTCAGGAAGCCTATTTTTGATGTTTTAAGATCAATGGAATTAGTTAGAAGTGAAAATAATGAGAGAAACATATAGATGCTTTGGAAAAGTGCAATTGAACCGAAAAATCTAAATTTTAGTTCAAATCGGTTGGACCACCTTGGTTGGAACGGTTGGGTTCATTTATGGACTATATAAAGGAAGGAGAGGCCAGATTTCTCGAGAAAAATCCAGCCAAAACCGACCTCCTTCTTCTTCTTTCAAAATCGTATGTTATTTTTCATACTTTCCTCCATTTTTCTTCATTCTTTCTTCAATATTTCTCCAAATCTTAGCCTCCCAAACAAATATAAGTCCCTCTATAAGATAAAAACATCAAGTGGAGTCCATTTGGAGCATTGAAAGTGAAGAAAACTAAGTATTCAAGGTTATGCCCTAAATTTGAGGTAAGAGATTTAAGGGTTTTTAATTTAGTTTATTGGTCCCTATGGGGGTTTTTGAGGGTGTAGAACACATTTATGATGTTAGATTTCATATTGGAAGTTTGGTTTTAAAGTTATGTGGATTTTTGAATTTAGCCACCTTAGGGAATAAAAGGAAATGATAGAGTTTTAAGGAGTTATGGCATCAAAAGCATGTTTATGATGTGGAGAACAAGAATCTAAGGTGAGTGGATACATTATCCTTCCTTTTCCATTGATTATGTGTGAATTTTATGTTATGTTTAAGTGTGAAAATGAGATTTAGGCATGTTTAATTAAATCTAACGTGATATTCATAATCTATGGACTTAATATAGTGTATAAAAATGATTAGATGAAATTAAAACATATTGGAATAAAAACTCTAGTGTAGGCCGAATGGTTATTAAAGGATTTCCTCAAGATCTAATGATGATTATGGTATATAAATGATGGATATAGTGTATATAATATGTTTAAAGCATAATAGAGTGATTAAAAGAATTAAAAGAAATTATAATGAAATGGTAAAGTAGTGGTCGAATTGTATATAAAGGGTTTAATTAAAATATATGATGAATTGTGCCATATAAATAATATTTATAGCATGTTTAATATGTAAGGAGTATGAATGAGTGATTAAATAAAATTAAAGTGCATGATGTGAAAAAGTGATTCATTGGCCGAATGGTATTTATAAGGAATAAAGTGTGTATTTTGATAATTAATGTAATATAATAGCATAATATGATTAAGTGATGATTAATGAGTGTGTATGTAAAGTGGTAAGTGAAAATGAAGTGTATGCCAAAATAAGTGTGATGGCATAATGTGATGTGTATATGAATATTGATGAAATATTGCCCTTAGTAGTTATCTAGTAGGAAAATCTAGTGATTGGCTAGCCATAGGAATTCCACATCGCAGTACGAGTCATGGTGACTTAATATTGATAGACCAATGACGGTCTATTTCAGTGCAGTGTTCAGTGTTTATAGTGTATCCAGTGATTTCAGTGATCAGTGTAGTGCAATGCAGTGAGAAATGGTCCTATTAGGATCATTTCATAGTGTAGTGGATCTGTGGGATCCATGTCCCGCATATCCAGTCAGTAGATTTTCTACCGGGTGTATACTAGGGGCATTCTGATAATTATGTGATAAAAGTGATTAAAATAGTGATAAAAGTGAAAATGAGTGAAATCGGGACTAAAATAAAGTAAATAGAAAGTTTAGGGGTAAAACGGTAATTTTATAAAAAGTTGGTAAAAAGTGAGCAAGTTAGGTAAAAAAGTATAAGTGGAAGGGTAAAATTGTAATTTTGGTAAAATGTGAGGTTAAAATAGTAATTAGTGGAAAAGAGATAAAACAAGGACCTACATGTAATTTAGTGAAAATACAAGGTTAAAAGTGGTATTCAAGTGTAAAAAGGGTAAAATAGTAATTAAATAAGTAAATAAGGGTAAATGGATAAATTGGAAAATAAGCGAGGTTAAAAAGTGTAATTATTGAATAAGTGAGGGCAAAAGGGTAATTAGGTGAAAAACGAGGACAAAAGGGATTAGTGAAAAAGAAAGGATATGGGTGGTATTATGGCAAAAGTAAGGACATAAATGTAATTAATATAAAAGATGGGACATAGATGTAATTAATGGAAAAGTTAGGGACGTATGTGGAATTAAGTTAAAAGATTAAGGATTTAAGTGTAAGTAATTATAATTGGTGAAGTAATTGTGGAATATGTATATATTTAATGTAATTAAAGTGATTTAATAATAATATGATTGAAACAAGATTAATTAATGAATTAGTGTAAAAATATGTTAATTGGCAAAATAATGGTATAATTAATTAATTGGTGAATTTAAGTGGATTATTACATTGAGGAAATAATTGGATAAATTATTATTTTTAATTAATTATATTGTAGCAGTGAAAATTTATGCATAAGTGAATGAATTAAATGAGTGATTTAAGGATTAAAATGTAATTTGTGAGTTAATAATAATATAAATAGTGAGATTAATTATAACTAGTGGTATGATTGTAATTATAGTGAATTAAGGTGGTAATATTGGAATTTATGAACAATGTGGGGACTATAGTGTAATGTAAAGAGAACATTATAGTAGTGACTAGATGAAAATTTGTATGCTAAAGAATAAAGTAATGTAATAATGAAATTAAGTAGTGGCAATTTCGTAAATATAAGATAATTAAAGGCTAAATTCTAATTTAGCATAAAGTAAGGACTAAGTTGCAAATTGACGATAATAAGGGTAAGGAAGGGATTAAAATGTAATTATGCAATAAGAGAGATAATAAATGCGTGTCTGTAATTAGTGAGCGAACAATTAAGAATTTTAGAATAACATTTGTTTGATTAAATATTAAGTGAATAAGGGATTAAATTAATTACGATTTAACTATTATGCTAGTGACAATGAAGGGTAAATAGGTACATTAGTGGCGTTATTATAAATAAGTGAAATTTATTGGACTTAAACGTAATTGATTATAACAATACTAGTAATAATATTTAAGTGTAAATGGAAAAAAAATACACTACTAAGTAATGAATAAATTGGTTTTATGAATATGTAAATTAAGAGATGATATTTGAAAATAAAAAATAATAAGGTGGATAATGATGAAAATATAAATCGAGTGAAATAGAAAGATAGTGTTTCAATTGTAAGAAACATAGACAGATTTAATTGTAAAGTTAATTATTAAGAGTGTAACAATACAAAAAGGGCCTAGTCGGAATTTGAATGCTAAGTCGGAAAACTAAGGGTATTTCAGTAATTTGCGCATGAGGAAATTTGGATGATAAGAACTTAATTGCAAAATTAATTAAAATGTTAAGTGAAGCAATTATCTAGTGAAGTGTGTGCATTGTACCAAGGATATATAGTGCTTATTGAAGAGATTATTTAGTGTGTGGTGTGTATGGTGCCTAGGAAGTGAATGGTTAAGATTGTGACATTTGGGATGATTAGAGAGTGACACATGGCTTGTTAGGTGGTGGCAATTAATGAAAAAGGAAGAGAAAGGGAAAGGAGGGCAGAAATTGAGGAAGCTTCCCAAGGAAGCTATCCCTTTTTCCCTCTTACCTCACTTTCCGTTCTCTCTCCTCTCCCTTTCTTCATTTTTCTGCTTCCCACTTCTTCCCTTGTGTGCTTCCTTGAGCATTGAGGTTGGATTTCTGATTTTGAGCAGGATTTTGGAGAGGTAAGTTCTTGGTTTTGTTTGGGTTTGCTTTGGATTCTTTATCTTCTTCTTTATTTCTAGTTTGTATGAGTGAGAGAATGGCTTGATTAAGTATGTATTGGCTGGATTTTTGTGCAAGAGTTTGGTGTTAAGTAGAAGATCAAAGGCTAGGAAGTGGGTTCTTGAAGATTAAGGATTTGAGCACCATTTCCAGGTTTGGGAGTTGATTCTTGTATTATGTTAAGTTGGAAGTCTATTGCCTAGGTCTCATTTTGGATTTAATGTGTATGTGTTTTGTGTCTTGTAAATTCTGGAAATTTTAAGTGATTTGTTTGAGTAAATGCATGTGTGATGATGATGTTAGATGGGCTGTCATATAGTTGTGATGATAAGGTCTGATTTTGGCAAATTTTGTTAAGTTTTCATCTGACCTCCGTGTATTGTTTTTGTCATAAGTAGAGTTTTAGATCTCTAAATGGTGTGATTCTTGAGCCATTAGAACCATGACTTCCATACCTATAAAAATCTCAGAAATGACCTTGGAAAAATTCTTGGTCTATGATCCTGAAAATTTACGAAAACCGTAATATCTCTGTTTGGGTTGGGTTACTTGAACAGTATAGGTTGTTTAGCTCATATATGAAGTTATAGATGACCAAATGACCTAAAATTTATCCCATTTAATTCTTAACATCATAAGAATAAATTGTTAAGAAGGACATTTTGCCTAAATATGAGTTTTAGGGGTTGTTTTAGTCGATGCAACGTCGGAGTGGAAAACTATCCTGATAGTCTTATTTTCGTAGAGCATGTGAGGGAGGCTTCTGTCACGAGCGTGACCCATGTCGCGAGCGCGATAGAACCTAGTTGTTCAAGGTGTTTTCTCTTATTTTGAACCCCGTGGTTGGCATGAACCCTTGCCTTCCTTACCCTCCTTTAGGTTGAGTATTTTGGTACGTTTTGCTTCCGAAATGCATCCGAACTTCGTCGTAACTATTTAAAACTTATTCATTACTTGTTTAGAGTTTGAGATGAATAAATGAATGTTTAACAATTGAAAGTTATGGGGTAATTGACGCTTTGCCATAAGAGTTTGATAATGGAATTAAGTGTGCACATGCTTGTAGTTGTTGAATGTGACATGTTATGTGATATTAGTTATTTGTGATTGAATCATGATGAAATGCTTGGGTAATTGCAATGTGTATTATATAGAGTATAGAGTCTTTATGTTAAGCCTGAAGTGTCAAGGTAGTGGATAGATAAGCATGCTTATAAAGGGATATATGAGTGCAGCTGCCTATGTCGGCCCCGTTTGGGCCAAGCGGCCTACCTCCGAGATGGTCATTTTTCGTGCAGTGATAAAATGTTTTGAGACTTCGGTGTCCCGTGTAGTGTGTGATTGAGGCTTCGGTCTCTCACAATTGATAATATTCGCAGTATCCTCTGTCGCGTAGTGCTCCCGTATCCACAGCTAGTGAGATTCAGGCTAAGCTTTGAGTTGTGTAAGTGTAGTGTTATAATTGTTCAGTGCAGTGTTATAAGTAATGAGTGGCTTGATATAGTGATTATATTCTGATATGATTTTTAGTATGTCGCGTATGTGATATCTCGCGTGTTGCCATGGTAAGTATTTTGGTATGTGTACGTATTTGTTTATGCATGGCTTATTGTATTCCTGTTTAGTGTACTTGTTTTTGTCAGTTTTGTTCCTCCCCACTAAGCGTTATCGCTTAGCACGGGCTCTTTTCCCGTGTAGGTGGCAAGTTCAGTTATGTATATTGTTCTGTAATTTGTATATTATTATTGTAAATGATATGAAGGATCCTTACGTAATTTTGTAAGTAATGTATATTTTATTATGTTATCGTTTGCTTCCGCTGAGATGTATGCATGTGTTTCTGTGTTGTCGGATAGCGTTCCGGTATCCTTCCAACGGGGGCATCGGGGTGTTACATTTAGTGGTATCAGAGCACCCATTTAGTCGATTCTGGTGGTCTTTGATTGTTTGAGTGTAGAGTCATTGTATGAGAGTCTGTCTAGTGTTGTGGACTAATGCAGATGTAGTTGTGTAGTGTATGTTTGTGTAGTGTATAGATGAAGGATTAGTGAGATGTAGGATGTAGAGAGTGATATAAGATTATGTGCATAGTGTGAGTTTGAGGTGTCACTCTGTATACCTGTCAGCTATTTCCTTTGAATCGAGTGAACATAAGCATAGTGAAGCATGGGGATGGGAAAAAGTGCATTACCATAGCTCACGTTGCATTTTCGCATCATTTTGCATACATAAATCATTACATAGCCATTTTATCCGCATCCCTCATCTGTATGTGAAAAGCATTATTGTATGTCATTGAGAAAAGCTGACGGGTATATATCAAGTGATTGATGTTAAGATGAAGTGTTTAGATAAGAGTATAGTGCGATAAGAAGTGTGAAGTGCTAGTGGTCAGAGTTTAGAAGAGAAGATTGATATGGAATAGTGTGCTAGTAGATGAGATAAGATTTTGATTGTGTCGTGAGTGTTATATGTATGAGAATAGTGATATGTGTATCGGATGGATTTGAAGTATTAGAATTGAATATTAAGATGTCTTGAGTAGATTGGTTCCGGTGTGAACTGTATATGTTTTGAGAATTGAATGGTTTGAGTGATAGCGATTTGGAGATTTGTTTAAGGACTTCCTGTGTAAGTGGTTATCGGGTAAATTTCGAGGACGAAATTTCTTAAGGGGGAGTGATTGTAACAACCCAAAAAGGGTCTAGTCAGAATTTGAATGCTAAGTTGAAAAACTAAGGGTATTTTAGTAATTTGTGTATGAGGAAATTTGGATGATAAGGACTTAATTGCAAAATTAATTAAAATGTTAAGGGAAGCAATTATCTAGTGAAGTGTGTGCATTGTACCAAGGATGTATAGTGCTTATTGAAGAGATTATTTAGTGTGTGGTGTGTATGGTGCCTAGGAAGTAAATGGTTAAGATTGTGACATTTGGGATGATTGGAGAGTGACATATGGCTTGTTAGGTGGTGGCAATTAATGAAAAAGGAAGAGAGAGGGAAGGGAGGGCAAAAATTGAGGAAGTTTCCCAAGGAAGCTATCCCTTTTTCCCTCTTACCTCACTTTCCCGTTCTCTCTCCTCTCCCTTTCTTCATTTTCTGCTTCCCACTTCTTCCCTTGTGTGCCTCCTTGAGCTTTAAGGTTGGATTTCTGATTTTGAGCAGGATTTTGAAGAGGTAAGTTCTTTGTTTTGTTTGGGTTTGCTTTGGATTCTTCATCTTCTTCTTTATTTCTGGTTTATATGAGTGAGAGAATGGCTTGATTAAGTGTGTATTGGCTGGGTTTTTGGGCAAGAGTTTGGTGTTAAGAAGAAGATCAAAGGCTAGGAAGTGGGTTCTTGAAGATTAAGGATTTGAGCACCATTTCCAGGTTTGGGAGTTGATTCTTGTATTATGTTAAGTTGGAAGTCTATTGCCTAGGTCTCATTTTGGATTTAATGTGTATTTATTTTGTGTCTTGTAAATTCTCGAAATTTTAAGTGATTTGTTTGAGTAAATGCATGTGTGCTGATGATGTTAGATGGGCTGTCATATAGTTGTGATGATAAGGTCTGATTTTGGCAAATTCTGTTCAGTTTTCATCTGACCTCCGTGTATTGTTTTTGTCATAAGTAGAGTTTTAAACCTCTAAATCATGTGATTCTTAAGCCATTAGAACCATGATTTCCATACCTATAAAAATATTAGAAATGCTCTTGGGCAAATTCTTGGCCTATAATCCTGAAAATTTGCCAAAACCGTAGTATCTCTGTTTGGGTCGGGTTACTTGAACAGTATAGGTTGTTTAGCTCAAATCTGAAGTTGTAGATGACTAAATGACCTTAAATTTGTCCCATTTGATTCTTAACATCATAAGGATCAATTATTAAGAGGACGTTTTGCCTAAATATGAGTTTTACGGGTTGTTTTAATCAATGCAATGTCGGAGTGGAAAACTGTCCTGATAGTCCAATTTTCGTAGAGCATGTGAGGGAGGCTTCTGTCGCAAGCGCGACCCATGTCGAGAGCGTGAATGAACCTAGTTGTTCAAGGTGTTTCTCTTATTTTGAACCCCGGCATGAACCCTTGCCCTTCCTTACCTTCCTTTAGGTTGAGTATTTTAGTACATTTTGCTTCCGAAATGCATCCGAACTTCGTCGTAACTGTCTAAAACTTATTCATTACTTGTTTAGAGTTTTGAGATGAATAAATAAATGTTTAACAATTGAAAGTTATGGGTAATTGATGCTTTTCCATAAGAGTTTGATAATGGAATTAAGTGTGCACATGCTTGTAGTTATTGAATGTGACATGTTATGTGATATTAGTTATTTGTGATTGAATCATGATGAAATGCTTGGGTAATTGCAATGTGTATGATATAGAGTATAGAGTCTTTATGTTAAGCTTGAAGTGTTAAGGTAGTGGATAGATAAGCATGCTTATAAAGGCATATATGAGTGCAACTGCCTATGTCGTCCCCGTTTGGGCCAAGCGTCAGACCTCCGAGATGGTCATTTTTCGTGTAGCGATAAAATGTTTTGAGACTTTGGTCTGCCGTGTAGTGTGTGATCGAGGCTTCGGTCTCTCACAATTGATACTGTTCGCAGTATCCTCTATCGTGTAGTGCTCCCGTATCCATAGCTAGTGAGATTCAGGCTAAGCTTTAAGTTGTGTAAGTGTAGTGTTATAATTATTCAGTGCAGTGTTATAAGTAATGAGTGGCTTGATATAGTGATTATATTCTGATATGATTTTTAGTATATCGCGCATGTGATATCTCGCATGTTGCCATGGTAAGTATTTCGGTATGTGTACGTATTTGTTTATGCATGGTTTATTGTATTCCTATTTAGTGTACTTGTTTCTGTCAGTTTTGTTCCTCCCCACTAAGCGTTATCGCTTAGTACGGGCTATTTTCTCGTGTAGATGGTAGGTTCAGTTCTGGCTCGAGTCGCGCATCTGCTAGATCGGCCACTTAAAAGTTAGAGTTTTATTTTGTTTACAGATTATGTAATTTTGTGTATATAAGTTCTGTATATTGTTCTATAATTTGTATATTATTATTGTAAATGATATGAAGGATCCTTATGTAATTTTGTAAGTAATGTATATTTTATTATGTTATTGTTTGCTTCCGCTGAGATGTATGCATGTGTTTCTGTGTTGTCGGGTAGCGCTCCGGTATCTTTCCAACGGGGGTATCGGTGTGTTACATTTAGTGGTATCAGAGCACCGGTTTAGTCGATTCAGGTGGTCTTTGATTGTTTGAGTGTAGAGTCATTGTATGCGAGTCTTTCTAGTGTTGTGGCCTAATGCAGATGCAGTTGTGTAGTGTATAGATGAAGGATTAGTGAGATGTCGGATGTAGAGAGTGATATAAGATTATGTGCATAGTGTGAGTTTGAGGTGTCACTCTGTATACCTGTCAGCTATTTCCTTTGAATCGAGTGAACATAAGCATAGTGAAGCATGGGGATGGGAAAAAGTGCTTTACTACAGCTCACGTTGCATTTTCGCATCATTTTGCATACATAAATCATTACATAGCCATTTTATCCACATCCCTCATCTGTATGTGAAAAGCATTATTGTATGCGTTTCATTGAGAAAAGCTGACAGGGTATACATCAAGTGATTGATGTTAAGATGAAGTGTTTGGATAAGAGTATAGTGCAATAAGAAGTGTGAAGTGCTAGTGGTCAGAGTTAAGAAGAGAAGATTGATATGGAATAGTGTGCTAGTAGATGAGATAAGATTTTGATTGTGTTGTGAGTGTTATATGTATGAGAATAGTGATATGTGTATCGGATGGATTTGAAGTATTAGAATTGAATATTAAGATGTCTTGAGTAGATTGGTTCCGGTGTGAAGTGTATATGTTTTGAGAATTGAATGGTTTGAGTGATAGCGATTTGGAGATTTGTTTAAGGACTTCCTGTGCAAGTGGTTATCGGGGAAATTTCAAGGACGAAATTTCTTAGGGGGGAGTGATTGTAACAACCCAAAAAGGGTCTAGTCAGAATTTGAATGCTAAGTTGAAAAACTAAGGGTATTTTAGTAATTTGTGCATGAGGAAATTTGGATGATAAGGACTTAATTGCAAAATTAATTAAAATGTTAAGTGAAGCAATTATCTAGTGAAGTGTGTGTATTGTACCAAGGATGTATAGTGCTTATTGAAGAGATTATTTAGTGCGTGGTGTGTATGGTGCCTAGGAAGTAAATGGTTAAGATTGTGACATTTGGGATGATTGGAGAGTGACACATGGCTTATTAAGTGGTGGCAATTAATGAAAAAGGAAGAGCGAGGGAAGGGAGAGCAGAAATTGAGGAAGCTTCCCAATGAAGCTATCCCTTTTTCCCTCTTACCTCGCTTTCCCGTTCTCTCTCCTCTCCCTTTCTTCATTTTTCTGCTTCCCACTTCTTCCCTTGTGTTCTTCCTTGAGCTTTGAGGTTGGATTTCTGATTTTGAGCAGAATTTTGAAGAGGTAAGTTCTTGGTTTTGTTTAGGTTTGCTTTGGATTCTTCATCTTCTTCTTTATTTCTGGTTTGTATGAGTGAGAGAATGGCTTGATTAAGTGTGTATTGGCTGGGTTTTTGTGCAAGAGTTTGGTGTTAAGAAGAAGATCAAAGGCTAGGAAGTGGGTTCTTGAAGATTAAGGATTTGAGCACCATTTCCAGGTTTGGGAGTTGATTCTTGTATTATGTTAAGTTGGAAGTCTATTGCCTAGTTCTCATTTTGGATTTAATGTGTATGTGTTTTGTTTCTTGTAAATTCTGGAAATTTTAAGTGATTTATTTGAGTAAATGCATGTGTGATGATGATGTTAGATGGGCTGTCATATAGTTGTGATGATAAGGTCTGATTTTGGCAAATTCTGTTCAGTTTTCATCTGACCTCGGTGTATTATTTTTTTCATAAGTAGCGTTTTAGACCTCTAAATCGTGTGATTCTTGAGCCATTAGAACCATGACTTCCATACCTATAGAAATCTCATAAATGACCTTAGGCAAATTCTTGGTTTATGATCTTGAAAATTTACCAAAACCGTAGTGTCTCTGTTTGGGTCGGGTTACTTGAACAATATAGGTTGTTTAGCTAATATCTGAAGTTATAGATGACTAAATTACCTTAAATTTGTCCCATTTGATTCTTAACATCATAAGGCTTAATTATTAAGTAGGACATTTTGCCTAAATATGAGTTTTATGGGTTGTTTTAGTCGATGCAATGTCGGAGTGGAAAACTGTCCTGATAGTCTGATTTTCGTAGGGCATGTGAGGGAGGCTTCTGTCGCGAGCACGACCCATGTCGCAAGCATTCTAGAACCTAGTTGTTCAAGGTGTTTTCACTTATTTTGAACCCCGTGGTTGGCATGAACCCTTGCCCTTCCTTACCCTCCTTTAGGTTGAATATTTTGGTACGTTTTGCTTCCGAAATGCATCTGAACTTCATCGTAACTATCTAAAACTTATTCATTACTTGTTTAGTGTTTTGAGATGAATAAATAAATGTTTAATAATTGAAAGTTATGGGTAATTGACGCTTTGCCATAAGAGTTTGATAATGGAATTAAGTGTGCACATGCTTGTAGTTGTTGAATGTGACATGTTATGTGATATTAGTTATTTGTGATTGAATCATGATGAAATACTTGGGTAATTGCAATGTGTATGATATGGAGTATAGAGTCTTTATGTTAAGCCTGAAGTGTCAAGGTAGTGGATAGATAAGCATGCTTATAAAGGGATATATGAGTGTAGCTGCCTATGTCAGCCCCGTTTGGGCCAAGCGGCCGACCTCCGAGATGGTCATTTTTCGTGCAGTGATAAAATGTTTTGAGATTACGGTCTCCCGTGTAGTGTGTGATCGAGGCTTTGGTCTCTCACAATTGATACTGTTCGCAGTATCCTCTGTCGTGTAGTGCTCCCGTATCCACAGCTAGTGAGATTCAGGCTAAGCTTTGAGTTGTGTAAGTGTAGTGTTATAATTGTTTAGTGCAGTGTTATAAGTAATGAGTGGCTTGATATAATGATTATATTCTGATATGATTTTTAGTATGTCGCGCACGTGATATCTCGCGTGTTGCCATGGTAAGTATTTCGGTATGTGTACGTATTTGTTTATGCATGGCTTATTGTATTCTTGTTTAGTGTACTTGTTTCTGTCAGTTTTGTTCCTCCCCACTAAGCGTTATCGCTTAGCACGGGCTATTTTCTCGTGTAGGTGGCAGGTTCAGTTCTGTTTCGAGTCGCGCATCTGCAGGATTGGCCACTTAGAAGTGTAGAGTTTTACTTGGGTTTTCAGCTCTTGTATTCTGCGTATTTAAGTATTATATATATATCGTTTTTGTATTTTGCATAATTATTATTGTATATGTAACAAGGATCTTTATGTAATTTTGTAAGTAATGCATATTTTATTATGTTATCATTTGCTTCCGCTGAAATGTATTCATGTGTGTCTGTGTTGTCGGGTAGCGCTTCGGTATCCTTCCGACGGTGGTATCGGGGTGTTACAAAGAGGCTATAATGGATAAAAGAACAGTGTAAATTAATTGAATAAAGTTAATAAGTAGGATTGGCAAATTATGTGTAGCCAAAATAATTAGAATATTATAAGTGCGTAATTGAGTATATTGGGAAATAAAAATTATCATAATAAAAGTGATAAAGGATAGAATGATTAATAAATAGTGTTAAGATAAAAGAAAATAGACAGGTCATTATTGTGATTTGTGCGCGTGGCGCTCCGGTATCCTTCCAAAGGGGGTATCGGGGTGTCACGGCTTGGTATCAGAGCGCCGGTTTAGTTGGTTCTGGTCCTATGTGATTGTTTGAGTATAGATTCTTTACATGAGAGTCTGTCTAGAGTCGTGGCCTAATGCAGATGTTGTTTGGTGTAATGTCTAGATGGAGTCTGATCCGAGTGAGAATGTGGGCTAGACGACGGGTAGTGTGAATCGGGTTAGAGTTGAGCAGCCTGCTCTTGGACGTCCTTCCGTTGAAAGTTCTGGTATTACTCCTGATAATTCAACAATTGTGCAAGGGTTGATTCGAATTTTGGATAGATTGACGGCCCCTCAAGTTTCTATAGATTCTGTAAAAAGGAGAAGGCAAAAGAAAAAAGTATCGGGTGTAGAAGCAAAAGTAGAAAAAAGACATCGAGAGTTATCGAAATGTCAGCACTGCCAGAGGCAACACTGGGGTAAGTGTAGGAAGCTTACTGGAGCCTGCTTTAGGTGTGGCAGCAAGGAACACTTGCTTGTCAATTACCCTAAGACGAGTGAGAATCTAGCTCGGCAAGCCAGAAAAGATGTAGAGGAATTGCTTAGAGCTACTCGAGCATCATCGGAATCAGTCGCGAAGTTAGATGCTTCTAGATGTCCAGACAGAGTATTTATCGCGAGTAGCCAAGAAGTGAATGAGCCTGTAGAACCTTTCGGTAAGTTTTGTTTTGTAAGTTCTGATTGAGTTTGTCTTGGTGTTTTGGGGTGTAAATTATTAGCGTGGAAATTTTGAGGACGAAATTTCTTAAGGGGGAGAGAGTTGTCACATTCCAAAAATGGCCTAGCAGAAATTGCATGTGTATTTGGATATATTGAAGGTATTTCGGTAATTATGCAAGTGGAATTAATTTAGTTTGCGGACAAAATTGGAAAGGAATTAAAATTGGAAAGGAAATAATTTATTTTAGTGAGCGTTTGGTAATTGTCAAGGACCAAGAAAAGTTTTGTCAAGGATCACAGTGAAATAAGACAAGATATTTTGATTTGGACCGTTGGGTGGTTGACACCTAGCAAGGGATTGGTGTGGGCATTAAATGGAAAAGAAAGAAAAGGGAAAAGGAGAGAGAAAGGCGACAGATTTCTGCCCTTTTTGCCCAATCCCCATTTCTCTCCCTCTCTCTCTCGGTTTCCTCTTCCTCTATTCTTCTTCATTTCCTGCCTTGCCTTCTTGTTCTTTTGGTTGGTGTATTTGCTGGTTGTGGGTGATTTTGATAGAGATTTGGAGCAAGATCGAAGAGGTAAGTGGTTGGTTTTTGGTTGCATATGCTTTAATCTTCTTCTCCTTTTGGGTTTTACTTTTGATTTTGGGAATTTAGTGTTTGGATTTAGAGATTTCTGGATTTTATTTGTGCAAGAAATTGGTGACAAGAAGAAGATTAAGGGTAAGGAAAAGGTTCAAGCTTGAAAAAGAGCTGGGTTTTTGAGCTTCAAGAGGTTTGGGAGTTATTTGTGGATATAATTGTTGAGAGTTTGTATTTGGCTGTGTATGTTTGGGAGTTGTTTGTCCATTTCTCTTCGGATCATTATGTGATATGTATATATCTGTTATTGTGTGTTTTGATATATGTAAAAGTTTGTGTTATTAGATATGTGTATATGATTTGAGATAGAAGAATTATAAGGCTTTGCATGTCAATTTTTGAAGAGTTTGAACATGAACATGAGATGAATTTCTGTGTTTATGCAACCTTATTATATGTTTTTTAAATTTGTGTAATTATGGTGTAAATTGAGCTATATTTTCTATAAGCATGATTGGAGAGCACTAGAGGTATGTTTTTATGTGATGTTGCATGATATATGATGTTGGGTAAAATTGGTTTTGATTTGTTAGACTCTGGTTTTTTCGTGTTCTGCTGAGAATTTGAAGAACGCGATGCTGTCGCGAGTGCGATGATTGTCGCGATCGCGACAGAATCACGAAATTCACCTTCTTGTGCAGTGCTGAGATGTTCTGTCCAGTCGTGAGGAGGCAGCACGACTCGGCAGTTTGTGCCTGGCATCTTCACGAGTCGTGAAGATGCCTCACGACACGTGAAGTTGTGGGTGGGAAGGACACAAGTCGTGAGCGAGGATCATGACTCGTGCCCTCTTCCCCTGGCAGTCACGAGTCATGAGTGAGGATCACGACTCATGCCCTCTTCCCATGGCAGTCACGAGTCGTGAGTGAGGATCACGACTCATGACCGCCCCTTTCCTATGAGACGCTAGCGTCATGAGTCGCGACAACATACGCGACTCGTGACTGGCCTCTCTCCCTCTCACTGTCACAAGTGCGACAGTGAGCCTTTCCTACCCTGTTTTGAAAATGAATTTCACAAGCTTCATTTTACATGGGTTTTCACTTCATGGCACACGATTTGTTTTATAGATGGATTGTTAAATGATAAATGATGCTTTTAGGATATGATTTGCATATTATTTATATGTGTATGAATTTTGATGATTTATCTGTCTTCAAATTGATTAATATACGTGTATACATGAAATGACATGATTATACTTGATTTATTCTCTGTTATGTGATAATACTATTAGAACATGATTGAGTTGTTATCTGAGCCTGATGGTCATAATAGTGGATAGATAAGCGCTTATTAAGGTCAGGGTGTGAGTGTAGCTACCATATGTAGACCCCGTTTGGGTCTTCCGGCTGACTCCGAGATGGTCATTTGAGACTCTGGTCTCCGATATACCTTCGGGTATACATGTTTAAAAGATATTTTGAGATTTCAGTCTCCGGTATACCTTCGGGTATACATGATTAAAAGATGTTTTGAGACCCATATCTCCATATACTTGGATACTGTGTCCTATCAGTATCAAAATTGATCGTATCCACCGTTAGTATGTATTCAGGCTAGTATACGTGATCTTATTATGTGGTTATTATATGTGGCTGCTGTTTGGGTTATCAATACTACGGAAGTTGATATAGGTTTTAGGTATAAGTACATGCAATATGACAAGATATGATGCGATACTTGTATTTGGATTTAAATGATTAATTCCTCTATCTTGTGAATATGCATTCGATGAATACTTGTTATAAGCATGAGTAGTATACGTTTATATGCTTTTGTTATTGTTAACCTTATGTATATGTTTATTGCGATTATATGTACATGCATGTGTTGTTCCTCCCCACTAAGCGTTATCACTTAGCATGGGCTCTTTTCCCGTGTAGGTGGCAGGTTCTTTTTGGAGTCGGATATCTGCAGGTCGGCCACTAGATGTCTATAGTTGGAGTTTATTTTGTCTTCCGCTGTATTTTTGTATATGGCTTCTGATTTTGGGAATGTAATTTTTGTAAAGAATTATTTTTGTATATGTAAATGTTAATTGTTTACAAATCCTCTCTTTGTAAAACGATTTGATTGTTATTATATGGATTCGTTATCTTTATGATTTCATGTATCTGTTTTAAGCATGCTCGAGTACATGTATGTGATTTGTGCAGGTAGCGCTCCGGTATCCTTCCAACGGGGGTATCGGGGTGTCACAAGCAGTGTAAATGATAGTGAAGTCGATAAGTGTAATGGTTAACAGTGTAAGTGATAGTGAAATTGTCAATAGCATGATAGCGATTAATATATTATAGTATAGTGCTAAAGGTAAAGACATTGATTAGTGATAATAGTGACAATGACAAAGATAAAAATAGTGAGTCACAAAAGTATGCTATAAACTATTTAAAAGATTTAGAAATAATTGACCCCATAACCTAAATACAATAAAACAATTAAGTGATCAAGTATATAGGATTAGTATTGAAAACTTAGGATAAGTATCCACCACTAGGCATTTTAATGCTCAGTGCGTAGTATGTTGAATACGCTTAGGTTATAATAGTTAGACGTGGCCAAAGATGTAGAAGCAATTAAAGATTGAGCAACAGCAAGGACCGAAGGATTTGCAAGGCATGTATACGATCGTAGTTGGGTAAAACTATGGTATAAGTAGGTAAGTTATATGTTAGTGTATTGTTATGTTTACTGTGTATGTATTGTTGGGTATGTTAAAAAAAATCAGAGCTATCGAGTGTATTATCAGTGATTGACAATGCAGTGCAGTGTTGTGACATCCGGTATCCACATCATTTATGGGTACAAGGGTGTTATAGTATTTGATCTGTTACCTGATTAGTATCTGAACTGTTACCTGATCTGTGGCTAATTTGTATCTGATCTGTTATCTGATTATATGTACTATGTCTTTACACATTATATTAGAATATGTAGAACTATATGGTTCTGATTTCCAAATCTTGGGATACATAAGAAGCTTGGAATATTATTCCAAGTCCGAACCAAATCGTAGAAAGTTAAAATGTGCATACCGACATGATATAAAAATGAAAATAATTGTACTGTTTTGTATAACTATATATACTCTTTTGAATTGGAAATTATATTCATTATTTAATATGTTCATTGTTGTCCTGATATGATTAAAAGTTTGCTTTGACCAAGGTAATGGATATCGTTATGTTCTATTGGCCCCGTTTGGGTCATTATTTCGGCACCATTTGGGTCTGGATTGCCCCGTTTGGGCCACCTCTGTCAAATAAATATAATTAATTAAAATGAATTGTACCTCTGTCACATATATATACTCTTTACTTGCTTTGTATATTATTAAAGCTTAAGATATTGATTTAATATTATCTAAAGGTTCTAGTAATGTACTGTACTATCTGAAGGATATGATAATATGTTCAAATGCATTATAGTTACTTGCGTATGTCATTTGTGTGCTTTAATGACTATCATAAGTTGTTATCTAAACTCTATATGTTTTCCCACTAAGCTTTATGCTTAGCATGGGCTTTAATCTATGTAGGTACAAAGTTGGGGTTGTCCTGAAGGATCATCCACAAAAAGGCTAGGCCAACATAGGGATAGGATAATTGTCTTTATTATAGAATCATACGTGCTTGTGTTATATGAGGATAATTATGTTTGTAAGTAGTTATTAATGTAATGTTGTACATGTACAGTAATGAAAAGAAAAGAAATTTTATTACTTTGATTTTTCTAAGTTTCATATATTATAATGCAACACTCTATTATCCTCCCAGGGGGTAGTTGGGGTGTTACACCCAGTGTCTACATTTGCCCTCAAGTTTTGAGAGGCAAGCGTACTAAGTGCTTAGGTGAGCCAAAGTTTAGAGAAAGGAATAAGAGATACTTACTATAGGAGGTGGTATCTAGGGGTTGCTTATTAAGAAGACTTTGATGGTGGGGTTGTGATCTGACCTTGCAGGATATATTACAAACTATGATAGGACCTTGTAACGTCCGATTTGCCTTTTAAGAGGGCCTTGAGGTTACTGCAGTAAACCTTGTAGACTAACATGAAGACTTTGATTTCACCTTTCAGACTTGAATGCTCCTTAAGGAGACTTAAAACTGTTGTGATTTTACCTTGGAGGCTAAGGATGGTAGCTTATGATAAAACCTTGCAATGTGCATCATAATAGCGTTACAGACTTAAGCGGACTATAACTAAACCTTGCAGATTGATGAAGACATATTGTGATGCAACTGCCCAAGTGTTCCTTAAGGATACTTAGAACCGTTATGATTATACCTTGAAAATATATAGCCAGTCATGAGGTTGCACTCTCTGACAAAGGATGTTGAAAATAGGAATGTAATAAGGTTGAAAATCTTATTAGTTTGCTTTCTAGAATCAGTGAGGCTTTGCAATCCTGAGATGCATTGATTCAATGATTGCATGTACATGCAATAGTGCTATGAAAGATCAACTGGAAGAAGCATCGAATTGGCGCTTTTATTTTCATTGGAGAATCTGATAGCTAGAAAACCCTTTCGTGGTGTATTATTACTAAGTGGCAGGAAGCCATCAAAGGCTGCATCATAGAAAGTTTAACCGGTATTAGCATGTGAGCATTATGTAGGATAGTATGAACAAACTATACATAATGGCCCCGATATCGGGTTAGCCGGGAATAGTATTTCTCGATAGTGAATAGTACTTTTGCGGTGAAAAGTACACCTCAAAGTGAAAAATATTTTATTCCACTGTTAGAGAATATAAGTCACAGTGAGTTCGAGATTAAAATTTGGATTGAAATCGAGTTCAAATAGGCCTCAAAAAGTCAAAATATGAAAAAATAGCAGCTTCAGCCAAAATAGTGACTCGGTTGACTGGGAGTTTGACCGGACTGTAGAGGATGCTATGGACCTCAAAAAAATAAATTGAAAATATGAACGTACTCATATTGATGAGTAAAATCATATGGTAATGAAAAATTAAATTTTGGTGACATTGAAAAGTTGGGTTATCGGACCGGTAAATAATTATCGGACCGAAAAATAATTTCCGATTGACCCCAAAATATTATTGGAGTCTAATGAATATATATTAAGACTTATGGAGTCATTTTCTTATGAGGAATTGACCTTAGGAAGTAAGGAAAAAGATATGATTTCGGTTTGAATAGTATTCAGTTTGACCAAAAATTTGATCGAAACTTTAAAAATAGCAAATGACGTCCAAAATTTATGAGAATCTCCAGATTGACTCTAAATAATGTGTAAAAATTTTTGGTAGTGAAAAGAGAATTTTTCGAGAACACCGAAAATTTGCTGATCGGACCGATTTTATTGAACCGGACTGAAAATGGACTCTGTTTGATGTGAAATTTTGTGTACAGCCTAGTTTTCACATGATATGAATTATAGAATAAAATTTGAAATGATTTGGAGTTGGGAAGTGAGAGAACCATAGAAAAGTTTCCTAATGGGCTTAAAAGTGCAATTGGGCTTTATAGGTTGGACCATTTTGGACTACTATAAAGGTACTTAAATGATAGAAATTTTTGGTGTGTAGTCCTTATCTCTTCTGCCTTCTCTTCCCCTTAGTTGGCCAAAGTGCTCTCTCCTCCTCTCTCAAAATTTCTTCATTTTTGCTTCAATTTCTTCCTAAATTCAAGTGTCCCAGATGTAATTCAGCCCCTCTATAAGATCATAGCAGCCTTTAGAATCCATTTGATGAATTAAAAGAAAGGAAAAGCAAGGATTGAAGATTATGTCTCAAAGTGGAGTTAAGAGATTTAGATGGTTTTAATTTGATTTAATGGTTTCTATAAGTACTCTAGGATGTCTAGAGTATGTTTATAAGGTTATATGTGATAAAAGAAAGAAATTAATTGATGTTTGGTTATTGTGCAAATTCGGCCATGTTGAGGAAAATGGAGGGAAATGGCTTTTCAAAGGTTAAAGGCAAGGATTAAAGAGCTTATGAAGGCTATAGTAGGTTTGTGATTACTTAATCCATGAATTTCCTTTGGAAAATTAGGGTTTTGCATTATATTTGAATAGTGATTGTATGTAAAATGCATGTGTAATTGAAATTGAGGTGATAATTGAGCTTAGGGAGGGTAATTAAGCTAATTAGAGTTACTAAAGTGAAAGAAAACTAATTGTAAGTTTTGGACATAATGTGACATAATGGTATACTTAGGTATATTATTAGTATACCTAGTGATTTAGTGAAATTAAATGGTATACACATGTGAATTAAGGTTGAATATAGTGAAATGAGTGATAATTGGATGATAAATTAAATGTTAGAGAAAAAGTTTGAGATGACCGAATGGGCTTAAGAAGGCAACGCGATATGTTATATGGTATACATACTATGTGAGATATAAATTAGTTAAATGAGTGAATTAGAAGTGAAATGGAGGGTTAAATGAAAAGAAATACATAAAAATCAAATGATTGATTTAATGAATTAATATACACTTATCTTATGGTCATATTAGCATTAAATGAATTAAATGTATCTTTAATTCATTTAATGCTAATATGACTATAAGATAAGTGTATATGAAATTTGAAAGCATATTGATTGAATGGAAATTTGTAATAGGTTAATTGAGTATTTTTTAGAATATTTTCCCATTATGTCCATGGTGGGAAATTTTGAAAATCATTGACATAATTGAAATTATACGTATATTTGAAGTTATTTTGATTAAATGAATAATTGAAATTGAAATGAATGAAATCAGCTTTGAAATGAATTTATAGCCGTTGAATGGTTTAACTATACTTATTATGAAAAATAAGTATATTATGAAAATTGTGCCTAATTGATCAGAATAGTGATCAATTAGGGTATTAAATGATAATGAAGTGAATGAAATGAAAATGGAACTCAAATGTAATTGAAAGTGTTAAAAGTATGAAAATGTATTGATAAGTTATATGTGATACGTCATACGTTATATGTAAAATGAAAGTGTTTAAATGTGAAAAAGTGAATTTAATATGATTGAGAAAGTTTACCCCTAGTAGTATTTGGCGGTTTAATCTAGTTCAGGATATGTTTGGCTAGCCATAGGGACACCCATATCGTGGTGCAAGTCATGACAGCTTACTTTGCCATGATAGATTCGCGATGGTCTCTCATAGCCCTCTGTTATATGTCATACATCACACGTTACATGTCATATGTCATATGTTACATGATGGAGTGATCATTCGGGGTCATTCCGTAGTGTAGTGCAGTAGACCTTTGGAGTCCATGTCCCGTATATCCAGTTTGCAGATTTTCTACCGTGATTGTACTAGGGCATAAAGGTGATATAATGTTAAATGACATAAAGTATAAAAGCATAATGTAATATGATATAAAGTGAAAAGTGAATGAAATGAAATGGAACGATAAATGTAATTGAAAGTGTTAAAAGTATGAAAATGTATTGATAAGTCATATGTGATACGTTATACGTTATATGTAAAATAAAAGTGTTTAAATGTGAAAAAGTGAATTTAATATGATTGAGAAAGTTTGCCCTTAGTAGTATCTGGCAGTTTAATCTAGTTCAAGATATGTTTGGCTAGCCATAAGGACACCCATACCGCGGTGCAAGTCATGACGACTTGCTTTGCCATGACAGATTCATGATGGTCTCTCATAGCCCTCTGTTATATGTCATACGTCACACGTCACACGTCATATGTTACATGATGGAGTGATCATTCGGGGTCATTCCCCAGTGCAGTGCAGTGGACCTTTGGAGTCCACGTCTCGTATATCCAATTTGCAAATTTTCTACCGGGATTGTACTAGGGCATAAAGGTGATATAAATTTAAATGACATAAAGTATAAAAGCATAATGTAACATGATATAAGGTGAAATGATAATATGTAACATGATATAATGTAAGTGATATGATTGTAAAATGATCTGAAATGCAAAATGCAAAATGATAAAATGCAAAATGATATAATATATATTGATGAAATATAATATGATATAAAGTAAAATGACCTAATGTAACATGTAAAAGCATAAAATGCAAAAGTGTAACACATAAAGCCATAATGTAATATGACATAATACGTAAAAGAATAATGTGAAAAGATATAAAGTAAAAAGATATAAAGTACGAAAGCCTAATATGTAAAAGCCTAAGATGTAAAAAGCATAAGTGAAAAAGGACATAATGTAAAAAGCCTAAGTGTAATAAGTTGAATTGTAAAATGATACGATTCTATCAAAAGTAAAATGACTTGAAAATGTGAAAAGTAACATGAAAAGGAATAGTTATACGAAAAAGGACCTAAATGGAAAGAAATGAAAAGTTTGGGATCAAAATGGTAATATGCCCCAAATCATAAGTGAAACAGGTTATAATGGTAAAAATGACCTGAAAATGTAAAAAGTGAAGTGAAAATAACAATTTGACTGAGAAAGGACTTGCATGAAAGAAGATAAAAAGTTTAAGGACTAAAATGTAATTTACCCTGAAAACAATTAGCTTGAGGCTAATTGATAAATTATAAGCTAAAAAAAGTTAATAGATGTGAAAAGGTACAAGTAAATGACAAAATTGTAAGTAAATGTTAAACGAAGGGTAACATCGTAATTTGATAAAAGTTTAGGGGCAAAATAGTAATTATGTGTAAAAGTACACTAATAAGTAACATGTAAATGAAAAGAGAAATTAAAATGACAATTTCATAAAGAATCTAAAGTTTAGGAACTAAAATGTAATTTGACGTGAAAATGACAATATAAGGACTAATATGTAAATTGTAAGCTAGAAAGTGAATTAAAGGTGAAAATTAAGTAACTAGTGGCAATTCCGTAAATAAAGTCAAAAGAAGGGCAAAAATGTAATTTTTCCTAAAATTGATAAAGTAGGGACTAACAGGTAATTTGTATATGAAATGATAGGTGAAATGAATAAAAATGATAAAATAAATGACTAATGGATTTAAATGCAATATAAAAGCTTAATACGAATTAATATATAAAATGAATATGGAAGTGATAAGTCGGGGACTAAAACATAGAGTTACATGTCAAAGATGTAGAGAAGTGTTAAAAGAATAGTAGCATTGTGAAAATGGTAAAAGATAGAAATATGTGATTAAATGTGTAGAGTGATAAGTCAAAAGAGTAGGTTAAAGGACCAAAGTGAAAATGTTACAAGTAAAATAATAAGTTAATTGGGGAAACTAGAAAAATAGTGCAAATTGGTAATTTGGCCATGATGGGGGTCAAATAAAGGATTGTAGTGTCAAATGACAATAAGTGAAGTTTAGCGAGTGATTTAAATGAAAATAAGGAATTAATTAAGTATAGTGCATTCTATGCATGTGTGTGCATAAGTTTAGTATTGAAAATTGTTAGATTCGTAATCACCACTGAGCATATTTAATGCTCAGCACATAGTTGTTTGACTGCGTGTAGGTACCAAGTGGAGCGTCTGTGGAGCAGGCATCCCATCAGCTTTGAGATCGGACGGGACTTCTAGATTGAAGCTAAGATAGTATGTTATTATTATGGAAATGTATATGAATGTTCTATGCTATTGGATAGTTAGATGTAATGAAAGATATTGTATTGAATTAGTTCATATGGATTGGATTGAAATGAATTGATTTGAATGAATATTAAGTTATGATTGTTATGCCCCTGAGTTGGGCTATGTTGTTGTTGAATTGCAAGTTTTGGATAGTTAAAGTTATAGATGTTATGATATCCAATTCTTATAGAGCGAATAGTGTTAGTAGCATGTATATATGTAAAACTTTGAAATGGATTATGTATATGTATCGATTATGTATTGTGTAATATGAATATATTGAATGTTATAGAGTGTGATTGAATGACATGATAAGTTAAATGTGATGATCTAACTGGATCGAATAAAAATGTTAGTGACATGAAAGTTTAAAAAGGGCAAACGATTTCATAAGTATAAGAATGAAAAGAAAAAATTTTACCGCATTTGTCATAAGCATCGATTAACCATTAGTGCAGTGACATCCGATATCCGTACCATCTGCGGGTAACGGCCGTCACACTATAAATGCACTTAAATGAAGGCTTCATGAGGCATAAAGGAGGCTTCAAGCTTTTAGTAATTTATTTGACATTGGAATCTATTATTGTTAAAGGTATGTTATTGTCCATTGAGTTTCTTTTTTCATATTCATCATTTATTTTTTCTTTATCACTCATTCATTTCGATCATTTTCATCATTTTATTCATTTTTTTTTATTTTTTTTCTTATGTTTGTTGTTTTGTTTTGTTTGTTGTGTTCTGATTTAGTGAAAACAGTGATAAATGTGCTATATGACCTCAACATATAGTGAAAGGATGCATCCGTAAATATGAAAATAATGTCCAAAATACAAACATGTATAAAAGCATTTTAAACATGCACCAAACATTAAAACAAAATAGTTCCAAGTGAACAATCCCAAAAATGTCCTAGAGGAATATAAGGATATATCCTATGCAAGCATGGTATAATAAACAAAATATCTCCCTAAAATATTGGCTCAAGAGGGCCTCTAACCAAGGGAAGAAACCGTGTAGCAAGGAGAAGGAGGAAGAGGAAGTCGGGCCTCTGAGTAGTCTACGGACACTGGTGTCAGGATCTGGTGTATTGCACCTGTGAGGGCCACGATGTTGGTGTGTGCCTCAGCGATCATAGTGTCATGCAACAACTTGGTCAAAAATTATTCTTTGGCAGTTATGAAGCTCTTCGTATCAGATTGTCGCCTCATGGGCCATACTAGTCACCGTGTTCTTGATGACATCAATGCATTCCTAGGTATGTTGGAGGTTCTCACTGACCAATTGCACTTCCTGATCTGCTGAGATGGTAGCCGCTACAATGGCTATTCGGAGATCCAATAATTTTGCTCGTGTCTCTGACTGAAATGTGGAAACCTACTGCTCCTAGACCGCTTAAGATTCCCAAACATGTTACAGCTACTCCAAGATGGCACTTAGGGTGGCGGCTGTGGTGTCAGGCTATGTAGTAGATGACTGGGGAGCTGTAGATATGGATGCCCCTAGATCAAAACATTGGGACTGCATGTGCGAGTAGCCCGACTGGAAGTGTATGTGCTTCCCTGGTTGCTTATATGGGAACCCTGTCCCATACGGGTCGACACAGCCCTCCATGTCATAATATCCTACATCATGTTGGTCTCATGTCCTAACTCCATCCTAAAGACATCCTCTATGTGCTTATCACCCATAAGGTTATGCACTGGTGGTGGCAGCTGCTCATGCACTGACGGTGGCTACCGCTCATGCATTGCCTCCCTTGCCTTCGGTACTGCCAACCTTTCGATGCTAAACTGGTAGTCTATCTCCTCCAATATCATCAGACGGTATCCAGATGGAAAGTGCTCATTGAGCTGGGCCATCCTCATGACCATGACTGTCTCAACATCCAAGAACATGCTCCTTAGGCTCAGCTCCCCCATCTCGATCTCTAAAACCGCCACTCCTAGCAGAAGTCGTGTGATAACTTCACTAATAACAGTCTCCTAGCCGAATGACATGGCAGTCCTACTTATGTTCTGCAAAATCTGATGGTTGATGTCTACCTATGTCCCAGATAACATGGCCAATAAGCACCTCTAGAGCATTGATCGAGCTTGATCTACCGGATCACCCCAAGTATGAGGAAGAGAGGACTATTAGAGGTATCTGAGTAGCTGGGATTGGAGCAAGGTGGACTTCATGACCCTCGCATCATAATAGATGCCTGGGCAGCCTGTAGTTACCTAATGCTCAATAGAGGCAGCTTCAGGTAGCATCTCTATGGTAGGGCTCTATGTAGAAAGTCCATGATCATGGTGAACTGCTCTCGTAAGATGCTATAATACTAATTCAAAATGGGAAATAGGATGTCATCTGTGTCTGTATCTGATCTCTAATACTCCGCATAGTAAAATATGGCAAAGAATTGTCTGACCATCTACGAGTAAGTGTTGAACACTGGCACATAAAAGTTAGTTCATCCTATATCAGCCAGTAGTTCGATGGGCTCCTATGCAAGTCTAAGATGCTCTAGCACACCATGACTCATGAATCTAGTGGGTGCAAAGTGAACTAAGCGAAGGGCTAGATATCTATTCGCCTCTACCGGTGCAATCCAGTTAGGTGCGACTGGCTAATCATCAGGGTGTGCCTGTGGTACTCATTTGGGTGCCATGGTAAGTGTGATAGGTCCTATAAAAGTAAAAAGGTATGACAATTAGTATTTTATTCTAGTTGGGAAGAAAGACATCTATGGTATCACATGTTCAAATTTTGGCTTAGAATACATCATGCCCAAATCTGTAGAAATGCATAGAGGGGTACCTACATCGCAAATGCATGTGCACACACAACTCACCCTAAGCCCATTAATGGGCATCTACCTAATATGCTCATGATCTAGATACATAAGCACATATAGTGCCTCACGCATATTTATTTTATAACTTCTTATTAACGCCTCCCCCAAATTTATTTTATAACTTATTATTAATATAATCATTCTTATATATGTACACATATTGTTATCATTTTACATTTATTATTCTACTTTACTCTTATTATGCATTCTACTGTTATCACAATATACACATTATCATCATTACATACACATCTTCTGCTCTCTCTTTTTTTCCTTTTCATTCATACATTATTTTAAAGCCGCATATACATTTTTTATGTTTTTCCTATTTTATTATTATTATTGTATTTCCTAAACTAGACACTGCATTTATGGCCTATTATTACCATTATTAACAGTATATACACTTCTGCAATGGCAACGAGACACTAAAGGTGCAGAAATATTGGCAAAAAACACATTGAACACAACACACACAAATGAAAATACATACATCATCAATCATCACTGTCCTTAAATGCGAAACACCAAAATATAATAGAAAACATACCTGGAATGTCGAAAGAAGTAAAAAGAAAGAGGCTTAGGTGTAAAAGCATTAAACTACCTTGGGAAAATGTCCCTAAATGAAAATGGTAGACAAAAGTGAAGAAAAAATACAAAACGTTGATGGAAAATGCTGCAAAAACAACCACAAAATGAGAGAAAACTAAGGGATGGCGAGAGGAAGAAGAAAGAAAAAATGGAAAGAGAAGGAAAAAGGAAAGGGAAAATCGATTTTGCTGGAAATCAACAAGTCACAACCGTGACTCAAAGAGTCGTCTTTCAAATTTTAGTGTTTTTAGGTTACAGGCATGACTCATTGAGTCACGGCGTAAGTCCTCCAGGTGCAAGAATTTGAAAGGTTTCCTAATTGGAACTTTAAAGTTTTTTTTTATAGCATATGCTTCCTGGATAATAAGTGCATGTCAGGCTACTTGACGAAATTTTCCTATAAAATATGTAACATCCCCTACCCATACGTAATGTCCCACAAGCTAATGAGGTAAGGTCACTAGGCCAAGTAAAGAGTGCCACAAAATCGAAACTCATACATCAGACTTGCAATTAATATTAAAGCAATAACATTCATTATCAATATTATAATAAGTAGGGCTAATAAAATTTCTTTTGATCATCATAGTAAAATATTCAAAAGATGCATTAATATATTTCTTAATACATTACACTCATATTACCTCAATACCTTTACACATATAAATATTTTCTATAACAAAATTAAATCATCACTATTACAACAAAACATGGCATATGCAAAAGTTCTTTATAACGTACATGTCCGCTTCTAACTTGGTGCTAGCCTTGACCGCTCCGGAATAACCTTGGAAATGTCATTTTCATCAATACCTGCACGGATGAAACACCCATGCTAAGCATATAACTTAGTGGGAAACAAATATGAAATGGATGACCACTCACAGCGGTCATCATCAAATGCACACATATGATGAACATCAACAGTTATAGAATATAATTAGAAATCTATTTAAATATACATAATTAAAGAGTTATAAATAATTCAATTCACGTTTTATCATTTTCAACCATTTCACATTTATCTCACTTTAGTATTAAGTATGCCTGCTTTTCTCAAAAGAGTGGACAATAGGAAAAATAACGGTAGGTACTTGTAGTTACAAATAAATATGCCCGTAGGCAACTATCACAGTATAGTATGGTAGGTATCTGAAGGTACAATGGTAGGGGACACATGTCTCAAATAATGAAGCAAACAGCATCTATGGTAGGCTACAACAACGGTAGTCCCTATAGGCATGCCTATCTATCCACTACTCGATTTTAAGCAGGCTAATAGTCATACATATACTTCCATACCAATTATATTGAATCAATAGTATACATATTATAATCACATTAATTTTGACATGTTCATACAATATTCATAAATATCTCAGAGTTTACATTATTCAATAGGTGTGCAATTTTTCATCAAAACATAGCATTTATGTAAGGAACAAAATGCACCCTAGACGGATTGCCATGTGTCTAGGGCATAATGATGACTAAAAATGTGTAAATGAGTAATTGAAATGGTTAAGTGAAGTTGAGGACGTAATCAGTATTAAATAAAAAGTTAAGAGCAATTTGATAAATTGACATTTAAGGATCTAAATGAATAAATTAACAAATATTGTATGTCAACGACCAAGATGGAAGTAATTATATGCCAAATGTATGAAGATATAAGAGATTAAGGATCAAATTGAAATTAAGTATAAAAATCTAGAGTGACCAATAAGAAGTGGACATGTTGTTCATGTAGATATGCATGATTTAGTGGCCGTATAAGAGAGCCATTGTTGGCCGGCCAAAAGGAAAAAAGAAAGGCAGCCATTCTCCCCTCAAAATACGTCAAAATTCTGCCCTTTTTTGTGCTTGTGATTTTCTAAAGCAATTTTAAGATTTCAAGTGCAAGAATTTGAGCTAAAAAGTTAAGTAAGTAATTGGTACTTTCTTCTCTTTACTCCTATAATTCTATAGAGTCAAAATTATGAGTTTGGTGTGGGTTAATATGGATGTTAATGTGGAATTTTTGGTATTTTGCTTGAGGATTGTTACAAGAAATGAAAGAGGATAAGAAGAAGAGAGGGAAGAAAGGCTTTGGTACACAAAATAGGTTTGGGAATTTCTTATCTCTTATATATATGAATTGAATGTTGTTTATGAATTGAATGTTGTGAGATTATATTTGATGTTATTTTGATCTTAAAAGATGATTTGAGTTATTTTGTGATTGTGAAATTGATTGAAAGTGTGTATTTGGGCATATAGAATGTGTAGGGGAAATTCTGCCCAAAGTGTCATTTGACCCTGACTCAGTGTTTAGACCATAAATCAGTACTCAAATTTCCAAATTGGATGATTCCTATGGCATTTGAACATCTACTTTCACACCTATAAATGTATTAGAAATAGCTATGAACTAATTTTGGCTCTAGGTGCTTCAATTTTCGCCAAAATAGAAGGGTATCTGTTCTGGCCGGGTCAATGGAGCAGTTTGGATTGTTTAAATCCTATATGGAGTTATAGTGATCCACATGACATGAAATTGATACCGTTGGAAATTTAAGACATAAAAAGACAAATGTCTAGAAGGAATTTTTTCCTAGAAATGGTTCTAGCTAGGTGAAAAATGCAGTGCAAGTTTGGACCTGAAGTCTGCTTGGAATCTGTATAGAATCTGCCCTGTGCAGTGTGAGGCAGAATGGGTTTACACGACTGTCAAGGTTTCCTGACTGCCATGTAAAAGCATTTTTCCACTTAAAAACCCACTTTCTTCGGCCCACAAGGTGGGTAAGAATGTCTGACTGCCTTGTGACCTCAATTTTTAGCTTAAATTGTTCTTTTTTCTTCCCGAATTGAACCCAAACTTCATCGAAACTTTTTGGAACTTATCCGATACATGTCTAAAGCTATGTAATGAGTATATGAATGGTTACTACTTGGAAACATAAGTGACCAAGGTTATGAATATGAATAATTAATGAGGTATTTAAAGGTATACCTAGTTGAAAATTACTAAATAATGCTAAAAATGATTTGACATGTCATATTAATTATTTGTGAATAATATAATTCAATTGGATTTACTTATTGACAAATTAGGAATATATTATTAATAATGACTTGGGAATAGTAAATACGCATGTGAATTATTTATAAATAAGGTAAAATGTATTTGTATAAACAAATGTCATGATATTATGTTCTATCAATGTTAGATATACAAGTTGACATGATATGAAAATACTTGAGGAATAGATTAATATTTAAATAAATGATTATATGACTTATAACTATTAATTGTGTATGTAATGCGTAAATGCATATGTGTGTATTGTATATCATTACAATAACTAACTCTAAGAACTACTATCGGTGACAAATGATATCGCTTAAATTTATGCTTTATATTATAAGAATGTGGTTATTATAGAATATTGGAAATGTTACGGGAAAATTATATGTGATAAATTAGAAATGTGATCATCATTATATGATTGTAATATGTGTTTGGAAATGTAGTGATCATTAAATCATTATACTATGTCTTTGAAATTGTAATGAATATAACAATGATCCAAAACCTGTAAGAATGTGACATGGTTATGAGTATTAGCCTGCGTTAATCGAGTCATGGATAGATAAGCATGCCTATAGGGACCTCTATTGCTGCAGCCTTTGTGTTTTGGATCCCGATTGGATCCCTAAGCATTCTTGGACCCCGTTTGGGTTCTTATATGTTTTAGATCCTGTTTGGATCTCTATGCATAATGTGATATTAGTACCCTCGGGTACCTATATGTTTTATTCCCATTATCCACCACCTTGGAAAATGCAGGCATTAAGTGTGCAAAAGAATGATAAATGTATAACACGAAATATAAATCGATAAATGAATGTACTTAGATGTATAAAGCGTAAATACACTTATGTTAAGTATCTAAATAATTGGTTAATCATGAGTGACTCTTTTGTGTGTTTTGCTGATGACCGCTGTGAGGGGTTGTCCATGTCATGTTTTCCACACTAAACTTTTGTGATTAGCACTTTCATTGGTGCAGGTATTGAAGATAGATGAGTCTCCAAGGACATCCCACATCTGCCAAGGCCAATAAGTCTATAGAAGTTTATTTGAATAATCTTTGTATTATGTTTGTGATGTAACAAATGACATGTATATGTAATATGAGTATTATGTATAGAAGCCAGCCTTTGTATTCGTTTAGTTATTCATGAGAAATGTATGTTCTTATAGTGATATTGTAAACTTTGTTTCATGTGTTATGCAAAAACTATCTGTAACGAAATAAATTTTTATAATTTCGATTTTTAGGTTTTAAGTCAAGTGTACTTTTTTGGGTAACATCCTTCACCTGTTGCGATTTGCTATGTGCAGTTTAGGGATGTTACAATTTACATAAATGATTCTAACACATTTGCATTGCATTCATGGCACCATTTTATTTAAATTTATGTAATATCAATAAATTATTACAATTTATACTAATTAACAATGATACACAAATAACACAGTCATTTCAATTCAATTCGAAGTTCATTCGGTCAATATTTATAGCCATTAAAATTTTGATTTTTGGAAGTCACAAAGTGGTGAGGAAACCTTGACCACCGTGTGGCATGGCACACTTAAATTTCTAAGGAGGCAGAAGCATTTCACACAGCGGTGAGGAATTTCACATAGTGGTGAGGAATTCCTGACCACCATGAGGGTCAATCTGAAGGCAAAATTTAAGAAACATAATACATTTACATGGTGGTGAGGCTATTCTCACCACCGTGAGGGTCAATCTAAAGGCAAAATTTAAGAAAAGAACACATTTACAAGATGGTGAGGCTATCCTTACTACCGTAAGGGTTACCACATGGTGGACAAAAAAGCCTGACCACCGTGTGGATCAACACAACAACAATATTTTTGTCCAAAACACAATTACAAGATGGTCAGGACTATATTACCACCATATGACCCTAGAGATATGCCTAGTTTAAATAGGCCAGAATTCATCCACTAACTTCACCTGCATTTTTTAGCCTAAAAACAACATTTTAAGACCAAAAGACCTACTTAAGAATTAATCCTTAAGATCTTAACTTTCCAACGACACTAATTTCACATCATTTGGAAAACTATAGCTGAAGATATAACTTAAACAATAGAAACTGCTCCTATTGTGATGGCAGAATCAGTTCTCCATTTTCAAACCCAAATTCAAGTAACTTAGAAAAAAATCTAGCTCTTGGCCACTTCTAGATATTTTAAGATATGAATCTTAGTTTCATATCTAATTGGAATCATCCAATATGCAATTTTGTAGACCAACTTATGGTGGTGTAGCTATCTTGACCACCATGAGGTCAATCTAAAGGCAAAATTTAAAAAATAGAATACATTTATACCATGGTGAGGCTATCCTGACCACCGTGAGGGTTACCACATGGTGGGTAAAAAATCCTGACCACCGTGTGGATCAATATAACAATAGTATTATTTGCCCAAAACATGATTACACGATGGTCAGAACTGTATTACCAACGTGTGACCCTGCAGATATGCCTAGTTTAAACAAGGCAGAATTCATGCATTAACTTTACCTGAATTTTTAAACATGAAAACAACATTTGCAGACCAAAATACCTTCTTAACAATTAAGCCATATGATCTTAAATTTCCAACAACACTTAATGAACATAAACTGCTCCTATTGTGAGGGTAGAATCAGTTCTCCATTTTCAAACCCAAATTCAAGTAACTTAGAATAAAATTCAGGTCTTGACCACTTCTAAATATTTGAAGAAATGAATCTTAGGTTTCATCTCCAATTAGAATCAGCTAATATGTAGTTTTGTAGACCAACTTATGGTAGTGAGGCTATCCTAAACACTATGAGGGTCAATCTAAAGGCAAAATTCAAGAAATATAATACATTTACACGGTGGTGAGGTTATCCTGACCATCGTGAGGGTTACCATATGGTGGGCAAAAAAGGCTGACTACTATGTGGATCAATGCAAAAATAATATTGTTTTGCCCAGAACACGATTACATGATGGTCAAGACAGTATTACCAACATATGACCCTATAGATATGCCTAGTTCAAATAGGCCAGAATTCATCCACTAACTTCACCTGCATTTTTGAGCCTAAAAATAACATTTTCAAACCAAAAGACCTTCTTAACAATTAATCCTTAAGATCTTAAATTTCCAATAACACTAATTTCACATCATTTGGAAAACTCTAGCTCAAGATATAACTTAAACAATAGAAACTGCTCCTATTGTGAGGGCAGAATCAGTTCTCCATTTTCAAACCCAAATTCAAGTAATTTAGAAAAACATTCAGGTCTTGACCACTTCTAGACATTTAAAGATATGAATCTTAGGTTTCATCTCTAATTGGAATCATCCAATATATAGTTTTGTAGACCAACTTATGTTGGTGTGGCTATCCTGACCACCATGAGGGTCAATCTAAAGGCAAAATTCAAGAAATAAATACATTTATACAATGGTGAGGCTATCCTGACCACCGTGAGGGTTACCACAAGGTAGGAAAAAAAGCCTGACCGCTGTGTGGATCAAAACAACAATAATATTGTTTGCCCATAACACAATTATCCGATGTTCAAGACTGTATTACCACCGTGTGACCCTGCATATATATCTAGTTTAAACAAGGCAAAATGCATGCATTAATTTTTGAGCCTGAAAACAACATTTTTAGACCAAAAGACCTTCTAAGCAATTAATCCTTAAGATCTTAACTTTCCAACGACACTAATTTCATAACATTTGAAACACTACAGCTCAATATATAACCTAAATAACTTAAACTGCTCCTATTGTGAGGGCAGAATCAGTTCTCAATTTTCAAACCCAAATTCAAGTAACTTAGAATGAAATTCAGGTCCTGGCCACTTCTAGACATTTGAAGATATAAATCTTAGGTTTCATCTCTGATTAGAATAATCCAATATGCCATTTTATTGACCAACTTATGGCCTGCTCAAGGCTACAGGGTTCAAAATAACAAAAACAGAGTGTAGTTCTCCATTTAACACCCACATGCGCTACACACATTCATGTCTCCAATAAGTACATAACCAACTTTTATAACAGATTTACAATCAGTTTTAACATCTAAATCAACTTAACGTACAACAAACATAGATAAAGAAGAAATTGAGTTCCCAAACCTTAGTTTATATACTTCAATCTTCAATTTTGTTTTCATTCTCTCTCCACCTTCTTCCCTTTGCTTCCCTCAACTTCTTCCAATGAATTCGTACAATAAATTCTCATTTACACTTCTACAAAACTAAAATTCCTTAATTACATGAATAAAAAATGAAGAAAAAGATAGAGAACTTACTATTGCTTTTACCCTATTAAGTAAAAGTTACTACAAAATTTAGAACAATTTCTTGCATTTTCATTTAGCATAAGAGGCAAAATTTAGACAGAGATTTCAGTGAGGTTGGATGAAATAATGGTTGTAATTCTTGTCTCTCACAGCCGGATACAAGAGCTAATTTACAGAAGAATAATTTCTCTGTAGTTTTCTAGAGAAAACTAGTTGTTTAACTCTTATTAGACTCCTCTCCAATTTCCCTTTTTAAATTCTCACTCTTTTATTCAATTATGCATTTAACTTATATGTATTCTCCAATTATACATTTGCATATTATCTTTTCTATTTCATTTAATTTAGCCCTTAATTAGCTAAATTACCAAAATACCCTTAACTATTTAGTTTATTTCCAATTTAATCCTTTCGTAATTAACTATTTTAATTACCAATTTATGCATTTTAAGCCACCATTAAGTCCTAATCATGCCTTAAAACTACAAGGGCATGATTTGGGGCCTTACAATTGGATATGAGCTTGAAAAGTTCATATATTGGTTATGTTATATGTAAGTTGTTATGTTATATGTTTAGTTTCAGTAATGTTGTGTAGAGTTTGGTGTCTTTTATGTGTGTTTGTGTGTTTTGTTATTTTATAGGAGTGTTGGAGTCTTGTGAGCTGAAATGGTGCAATGAGGAAGAAAAAAGAGCTTCAGCGTGCTCTATTGCAAGCGCGACCCTTGTCGCGAGCACAACCCTTGTCGCGAGTACAACCCTTATCGCGAGTGCGACATAAGTATCCATTAGGCAGTTATTTTTGAAAAGTCGCTTGAATTGGACATGATTCATCACCAAAGTTTGTGTACTTCTAGAAAGGTGTTTGAAGGATGATGACCATTGGGTTATTATAAAAAGATGAAGTTTACAAGAAGCAGGATAGATATATATAGATAAAAATTAGAGAGAGATATAGAGAAGAAAAGTGGATAGAGAGTTTCCTAAGTAGAGTTTAATATTTTGGAAAGGAATGAAAGACAAAGAACAAAGAAGAAGAAGTAAACATCCAATTATGGATAAAGGGTTGAGAGATCATCTTTTATTTATTTATTTTCAACTTATCTTTGTTGTAATATTTGAATGATGTCTTTTAGGAACTTGAATTGTTAATTTTGTATACTACCTATTCTAATTAGTATAACTAAATCTTTATTTGCAGAATTGCCTAATAGTATAATTTGCATTTAATGTTATTAAATGTTCATTATAAGTATGAATGTAGTCGAGAGATATGTTCTTGCTTAAATCTATTAGAAATTCATTATCATTATCATCACTAGAAAGATCAGGATGCTTAAGATAATTGTTATAGGTTGATCAAATGTTCTTAGAATATATGAATATGCTAATCTAAGTCAATAATGAGAATTAAGAGTTAGAAATAATATTTCTATATTTTAGGCATTCTAATTCATATCGAGAGAATAAATTAGGATTATAACACAACTTGACTTGCAAAACAAATATTAGTATAAGAGAATAATTATCAAGTTTCATTCTACTACAAATCATTGATTATATTTGTCACCTTCCTTTATGTCATAATAAAAAGTAGTTTAGACTAAAAACCAAATTGAGAAAACTGTAAACAAAATAGAAAACAAGTAATGGTGAGTACTAAAATAATTATTCCTCGTGGGATCAATAGCTTAATTACTATAAGGAAAACCATGCACTTGCAGACTTCACACAACGAAGGAAAGACAAAGAACAAAGAAGGAGAAGTAAACATCCAATTATGAGTATAAAGGATTGAGAGATCATCTTTTATTTATTTATTTTCAACTTATCTTCTTTGTAATATTTGAATGATGTCTTTTAGGAACAAAATTATTAATTTTGCATACTACCTATTCTAATTAGTATAACTAAATCTTTATTTGCAGAATTTCCTAATGGTATTATTTGCATTTAATGTTATTAAATGTTCATTATAAATATGAATGTAGTCGAGAGATATGTTCTTACTTAAATCTATTAGAAATTCATTATCATTATCATCACTAGAGAGATCGGGATGCTTAAGATAATTGTTATAAGTTGATTAAATGTTCTTATAATATATGAATATGCTAATCTAAGTCTAAAATGACAATTAAGAGTTAGAAATCATATTTTCATATTTTAGGCATTCTAATTCATGTCGAGAGAATGAATAAGGATGATAACACAACTTGACTTGCAAAACAAATATTAGTATAAGAGAATAATTATCAAGTTTCATTCTATTACAAATCATTGATTATATTTGTCACCTTCCTTTATATTTAAAGTAGGTTTAATTTATGTCATAATAAAAAGTAGTTTAGACTAAAAACCAGATTGTGAATACTGTAAACAAAATAAAAAACAAGTAATAATGAGTACTAAAATAATTATTCCTCGTGGGATTGATATCTTAATTAATATAAGGGAAACCATGCACTTGTGGATTTCACAATAAATATAACCCGGGGTGGTGTAACCATCCTAATTTTTCATGGGGAAACAACCAAAATAAAGGAGCATTGGGTTTTCGGCAACCACAAGACAGGTTTGGAGCATTTGAAATGAAGATGGATAAATATTTTAAGGGTATTAACATAAAGATTACTTCTCAAGATGAAAACCATAAGAGGCTTGAATCAAAATTTTATCGAACAGCAAAGCATCAAGCATCATTCATTCATAATTTGGAAGTTCAATTGGGACAAATTGCAAATGCTATGCCTTCGAGAATTCAAGGATGTCTTCCAAGTAATACAGAGGATAATCCAAGAGAGCAAATCAAAGCAATAACATTGAGGTTAGGTAAAAAATATATGAATGATTTTAATTTGGATAATTCTATTGACATTTTGTAGAAAAGAAAAGAAGAGGAGGCAACAGAGCGGGATTCCAAAGCAAAAGTTCATCAACCTCATTCACAATTTCCGCAAAGACTCAAGCATAAGGATATAAATAAGCAATTCTTAACTTTTGTTGAATAGTTAAAAAATTTGCATATTAATTTGTCATTTGGTGAAGCAATTTCTCAAATTCCTAACTATGCAAAATTTTTGAAAGATTTAATTTCAAAGAGGAGAAATTGGGAGGATTTATCTACTATTTCACTTACAGAGGATTGTAGTTCTATAATCACCAATAATTTACCAACTAAATTAAAAGACCCTAGTAGTTTTACTATACCTTATAAGTTAGGAAATCTAGAATTTCCAAGGTGTCTTTGTGATTTAGGAGCTAGCATCAATCTTATGCCATTGTCTATTTTCAAGAAGTTGGGTTTAGAAGATATTAAACGTACTTTTATGGTTTTACAATTAGCTGATCAATCAATTAAGAAACCATATGAAATAATTGAAGATGTTCTTGTGAAAGTAGACAAGTTTATTTTTCCTGTTGATTTTGTTATCCTTGATTTCACATTTGATGTGAATTGTCCTTTAATTTTGGGAAGGACATTTATCAATACTGGTAGGGCATTAGTTGATGTGTCGAAAAGAAAGTTAATTTTGAGAATCGGAGATGATAGTATTTAGTATCATATGAATAGAGCACTTAAGTATCCAATGGACGAGAATGTTTGTATGAAACTTGATCTAATTGATGCTTGTGTGATAGAAACTTTGGAGAATGTTGCAAAAAAGGAAGCAAACATTGAAGAGCAGGCTCAAGAAGAAGTGGAACAATCTAATCATCGACCTGAGATGTTGCATAGGAACGATGAACCACTTCCACCATCTGTTTTAAGTCCTCCAGTTGTTGAATTAAAGGTATTACCTAGCCATTTGAGGTATCCATTTCTTGGTAATAATAATACTTTGCCAATTATAATTTCTAAAAAGCTTACTTTGCCATAAGAAAATGCACTTATCCAAGTTATTAGAACAAGAATTAAAAGTATTGGATGGCAAATTTCTGATTTGAGGGGGATTAGCCCTAATGTTGTTATGCATAGAATATATATGGAAGATGATTATCAACTAAAAGCAGACAGACAAAGGTGACTTAACCCAAATATGAATGAAGTAGTTAAAAAGGAAGTAATAAAATTACTTGATGCTGGAATAATCTATCCAATTTTAGATAGTGATTGGGTGAGTCCGGTGCATTGTGTACCTTAAAAGAGGGGTATAACTGTAGTTAAAAATGAGAATAGGGAGTTGATCCCTACACGAACCACCACTGGATGGAGAGTTTGTATTAATTATCGTAAGTTAAATATAGCAACTAGGAAGGATCATTTTCCTTTACCATTTATTGATCAAATGTTGGAAAGAATTGCTGGTCATTCTCATTATTGTTTTTTTAATGGTTTTCTGGTTATTTTCAAATTTTTATTTCCCCAAGTGACTAAGAAAAAATAACTTTTACTTGTCCTTATGGTACATTTGCACATAGAAGGATGCCTTTTGGATTGTGTAATGCACCAGCAACTTTTCAAAGGTGCATGACTGCCATTTTTGGAGATTTGATTGAGAAAATTATGGAGGTTTTTATGGATGATTTTTCTGTATATGGTGACTCATTTGAGTTATGGTTACATAACTTAGATAGAGTTTTGTATAAGTGTGAGGAATCAAATTTGGTACTAAATTAGGAGAAGTGTCATATTATGGTAGATGAGGGAATCATATTAGGCCATAAAATTTCTAAGAAGGGAATTGAAGTTGATAGAGCTAAAACTGAGTTGATTGAAAAGTTACCATCACTTTCTACAATTAAAGGTATTAGGTCATTTTTAGGTCATGTTGGTTTTTATAGGAGATTTATTAAGAATTGTTCTTTAATTGCCAAACCATTGACTAACCTTTTAGTGAAGGATGTCCCTCTTAATTTTTCAGCTGAATGCCTTACAGCATCTAAGAACTTGAAAATGGCTCTTGTAAGTGCCCCAATTATTACTTCCCCTGATTGGAGTTTACCATTTGAGATAATGTGTGATGCAAGTGACTTAGCAGTGCGTTGTGTATTAGGTCAATGAAAGGATAAACATCTTCTTGTTATTTATTATACTAGTCACGCATTATCCTGTCCTAAATCAAATTACACCATAACATAAAAAGAAATGCTTGCTATAGTTTTCGCATGTAATAAGTTTTGTTCTTATTTATTAGGATCAAAAGTTATCATATATACTGACCATGCAGCTCTAAGGTATTTATTTGCAAGGAAATAAGCCAAGCCACGATTAATTCATTGGGTCTTATTATTGTAAGAATTTGATATTGAAGTAAGAGATAAAAAAAGAATCTAAAAATTTAGTAGCTGACCATTTATTAAGATTGGAAAATGACCAAGGCCCTATAGGGGGATTCAGATGAGATCAGTGAAGCATTTTTGGATGAGGCGTTGATGTTGGTAAGGCATTTACGTACTCCATGGTTTGCTTATTTTGCTAATTTTATTGCTATAGGAATTTTGCCACACGATTTGACTTATCAACAAAGGAAAAAGTTATATTCGGATGGTAAGCATTACATTTGGGAGGAGCCATATTTATTCAAGATATGTGGTAATGGTGTCATAAGGAGATGTGTAGGTGAGGAGGAATATTTTAATATTTTAACTCATTATCATGCAGGTTTATATGCGGGTCATAATGGAGGTACTGAGATAGTAGCTCGTGTGATTGAATGTGGATTCTATTGGCCTACATTATTCTAAGATGCCCGTTCTTTTGTTGCTCGGTGTGATCGCTGCCAAAGAGTTGGTAATATTGGAAAAAGGGATGAGATGCCTTTATCTAATATTTTAGAGGTAGAAATATTTACCATTTGGGGAATTGACTTTATGGATCCTTTTCCTACTTCGTTTGGACAAAACTATATCTTGATTGGAGTTGACTATGTTTCCAAATGGGTAGAGGCCATAGCTGCACCAACAAATGACTCCAAAGTGGTAATCAAGTTCTTAAAGAAATTATTTTCTAGATTTGAAGTTCCTAGAGCAATTATAAGTGATGGAGGTACACATTTTATTATTCGTTCTTTTGCTTCTTTGTTGCATAAGTACGGGGTTCACCATAGAGTAGCTACACCATATCACCCACAAATAAGTGGTCAAGTAGAAGTGACTAATAGGGAGTTGAAATGGATCCTTGAAAAAACAATTTCAAATTCAGGAAAAGATTAGGTGCATATGTTAGATGATGCGTTATGGGAATATCGTACAACATTTAAAACCCCTATTGGCATGTCTCCTTAGAGGTTAGTGTTTGGAAAAGCATATCATTTACCTGTTGAATTAGAGCATAAAGCATATTGGGCAATTAAGGCTTTGAATTATGATTTACAATTAGTGGTTCTAAGCGCTTTTTGCAATTGAATGAATTAGATGAGATATGACTTAGTTCTTATGAAAATGCAAAAAATTATAAAGAGAGACCTAAGAAATGGCATGATGCACATATTCGTCATAAGAGATTTAAGGTTGGGGATAAGGTACTTCTTTATAATTCAAGGTTAAAGTTATTCCCCGAGAAACTTAAATCTCGTTAGAGTGGTCCATTTGAAGTAACTCAAGTTTTTGAACATGGATCTTTGAAGTTAAAAAATGATAGAATTATTCAAAGCAAATGGGCAGCGTTCTAAAATATATTTGGACGGTGATTTCCATGGATGAGATATTTCTTATATTTCTTTAGGTTTAGTTGAAAAAATTTGTTAAATAAATGCATTGTCTTTTTATTTTTGTTCTATTATAGTTACTATTGTTTTTGTTATTTATAGTATTTTTCTATGTATTTTATATGATTATATTTTTAATTATTTTAATGTTTTGATTATGTTCAACACGTATATTAGTTAGAAAATTTTACTTCTTTTTGCAAAATTTTCAAGTTTTTGTAGCTTTCTTCTCTATCGCGAGCACGACATACATCTCGCTCGTGACTCTTTTCGGATGATTTTTATTTTGTTTTTTTTTCACAAAATAGCTTTTATAGCGCACGTGAGATACATCGTGCTTGCGACTCTCTACAAATGGTTTTTTGTTTTTTATAGATTAGCTTCTGTCACAAGCGTGACAGACATCGCGTCGTGACCCTGGGCGGATTAAAAATTTGGGCAGATTTCAAACATTTCAAACCTTTAAAATACCTATTTTCCCATTTCAAACCTACATTTTCACTTTCTTTATTCATTTTAAGCTCAGAATTTCAATTTTTCTTTACATTTCCTCTGCATTTTGTTCCTTTATAAATTATTTTCTTTGATTTACAATGGTTTGCTTGAAGAAGATGGTTGATAAGCGTGCTAGGAACATCCTTCTTCCTCTCAACCAATAGATTTTACTATTCTTTCACGTTTATGTAAGTGTCCATTTCCTATTTTTTCTAATGAAGAAGGTAAAAAATTTCAATATTTTTCTAAGAAAGAGATTGTGGGTATGATGCATCTTGATTTTGATTTGTTACATACGCTTTCTGTTAGTTAAGAATTTGGCAAATTGTTGAAATTTTTGAAATAGAAAAACTTAACACACATTTCTTTGCTTATTAGGAGAGATTAGGCTCTTGAATTTTTTGTTACTTTAGCTTATGTTGATAATGGGAAGTCTAGTTTAAGTTCAGGCATGAGGAAAATGAGTATATATTTGGTTTTAATGAGATGCATGATTGGTTTGGATTTCCTTTAGATGGGCAAGTTTTTGCTTCTCAACACTTTGTAGCATCTAATTATTGGAAGAAATTGACCGGTTTAGCTTGTTTTACACCTAAAAAATCAACTAATAGGTTATTTTAGAGTAACGCTATCCTACTTTTTCATAGGTATTTGTGTAATGCTTTGTTTGGACAAGTTGAGAGTAACAAAGTCCAAACAAAGCATCTTTTTATGCTATCATTGTTGTAGGCTAAACGGATTCCGTGTTTTATTTCCTTTATTTTCGATGGTTTATACTCAGCTTCCGTGTCAAAGACCGAAATAGTGGGGATGGGGGATATGGTGACTGGCATTATTTTGGGGTGTTTGGGGCAATTAAGTGGTTTAAAACCAGAAGAGGATGAGAGGATTCAGATGCTTGATGTGGTGTTTTTGAAGAATTCGCAGTTGATTACTCGGGTTGGTTGGCCGCCCAGATTTTTGTCTTATGAAGAACGTACTGCCAAGTCCTTGGCAGGAAAGGGTAAGGCCAAGGCGCTTGTTAATGAAGTTTCCTCTGAAGATGATTTCGAGGATGAATATTCAGTTTCTGGGGCTCAAGAAGGAGTTAGTTATGCGGGTTGGTAGTAGGTCCTCAATCGTTTAGATGTTATGGATGCTGCCAACCAAAATCTTGCTGCAAAGTGGATGGAATTAAGACTCACCTTAAGGATTTGAGTCGCAGTCACAAGTCGATTCACCGAAAATTAATGTCCTTTTTTCGCAAGCAGAATTTTGAGTTCTTTCCTTCACCGTCGGGTTCTCCTAGTGGCACTTCTTGAGGGGAGTTTTTCTTAACCTTTCTTAGCCTTTCTTGTCATTTGGGTTTCAAATTGGGGTCAATGTGAATTTTTAAATATGAGGAAGGGATGTTAAACTTTGTGATTATATTTGTGTGCATGTGTTTGTTTAGGTTCTGATACGGATCATCCAACCATTAAAGACCCTTTGAAGATGCCTAGTGGTCCAGTCACAAGAGGGAGAGCTAAGAAGCTGAAGATGGCTATGACAACCTATGTGCAAGGCTTTGTTACTCAAGAACTACATGAAGATGCCTTTAAGAAGTGTTATAAAGAGCTTGAAGGAGGCTTTCACAAAGTACTTAGCCTTTTGGAAGCTTCTAGTGAAATTGGGTCAACTTAAGTCATTTTTGGGTTTATTCTACTTTGGGCTTTAATTGTACAAGTCATGTGCTTCATTTAAAGGTCACATGACTCATTTATTTAATGACTTAATGGGCTAAACGTGATGGGCTTTTAAATTTGGTTTAGTTTAGTTATTTTTGGGTTTTAGTTAGTCTTTATTTTGGGCTTTAAACAATTCGGCCCACTCTTTTCTTAATGGGCTTTAAACAATTCGGCCCACCATATAAATAGGCTATTATGGATTGTAAACTGCAGATTTGGATAATATTCATTGGCATAGCCGAATTTTCTTTGCTTAGATTGAGAGTGAATTGCTTTCTTTTCTATCGCATGAAGAATTTGATTAACTTATCAATTGTTTGATTGTGGCATTTTTCAGGTTCTTTAATTCCCAATTATTTGCGTTTCCATTCACAGGTTGATTGGGGGTTCAATAGGGAGGGTGTTTATCTGATTTGGTTTGCTATTCGAATTGTATGTGTGGGTTTGTAGCTCGCTAGCTATTGGGTTCCGCATCAGGTTCTATAGCATGTGTTTGTTTTATGTTATTGTGTTGATATGCATGATTGTTAATGGTAGGTGTTATTTCTTTTTTATTTTTAGTATATGAATATATGTTTTATCTTTATTTTCTCCATATTTATAAGTAGTTTCTTTACATGTTAATCTTGATTATGTTTGAGGTAAATTTTGATGTTAATAATTAACTTTTGTATACTCAATTGGTAGAATTTTAAAGTTTCATGTAGTATAAGTTTTAGATTTTTTTTTTATCTCTTTTTAATATTTTCAAGGTCTGTAGAATGTTTAGTCTATTTTCTAGTTAAAGTTAAATGATAGGATGGTAAGGATTTAAGTTTAGGTTCTAAGGATTTAAGTATCCTTAAGGAAACTATAGCCATAATATGAATAACTTGTTTTTAATAATGGATAAGGACACATAAAGAAAGAAAAAAAAAAGAGAAAAGGAAATTAATGCTTGTTGATGTTATGCATTTCGAGTAAGTTGTGTGTAAGTGAGTTTGCTTCTTATTTACATTCATTTGGAAAGAATGTGTGATGTCACAAGTAAGTAAATAAGTAAATAAAAAAAACTAGTGGGATGGAGCATAAAATGCACCCACTAAACATAAAAAAAAATGAGTCTAAAAATGCCATGAGAAATGCAAGTGAATGCATGTGCTTAATCTTTGTCCTAGATGGCTACTTTTGTTTTTAGAATTTCTAAATTTGAAGACTAACATTTTGGCTAGATAGCTTGATTAGCATCTTGACTCTATATTCATTGATCTTGTTCTTAACAGATTGAGATAATTTTTAAATTTATTATGTATGCTATGCAACTTGTTTTATCTATCATTGTTGAGCATTGGGAGTTTAATTGTTGACTATCATTTCTTTAACTTCTTTTATAGTTAAGATAACTTGTTTTGTTGCTACATCTATTTTGGAGAAGATAAAAATTGTATTTATTCTCTTACTTAGATTTTTGAATTTGTGCTTGAGGACAAGCAAAAGTTTAAGTGTGGGCGATTTGATATGAGCTTGAAAAGTTCATATATTGGTTATGTTATATGTAAGTTTGTGATGTTATATGTTTAGTTTAAGTAATATTATGTAGAGTTTGGTGTCTTTTATGTGTGTTCGTGTGTTTTGTTGTTTTGTAGGAGTGTTGGAGTCTTTTTGAGCTAAAATGGTGCAAAGAGGAAGAAGAAAGAGCTTCAGCATGCTCTGTCGTGAGCGCGACCCTTATCGCGAGCGCAACAGAGGTATCCGTTAGGCAGTTATTTTTGAAAAGTTGCTTGAATGGGACATGATTCTTCACCAAAGTTTGTGTACTTCTAGAAAGGTGTTTGAAGGATGATGACCATTGGGTTATTATAAAAAGATGAAGTTTACAAGAAGCATGATAGATATATATAGATAAAAGTTAGAGAGAGATATAGATAAGAAAAGTAGATAGAGAGTTTCCTAAGTAGAGTTTAATATTTTGGAAAGGAAGGAAAGACAAAGAACAAAGAAGAAGAAGTAAACATCCAATTATGAGTAAAGGATTGAGAGATCATCATTTATTTATTTATTTTCAACTTATCTTTGTTGTAATATTTGAATGATGTCTTTTAGGAACTTGAATTATTAATTTTGTATACTACCCATTCTAATTAGTATAACTAAATCTTTATTTGCAAAATTGCCTGACAGTATTATTTGCATTTAATGTTATTAAATGTTCATTATAACTATGAATGTAGTCGAGAGATATGTTCTTACTTAAATATATTAGAAATTCATTATCATTATCATCATTAGATAGATCGGGATGCTTAAGATAATTGTTATAGGTTGATCAAGTGTTTTTAAAATATATGAATATGCTAATCTAAGTCTATAATGAGAATTAAGATTTAGAAATCATACTTATATATTTTAGGCATTCTAATTCATATCTAGAGAATGAATTAGGGTTATAACACAACTTGACTTGCAAAACAAATATTAGTATAAGAGAATAATTATCAAGTTTTATTCTACTACAAATGATTGATTATATTTGTCACCTTCCTTTACATTTAAAATAGGTTTAATTTATGTCATAATAAAAAGTAGTTTAGACTAAAAATCAAATTGTGAAAACTATAAACAAAATAGAAAACAAGTAATAGTGAGTACTAAAATAATTATTCCTCATGGGATCGATATCTTAATTACTATAAGGGAAACCGTGCACTTGCGGATTTCACACAACACAATTCTCCCCTCCTTAAAAGAATTTCGTTATTAAAATTCATACTTGTACTGAAAAGTTGAGGATACTATGGGCTTATCATTGATTCATGTTCCAATTTGCTTCCTCAATACCATGGTGCTGCTATAGAACTTTTAACAATGGTACCTGCTTATTTCGCAACTGTTTAACTTCTCATGCTAAAATGGCTTTCGGTTCTTCATCATAAGTCAAGTCCGGTTGCACTTGTATATATGGCACTGGTAAAATATATGACTCATCCGAAGGATATCTCCAAAGCATGGACATATGGAACATATCATAAGCCACTGGTCTGATTTGTTCAAAGATCTCATAAGGTCCTATAAATTTCGGACTAAGCTTGCCCTTTTTACTAAACATGAGTATTTTCCTCCACAGTGACACTTTCAAGAAAACTTTGTCCCCAACTTCAAACTCGATATCCTTTCTCTTCAAATCAGCATAAGACTTATGTTGGTCACTTATAGCTTTCAAGCTCTGTTGAATTACTCGAACTTTTTCTTTTGTGTCTTTGATTATTTTTGGACCAATTATCTTATGTTCATTCAGATCCGTCCAGCACATTGGAGTTCTACATTTCCTGCCAGACAGAGCTTCATAAGATGCCATCCCAATACTGGCATGATAGCTATTGTTATAGGCCAATTCTATTAGTGGAATGTACCTATCCTAACTTCCAGGAAATCTAAAACACATCCTCGTAGCATATATTCTAGCACTTGTATTACCCTTTTAGGCTGTCCATCGATTTGTGGATGAAAAGTTGTGCTAAAGTTAAGCCGGGTACCCAAGTTGGTTGTAATTCTTTCCAAAACCTTGATGTAAACCATGTATCTCGATCGGATACAATTGACAGTGGAATACAATGCAATCAAACACTTTCATTCACATACAATTCAGCTAACCGATCCATAAAGTAGTCAAGTCGGATCGGTATGAAATAAGCTGACTTTATGAGTCTATCTACTGTTATCCGTACCGAGTCATACTTCTTCTATATAAAGGGGAGACCATTTACAAAATCCATTATAATGCTATCCTATTTGGACTGTGGAAATAGAATGGTATTCAGCAAACATGATGGAATTTGGTGTTCATCTTTCACTTGTTAACAAGTCAAACATTTAGAAACATAATCTACTACATCGTTCTTCATAACTAGTCAATAATAAAATTGCTTCAGATCCTAGTACAGTGTGCTACCCAAGGATGCATAGTGAATACAGTGTTGTGGGCTTCATGTAGTAATTTCTTCTTCAGTGTTTTGTCAGCTAGTACACAAAGCTTGTTCTTATAATACAAACTACCATCCTCTTTTACTGGATAATCCATTTGTCTTCCTTCTTGTACAACATGTACCATCTATTGTAACTTAGGATCCTCTTTTTGAGCTTTGACAATCATTTGCCTCAAATCAGGTTTAGCTCTTAATTGAGCTATGAGAGCTCCATCGGGTACAAGTTGCCATCTACTGTGTTGCAGTGACAATGCTAAAATTATCTTTCTGCTCAAAGCATTTGCCACTATATTAGCTTCACCTAATTGATAATTCACTATACAATCATAATCTTTGAACAATTCCCGCCATCAATGTTGTCTCAACTTGAGCTCTTTCTGTGTAAGGAAGTATTTGAGACTTTTAAGATCTGTGTATGTTTTGTATCTTTCACCATATAAGTAGCGTCGGCATATTTTTAAAGCAAACACTACTGCTGCCAACTCCAGATCATATGTGGCATAGTTCTATTCATGCAGTTTCAATTGCGTTGAAGCATAAGCCACTACCTTACCATCTTGCATCAGCACACATCCCAATCCATTCCTTGAAGCATCACTGTACATAGTGTATTCTTTTCCCGGTGTAGGTTGAGTCAATATAGGAGCTTCTATAATCATTTTATTAACTATTCATGTAACAACCCAATTTGGCCCTAGTAGAATTTCGGAATTTCTGTTCGAAAATTCAAGAGTTTGTGTGTATAAGAGAGTGTATTTGAGTAAGTGGTTGTGTGTGGGTTTTATCGCGAGCGCGATAGTGTCGCGGGCGCGACAGAATGCTTCCTGTGAAGTCTAATTGAGTTGGATTATTTTGGATTACTTGATGTGTATTGGACACATGGCAGCATAGGGGTGAGACAAGTGGCAAGAGATATACATGTATTTGACCAAGGGATATACATGTATTGATGAGGTGAAGTGGCATTTAATAGGAATATTTAATGTGGGATAAGGGATTGGAAAGCACAGCTATGCTTTTGGATTTACACAGCCGTGTTTTTAGCACATTAATGGATTTAGATGAGGATTGACTAGCTGCCCCATTTTTTCCTCTTTATCCCACGTTACCTTTTGGCTTTGAGTTTGTTTTTCTTTCTTTATTTCCTTGCTTTTCTGTCGTGCTCCCTCTCTTGCTCTTTGAGTGAGCCTCTTGGGTTAGTTGAAGAGAGAGTTGTGAAAGATAGAGTTGATCCTTGAGAAGGTTAGTTTGGTTGGTTTTTCGATCTGACCTCCTTTTTCTTTCTGTTTTTGATTTAAAATGAAAAACAAGGTTTGATTCTTGGATTTTCTTTGTATGATTCTGTTGTAGTTGAGGACAAGAAAGTGGATAAAGGCAAAGAGAAGATCGAAACGAGTAGAGAGCTGTGATCAAGCTCCTAGAGGTCGGGATCGTGTGTGATTTTAATTTCTATGTATTTTGATTACTTGCGGTATTTGGTGATATAGGTGTACATATGTTTGTGATATATGTGTGTATATGTGTTTATGAGTATGTGACTTGATCATTTGAGTATGTATTGATGATAAAGTTTGGTTTTGGCAATTTTTGTTCAGTTGTCATCTGACCTCCGTGTAATGTTTTTATCATAAGTATAGTTATAGACCTCGAAATTGAGTTATTCTTAAGCCAATAGAACCATGATTTCTATATCTATAAAAGTTTCATAAATAACTTTGAGCAAATTCTTGCTCTAAGACCTTGAAAATGGGCCAAAACAGAGGTGTCTCTAACTTGGCCGGTTCATTTGACCAGTTCAGATTACTTAGAGTATATCTGATGTTATAAATGTTAAATTGACTTAAAAATTGTCCCATTTGAAAGTTAACATCCTAGGGAACAAATTTTAAGAATAAAGTTTTGCCTAAAAATGAGGTCTAGATGTTGGTTTAGGCTATACAAAATAGAGTAGTAAATCAGTCCTGAGTTTTCGTTTCTGTTTTGCTATTTTGGGTATGTCACGGTGGCAACCAATTGGTCACCACCATGACCAATGCCCAGAAAAGGTAGAATCGAATGTTTTTGGACCTCACGGTGACAACCAATTGGTTACCACCGTGACCACCCCCTGATATGCATATTTTGAGTGTTTTTCTTCCCGAAATGCACCCGAACTTCATGGTAAGTTCCTATAGCATGTCCAACTCATTTCTAACCTTATGAAATGAGTATGTGAGTGGTTGTCAATTGAAATTATAGGTGATTAAAGCTATAGCATAAGAGTTTAATAATGAAATTAAATGTATATATGCTTTTTAATTATTGAACATGATATGCATGTGATATTGATCATGTATGATTGAATCATAATGTGTGAAGTCTATGAACATTTAAAATGCATTGTGCATTTGATTAGTTAGTAATGTAGAGTGCAAAGATGCATTGATATTATATGGCTACATGCGAGTATATGCATAGGGTATATATATGCACATGGTTTGCTCCATTAATATGTAAATAGTGTATAGTGTTCTTGAATGAACAGTAGAGTGCATGCAATGTATATGATATAGAGTATAGAGTCTTTGTGTTTAGCCTGACTGGCCATAGCAGTGGATAGATAAGCATGCTTATAAAGGGATTATCGAGTGCAGCTGCCCATGTTCCGCCCTGTTTGGGCGAAGCGGGTCGACCTCCGAGAATGGTCATTAATAGAGATAGATGAAAATGTTTTGTGACTTCGGTCTATCGAAAATATTTTTATAGTGTCCCGTATCCGCAACTAAAGGAAGTCAGGCCTGTTTTGTTAAAGGTTGTGTAGTGAACTTGAGATGATTAAAAGCATTGCTTTGAATAAATGCTATAGCACATGAGAAATGTTACATGAATGCGGATACATGATAGTGTATATTTGAATAGTTGATCTGTACAAGTGTGTGAAAGTTATATGCTTGAGTTATAGTGCACATGAATAAGAAAAAGAGTAGATGTTATTTACATGTGAGCTCATAGTTGAGCAGGTAACCTGTACACGTATAAGAGATATATGCATGAATTTATTTGATTTTGTTATATGAAATATGTGATTTATGTGTGACTTCGGAAAGAAGTCCTTTGCATTATTTTCATCCCCACTAAGCGTTATCGCTTAGCACAGATGTTTACTTCCGTGTAGGTACAGGTTCGGATCAGTGAGCGGGCATCTGCGGGTCAAGGCCACTAGGAGCTTTTGCTATATCTTTTGCATAAGTTAGAGATAGAGTTGGTGATGTTTTGAGTAACATCATTATGTAATACAAGTCAAGGAATCACATGTAAATGTATATGTAATGTTAAATGACAGCAGGTTGTCATATGAACATGTAAAAAGATAAATATGTATATAAGTAGTTAATATGAATTACATGTTGGGTCCTAGTGCAGTATTATTTTATTTATTATTCTTATATGGATGTGTATAATACTATCGCTTCTGCTAGTGTATGTATATGTACATGTATGCGTAAGTGTCCCCGTGGCGCCCCGATATCCTTCCAGGGGGTATTGGGGTGTTACAATTCAAAACTGGCCTAGCACCTATCAGTCTATTCAAATTTCACCCCTTTTCGAAGTAACTTGATAAGTGGAGAAGCTATCACAGAAAATCTCTTTGCAAACCGTCAATAGTATCCAGCTAAACCTAAGAAACTTCTCACTTTAGTCACATTCCATGGCGGTCTCTAGTTCACAATGGCTTTAACTTTAGTAGATTCAAACCCTGATGCCATCTAGGAATGAAACTTTCTTAAGCTAAAAATCACACTTGCTTAACTTAGCATAAAGCTGCTTTTCCCTTAGAGTTTGAAGTAGTATTTGCAGATACTATGTAGGTTCTTGTTCATTCTTTGAATACATTAGAATATTATCAAAGTACACCACTACAAACTGGTCCAGGTAAGGTCTGAACACTCGATTCATCAAATCCATACATTACAAGAAATTACACCTTTTATGACGCAAAAAATTATCATGAAAAATTCATTTTTCGTCGCTGAAAAGATAAGGTGACGAATTTTTATCATCACAGAGAACGTAACGGTAGGCGCGTAACATAAAAATTTACGTGACAATTTAGTTATTTGTCACCGTAAGTATATTTTTTGTGACGAAAATAATTATTGTCATCTTTATTTCTTACTTTTCATGACAAAAATTATGTCACAAATAAAATTATATTTCGTCATATTATATTGTTTATCGTCACAAAAGATTGTCATTTTTTATGACAAATTTAAAATTCGTCACGAAATTAAATATTTTTAATGACGAAACTCTGCTTCTAGTTAAAACCATTAAGTATTGGTTATGTAATTATCGTCACAAATAAATATAATTTTCGTCATAAAATATTTAATGTCGTCATTAAATCTAATACTTTAAGTGACAAAAAATAATTTCGTCATTAAATTAATGTATATTAATGATGAATATAAGTCATCATATTATTTTACAAATTAGTGACATAAATACAAACAAAAATAATTGTCACAAAAAATAGTTTTAGTGACAATTTTTTATTGTCATTAAATTATATTTTTTATTGCAATATTAATATCGTAATTGTAAACATTATATCGTAATTCATGAACTAACAAGTTGACAAATTATGACAAATATACTTGTCATATATGCGTTATATTAAAAATGACACATTTTAAATTTAATGTTATACAATCAATTAAATTTCTAAAAAACATCTAATATAATGTATTTATTCAAATAAAAGGTTAAATAAAAACATACTACCTAATGCAAAAAATTAAATTTGCATCTTAATCCAGAAATAAAATCTGTTGAAACTTCAAAATTTGCATCCTGTTCCTACAAAAAAAAAAGCATATATTAGATAAAAAAAACTCAATCATGTAACACCCTTAATCTATACACACACTACGGTTCCAACGATACTTGATTATCTTAAACTACTCTTAAGATTGTTGCGAAACCCGGTTAATATTAACTAAAACAATTACCTCTTAAATTATGGAATTCTTCTAATAATGATAGGCTTTATCATATAAAATACACTATATTAATGGCAGATTAAAAAAAAAATTGACATCCTTATTTAAAATGCAGGTATGCAGAAAATAATTCAATTGATAACTAAAATTGATGCAAAAAAAAAAGCCAGAACATTTAAAACTGTAACAATGTAGGAGCAACTAAGTCCCACTGAACTACACAATCACATGAGGTAAACCAACAAATAGACATATAACTGTGCAACGAGATGTAATAAATCAGAAACGTACACCGATGTAACTCTTGAACAAGAAATTCCGAAGCCTATTTAATTAATTTGAACTCACCAAGTGACACAGACTCACGAAACTATACAAAATTTACTTTCAAAAAACATCAAATGACAAGATCAAATGACTATATGGCTAAAAAGAACAATAAGTAGTTTAAAGAAAAAGAATATAAGCTCACCCAGTATTAGGATCAATAACATCCCTAGAATTAGCTTCATGTTCACATAAGCAGCTTTGGATAGCCGTTGTCCTTGAACAGTATGCAAATTCTTCAATTCTTTGTGAGTATCTCTAAGAGCATCCTCAAGAGTAGTATTATGAAAAAGGAAAAGATAGAAAAAAAAAAAAGGAAATTATCAATCTGCAATCGATGGATTGAACTTGACTGCAACCATTGAAATCACCCCACTAGCAAAGGTAAATTGAAATACAAAAGCAAGAAATCTTGGAGAACATTTTTGGAAGCTTTCTCTTCCTTTCTTTTTCTTCTTTTTTTGTATTATTATACAGCAAGTTGAATAAAAAAAATTTGAAAAAAAAAAAGTTATGCCAAAATCCAAACAGTTAAACAGTTAAGAAAACCGATGAGACAAGTCAAGACAAATAACTTCAAAATGGATATCGGAAACAAATAGTGTAAACTATATTGCATGTGAATAAAGGACCAATTAAAGGTTATAATGAAGGTTAGTTAATCACCTTCTTTATCTAATACCCAAAAATTAAAAAATTAATTTAGATAAATGGCAAAAACACAATCTCTAACATTTTAATCAGTTTTCAATCAAAATTTTATTGTTTAAATTTATATCTATATAATTAAATAACTAACGCAATCCTAGTAGTCTACAGTAAAATCTTTGATCAGTTATTCACCAAGTGCATTATATATTTTTTATAATCTATATAATTTATAAAATCTTATATATATATATAAAATGGTGAAAGGGTCAGTATATATTAAGTTTTTGCCCACACACACATATATACATAGCATTTATTTATTCTTTTTCTTTTTGTTATTAAAGGGTGTAGGAGGGAATTTTTATACATTCTAGAATAAATAGTATTTTAATGGTATCTTATTTTCATGGTAATAAATGTTGGATATTTTTTTAAAAGATTTCATGAAAAATAATAAACAGTTTGTTTTTGCCATTTGTCTGCCAATTCAAATTCTCAATGGAATAAGAAAGTTTTTTTCCAAAAATAAGGTGACATGTAACCATAACAGGAAAAGATTTCTCATGACCCTCAACCTAAGAAATAACTCAATTCGTCAATTACTTTGTATGATATCAATGCTCTTCTATTAATTTAGTGATTGACACTTAACAGCAAATGTCTATCTATAAATATTGCAACTAAATGAACAGGTAAGTAATATAGGATACAGGACCATGGCTTTAGAAAAGTTGTCAAGTTCCACCAGCACATAGGTGTATAAGATTACCTGAGATACACAGATTTAACCACACAGGGCTAATAGTAGTATGCAATTTGTACTCCAAACACAATATTGCAGTTTTTATTGAAAACCAAAATCTAATCCTTTTGCAATGCATTTCAATAAGAACAAAGGGAGCAGCTTTTATAGTTGTTCCACATTATCGTATCAGGCTTGAAATTATAAGGCAAATCTGAGTTTATCCATTTATCCTCTTCTGTCATCTGCTAATGGCCTTACACTTATTTAACAAATTGAAAACATGAAGTTATCATAATTACTAGGCCTTCTTTTACAGAAGCTTCTGTTCTGGATTGAACATCCATGATCAAATTTCATATCCTATCTCTCAGATTATCATCATGATAAGATGCGCATATACAATATAACTAATTATCCAACATAATAATAACAGCAAATTTCATGCTAAAATCTACAGGAGTTTTCGTCTATGAAGCACGGATACTTCAGCAGAGGAGCGTATCCCGTATCGGATACCGTATCCGATACGATACACGTCCGATACGCTACGATACACGTATCGGACGGCACTGAGTTTTGGATACTTTATTGAGGGGTTGGATACACGTATCGGACGTCACTGAGTTTTGAAAAAGTTTTTCTTTCATTTTTTCTCAATTAGAAAGAAAGAAAGAGTTAGATTTGTTCTTTTGTTATATAGAGATAGAGAAAGAGAGGGATTTATTTTCTTGAGAGAGACAGAGAAAGAATGGAGGGGCAAATTTTGAGGACCAGTGGGAAGAAGGGGCCGTGATGATTGCGTTGAGAAAGATGGAGGAGATGGAATGTGGACCGTTTGATTGCCTTAAATGAGATTTTAGAAGTGGGAAGGGTTGTTTGGCTGGCAGGTAAAAAAGAAAGCTGGCAAACAAAAAAAAAGCTGGCAAACAAGGGGATTGATTGAAGAAGACACTCAAAATGTGTTTTTTTGTGTAAAGAATAACATGTTATTATATGTTTTTTTTTTTTAAATTGAATTTTGAATTTTGAGAAAAACTAAACAATCTTATCAGTTTTAATTTTAATAAAATAAAATAAATATATTATTATTAATTTTTAATTATCGTATCTATAACGTATCGTATATTTATTTTTAAAATTTTGCCGTATCCCCGTATCGTACTGTATCGTATCTCCGTACCGGTATACGTATTCGTGCAACATAGGTTTTCGTCCCCATCTTTTAGCCAAAAAAAAATCAATACTCTTCAACCATCAAACAACACAAATATTTTATCCAAAATAATCCAGAAGTCGTGTAAAAAATTAAAAAAAATAAAAACAAATAGATTTAGATTATATACCATAGCTCTATAGGGTTTGATCGTCCTTCAAGATCCAACCCTTGTAAATTAGACGTTGCTGATCAGCGGGCACATCGTACTTCTCAGCAAGCTCTGCTTTGAAAGCTTGGACGATGGCAGATAAGCTAATAGCAACCGAGAATTTCGCACCGTTAGAACATCTAATATTAATGGTAACAGCATCTCCACCGCCTGTCGATTCAGATACCTCATCAGTAGCTCCATTGCCTCCTCCCATCCTTTAACAATTAATGCTAAACCCTAAACCTAGATTGGATAATCGCCGAGAGAGAGGGGCAGAGCGCGAGGCAGACACAGAGAGGAGAGCGAAGCAGAGGGCGAGTGAGATAAGCGAGTGCGTAGGCTTTATTGTGGGATCCATTTGTGGGTTTATTGAAGGAGATTGAGATAAGCGAGTGCATAGGCTTTGTTGTGTGCCTTTGGTTTTGGGTTAGCTTTGCCCTCTGTAGAAGCCTCTCTCTGTCCCTGTGTATATCTATAGATTGTAATAGATTGTAAGCCTTAAGAAGAGAAAGGGCATTGGCTTATTATTTAGTGTTGGCCTTGACCACTGAGGAATGTCCTTGGAAACGTCATTTTCTTCAACACCTACACGGATGAAACACCCGTGCTAATCGTATAGCTTAGTGGGGAATAAAAATGAAATGGATGACCACTCACAGCAGTCATCATTAAATGCACACATATGATGAGCATCAATAGTTATAGCATATAATGAAAACTCTATTTAAACATACATAATAAGAGAGTTATACAATAATTCAATTCATGCTTTATCATTTTCAACCATTTCACATTTATCTCACTTCAGTATTAAGTATAACTGTGTTTCCCAAAAGAATGGATTAAAGGGAAAAATAATAGTAGGTACCCGTAGGTACAAATAAATATGCCAGTAGGCAACTGTCACAGTATGGTTCAGTAGGTACCCGAAGGTATAATGGTAGGAGACACATATTCTCAAATAATGACACAAATGCCATCTACGGTTGGCTACAACAATGGTAGTCCCTATAGACATGCTTATCTATCCACTACTCGGTTTTAAGCAGGCTAATAGTCATACATATACTTTCATACCAATTATATTGAATCAATAGTATACATGTTATAATCACATTAATTTTGACATGTTCATATAGTATTCATAAATATCTCAGAGTTTGCATTATTCAATAGGTGTGCAACTTTTCATCAAAACATAGCATTTACATAAATTATTCTAACACATTTGCATTGCATTCATGTCACCATTTTATTTAAATTCATGTAGTATCAATAAATTAATCAATTTATACTAATTAATAATGATAGACAAATAACACAGTCATTTCAGATTAATTCAAAGTTCATTCGGTCAATATTTACATCTATTAAAATTTTGACTTTTAGAAGTCACCGGTGGTAAGGAAACCCTGGCCACCACGTGGCATGGCATACTTAAATTTCTAAGGAGGTAGAAGCATTTTACATGGTGGTGAGGAATTCACACGGTGGTGAGGAATTCCTGACCGCCGTGAGGGTCAATCTGAAGGCAAAATTTAAGAAACAGAATACATTTACACAGTGGTGAGGCTATCCTGACAACCGTGAGGGTCACCAAATGGTAGGAAGAAAAGCTTGACCACCATGTGGATCAACACAACATCAATATTTTCTTCCCAAAACACAATTACATGGTGGTCAGGACTATCTGACCACCGTGTGACCATACAGATATGCCTAATTTACACAAGGCTGAATTCATCCACTAACTTGCATTTTTGAACCTGGAAACAACATTTCTTAGAGGGGCTTTCAATTTCCACCTTTAATGACCTTTCTTTTAAGTGTTATTGCAAGAGAAGTTTAGGCTATTGAGCAACCCTGCCTCTGAAAGTGATCCCGGCTTACTTACTCAAGCATCTACTACCCCACAACAGGTTACTTTGATTTAAGTCTTCTAACGCGGCAGCTCCTTGCTTGGGAATCGTTGCTAATAAGAACATTAATTTTTTATGTCTATGGGTATGGCTCCCTACGTTACTCGAGGTGGATTTGCAGGTTGTGTGCCCCTAGCTGGATTGTGAAAGGATTACTTTTCACAACCTAGCCCGCTGTGCATGACAGTTTGCCGAGGTATAAGATATCATAAGGGATCAACTGTCCTTTCAAGATGGAGAGCTCACCACTACTTTTGTCTCAGGATATCATCAACTTTGGAGACAGTTACTTATGAAGCCCAACATTCAAGAGTTTAAGGGATGCAATTTCCAAACCATCACTAAATGCAAAACCTAGGTTATCAATCCTATAAAGGATAATATGTCATCATGGTTGAGCCATCATGGTGACAAAGGTGCAAGCAACAGATGAAAGATATGAATACTATCTTTGTATGAAATACCGCTCTTATTGCCTTTAATTGACTTGTTCAGACACATGTTCCAAACTTGTTATAGTGATAAATATTTTTTTTACATGTTAAGCATATACTCAATCCTAGTTTATGCATGCATTTTTATGTACCTACACCACATGGAAATAATGATAATCACGACATGACATTCAATTCAAAAACATATGTTTTCTTTTAATCCCAAGGGGTGACACCTTGAATGTATCCAAGTCCTATCGCCAATCAACCCTCGTAGGTTATACCATTTTCTCTTGTCCCCAAATTTTTTGTTAGAATGCCATTTTTCGATTTTTGCCCTAGCAAGGTGCCCAATTTTAGTAAGGCCGCACTTTTTTGGTTTTTGACCTATAAGGCTTTACTTTCTCTTCTTTTGAATCCCAGTTTCAACTGTTTAAGCACTAGACCGCTTTCTTTCAAGTTGTGGCCTTGACTTTCTTCTTAAAAGATGGGTGCCATCCTCTTCTAATAAATTTGATTATGGTAGTAGGCTCTTATTTGGCTCTCATCCAACAGGTTAAATTGTTGTAGCTTGCTATCAACCCATTTTAACTCTAGATGTTTGGCTTCTGAGGCAACCCTCAGTGACTAAAGCTCAATCTCAACCAGTAGCATAGCATTCATCCCATAAACTAGGGAGAAAGGCATGGCTCCTATCAAAGTTTTAGCCATTATTTTGTACTCCTACGGTGTGTGCAGTAGCTTGTCTACCAAACCTTTATAACTCTACACTGTCTTATTTAGGATCTTTTTAAGGTTCTTATTGGCTACCTCAATTGCCCCATTTGCTTGTTGACAATAGGGAAAAGACTTATGGTCCTAAACCCTATACTTTTATAGCGTTTATTTGGTTTATACCTGAAACTACACCCCATTATCAAACACTGTGTGATAAGGGACCTATATCCGTATATCAAGTTCTTCTCAATGAATCGAGCCATCTCTTGTGCCTCCAACTTCTTGAAGGACTCAGCTTCTACCTACTTGGTGAAATAATTGATGGCTACCATGCTATACCTGTGCCCATTGGACGATATTGGGTGTATTTCCACGATAACGTCTATCCCCCAAGCTGCAAATGGCCAATGAGAAGATAGATTGTATAACTCAATAATAGGAAATGACTCAAATCTCTATATCCTTGCAATTTATGATAAAGCTTTATGTATCTCGAGCAATTGCTATCCATGGTTATCCAAAAGATTGGTGCATAATTTTCTTCATGAGTGCCAAGCCATTCATATGCATACCACAGGATCCATTATAAATTTCCTCCATCATCTTCTGAGCTTCTCTCTCATCCACAAACCTCGGTTAAATGTAATCAACTTGCTTTTTGTACAGAATACCATCCATATTAATGAACCGAGTAGACAACTTTCTAATCATCTGTTGATCTTTATTTGAAGCTTCCTCACAAAAAACTAACTTCTCCAAGTAGTTATGAATGTCATAGTATCAAGGGTTCCCATCCGCTTCCTCAATGACTGTAAGCTATTTAGTCCCGTAGCACGACTTGCTTAAGCTAGTGATCACTTCTAGTTTTATAGCTATTCATTTTGAGTTATCCCACATGGAAACCAGTGGTGCTAGAGCGTCTGTTAGCTGATTCTCATCTCGAGGAACATGTTTAAATGTAGAAGTTTTAAATTGGTCACTGAAGTTCTTGAGGTACTCCACATATTGTACTGACCTTTCTTCCCAAATAGACCATTACCCCCTCGCTTGGTGAACTACTAGGGATTAATCACTTAATATTTCCACTATTTTTGCCCTTAGGGCTATCAACACTTCTATTCCATAGATGCAGGCTTTGTACTCGGCTTCATTATTGGTTACCTAGTTCCCTAAATTTTTTAGCCAATGGGAGCTTCTCATCATCGAGAGTAATAAGGATATCCCCAGCCCTAGTGCCTTGATTATTGGTAGCTCCATCAAGGAGCATCTGCCAACCTTAAACTAGTATGGCTGATACATTTTCATCTAGTAACTCATAATCAACCTGGTCACCTTCCAACGGATGGTCGGCTAAGAACTCTGCAACTGCCCTACCCTTGATTATTCTTTTTATCACATTCTCAACTTCGAATTCCTACAGGAGCAGTAACCATCTTCCCATCTTTCCTATAAGAGATGGTGCAGTCTGAAGGTACTTAAGCGGATTGTGTTTAGCCATGACCTAGACAGGATAGGAGTGGAATTAATGCCTTAACTTCTTCAAGGCCCATATAATTACCAGACAAATTTTTTCCATATCCGCATAGTTGGCCTCATACATAAGGAATTTCTTGCTTAAGTAATGTGGGAAACTTAACCCCTGATTCATCTTCTTAGGCGATCAAGGCACCGATTGAATTCTACTTTACTGCTAAATAGAGGATCAAAGGTTTACCCCATCGCGGTGGTTGAAGGATATGAGGGTTTAACAAATATTCCCTGCTTGTGTCGAAAGCCTTCTAATAATCATCATTTCATTTGACTGGCTAATCTTTTCTCAAAATCTTAAAGATTGGCTTACAGATAAAAATGAGCTTAGCAATAAACCGACTGGTATACTGAATTTGCCCCATGTCACTATGGTATATTCATCCAACATATCGGCCTACATGCAAATAAGTAACATATTTAGAAAACAGCAATAACATTTAGACAAAGTATATAGGAATAATAATAATAATAATAATAATAATAATAATAATAATAATAATAATAATAATAATAATAATAATAATAATAATAATAATAATAATAAGGCATACCGTCGCCCCCAATGAAGCTCCAATTTTGGTTATCCAATGTTTAGTTCTTGATATATACCACTGCATGTATTGCAACCTTAGATGTAAGGGTGAATAAGCAATGAAGTAATTACAACTCGATTATGTCGATTGACCCACTCATAAAATTTTCCAGTTTTGATCAATGTGTCCTCTTAAGTCAATAGAATGCACAAAATCATAATTTTCTAGTACTGATGGAATTAAGTCCATTCCAAATTGCTAAAGATACCAATCAGGTTGGTGCCACTCAATTATATCTATGAAAACATATTAATGGCACAACTGATCTCCAACTATAATGTCCATTTATACAAAAAAAAAATGAAAATAAGTACATCAGACTCTTATGCAGCTCCCAGTCCATCTAAAAACAATTTACAAATGGTCAAAATGTTGTCGCAATTTTTCTTTTTAATGCATGAGATTGAACAATTTATCATGGCTAAAACATAAATATAAACCATATCAAAACGTTGTATGTCTAACTCCAGATGATATGTATTCACATCTTTACTATTATTATTGCTCAAATCAATAGAGGATTGCCACCTGATGCACAACAATTAATCAACTTTTCAAAAAATTGTATAAACAATTGAAAATAAAAATATCCCAACATAAAAACAAATGAATAAAATTTACCCATGCCTTAAGGCATACTATAGTTTAGAACAAATGCATTTATAAAAGATGGACAAAATTGAGGCAATCTTTCCCATGCCCACATTTGTATTAACTGTTGATAATCACCAAGTCCATTTGCAGTTTGAAGGGTTGCACGATATAACTCCCTGTGCAACCATGCCAAGTATAACACAATATCTAAGCACGAGTGAAGCATTGTATATGGTACTTAGTAGCATCGGGCGATAAAGAATTAAAAGTCCTTCTTAACCAAGTCATTTTAACCATATGCACTCTGAAAACCTCTTTTGGAGGAACTTGTCCTAAAAGCTAGCCATAAACATCTACCTAATCATACTATAAATGTCCAGTTATAAGATGTCCTTCAATGGTAAGCCATCAAGGATCCCATAGTGGTTGTTTCACTAAGAAAAATGTGAAACATATATGTCTGTGGCCTCCACCTCCCCACAAGTGCAATGATCATATTAACAATAACATGGATTGCCTCAATCTAAGACACTCCATAGAATTCTAATAATCTCAAGTATGGTATTATTCTAGGATCAATATTTTTGTAACAAGTCTCAACAATATATAAGTACGAGTGAAGCATTGTATATGGTACTTAGTAGCATCGGTTGATAAAGAATTAAAAGTCCGTGTTAACCAAGTTATTTCAACCATGTGTAATCTAAAAACCTCTTTTGGAAGAACTTGTCCTAAAAGCTAGCCACAAACATCTGCCTAACCATACTGTAAATGTCCAATTATAAGACATCTTTCAATGGTAAGCCAGCTAGGATGCCAACATCTTGGAGTGTAATGGTTATTTCACTAACAAAAAGGGAAAACGCATATGTCTCCGGCTTCCACCTCTCCACAAGTACAGTGATCATATTACAACATGCATTGCCCCAATCTAAGACACTCCATAGAATCCTAATAATCTCATGTATGGTATTATTCTAGGACCAATATTTTTATAATGAGTCTCAATAATATCCAAGCACGAGTCAGGCATTGTATATGGTACTTAGTAGCATCGAGTGGTAAAGAATTAAAAGTCCTTCTTACCCAAGTCATTTTAAGAATGTGTACTCTGAAAACCTCTTCTAGAGGAACTTATCCTAAAAGCTAGCCACAAGCATCTGCCCAATCATATTGTAAATGTCTAGTTATAGGACGTCCTTCATTGCTAAGCCAGCCAAGATCCCCACATCTTGGAGTGTAATGGTTGTTTCACCAACAAAAAGGTGAAACGTATATGTCTCCTTCTTCTACCTTTCCACAAGTATAGTAATCATATTACAACTTGCATTGCCCCAATCTAAAGACACTCTATAGAATTCTAATAATCTCAAGTATGGTATTGTTCTAAGATCAATATTTTTGTAACGAGCCTTAACAATATCCAAGCACGAATAGGGCATTGTCTATGGTACTTAGTAGCAGCGGGCGGTAAAGAATTAAAAGTCCTTGTTAACCAAGTCATTTTAACCATGTGTACTCTGAAAACTTCTTCTGAAGGAACTCATCCTGAAAGCTAGCCACAAACATCCGCCTAATCATACTATAAATGTCCAATTACAGGACTTCCTTCAATGGTAAGTCAGGCAGGATCCCCACATCGTTGGGTGAAATGGTTGTTTCACCAACAAAAAGGTGGAACATATGTGTCTTCGGATTCCACCTCTCCACAAGTAGAGTGATCATATTACAACATGCATTGCCCCAATCTAAGACACTCCATAAAATCCTAATAATCTAAAGTATGGTATTATTCTAGGATCAATATTTTTGTAACAAGTCTCAACAATATTCAAGCAAGAGTGAAGCATTATATATGGTACTTAGTAGCATGGGGTGGTAAAGAATTAAAAGTCCTTGTTAACCAAGTCATTTTAACCATGTGTACTATGAAAACCTCTTCTAGAGGAACTTGTCCTGAAAGCTAGCCACAAATATCTGCCCAATCATACTATAAATGTCCAATTGCAGGACGTCTTTCAATGGTAGCCCAGCCAGGATCCCCACATTTTTTATTTTAATGGTTGTTTCACCAATAAAAAGGTGAAACGTATGTCTCCGGCTTCCACCTCCCCATAAGTGCAGTGATCATATTACAACATTCATTGCCCCAATCTAAGATACTTCATAGAATCCTGATAATTTCAAGTATGGTATTATTCTAAGATCAAGAATTTTTTTAATGAGTCTTAGCACTAACTTTTCGAGAAAATAATACATTACGATCAACTTGAAAAAAGAAAAATTGTCAGATATATATGTTTGTCTCTGTATACATGTATATATAGAATTTAATTATAGAGTGGAAATATAAATATAGTATCACTCCAAACTGCATTTGCTCAATGTTTGCCTCGCAACTTTAGCAAATAATCTATATATGTTCCTAAGTTTATGTATTGTTGATTTTGAAAGTGATCCATTTTATAATAATTTAAGTGTGGACACAATAAAAAGTGTAAAATTATTTTTGATATGAGCATCAAAATTATTTGTAATAATTAAATATAAGTGTAAATTCAAAATATTTCGTATAATCAAAATTATTAATCACATACAAAATAAAGCATAAACAAAAATATTTGAAATTTTTCTCTACAAAACTAATTGCACTTCTATTATTTTAAAGAGATTTATAATATCTTACTCCAAACTACAATTTTTTAAGTAATTGAAGGTCCAATACATATTTCACAAAAAAAATAAGTCTACATTTTCATGATACCTAAAAGTTTTCTAGTTTAGTATGAATATGTTAAAATACAACAATATGTAAATGCATGTAAAATTCTAATTTTTATTAATATAACGATTGTTAATACATAAATTCATCATTCTAATATTTTAAATTATTGTATATTGCATCTACAAATGAAAAATATCAATAATAACATACCTTTTTTACTTCACGTCACGAAATTAAGAAAAAAAATAATTTTACAAATTACATGATAACACAGTAAAATATAAGATCAAAATATTTTTTTTATGACTTTACTATAAATAATATTGTACAAATTATAAAAAATAAAATAATTGTAAAATTGTAATTAATTTTACTTACTTTTAATTTGTGTAATGAGCTAACAAATCATCTTAAAACTCAATATACATAGTGAAAGTTACAAAAAATAATAATTAAAAAAATGGATGCATTGATGTATACAAGGAAATGGTTTAAAAGAAATAGGAAATGTAAAAACATAAATTTAGGAGATGGGAGAGGGTTAAACGGAGTAGAGAATAAATGAGAAATGAAATGGGTAGTGTTCATATAGGCTGAATATAATATTAAAAAATTGGTTCAGCCAAAATTTTGGAAAGGGTAAAATACTGTTTGCACGTGACACACCATAAGGAAACAATCTACTGCTTCTAAAATCATAGCATATTGTTGCAGTGTCAGTATCTAAAACCACAATAGTTTGTTACGGTTTCAAAGGTGGCAGACTATCTACTTCAGGGACATTACACAAGTGGCGATTCCGCAGATAAATGCTGTGATTTTGACTTAACACACCCTATTTTTTCAAATATTTTTTTAAACACACCATTTATTAAATTATTTTTATAAAACACATTATTCATAAAATTGTTCCTTTCATATTTTGTAATTTGAATATTTGTTGTTTAGTTCAACTTTCACTTATTTTCTACAACTAGTTTAAAAAAATATATATATCCGATGAACTTTACCATTAAAATTATTAGGCTAGCTTTGCTTAATTATATTATATTAAAATGTTTCTGATGAATATATATATATATATATATATATATATATATATCCCAAAATCAATCCGTGAACCCATGTCGCACGTCAAATCAGGCAAACATATCTGATCTCATTTGATTTGACGGTATGCATGTGCGGACAAATCACACACCGAGACACCAGTTACCAAATTAACACTAACACATTATTACATTATGTGTTAGCTTGAATAAAAGGTGGAAAACTTTGTAATTATGGCTTAACATATTGGTAGTGGGATAATGTTCAACCACGGCATTAGTATTTATCAAAAAGAAAAAAAAAAAGGAACAAATTGCATTAGTGCACCGTCCCTAGTTGTAACACCCTTATACCCTATACGTATACTGCCGACTTAGCAATACTGTGCAATTACCATGATAGGTTAATTGTTATTCACTTAATGGAACTGCGGTAAAATTTTTCTTTTCTACACTTATTATCAGTCTTACAATGTCAATTGTCTTTTAATCACTTATTTGATTACATACCACTTAAGCAATTTACACAAAATTACTTAGCTACCGATTGACCTATAACTGTCTTAGTTACTATTTATTTGATATAAATTTCGGCAGTATAACGGCTTGTAAATTGCACTACCCAAACCTGCACATTTGAAAAATCACAGTCCTAGTAAGGGCACAACAATAATAACATCCTATATCCATACAATTCCCATCCGCCTTCCATCACACAGTCATAATAAAGTCTACACAAATAGTATAAGTATCATAATATTACATGCCAAATCCAAATACTAGTTTAAGTGTATATACATGCCAAAACCAAAACGTACACAAAATAAAAACAACTTCTGCTTCGTTCGCTTGCTTCACCAAAATTCTGAGGTATGCTGCTTCGGCCTATGGGGTACCTACACGCAGTTAAAAACAACTACGTGCTGAGTATTAGAATGCCCAGTGGTGGTTACCAATCTATAAATTTCCTATGTAATTTTAATTAATTAACATACTTTAATTACATATTCTTATTATTCTTTCTTATTATTATTTATATTTAATTCACTTACTAAGTCAATTAATCTCATATTTATTTAATTCAATCACTAAATTACACTTTTATTCACTTAATTACACTATTTATTTTATTATCTCACTTAATTATTTATTTCACCATTAATTACATTTTTATCACTAATCTTTACACTAAATTCCATTCATGTCCTTAACTTTTCCACTAATCACCATTATGTCATTTCTTTTCATTAATTACCATTCAATTGATCTTAAAAAATCAAAAATAGGTTCCCTGCAAATTTTCAACTCAATCAGAGTCCATTTGGGCACTGGTTCACTTAAACCGGTCCGATTCGATCAATTTTTTTCTACCGAAAAATACAACCGTAAAGCTATCAAAATTCACCGAAATCACTTCCATTACATTATTTAACATACTGAAATTCTATTGGGCTACATAAGCCTCTCATAACCCCTTGGTCAAATCTCGGTCAAACCCTGATTCAAATTGAACCGAACCGGAGGCCAACTTCAGAATGACTTTCGAAGGTCGTTTTAGCTTCGTTTTCAGCTCCGATTCCACCACTAGACTCCTTACAACCCACAGATCATTTTTGCGAAATTAAAATTTTTTGGGCGCCGAACAGTCGGGTCCGCTGTATAGCTACCCCGGTGTCACCCATTCCGGAATCACTATATTTTTAACACACTTAACACTGAAATTTGACACTGTCAAACTCACTCCTTACATTATTCAACACTGCAATTATCATGATGACACTGGAATTATACTCTGACACTTCTATATCGGTATTTGGGCCATTACACTAGTCTTGTCCACTTTTGGTACAACAATTTTCTTCCAGTTAAATTTGCTACACAGCCCAATCCATTAACGTCTTCATCCTCCAAAAATGGACTATGCAAATCTTGTAAGAGTTTGGGAGGGACCTTAGCCGAGGCCCAACTTTGGGTATATGATATCCATAAAATTGAAATATATAACTATATACTTTTACCAACTTTAGGTGTTGTTTTCCTTTTGCATTTCATGAACACTCCTTTTCAGTTCTCACAATTTTTTTAGTACGCATTTAAATTTGGTAAAACTGCAACAAGTTATGTTTGTAATATAGCATTTGACAAGCTTTTTGTTGAAATATAGTAAGTTACATTAAAAGTATAAGGAAAAACTCATACTTTAGTTCCTAAAGGCCAAAAGTACATTTTTACCCTTATCGTTTGTCAAAATGAACAAATTTACCCCCAACATTTATTTTGGGGCAAATTTGCTCATAACATTTATAAAATTAGAGATTTTTGCCCCCGCCGTCAACGGTCAACTAACGTATTAACGGTCAAAATTACCGAACGGTAGAGACAAAAATCTCCTATTTTACAAACGTTAGGGATAAATTTGTATGTTTGAAAAAATGTTAGGGGCAAAAATACATTTTTGGCACACAAACGTTTGGTTCACGTGTCCAATAGATGTATGACACGTGTTCCACTAACAGTCAACTAACGTATTAACGGTCAAAGTTAGCGGCAATTGACGGTAGGGGCAAAAATCTTCTATTTTACAAACGTTAAAGACAAATTTGCCTCAAAATAAACGTTAGAAGAAAATTTGCCTATTTTGGCAAACGATAGGGGCAAAAATGTACTTTTAGCCGTCTCTAAATTTTTCGACTTTTCCTAATTGAATTTCTGAATTTTAAAAACTATACATTAGGTCATTGTACTATGATTTTACTTCTTACTATATCCCTATATTTTCTGAATTATTTGAATTTGTGATATTGCTCTAAAACTATTTTTTTTCCTCCGAAAATTTATTTTTCTTCTTTAGATACGTTCAATACCTATAAAATCACTCAAAAATATTTAATCCAAAATTCTGATACCATTCAAAGCGAGCCGGCTCTACTTTAGAAATTTTAAGTCATCTAGACGGAATTATAGAGCCACTATGGGATCTTTAAAATTATTTTGGAGATTAGATTCTGAAATTTCGATTTCCTTTAATTTTTCATAATTATTAAAGTATCGAAAAATTGCGACAAAGTCCAATTACTCCCTGTTCTTGAGAAAATAAATCTCAAACTTGCTCTATGTAGAAAATTTTTCAGGACCTTTAGAAGAATTAGCTCTAAAGACAAAGTGAGTTTGAATGGAATTTTTTCAAAATCAGAGAGTTTTTGCATTTTGTTGCAAGTTTTCGGTATTTTAATACGTATGAAAAATTGAGGGAAGTCTGAAACTTCAGGATCTATTCTCTAAAATAGTTTTAAAGATCCCGGAGTAGCTCTATAATTCCACCTATGTGAGTTAAAATTTTTAGTATAGAGCATGTTCACTTTGAATGGTACCAAAGCCTTGAGTTAATTATTTTGGAGTGATTTTATAGATATTAAATGTATTTGAAAAAAATAAATAATTTTTTGGAGAAAAAAATTTAAAGCAATTTTATAAATTTAAAGAATTCAAAGAACACGCAGAAAATTAATAAGGAGTGAAATCATATTACAAGGATCAATATATAGTTTTTAAAATTCATAAATTTAATCAGCAAAAGTTAAATAGTTCAAGAAAAGTATGGATATTTACAAAGTGTAATAACAAAGTTATGTCATATGACATTCGACAAGCTTTAAGATGTATTTTTGATAATTTTTAGAAATGTAACCGAACAAGTTAAAGGGACAACTGATTTAGTATATTTAAGAGTATAGAAGAAACATTCGGATTTCCGTGCAATAGTTGAAGAGAGAATGTTTAAATCCAATTGTTTGTTTGTAGGAAGGACATACCATATCCGCATAAAGTTTCATTCAGTGATGCCCATATAATACATATAGATTCACCAGACTTGATCATGGATCAGATTTAGACACGAAAAATATTTAGAAAACCACATAAACTTGCCAAAAAAATCCATTCAAATCCGATAAAAATCCAACCCATGAACATATCTAGATCCCACTGGCGCGATGGATACTATAATACGGCAATTATGAATAAAAAAAACTAGCTTTATCTATATTTAGGCCATCATATGGCCCCTTGGATTAGTTTTTACCAAATACACCAAAGAGAACTGTAATCAAGCCTGAAAGAAGAGAAAGCCGACTATCCTTTCCAGTATAAAGTACTTACCACTTTTTAATCAGTATACCAGTTAATACATTATCATCTAAAAGATGATTAGACGGTAAAAAAATTGTAAGCAAGATATAAAAAATTGTAGGCCTGCTAACACACAATAGAAGGCAACCAAAATGAGAAACCAAAAAAACGAAAATAATATTTTACAGAAACCAGAAAAATGAATGAAGGTAGCCAAATATCTTCAATGAAATTAAAATAGGATTGATCACTCCCAGAGCATCCATTCCACGGGTTAATTACTTCGGTGGTCACTGAATTTTAAGGGTTGTAACGATTTGGTCACTAAACTTCAATTTGTAACAATAAAATAATACATCTATTATTTTGTAACGAAAAAATCAAAATGATCGGAAATGGCAACCGGCACGTGACCTATTAGCATAATGAACGTTAGATTTTTTGCCACGTCGGATCTGACATGGATCCGACGTGGCTTTATGGTTAAAAAAAATCAATTTTCACTATCTTCAAGCAGCTCCCGTTTGCCGCCGAAACCGGATTTCCGATCATTTTTTATTTTTTCGTTACAAAATAATAGATGTATTATTTTATTGTTACAAATTGAAGTTTAGTGACCAAATCGTTACAACCCTTAAAGTTCAGTGACCACCGAAATAATTAACCCTCCATTCCACCCTTAAAATATTTTCCAAAAGATAATATAGGACCCAGAAAAGGGGAAAAAATTGCAGAACCATAAAAACTGTATAGCACTTAGTCAAATTGCCTCATATATAATGATCAAATCATATTTTATAGACATGGGACAGCCACCTCAAGTTACATATCTCCAGCTCCAGATGATGAGAGTTTATATAGTCTCCAAGAAGTTCAACAAGTAACCATGGAATGATCAGGAATATAACAATCTGTCCACATGGTGTCATTTTTATTGGAAAAGTTGGACATCTCTGTACATGAAGACAAGAGGCAATACCTTTCCCCCCAACCCATATTAGACACTGCTGATGTCAACTCGGCTCTTGTGGATCTGAAAAGCTGGGGTAATCCAACTCCCGCAACTGCATTGAACACCAGACCAATTGAAATAACCCAAGCGAGCATCACAATGAGCGCATGACAGCTTGCCTTCTAGCGCACCTTCCTCAACTGGATGGTAAGGAGTTATAACCATATCATTTCATGCATGAGCACAAAATATAGTGCTAATCAAGTAACCAAACAGACGCAAACTATAGATCAGTCTCAGCACATTTATTTATTTAATTTTATCATCAAAGAAAAAGCCAATGGAAACATACAAAACTATCTGCACCAACTCTTAATCCCACTAACATTACAAGATACCTGTACTCTTTGGATTTTCCTGGAAGTCGCTGTCTTACGTGTATTAGAAATTTCAACAAAAACAATGATCAGTAAGCATCTGGGTAATGCAAAATTATCACTTAACGCTCGTCTCTCCTATGCAAGCAAATGTCCTCAAAATTAATTACTTTGTTACTTAGTTGGCCTTTGCTAACACCGTGGTGTCAGTTATGTGGCTTATACAATTATTCTGTTGGTCGCTGGACTCCATGCTACATCAAGACACAAAGTGCAGCATGGAAGATGCATGTAAAAAGGCAGTAGTTTTCAAAACAGCAAGACGACATATTATGAAAAGTTCTTTCGAGGTCGTGCTGAATGACTAAAAATATAACATAGATAGGTTGGAATAAAGCTTGCATATTCCACATTATTATCCAATAATCAACTTCCACCATGGTTATGAATCAAAGGGCTTACTTTAAATATTTTTGTTTTGCCTTAACATGTCCTACATTTGTTTATCCACAATTCTCCTAATTGATTCATAATTTCAATATTACCTCTAAAGGAAAAGATTTCAGTCCCTAAGATATCACCTGACTGTAATAATTTAGTAGGAAATAAAAACTTGATAAATGAATCCCAATAAGTTTCAACTGCTAACGAAAATTCAATCTTCCAACTAACCTCAAATTGTATGAGAACATGTTTTGCTGTTTGCTTTTATTTTTTTTTAAAAAAAAGGACAATAAAGAATTTCTACTACTTGAACAATTGCAGCAAAGTTCAAAGTTAGCCAATAATATCTGTGGTTCATGCTGCAGTTAATCTCTTGCAAATACATCAAGCATGCTCTAGATGAATCAGAATTTATAGAAGTAACTAGGTATATACCTGCCATCATCCACCGTAGAGGCTCAACAAATATTGATGAGCATTCGGGCTCATCAGACTTGCTAAAGAGATTGCCACTTTGCCGTTTGTGCCATGGAAAAGATGTCTCACCCTCTCCTGGAATGTGATCCACTACATTCTCCTGCATCGCAACTAGTCTTCGGCATTTCTTGCATCGGTATGCAGTTGAATGGTTCTTTCCACTATTTGGAGATGCTTCTACCTCAGAGGAAATACCAGTACGCATGGCAGGATCAGCCCCAAATATAAAACTGTCTATCTTCTCTCCACGGGTATAAGAATCACCTAAAGAGCACCAATTGCATAATCCTTGTTAGAAGTGATTTCAATATATTGACCATCATTTTAGTTCATCATCCATTGGCAACAGCACAAAATTATATGACATGGTAGCAAGTAACGGAGACACAATGTTATGCTTTCTAGAACAGGATCATGTCAAAGGATGATTAACAGGAAAATCAAATTCAATGCCTTTGATTTCCCTTTCGCTAAATTATGGTTCTTAGGTTGACCTATTTTGGAATGAAAAACTCAGCTCGTCAAAGAGAGACTGAAACCTAGGATCTCGTTAAAAGAGAGCTCCAATCTCTTGTTTTGATAAAATTTGACTTAAGGTTTTATTTCTTCAATAGCCTTTTAAATAGGCTAGACTTATTACATCAATAGAAGACCTATTTTGTAGGCTTCTTACTTAAAAAAAAAAAAAAAAAAAAAAAAAAAAAAGGATGAAACTCACTAAACAAACCAGCCCTAACTAATCAAAATAAATAGCAACAATAATAAACAAAAACCCAAAGCAAATAACTAAATAAATCTGAAACAAATAACCCAATTTGATGAGCCTTCTTCCTTGCATAAGTCTTGTCTCACAAAGGCATCCACAACATTACCCCCCTCCCACAGAAAGAGCTTGTCCTCCAGCTTGAAAGATGGATAAGCCTGCTTGAAATGGGCCAACTCCTCCTAAGTGGCATCAACTTTAGGAAAACCAGACCAATGAACAAGGACCTCCGGTGTACACAGTTAACATGGGCACAAAGAACAGCAGCATGAAGAGGAGCAACCCGACCATCCTCAAGAGGAGGCAACTGCTCTCCTTTGAATGCTTTCAAAAGCAAAACATGAAAAACATTATAGATACGGCTGTCACTTGGCAAATCCAGCTCATACACAACCAACCCAACCTTCCTGAAAACCGAAAAAGGCCCATAAATTGACGAGACAGCTTGGAGTAAACCTTAAAGCCGAAGGGATTGTTGCCTGTAAGGGTGTAAACGAAGCCAAACCAACTCCACTCCCTTATCATAGTAATCTTTCATCTGTTGTTGAACCAAAAGAAGCTGACATCTAATACCACCCAAAACCATATCCCAATCCAACAAAGTCGTCTCCATGCATCACCTCGAGTGAAACCTGGAGTATAAGAGAGTAAACAGGGTGGATCACGCCCATAGACAACCTTGAAAGGTGTGGTTTAAGGAGCCAAATGAAAGGAAGTATTTTAACAAAATTCTACCCAAGAAACCCAAGTGACCCATTTGCGAGGATAGTCCCCTACAAAGCAATGGAGATACGGTTCCACTATTCAGTTAAGCACTTCTATCTGACCATCTGTTTGCGGATGACAAGCCAAAAAGAATTCAAGCTTGGCACCATGCAAAATGTGTTGGATTTCCTAACTAGGATTGAAATCATTTGATTTTATTTGTTAAAATTTATATTCCTAGTTAGATTAGAATTCTATGTTATATTCATAGTTAGAATTTATCTTTATATTTTCTAGTTAATTTTTTTTTTATCTTTCCTTATTAAAATATGACTAGAATTCTTTTTATTTTCTATTATTAGAATTTTTAAAATTAAAAAATTAAAAAAAAAATTCTCAAAAATCTTGATAGTATCAAAACCTTTAAAAGTATCAAAAAATTGAATTTTCTTTCTTGTTACATCAGTCCCATAAAATCTATTTTTTCGTTAAAAATTTCTAATTTTTCTAGTGTGGTTTGAGAAACCTAAAACACCAACATTTGGTTAAAAAATACTGATTTTTTCTGGGGTGGTTTGAACTCTATAACACCAAAATTTGATTAAAAATCTCTAATTTTTTATGGTGTGGTTTGAGAATCATATAACACCAAAATTTGGTTAAAAATCCCTAATATTTTTGGTGTGGTTTGAAAACCCTAAAACACCAAAATTTTATTAAAAATTCCTAATTTTCTTTGTATGGTCTGAGAACCCCAGAACACCAAAATTGGGGCTTTCCTATTCAGAGTAAGAGGTGGCTTACATCACCACTCCCAACGGATGTGACACCTATAGATCGACCTACCACCAAATTCGATTATCTGAGGAGCTGCAAGTGACGTTGATGAAGAAATTGCTATAACAGATGGGCTGATGGATCAGAGCACTCTTGGGCCAAGAAAACTGTTAGTCTACACCAGGAAAAAAGAAGCAACAGCCGAACAGCAGCAAAGCAGGGGCACTACAGGGAATTCCATAGTGTAGCTGTGGTTAGAATAATTCTGTTAAGGGAAAAATGGGAGAGGGAGTTAGTTATGCCTAGGGATCCAGCTGGTACTGGAAAAAACAGTTTTTTCTTTTGTTATTATATAGCTAGTGAGCAGAGGGAAGGGTTTTCTTTTTTTATCTTTAAACAATTTGTATTTTGCTGCTGTTAAGCAGGGCTCCAGTTTCTGGGGAGGGGAGATTATCTTCTTGGGGATTGTAATCTTGTATTACAGTCATTTATCAATGAAATTGGTCATTTCTCTTATCTATTATTTCATTTGATTTACTGTTTTACTTGTTTATTTGGTTATCTTGAATATGTTCCTTATCATTGGCGCCATCTGTGGAAACGAATGGCAAACCCACCACAAACCCGCTTGCAATCCTTGCAAAATAGGATCGATTCCCATGAAGAAACGCTTGGTGCAATACATCGTTCAATCGCTGCTTTCCAAAAACTCGTTGAAGAAAAACTTGACAAAATGGATGCCAAGTTTCAGAAAAAATTTGAAAAGCAACCCATAGCAGAAGGCACGGAAGAACGACATACCGATAGTGAACTCGACTCTAACAATGAGACGCCTAGAAGAGTTTTCATCCAGTCTAGCACCAGATTCGGCCAACCCAGCTCTCCCCAATTGGATACTTGCATCACAAATGATCATTTTGGAACGGGATCAATGTCCCTACCCGAGGTGAAGGTGCCAGAGTTCTCTGGACCAGAACCACGTAGTTGGCTTGCCAAGGCTGAGTTGTATTTCAGTGTCCATCAAATTCCAGAGAGGATGAAGCTTCCAATAGCCCAGATGTGCATGACAGGAGAAGCAACCACCTAATTTTCTAAGGCGATTCGTGACAACCCCCAACTGACTTGGGAGCAATTTAAGCTCAAGCTAAATGGGCGTTTCGGCAAACGAGGGACCCAGAACCCCTATGAGAACCGGAACTATGGATGGCTACATCGAGGATTTTGAATTGATCATTGGATACATTCCCAAAACATTCGAAGCTCAATACCTTGGATACTTCATGGGAGGGTTGAAAGAAGAAGTCGAAAGGTGGGTCCGATATCTGAAACCACAAACCTGTGAGGAGGCCATGGAGCTCACTAGGGACGCCGAACTTACTTTCAGTCCGTCGGGAAGCCGTGCAGCGGCAAGGGAGAGATGCGGAGGAGCTTTGAGTCGGTCTGAGGTAGCCCACGTCTATCCCTCTATGGTGCGTCCTCTTATCCCCTAAGAGATGAGTCAACCCGACCCAAGAATTAAAATCATGGGCCCTGGCCCATTAACACAAGCTGACGCTCCTCCACAACAATCGTCCCACCCTCCCAACAGAATGCAGCACCTACAATAGAACAGAGGATCATGCCATCTGTCTCTGACGAAGATCGAAGAGCGTCAACGACTAGGCTTGTGCTTCAAGTGCGCCCAACCATACAGCCCACAACATCGTTGCAGTGTAGGGGAGCTGCGGGTATCGGTTTTGGAGAACGAACTGCTCTTAGACGCGGATGCACAGAAGGGGGAAAATGCAGATGAAGTTGAGTCTGGAGAGTACGGTGAAGGGGATGGTGAGTGCAACGCCCTTGAAGTTCTTTTGAAACAGGGGACCAAGTTCGGGCACTAAGAACGTTGAGGCTAGAGGAATTTATACACGGGAAACCAATCATTTTGCTAATTGACTCGGGGGCAACACACAACTTAATTTCGCAACAACTGGTACGATCACTAAACCTTCCCATTGATTTTATCCAGTCTAAGAATATAAAACTGGAAAATGGGATCCGAGTCCCTGCCCAAGAAAAATGCGAAAATGTTAGAGCTGCAATTGGGCACTATCATGTTGCGTTTGGATGCTTTGTTATTTGATTTAGGGCCACTAGATGTCATGTTGGGTATTGAATGGCTTCGAACTCTGGGTACTGTTAAGCATAATTGGGATCAGAGGTGGATGCAGTTTGAATACAGGGGCAAACAAATCCAACTCAGGGGTATTGAATATCCAATAACAATAAATGACGAGCCCTTAGAGGAATTAAATGGAGTGGAACAAAAATCTTTGTTCAATCTGGAAGGTAACCATATTGAATCCGTTTCACGAGTCACCCACAAGAAGGGTAAAAGCATATCCCAATGGTTGGTGCCATGGCGGTCAAAAGGCATTGACGATGCAACTTGGAAAGGTGAACATATAATGAAAAATGAGTATCCCCAATTCAGTCTTGAGGACAAAGAAATTGATATAACAGATGGGCTGATGGATCACAGCACTCTTGGGCCAAGAAAACTATTAGTCTACACCAGGAAAAAAGAAGCAACGGCCGAACAGCAACAAAGCAAGGGCACTGCAGGGAATTCCATAGTGTAGCTGTGGTTAGAATAATTTTGTTAAGGGAAAAATGGGAGAGAGAGTTAGTTATGATCCAGCTGGCACTAGGGCAAAACGGTTTCATCTTTTGTTATTATATAGCTAGTGAGCAGAGGAAGTGGTTTTCTTTTTTCTTTTTATCTTTGAACAATTTGTATTTTGCTGCTGTTGAGTAGGGCTCCAGTTTCTAGGGAGGGGAGATTATCTTCCTGGGGATTGTAATCTTATATTACAGTCATTTATCAATAAAATTGGTCATTTCTCTTATCTATTATTCCATTTGATTTACTGTTTTACTTGTTTATTTGGTTATCTTGAATCTGTTCCTTATCAGACGTACACGCGCCGGTTGAAACATTTGGTGGTATTGTTCACACGCCAGAACGCGTTAGCATGTGAAGCCCTCTCCAGTCGCCGCCTTCAGTCCTTTCTGCTTTCGACAGTCTTGCCGGCAATTTCCAACTCTAGACAACCTTTTCCTATCACTATTGAACTTCTTAGGTGTTGAGCCTTCTCCATTATAGGCTGATGTTCATGCACAATATCAATGCTTTGACACAAGACAAGTGTTGAACATATAATAGCAGGAGCTTTAGAAAACTTTTAAGGGCTATTGCCATTTAGTTTTGTACTACAAGGATGTGTTTACTAAAACACTTAACAGGACTTATCACATCTTATTTTGCAAGCTGGACATGTGTGATATCTATGAACCAACTTGAGGGGGAGTGTTGGATTTCCTAGTTAGGATTGAGATTCTATTTTATATTTCTAGTTAGAGTTTATCTTTATATTTTCTAGTTAGTTTTTTTATCTTTTCTTATTAAAATAAAACTGACTTTTTTTATTTTTTCTATAAATAGCTTGTACATTCTTAAAATTTTTAACATTAGAGAATTAATAAAATTTTTATCCTCGAAAATAAAATGAAAAAGCTCCTCCCAAAAGGTGCTAGTAAAAACCACATCATGATCACAAGCCATATGAATACCATGTAACCGAACAATGTGTTCAAAGAAAACTTGAGCCACACAGGGAGCAGCATACGGATGGGCCAATGGGATGAAGTGGGCATACTACAAAAACCTATCCACCACGACAAACAAGACCGATTTGCCCCAAGATTTGGGTAACCCGTCAATGAAGTCCATTGACATATCCGCACAAATTTGAGTGGACAATTGCAAAGGTTGTAACAAACTCACTAGACTTGAGTGTTCGGTTTATTCCGTTGGCACACAGGACAAACAACATAGGCTGCGTTGTCATTCTTCATATCCTTCCAATAAAAATCCCAAGAACTCCAATGCACTGTTTTTTGCATCCCTTCATGCGCACTATCATGGTAAGCTAAGAGGATAGTGGCAGCAATAGGGAATCCTGTAGGCGGTAAATGCGGTTCTTAAACAAGAGCAACCTACCATGAACTTGCCATTTTGAACTCATATCCCCCTATTTAACCTTACAACACAAAGCCAACAGCTCATCCGAACCCAATAAGTATTCCCGAATGGACTCCAATAAAGTACTACAAGGGCAACTAATAGCAAATAAAGAATCATTTGCAGTTCTACAAAATGCATCGGCTACCTTATTAAGGTGACCCGCTCTATACTCAATTGTAAAGATATAACCCGTAAGCTTACTAAGCTAATGTTGCTAGGGAGGTGTAGTTAACCGTCATTCAAGCAGGTATTTCAAATTGTAATGGTCCGTCCCAATAAGAAATGAGTGCCTCCCATAGATAAGGTCGCCAATATTGCACTGCCTTTGCCAGGCCGATCAATTCCTTCACATAAGCAGCTAACATCTGATGTCGAACTGCTAACTAGCGGCTAAAGAATGCAATTGGATGGCCATCTTGCTGCAAAATAGCCCCAATTCCCCCTTTGAAGCATCACATTCCACAATAAAATCTATATCAAAATCGGGTAACTACAATACCGACGCACTGGACAAGGCTTGCTTGAGTTTCTCAAATGCATTTAAGGCTACTTCACTCCATTGGAATGAATTTTTCTTGAGCATGCTAGTTGAAGCAACCAACAACCCATAATCATGGACAAATTAGTGGTAGTAACCTGCCAAACCCAAAAATCCACAGAAGGAAGTGATGGACTGAGGTTGGGGCCAGTCCACAATAGCTTGTACCTTGCATCCACCCCAACACTTGCAATTGTTATAATATTCCCCAAATAGGTTACTTGAGTAGAACCAAAGTTGAACTTAGAGTGTTTCAAATAAAGCTTGTGGGCACCCAATAATGCAAAAACCTTCTGCTTGTGGATCAAATGGTCCTCCTAATTGTTGCTGTAAATCAAGATTTCATCAAAGAAAACCAGCACAAAATGATGCAAATAGTCATGAAATACCTCATTCATCAAAGCCAAATGGCATCACAAGGAACTCGAAATGGCCATGATGAGTACGAAAGGCAGTTTTTTCCACATCTGAAGGATACATGTGAACTTGATAGTATCTCGATTTCAAATCCAATTTAGTAAAGTACCAAGCACCAAGCAGCTCATCAACCACCGAAATGGGAAACTTGTCCCATGCCGTTTTGGTATTCAGCTCATGGTAATCAACACAAAGCCACCAAGAGCCATCTTGTTTGGGAACCAACAAGATTGGGGATGAAAATAGGGGTTTTTTTAAGTCTTATAAACCCCAACTGTAGCATTTAATTACATTGCTTCTCAATCTCATCTTTTTGCTGGTCACTGCTGGAGTTGTTCAGAGCAACAAATAGATGCGGTGGTCATAGTGCCTTAGAGGAGGTAAGCCCTTAGGCTCTTGAAACAAGTCCTCAAACTCGGTTCTCGGTTAAAATACAATCTATGTGCTGCTCCTCTGTTATGGCTTCCTCGGTTAAAAGACAATCTATGTGCTGCTCCTCTGTTATGGCTTCCTTAATCATGTGCAAGACCCTGACACAAAGTTCATGCTGTCCCTAAAAAAAAAAAAAAAATTCTTACACCGAGAAAGACATAGCAAAGGCAGCAAAGTCCCACAATATCGGGCCTAATGTTTGCAGTTATTTAATACCCAAAACAATGCCAAATCCCCCCAAAGGAATTACACAAAAATCAACAGAAAAATTGTGACTAGCAATGGAAAATGTGATTTGAGTACAAACCCGTAATCTCTGAACACTCTCCATTAGCAATGGACACTTTTGTATTCAGCAAAGAGTGAATCCCGAGAGCCAATTGTTGAGCTATAGTCGAGTTAACAAAATTTTGGGTATTGCCTAAATCAATCAAACTGAGTACCAGCTGCCCTTTCATGATGGCTTGCAATTGCATAGTTCGGGCATGTTTTTGACCCGTAATGGTATGTATAGAAATTTCATGTTCATCTTCCACACCTTCCTCCAATACTTCCTCAGTTGTATCCAAAAAAGCCTTTTACATTGATATGTAGCCAAGTATGGCTCATCGCAATCGTAACATAACTCTTTTGACCTCCTTTTCACCATCTTTGCACTAGTTAACCGTTTAGTAAAAGGAGTATATTTACTAGATTGAGTGCTCACTGTTGTAGAAAAGGTGGTTAAGGCTCTTGTAGCCCTTCTCTGCGGATTCACTAGATTTCCAGGGCCTGTCCGCGCTTGTTGCCATCCTCCCTTGTGATTCTGACTAGCCTTTTGTAGCTACTATTTCTGCTAATAAGCTCAAGCCAAACTCGTAGTAATTGATAAATCTAGCAGTTTTGAGTAGTTGAATATCCATTCTGATGAGTCATCTAATCCTGCCATAAACAATCCCACATACAAATGTTCAGGAATAAACTCATCAACGCATGCAAACTTTTCTTGATATTGGCATTGACAATTTTCTACTGTCCCTGTTTGCCGAGGGGTTACGAGGTCTCCAATCGGGTTGTTACCTTCAAGAGGATCAAACCATTGAAAACAGTATTTTTGGAAATCAGCCCAGCTCATTGGTCCTTTAGCCTGCTTAAGTTGATAATACCATGACTGTGCTTCCCCTAGCATGAGAAACCCAGCCAATCCAACCTATCCGCCTCATTGGTGTATTGATTCTCAAAAAAATGTTCAAAACGGTGGGCCCAAATTAATGGATCTTCGATTTCGTCATAAGTAGGGAAGTCGAGTTTGGTGTACCAAGGAACTGTACTGTGTGCTACGGATCCAACTAAAGAATCATTTTGTTCTACTGCTAATAGGTTTGCCGCACCTCCTCCTTTTGGAACAGCAACACCCACTCTGCCTCTAGTGGTCGCAGTGCCGCTACTTGCTTTATTGCCACTCACTGCCAACTTAGGGTTGTTGTTCCCTAAAAGATGCAACTGATCTAGGAGGATTTGGGCAATCCTATCACCCAATCGCTACTCTAAAGCCAAAATATTAGAATCAATTAAGGTTTCCATGTTGGCACGATCTTCTTGAAATCTAGAGTTGATGTCATAGCCCATGGTGATTGGCCCTAATACCAGACTATTATGTTTTATAGAACATGATCGTGTCACAAGACGATTAACAGGAAAATCAAATTCAATTGCCTTTGATTTCCCTTTCCCTAAATTATGGTTCTTAGGTCCACCTATTTTGGAATGAAAAACTCAGCTCGTCAAAGACAGATTGAAACCTTAGATCTCGTTAAGAGAGAGCTCCAATCTCCTGTTTTGATAAAATTTGACTTAACATTTTATTTCTTCAATAGCCTTTTAAATAGGCTAGACTTATTACATCAATAGAAGACCTATTTTGTAGGCTTCTTACTTAAACAGAAATAACAATAAAACTCACTAAACAAATCAGCCCTAACTAATCAAAATATCTAGCAACAATAATAAATAAAAACCCAAAGCAAATAACTAAATAAAACCGAAACAAATAACTCAATTTAATGAGCCTTCTTCCTTGCATAAGTCTATCCCACAAAGGCGTCCACAACACAAAACATTACTATAAAGCTTCAGATTCACTGCCCATTGTCAAAACAAATCAAGAAATGAGAATTCCATGATTTACAAGCAAAAGCATCAAACACGTGGTTCTGCTATGCTCCATATGTGAAATGAAGTTAACAGCAGCTTACATAATGCAGAGTACTCAGGAAGTCAATACCATTAATCCTGCTTATGCAGAACTAAACCCCAAGTAATGACCTCCTCACTTATCATATGCAAAAACAATTTTTACCGGTAGCAAGTCAGATCCAAAACATGAATTGATATATATATAGAATATTATTTTCATGAATCAAGGATCCATTTCTTCTTTATTTTCCCTGGAATGGAAGTTAAGCATCTATTTCTAGGCAGATGACTTATTCACTTGCAGCTAAAGATTGCCCTATACTTGAAATTACTAAATATAGCAGCATGTTCATGCATTGGAAAGAAACATACATCATGCCCTTCAGAAAGATATTTGATATCTGCAAAATTAACTACCAGTGACGAGTCTTTTTAGTTAATCTTAGCTGCTACCCTACTTATCCCAGCTCTAAAGGCAGCTACTAACTCGATAGCTCACAAGTTGAGTCAAAAAATTTCACAATATTGAAAGTAAATATAAATAAATAAATATATATATATATATATACAAATACATATACATATATATATATATACACACACACATATACATATACATAAATATATATATACACACACACACACATATACATACATATATATATATATATATATATATATATATATATATATATATATATTGTAGGGGGAAAAAAAAGAAGCTAGGAAGTAAAAATATCTCCAATAACCTTAAGCTATGAGCAGACAAGAAGAAATACTTTCATAATGTGCGCTTAAAAGGGGAATAGCTAGGAAGAAACAAATAGAAGCACTTTGCTTCCACATGGCTTGCATACCTAAAAGAGATGATTTAAAGAATGTAATGTTTTACAGCTATTACATTTCTTCAATTTGAGAAAATAAGGCCTACTGATTCTGGAGAGTGATGGCTGTCCTCTAAAAAGTTAATTCATTTCCAATAAAACTAGAAAAGGGAATCCAATAACTTGTTCCAATAAAACTGAAAAGAAGTAATCTAGCATTTAGACTTGAAAATTTCTCAACATAGAAAATCCTAAAACAGTCTTCCAAATTCTACGACTTTGTTTGTTCATGTAGTTTAATACTTCAACCAATGCAATTTTTTCTTTATTTATCATGATATTTTCTCCACCCAAATTCATGTTCACCTCACTCTATGTTTAATTGTTCAACCAAAAATTTTCTTTCCATTTAATCCCTTTAAGATAAACTTTTTCAGAAAAAAAAAGAAAAAGGCCCCTCTGTTGTCACACTTCGTAATGGTTATCACTTGAAAAAGGCAAGTACTTTTACAGAAAACTTACCTTAATAAGGGTACAGGATATTATAAAATAGAAAATGATAAATATAATATTTAACAAGATCTGCAGTTTTCAAGTCTATTCATAAGAACATTTACTTTTAAATATGTACTCCAACTGTTTTCAGTTTTTTAAAGGAAAAAAAAAATTGGAAATAACCAAAAAGAAGTTTGGATAAAGAGCAGAGAAAAAAACACTGTTTCCTATAACTAAACATGGCAAGAGTTGTTATTTGCATAGTGTGTGTTATCAAATGAAAATTTATAGAATATTAGAAGTAGATTGAAATTTTGAAAGAGATCTAGATTTCATCAAGTATCTGTGTTGATGTCTATTCCTCTTTCACATGTCAAAGAGTGGATTTGATCTTGCAGGCATGTGATAGGTTATGGGTCAGCCCTAGAGATGGGAAGAAATGAGAGGAAAATAACATATACCCAATACTTTTAGACGGAAGCGTTTGTATACGGAACTTGTGCGATCAACCTTGAAGCCCATTTCCTCAAACAATTTCAACTGCAACAGAGAGAAATATTTAAAAACTGATTATGATATATACATGGAAACTAATCCAATCAATAACTATAAAATATAGTCCCCTAGATGATATAGCTTCGGTACTCTTGCATCACCTGATCTAGAAAGCCATCATTGGGGCAGACAAACTCACAGCTCTCCTTTAGGGATTCAAGAGCATCTGCAGGAATGAGAGGGAAAAAAAAAAAAAGAAAAAGTAAAGGTAAGTCGACAAGCAAAATAACTGGATCTGCTAATTGTTACCAGCAAAGATGAGCCACCAATTTTCAATACACAAACAAGGAAGGCCGGTAGGCATCTACCCATTTGCTGACCCAAAAAGCTTCAAATAAAAAATGAATTTGTTCAAACCTTCTTGAGATAAATGTTCGGTTCTCATCAAATATGCTGTAATGATAGCTGCACTGCATCAAAAACGTGCAAAGAATGGAGCAAACCTTTAGGACTTGACTCAGATAACTCAAAAGCAGGAAAAATTTAGTTCTGTATGGGAAAGTTTCACACCTTTTTTCCTAGTTTAATGCAGTTAAAGAATAACGAAAAATATAAAATATCCTATCCACTTTATCAAAGCATAAATGAATTATAGATTTGCAAATGAAAACTCAGATTGCCCGGCAAAAATGGGTTCCCCCAAACTACCAAATTTCATTTTACCTTGTTATAGAAGAAAATTCTCCTTGTGGCATATTCAAAGTCTTAAATACAATAAAACATAAATGCAACAAGAAAGTACAGAGCTCCTGATGTATAAATCCTGCTCTAAGTTAAATTAAATCTAACTCAACAAGCCAAGCTTTTCATGCTGAAGAGAAAACAGTCTGCAGGGGTGTTTGAATTAAATAAAATTAAAAATTAAAGTACCATCCACTTAAGCCAGCTCCTCCAACAATCCTTGAATAGCTAGTCCGTGATATTAATAGGGTTGTTAATATGGAACTAACAAGGTGAATTTTTATGAACTTGTCTTACCTGAATTTGACAATCATGAAAATTTTAATCAGGACTCTATTTCTGCCATTAAAAATTTATTCAGGATTCTTTTCCTATAATTCAGGATTCTGTTGCGATAATTACATAAGTTGTGCAAACAGTTTTTTCATACTTTAATCAGGACTGAGTTTTCTGAATGAATACTTTCTTGTGAATACAAATAGAAATAAACATAGGTGAAAATTTGAAACTGGGTTACTGTTCATCACATGGGAGAGTGTTATTCAGGTCCTCTGCAGTTAAAATTCTACATCAATAGCATAGAATTTAAAATTACTGTTTCAGCAAATTTCAAAGATTTATTTTAAAAGAAAATGCCCATTCAATACAAGTAGATTACAAAAGATGTGTAGAAGATACAAAAGGAAAACCAATCAAGGACAAATATCACAAAATGCTCAAAATTAGTCCAAACCGCAAAAAAAAAAACAGATGAAAAGCACCAATTGTTGTTGAGTTGATCAAAACATAGTGTTAATGTTCAAATTATACCTTCTTGACACACCAGCAAAACAGTGCACCAAAACAGAACCCTCTTTTTTACTTTGTTCAATGAAATCCAAACATACATCCAAATAATCCAACAAATTCTCACTCTCCATATCTTTAATTGGCACCGCCATCCTCACCATCTTCAAATCCTTGCCAGCATGCTCCAATGAGTAGAGAAGCTTACCAGGTGACAGCGAATTCTTCGCAGAGACAAAATCTTCTTTGGGAGCTGACTCATCTAAACTACCAACATATACCTTCTTAATCTCCTTGGCAGTAATGGTAACACTACTTCGCCATTCGGAAAAAAAGGATATTGATGGGGAGTTTAAAACTGATAAAATATGTGTGATCTCAGTGCTGCCATTCTGGAGAACCTCTGCTGCGTCGCCAATGTTGCCAATAAATAGATTATCTCGGACATGGTACGGCATCACAACTAACAATCAAACGTTAGGCAACCTAAAATTACATGGACGAGAGAAAAATATGAGAGCAAAACCAAAACAAGAAACACATGTCAATGTCATATTGATTGTTTAAATTTTCATTTCACTTAAAAGATGGGAGTGCAGAATTCCAAAATATATTGATCAAAGCTTGTGTATCAAATTCATACATACGTACGTACATACATACATACATATATATATATATATATATATATATATATATATATATATATCATTTAGAAAGGTTTATTTCCCTTCATTTATTGAGTGGATAATTCCCTTTCCTTTCCTTCATCTTAACTCCTTTTCCTTCCCCAATACCTAAGCATGGGGAAACTGGTTTCTTTCCTTCCTCTTCATTACCCTCCGATCAAACAAACAAAACGGTGTTATTTTATTCTAATCTAAAGCCCTTTTTAACAACAATAAAAAGTTGCAACAATTGTTCCTTGTCAAGATATTATTCATCACATAGAAAACAGATATTTGCATGTTAATCACTTCTAAACTGAACACTCATCAGGCAAGGAGACTGCTAATGCCACGATTGGTTCCCAAGAAAATAGAATCACAATCACATCCAATCAAATATCCAAACCAGAAAACACTTTTTCAGCATAGCCATGTTGCCTCCAAAATATTTCAGAGATTAAAAAAGGAAAAAATCAAAGCTTAAAGAATTAAAACTGTAGCCGTTCCCTACATCATCTAAATACAAAATACAAATTTCGAGTAAATCCGAGAAACCAGAATCAGACCCGAAAAGTAGGAAAATAAAACGGAATTACGGCTGAAGATCAGTCTGACCTGAAAACAAACTGGAATATTCCGGCGCCCGAATCTGTCTGTCTGAGGCTTACTTTCCGCTTATTTTATCTTTATTATGTGCTTAATTTCCATCCGGTGACTGTTTTTTCAGTCGGCAATTTATATGGGGACTTTACACGTGCGACTAACCGTTTTTATACGTGTGAATGGTTACTTTTTTATCAAAATTCAAAGGACAAGGGGCAACTATTCCAAAAAGCGCAATTTTACCTAGGTCGACTGTTTGGGTGCAATTTTGTTTCTATATAATCAAAATCGATGCAATGCATGGTTATTAAAACCGGACCGGTCGGTTCAACCGGTTGAACCGCGAACCGGTGACCTAGCCGGTTGGTTCAACTGTAAAAAACCAGTTTGAGAAAAAATCGGTCAGAATCGGATTGAACCGGCCAGAATCGGGTTGAACCGGACAAAACCGGGTTGAACCGGCCAAAACCGGCCTAATTTAAAATAATTAATAAAATAAATATTTTTTCATAAAAATAAAAAAAAAATAATCTAATAAATTTTATTTAACAAATAATTGATATTTTTACTATTTAATCACATTTTAACTTAATGAAAACAATATAATGGTTTAATAATTTAATAAAATACAATAGAATAAAAATTGAATAAATTATTAAAATTTGTGAACCTAAATATAATTTTGTATCTTTTTTTAATTTCACCTACAATTATTGAATTATTTAATTTTTAAATTAAAACTCATAAAATAAAATGTTTCAATTGAAAAATATCCAATCAAGTAATAATTTTAAAAATGATAAAAGGTGAAAAAATATTATTAGTAGTATATTTGAGATATATATTAAATGTTTTGATTGATTTTTTTTTCTTTGAGTAGTAATATTTATAAAAATTATACTAATTAATAATATTTTAAAAAAATAGAAAAAAACCCGGTTGAACCGGTCGAACCAAGAACCCTCAGCTTTGCCGGTTCTTTATCCGGTTCGGTTTTAATAACATTGATGCAATGTTATCTCCCGCTCTAACTTCGGTTATATCATTTTTTTTTCGTCTATTTTAATATAATGTGGCATTACAATCGTACGTGAAAAACACGTCATGCAGGGGTTATGAAAACTCCAATTTACCCTCCATTAAGTTAATTATAGAGGGTTTAAGGTAAGTAGAACCCTAATGACGTGGCATTATCGATTGTTGCTCAAGCGATTTTTATAGTTTAATTTGGAAGACAATATAGATTTAAATCCAAATTTAAAGGAGATGGAGTTTCTTTTTGTGTTTAGGATTATCCATATAGGATTATTGAAATTAAAATAAAATTAGTTTTGTTAATATAGAGAATATTTTAAGTCTTTTACATGTTTTTAATTTATATGTGTTGATTATACGGCGCTGATTTATCACGTCAGATCAGATTATAATAGATGAAAAAAATAAAAAAATTAATGGAAGTTATAGTGAGAAATGAAATCATATCAATTTCAATTGTATCAAAATAAAATTGAACCGAAACAAATCACATGAATAGAATTGCACTTTTTGAAACAGAATAGAGATGTTTTTCTCCTTTGGCCAAATTCAAAAGGGCGACCCTTTTTTTCTTTGTCGAATAGAAAAGGAGATCTTTTAATGTTTAATTGCTACTTTATTAATATAAAATAAATAATAAATAAATATATATTTATATATATGAATATTGTTATTAAATGAATCTAAATAATATATATGAATATTGTTTTTCGATTTTTAAAAAATTGATATTATTATCCTATTTATAATGTATTTATATAGATCTATCAAAATATGATTCGATTTTTTTATTCAAATCTAATTTGTCAGTGACTCATTTATGATTCGATCTATTTTGTAACATCATATACCCGATTACATAAAAATGAGTACCGTATATTATAAAATTGGCTTCCTTAATTATTCTTGATCATATTAATCTTATATTATTTTATGAATTTGGTAGCCAATTTTTTTTAATCGCCGGATCAAAAGTTGCCTACTTTGACGCGTAGTTAGAGGTGAGCAAAAAAACCGTTGGACTTGGTTAATCGAGAAAACGAACCGAAATCGATTCAAAAAATAGGTTAACCGAACCGATTTTTATGGTTAATGATTAGTATTTTACAAAAACCGATATTAATGGATTGGTTTTTATTTTTTACCTTATAAATTGGTCAACCGAACCGAAACCGATAAATGAACATCCCTATATTTTATAAATTTTATTTCACTCTTTTTTTATTTTTATTATAATTTTTTATTTCATTATTTTCATATTTAATTATTTATATCCTTTTAATTTTCATTTACCTTAAAATATTTCAATATCATTTTAGTTTTTTTAAAGTCATTTTAGTTAATTTATTAATAGTTCAATATGTACATATTTAGTATTTTTTATTATTTCCTAACATATCAATTTTTCATTAATTAAAATCAAAATATATTCGAAAAGTTATATAAAATTAATATATTAACTAATATTTTTTAAAATAAATAAAATTTTTAATATATGTGAAATTAATATTTTTGAATATTTTTAGTTTATTTTTGTTGTTTAAACATCATATTTAATTATTATGTTGAATTATATTTATTTTCTAATTTTAAATTTTAAGTATTTTCGATAATTTAATTTTTTTATGAATGCATTTTATAATTATAGTGGTTAACCGAAAAATATTGGTTAACCGATTCGAAAATTCGAAACCGATAGATTGGTTAACCAATGGTAATTGACTGATTAATGGACTGAAATTTCAAAAAACCGATATTAATGGACTGATTTTTTTTTTGGCTCATGGACCGGTCTCACCCTTACGCATAGTTACTATTCATTTCGTAAATTTTTTGACACCATAACATCAACAAATGTTCTTATTCCTCCTTCATATTCAAATTTAATACTACCAATATATATATATACATACATAACCAGCAATTGACCCCACTCAATTATAAAAATTTCAAAATTATCCATGTAATTTTTTTTTTTAAATGACCCCATTTAATTATTAAAAAATTAAAAATAACTCTATAAATTTAACTTTTTTTTAAATTGACCCCACTAAAATATTTAAATAAATTTCTTATTTTTTAATGATAAAGTTTAAATTTACCTTTAAATTATTAAAAATAGTATATATTTGTCTCTAATTTTTTTTAAAAAAAAAACCTTTCAAGTTATTTAAATGGCACAAATTTGCTGTTATTTAATATTTTGCCGGACAAATATAAATTATTTCAATAATTTGAGATAAATACGAACCATATTTTCATATACACTATCAATAAAAATATTAATATTTGCTTTCGTAAAAGCAAGTATGTACAATTTTTAATATTTTAACACATTTTAAAAAAATAAATTTGAATAACAAATTTGTACCGATTTAATATTTTGAAAAAAAATGCACTTATTCATATTTTATGTAAATAAATTTCTTATAAGTTGTAATTTTTGATCTCACTATACTAAATTTCTAGCTACTCCACTGTACTAAATTCCTAACTACACCACTGTACATAACCTTTTCAACCTCCTTTAACTCAACGTAAAGCAACATCATCCGGCATCAATCATCAAAGTATAATAAACCATTATCCATACTCCAAAGAGTACATAAAGTTTCTTTATTTCCATTACTTAAAATTGCATACATTATATTCTTATTTGTATAGAAGGTTACATGCCATGCAAAATCTAATACATTTCTTCATAATGATAAGACTCCAAATTTACGGGTTAATTTTTTCAGTGGTCACTCAATTTTGTATCTTGTAACGATTTGGTCACTAAACTTTAATTTGTAATGAAAAAATAATTTATCTATTATTTTATAACAAAAAAATCATAATAAACGAAAACTGTGTTCGCCAGCAACCGGCGCGTGATCTGCACGGCCAAACTCAATGTCACGTCAGAAATTTTATCACGTCGGATTAAGATTATTTTCTGTGATGGTCACTCAACTTTGTGCCTTGTAATGATGTAGTCGCTAAACTTCAATTTATAACGAAAAAATAACCTATTTATTATTTTGTAATAAAAAAACACAATAACCGAAAATTATTTTCGCGAGTAATCAAAGCATGATCTGCACGGCGAAATCCAATGCCATGTCAGAAATTTTACCACGTCTAATCTGACAGGATCCAACGTGGCATTATGGTAAAAAAAAAAAATAAATGCAAGTTTTTACTGCTCTCGGTTTATCTCCACCTCTCTCGCGTCTCTTTCTCTCTCTCACTATCAGCTCAGCGAGGCCAAATAAGTTTTATGGTCTTTCATTGTCTTGGTCTTTTTCATAACTGCATCAGTAGGGACCTAACAATTCCTACCTGTTCACCGAAGCCAAATACCACAATTTATTATTATTTTCAACAATGCAAACGCATTGATTAGATCAGGATTATAAAGATAATGTTGATATGCTTACTATTGTATAAAAATTCGGTGGTGAATACAAATTTCGATCACGCGCCAGTTAGCTACGAACACAATTTCTGGTCATTATAATTTTTTTGTTATAAAATAATATATGAATTATTTTTTTGTTACAAATTGAAGTTTAGTGACCACATCGTTACAAGGCACAAAGTTGAGTGACCACCACAAAAATTAAACCTTAATCCGACGTGGCAAAATTTCTGATGTGGCATTGGGTTTCGTCGTGCAGATCACGCGCCGGCTATCGGCCAACACAATTTTCGGTCATTGTGATTTTTTCGTTACAAAATAATAAATGATTTATTTTTTTGTTATAAATTGAAGTTTAGTGACCAAATCGTTATAAGCACAAAGTTGAGCGACTACTGAAAAAATTAACCCCCAAATTTGCTCATTTTGTCCTATCTCTTCCAACTACTTCTGTAATGACCCAAAATGTATGCTAGGCGGATTTGTGCATGTTTAGGGCATAATGGTGGCCAAAAATGAGTAATTGGATAATTGAAATGGTTAAATTTATTGAGGACATAATCAAAATTAAGTGAAATATTAGGGGTATATTGGTAATTCATTAAATTGTAACTTAATTGGATGAATTAACAAATATGATATGTCAATGTTTAAGTTAAAAGAAATTATATGCCAAATGTACGAAGAAATAAAAGATGAAGGATCAAAGTGGATATTTGTATAAAAATCTTAAAAGTAAACCAATGGGCATTTGACATTAATCAATTCTTGATAACCATGAAAGTTGGCCATATTTAAGGCCATAATGATCGGCCAAATGAGGGAAGAATTCTGCTCTTTCTTTTTCATTTCTAATTGCACCAAATTCATGTCAAAAGAATTGCTAAGGGTGAATAATGAATTCAAGTGTAAATTTAGGACAACCAAGGTAAGTAATAAGTTTTATTTTCTTCTTCTTCCTTCTTGAATTCAATTGAGTTGCAAGGTTATGGATTTATGTGGTGATAAAATGAATTTGATGTGTAAATTTGAAAGGGTAGCCAGATCCATTAAGAAAAGAGAAAGAAGGAAGAAGAGAGCAAAAGTGGAGGAAGAAAGGAGCAATTTGATGTTTGAAAATTTTATACATTTTTGTGCAATTGATGTTAAATTGTATAATTGTATATGTGCATAGATGCTATATGTGAATTTGAGCTGAGTTGTGTTGATTGTTGTTGTGGAAATGGTTGAATTGGGTAGATGGAATGTTAAGAGGAAATTATGTTCAAATCATGTTAGACTTTTGGAGACTATTTTGGATATAAGTTAAGTTATAGAAATCTAAATTGCATGATTTTAGTTGGGTTGGAAATCTGAGACACATACCTAAATTTTACTTAGAAATAACCATCATCTAATTTTGGATTTAAGATACTCAAAATTGAGTCCAAAGTTGGTGTACTAGTTCTGCCCGGGTAATGGGAGCAGGTTCTGTTTCTAATGCTATTTCTGGACTTCTAGTGATCCAGATAGTGTGAATCAAAATTTTAATTAACCTAGACATTTAGGAAAACAATTTTCATTGAGAGAGTATGGTCAAATTATGTCTTTGTCGTTCCCAGCAAATTTTCAAATTTGGGACACAATTATGTCTATGGAAGTTGCTCTGCAATAGTCTGTAATGTTAAAGCCATATCTCCTAGGATATAGCTTCAAATGATCTAAACTTTTACTAGCAAAAATTTGATATATAGAGGAACAAAAATATAGACCATTTTGGCTAAAAAATGCCATTTACTAGCTTAAAATCACAGCACAAGTTGGAAGTAGAATCTAACTCGACACCTAAATCGACACCATAGGGACGACTTGTGACAAATGGCTTCTGTCACAAGTTAGCACCACCGTCACAACTCATGATAGTCCCAGACTTGTTCTCCTTTGTTCTTTAGGCATCATTCTTCATTCTAGAGCACCTGAATGCACTTCTAAAGTATGAATTAGGCTATAGAGAACCTATAAAGCACCAAAAGCAAGATGGAAACAACTAAGAAAGAGATAAAACAATTAAGAGTGATTATAACATAATTACATTAGGACTTTAAATGTAGAGATTATATGAAATTGAATATTGATGTGTGTGTCATAGAGCACATGTAAATTTACATTATGTATGTGTGTCATTGAGATGATATGAATTTTGGATTATGTATGATAACATATTTGAATGGATTTGTTAAATGATATTGGGCAAGTTATGAATGTTATAAATAATGGATGAGTGGAAATAGAAATTTGATATGAGCTTGGGGCTATTCATAAATGATTATATATATATGTAATACATATATGTATATGTATGAATGGTATGTGAATATATGAGGGCACATAGAATAGCAATCTAAACCTTTATGTATGTGATAAAGTCATATATGAATATAGTGAACGATTGTGCAAATGTTAATTATGTTTTGTAATATTCACATGGTTAAAATGGGCATGCTTGTAACTACCATGATCATAGTATTCGTTTAATATTGTTACGTGATAATTAATGAGTTTATGCAATATGTTGTGTGAACTAGAGAGAATTGTAATGATAACATGAAAGGATCTTTTGTTTAAATACTGAATACCAAGAATACTACTTGTGAATTATACACTATGAATTTACAAGTGTACATGATCATTATATAATCATAATAAATGGATGTGAATATGATGAGTATGACAGTAATGCGAATATTATGTGAATGATACACAAATATGAGTACAAGCCTGCGTTTATCAAGTCGTGGATAGATAGGCATGCCTATAGGGATCTCTGTTGCTGCAACCTATGCGTTATTGGATCCCATTTAGATCCTTATGCGTTCTTGGACACCGTTTGAGTCCTTATATGTTTTGGATCCCTATGTGTATGTGTCATTGATGACACCTGTACCCATGGATACTTATGCATTACATTCCCGTTATCCACTGCCTTGGAAATGCAGGCAGCAATTTGAACAAAAGAAGAGTGAATGGATATATTTATGTGTGTGGATTTGAAATGCAATTTATGATAAGTGTTTATGTAATTTTCTATACATGAATGACCCTTTGATAATCGTATTACTTCCATTTTGAAACAGAGCATTAAAATTTGCACTCCCTATGTACGAAATAGTAATGATAAAGTGTGGTAGTTGTATTACTTTATAAACATGTTACTTGAGCCTAAGGTGTTAACCATGGTACTTGAATAATGAGATATAGATTGTATTCAATATGTGGGAATAAGTCCATGAATAAATTATAAATTTGGTTAATGTATTTCTAATATGTTAAAATTGGTTTATGAATCAAGTTAGGTATTCTAATTTGATAATAAGACAGTTGGTGTGAATTGATATGAACATGTGCAAATATTAAAGAGTGATTTCGTAATTGTAGTGATAGTTATATGTCTCATAAATATGATAAATACCGATATGCCTTTGAATTACATGAAGTTTCACTAAGTTAATAAGTTTTACTTCATGTGAATATGTTTTGAAGAAGAACCCACGTACATCAAATATAGAGGTAAATATGAACAAGAAAGGTAATCTAAGGTCAATGTAGAAAGCTAACTCTAAAGGAAATATGTAATATAAGAAAGAGATAATAAGGTCTACAAATGTTCAAGGAGGTCTTTAGGGTATTGTACACGTTTTGTATAAATAAATATATGAGGCAATTGTTAAATCTGAAAGATACATGATAACAAATGGCGTGGTTGTTAACATAATGGATATAATTGTATGTGAATCATTTATGCACGTCTATATAAAAGTTTATTATGTTGAGAAAGCATATAGGAATATTAAATTGTGCAAGTATGTATTTAATGTATGTTCCAATGTGCTATTATGTTATAATTGTGAATAATTATAAGCGACCATTTGTGTGTTTGCCGACAACCACTGTGAGTGGTTGTCCACATCATGTTTTCCCCACTAAGCCTTTGTATTTAGTATAAGTGTTTCATCCATATAGGTATCGAAGATAGCTATGTCGCCAAGGACATTCCACATCTGTCAAGGCCAACGAGTCTATAGGAGTTCTTGAGTAGACTCTGTGTTTTGTGATTGTAATGTAATGAACTATTCTTTTGTAAGGAAAAGATTTATATGTGTAATGTACTCACTATGTAAAGTTATTTAAGAGAATTGTATTAGTAAAGTGATTTTGGAAACTTTGCTATTTGAATTTATTGAATAATATTTTGATATGGAAGAAATTTTATAATTCTGTATTTTGTTATATGTTATCTTATCAATCGTGTTTAGTTGTTCAACATTCCTTCACTCGTAGTTATAAACTGGCTATGTATTCTTACGGTTTGCTATGTACGAGTAAGGTGTGTCACAATTTCTATATGCTCATAGTACCTACGCACAGTAATAAATTACACGCTAAGCTATTTATACTTAGAAGTGGATACTATACTAACATTTTTCATAAGTACACAAACATTCACATGATTAAATTATATCGCATATATATGTATATAAAACTATGAAATTTAAATTCAATTCAATATATAAAAATCCAAATAAAAATACTCACTCATATGTCTTTATTTCTCACATCATATATTATAAATAATTCAATTAAGTGATCTCTAATTTATTTTTTTTTCAAATTTCCTTACCATTAATTATCATTTTGCATTATTTTCTTTATTTTACTCATTATTACTATTTTGCCTTATTCATTTCTGTCTTGCTTTAAAATTACTGTTTTGCCCCGGTAATATCCAATGGAAACTCAAAGAATCGAATATGTGGGACAAGAACCCAAGAGGGCCAAAACTGTCAAAGTGACCACTTAGGGCTCAAACGCTTTGACAAACTACATAATGCCAATTGTATGACTATGTAGACTGCCATTAATCTATAAATGCGAGTCGCCATGACTTTGAATCGCAGTATATATCCCTATGGCTAGCCAATTATATCCTATATTTCTAATTTCGCTACTAGTTGCTAAGGGAAAAATAATTCCATCAATTCATTTCCTTTACTTATATCACATGCTCATTTTCATCTTGGCTTCATAATACATCTCAATACATAACCCATGTTACATTGTTCACATTATCACATATATCTTTCACATATTCACATCAACTTGTTTTTATTCAAGTTCATACTCATTTGCCATCTTTCATCACTTTTATCACTCAATGCCATTTTCATCATAAACACATGTATTCATTAATTCCACATACTAACATAATCAATTTTCTACTAATATTTATGCCTTCATCAATTATATTTAGCAAATTCACATCATTTACATTCTTATTCAAGAATGAAAATGGTATTTCTCACATACATAGATTTCGGCCAAGTCACCTATAACTACCATTAAAACTTTATTCTTGAATTGATGATGATTATTCATTAATCAAGACAAAATTAATTTAATTATGCAATAATATCTCTATTTCCTACATTATGTTCATTCCGGTCAAAGTAAGTTAATTCTAAATTTTTCTTTTTCTTCCATTAATTAACTTAGTTAAGTTCTTTTGACATTCACAGCATAATTATCACATCAATTCATTAAGTTCTCATGCACATAGAAATCTCAAGCTCTTACATAATGTGTACCATAATGTGAACTAACAATTTTAGGCACCATAATATCAAATTAAGCATAACATTTATCTCATGTAATTCTCAATTTAACTTCTAAAATATCAATTCAATTACACAAATCATTTAACTCAAAGCTATACACATGCATAATCATACATAACATGAAAAATGTGAGCATGAGTATCCACAAACCTTATTTTCCTTAGCTTCTTTTCTATTTTTATCTTTATTTCTCTTTTCCTTTCTTATTTCTTCCTCCTCCTTGTTCTTCACCTAGCCGAATTCCATGGACAAAAATTTCACTCATTACACTTCCAATTACATCAAATTTCACTTGTATACTAATCACGTGCACTAATTATTACACCAAACTCTAAAAAATTCCCATACTATACTTAATTGATATATTTAGCCTTCATTTGTTCTTCGCAATTTCTTTTATAATTTTTTTACTTAGCACATTCACATGGATAGATAGGAGACTAGAATTGTATTTAGGGTTGAAATTAAGAAAGAAATCAACCTAATTTAAGTGAAAATTAAAATAAAAATGGAGGGAATGGTTCGGCAACTTTAAGGGAGATAGTGGAGGGTGTGTGTTCTTGGTAAATTCCACACACTTCTCTCCCTTTATATGTCACAAAATGGATGGCTAGGATTAATTCCCTCACTCTTTTATCTAAGGGGCCATATTATGCCCCATGTCATCTTTCCATTGGTTCCATATTTCTTTTATTTAATTTCCATAAAAATATGTCCAATAAGATAGAAAAATTATTCTTTGGGTGCGTACAAATTTTTTTATCAAAACTATATCGTTTCGGTAAATTTTTTGATCCGATGATTCACTTTTCTATCTCAATTTTATTTTCACTTTTCAACATTAAAATTACCATTCATTCGTATATAATGGATTCCCATGGCTGAATTTATTTTCGGAGATCTTGGGTAAAGTTTTGGCCTTGATCAAAACCAAGGTTAGAGTGTGCACTATTCGCCAAATCCTCTATTTGTTTTTACTTTTGACACCCTATTTAACCTCAATTTTACCTCAAATTACATCCCCATACTCTCCATGAATTGTACTTTTTAATGCTCAGGAAAAGTGTATTAATGTCCCGGATGGTGTTATTCATCCTTAGTAGCTTTATTCACAGTCTAAAAAGTATTATTCATGACACCAAGATTTTTTAGGCATTATATGCTTGACCCCTAAGTGACCCAATTGTCATCCATTTAATCCGATTCGTTTATCACCCATTTGGATCATGATCTAATCTGATCCATTTATAACCAATTTATATTTTTATAATTTATAATTCTTTTATATAATAATGTAAATATAAAAACATTATTTCATAATTTATAAATGCATAAGGTCATAAATTTTGATCCGTTTATAACTTGTTTAGGTCATGACTCGAATTGATTTGATTTGTTTATGAACCGTAAAATTTTGATCTATTTATAACCTAGCTCATCATGACTTGATTCGATCCATTTATCACCTATAGATTTATATAGACTTTGTGTTAAATCATTTAGAGTATCATTGCACAAGCAAAATTTTAACCAACTTCATACATCACTATTCCTAACAAGCAACCTTTAACATCATATATAATTAGGATTATATTTTGGCCTAATACATAATTGGACACTTAAAGTTGCACACTTTTTTCATCTCACTCCTCCTACTTAAACTTTTTTCACTTTAACACCTTAAGTTGCTAAGATACTATATTATAAACACCTATGACATCATGATCTGATTATATGGCATGAATCTTGCTGACCTGTACAAAGTACATGAATATCATGCGAATGAGAAGCATGAAGGCAATATTAGAGGAGAAATTAATGTTTCTTTATATCTCCAAATGTTATCTTATTCCTTTAAACACTAAAATGAAACCTAAATTTATGCTATCTTTTGAAAATTCCTATCTTTTAAGATTTTCAACTAGGATTTTATCTTCAATTTATCTTTGCCTTTTTATTCTCTAACCTATTGTCATATTCATTAATTAATTTTTAATTTTTTTGTAAGTTGGTGTAACACCCCTTTCCCGTACACAGTAAACCGTGTCATAATATGATTGATTTACGACAATAATCGAAGGATGTCACTAGACTAAGCACAGTTGTCGCAAAAATAAATATCAGAAATCCGAAATATAAAATTTCTTTCTCAATACCATACAACTTTTGTGTTACACATATGACAAATTTCGCATTTTAGCTTTAAATAAACAGTATACAATGCCTATACAAAGAGCCTATTAATGTGTTGGCCTTGGAAGATGCGGAAAGTCCTAGACGTCATACCTAACTTCGATACTTTCACGGATAAAACACCCGTGCTAAGCACAAAGGCTTAGTAAGGAACAAACATGAGATGGACGACCACTCACAATGGTTATCAATACATAGGTGCATGCACATAAGGCATACCTATTTCATTATAACATATACTATAATTCACATGCATAATTACACAATTTGAGGTAAACATTTACATTAATAACATGCATAGATAGTGTCCACACATATAGTCATATTCATATACCATATACAAACTCACAGAACATAATCCACATATCAGATTTCATTCATAGTTAGTCTTTCATAAATACATTGAGGTTTAGTCCATGTTTTATGATTATACAATTAATTTACATGTTCATATTATGATTGGTTACTTACATACACTTGTTCATATAAACATACACATAATATAGGCCTATTTTATATGACTTACTTCATCATATACTGTACTTCCACCCATTAACAACTATGCATAATAATAATCATAATCAGTATGTTCCATATAATACATATTCACAAGTTGAAATACAATATACATGTTTATTTAGTTGATACAAAGTAGCCTACATTACTCAAAGTGGTGGATAACGGGAAAACTGAACAGGGGTACCCGTAGGTACAATACAAGTTAATCATATTATTTATGTCTATGTAACAGGGGATGACCCACTTGGGTTCACCGATGTCACCCAAACGGGGTCTATAGAACTGAACATGGGCTGCAACATTCGGCGTCCCTATAGACATGCCTATCTATCCACTACCTAGTTAAACACAGGTGCCTAATAACAGTAATTTTTACACAAACAATACTTGTATTCTTGTCAAATATATTCATTCCTTATGTACAGAAATAATCAGACTGGTCATAAAAGTATCACATATACCGAAGAATTTCAAAGACCATATGTGTCATAGATATGTAATTTGTATAGGCACATCAAGTTCACATTTCTTCACAATAGTCACATACCAGCCCTAGGAATTCGTGTATTCACAATATACATTTCTTATAAATTCTTACACAATAAATATAGACATATTTTCCTTTAGTAAGCGATAGCATTAAACAAGCATCGTACTCATTTCCACGTACATAGATGGCTGTGACGCGCGCGGCCGGATCCCCGGCCCGCTTTGAGGGTTCGAGAAGGGTTAGCGTCTAGATTTTGGGTAACACAAGACATTTTGGAATCTTCTACACAATAGAACATTGGGAGATTCATCTAATCCAATGAAACCTTTAGGCACCTTTGAGGTATTTTGGAGTCACCACCCAATTTACAAGAAATTGGGAAAAGTCATCTAAGCTCAGGGGTCTTAAACCAGAGAAAGTGTTCAGAACTTCACTCTTATTAATGCATTAAATTAAATTTATAAATGAGTTTTTTAAAAATCAAAATTCCATCTCTCATCTCACACAATCATGTAATGAATTTAAAGCGCATTTCAATAATATTGGAAAGCAGTAAATAAAGCGATAAAAAAAATAATAAATTACAAGCGTAAAATATGGGATAGAACAATCTCCCAAAATAAAAAGGCATGAATAAATAAATCAAATAAAACTTGTCCCAAAATTAATTACAAGGGCCCAACATGAATAAATAAATAAATACAAAAAAATAATAAAATAAAATGCACCATACATAAATCGGGAGATTTATTGGATGTTGGGAACATTGGTTCCTTTTATTAACTTCAAAAAAATTGGAGAATTATTTTTGGACATTGATTAAGAAAACCGGGATGAATTATCCCATTTTATGAAAATTAATTCTCTTTTTGAAAATGAGATTTTATTGGTTAAAATAGGACATTGGTCAATTTTATTAGAAAAAAAACCCAATTTATTAATAAATATTTTGAGTGATTTTTATTAAACGTGCATGAAAATAAACAATTTTACATAAAATACACTAATGCGACAAATAAATCAAAATAAAGGAAAATGTGAAATTTAAATATGCAAACTAAAATTCTGAAGGTCTTTAGTTCCTTGATCCTCCAACTCGAGTAGAAATATTACTCTAGGTGAAAATAAATAAATTTTGTAGGCAATAAAAAAAACAAAGAATGTTAGCAAATTAGATTAAATTAATAAAGCATGATATAACTAGACAACCAACAAAATAATATAAACAATCAATCAAATTAATTAAATATAAACAAAAACGATAAACAAGAATAGTATTAATACTTACACAGAAGAATAAATTGGATAAAAAACTAGAAATTAGTATGATAAGTTAATGCAAAACCAACTAAAAAATTAAATTGATATAAAATACTTTACAAACCTATGTTTCATGCACATACAAATAAACTAACTGAATTAACCTAATTTCAAGTTAATTGTAACAAACAGTCAACAAATGTATTAATAATAAACAATAACAAATATGTTAATAATAAATCATAACAAATAAATAGGTAATAAACCAACAACAAATAACAGCAAGATAACAGGCAATTAATAATATGCGAAATGACAAATGAATAATAACAAACAACAATAACTGACACATATTAATAAATTACAATAAATAAATTAATAACAACAAATAACAAAACTAACAACATACAACAACAAATATATTAATAAAACAACAACAAAATACAATAAAAACAAATCAATGTTAAATCTACATAATTTCATTCATCTTGCCAATATATTAATTAGATTAAATTAAACTAAAGATAATTACATCGGACAAGCAATATATCAATTAATGATAAATAATAACGAATATGTATTAATAACAACACACAAAAATACAAGTAAAAAATGAATCAATATTAAGTAAATAATAGACAGTGGCAACATACATGTTAATTACAATGAACAAATGGCTTAGTGATTACACAACAACAACACCCAGATTAATAATACAACAGCAATAGGCAGTAGAAAATAATCAAAATTAAATTCGTGTCAAATATAAAGAATAACCAGAAATATATACAGTATATACAATGGAGGAAGCGAATGGGCAACACAAAATAAGAGAGAAAAAGAAAGAACTGATTTAGCCCAGGTATTTACCCTCAGAAGTTTTAACTTCGACTGCAAAAGAAGAAGATGATGATTTCTTCGTCGATTTGCTTGAAGACAGACAAATGAGAAAGCTTGAATTAAAGCTTGACTTTTGAAGAAAACAGATGAATGAAAATTGAAACTTAAACCTCAAGAATTAATTTCCTAGGTTCAAGAATAATTTTAGGATTAATTCCTTTTTGCTCTCAGAAGTATTTTCTCAAAATATCTCCATTCTCTGCCATTCTAACCACTCTCACTGTTATTCCTCTAACTTTTCTTTTTATATCCTCCTGAGAAATTTAGGTTTCTCAAAAGACCTTTTTAGTTAAAAATCCTTAATTACCCTTTAAAATCAGATGTTATCCCTTTAAATATCGGAAAAGGGAGTCTGAATTTAAAACCAAAAAACTAGAGAAAATTGAAAAAAGGCATGCTGGCAAAGATGGCGACATGCGGCATGCGCCTCTGTGTGGGAGACCGCATGTCGCCCTAGCGATATGCACCCCCTGTGCGGGAGGCAGCATGTCGCTAGTGCGACATGCTCCCTCTACGTGGCAGGTCGCATGTCGCCCGCGCGACATACACCCCCTGTGCGGGAGGCCATATGTCGCCTGCGCGATATGCGTCCCCTGTGCAGGAGGCCGCCTGTCGCCCGCACGACATGCGCCTCTTACACTGGAGCCGCGTGTTGCCTGTGCGACATGCGGCCTTGCGCAAGGGGCTGCATGTCGCTTGTGCGGCATGCGCCTCCGCGCAGGGGCCGCATACCGCGCCTGCGCGGGAGGCCGTATGTCACCTGCGTAACATGCGGCCTTGTGTAGGGGGCTACATGCCGCTAGCGCGGCCTGTGCCTTCGAGTAGGAGCCACATATCGCCAGCGCGGCCTGCGCCTCCGAGCAGGGGCCGCATGTCGCCTGCGCGACATGCGCCCTCGCGCAGGAGTACCGCGTGTCGCGCAAGGCGACATGCGGCTCCCTGCAAGGGCCGTATGCTGCGCGCAGGTGCCGCGGCTCGCGGGTACCGCTTACAGGTACGCACTGCCAGCAGGAGCTACCCCGCGCGCCGGGCAAATCGTGCGGCGACAGGTCGCCGAAAACTCAAAAAAATAATGATATATTATTTAAAAAAAAGGTTTCAACAAGTAAATCATCACTTTTAACCATTTTACTCATGAACAAGCATCATTTTCATCACTGGATAACCTTGGTCTGGGCTGCTTTAGGACCTGGTGTCTACAGTTGCCCCCAGTTTTAGGGAACGTAGTGCCTGGGTGTCTAGGTGAGCCAAAACTCAAAGAAAGAAAGAAAAGACGCGTACCTGAGGCAGTTGTCCTTTCGACCTGAATGAAGTTACTGGGCTATTTATTGTCTTTTGTCAACATTTTAACCCTTCTTGTTGCGGCGTCTAACCTGTGCGATGTCTAGCCTCTGTCGTTATGGTATTTAACCCTCATCGTTGGGGCATCTAACCTGTGCAGTGTATAGCCCCAGCCGTTGTGGTCTATAACCAAATTTGATGCGGTGTCAAACCTCTCTCGTTGCGGCATCTAACCTGTGCGGTGTCTAGCCTTAGCTGGGTTGATTTGTAACCGACTTTGATGCGGTGTTTAACCTTCCTCGTTGTGGCATCTAACCTGTGTGGTGTCTAGCCTTAGCCGGGTTGGTCTCTAACCGACTTTGATGCAGCGTTTAACCTTCCTCGTTACGGCATCTAACCTATGTGATGTCTAGCCTTAGCCGGATTGGTATATAACCTGTTGGTGCAGTGTCTAACCTTTCTCATTACAGCATCTAACCTGTGCGGTGTATAGCCCCAGCCAGGTCGGTAACTAACCTGTTTATGTGGTGTCTAACCTTCCTCATTGCAGCATCTAACCTGTGCGGTATGTAGCTCTAGCCGGGTCAATTTCTAACCTGTTGACGCGGTGTAATGGTAATCTTCATTTCCTTGTTGGCGAGTTGACCATTTATCCAAATGGCAGTTAGAAGTTATTGTCGTGTGCCTGAAATTTGAAAGCAAATGGTTTACTTGATCGCATTAACCTGTTCCAGTGTTATATGAATCAATTTGTTTTCGTTATTTTAATATTTCTTTATTTTTATTTTGTCATTATTATTATTATTATTTTATTATTATTATTTTTTTATGTTCATTATGCTTAACAGTAAAAACACAATAAACACAAACATAAACAAAAACTTATACTATAAGTAGAAAATTTTTGTACATCATACAAAAACAATATCCAATATCTCCTTGAAATACACTCTACAAAGAAGGATAATCTGTAGGCATGTCTGGATCGTCAGGCTGAGCTGGATGAGGTGCCAACTGATGCGTGACATCCTCAAGCGGTGGCCTCGATGATGATGGATGGGATACCCGGAATCTAACCTCTGCTTGTCTGTCGAGAAATGGGCTAGCCATGCTCATAACAGTGTGAGATAGCTCCTGAAAACTGGATGCTAGGCTAGATACAGTCCTCTTAGATGACGGGCAAGTCTCTCCCTAAATCCTCATGCAGATCACCCACACCCTGGGATATCCCTGCAGAAGTGTGCTCCAAAACATCCATCCGGTGTTGGGTGGCGGCCAACGAATCATCCATCCTCTGGAAGGACTTATCAACCCTCTGTGCTGTCGTAGCCAGCGAGGTAGTCATAGATCCCTCTATCCTATCTAAACACATTCCGATCTCTCCGAACCCCTCCGCCATCTGCTGTCCAAACAAGGTGAATCTCTCATCTGTCCGCTGGCTCATAAGGTGAAGATCGTCTGTCACACGCTGGCCCAAAAGGCGAATCCCCTCATCATGGCGCTGCCCCAGAGTGGCAAATGTGGACATCATATCCTGATACATGGACTGGAATGACGTCTGTGGAGTGGGCTGACTCTGCTCCGCCCTGTACTCAGGTGGCGGCAAGGCTACAAAACAGGATGCCCCCGGATGGCCTGGCTGACTGTAATGAATTTGTGGTGGAGGAGTGGTACGGGCTCCGCTCTCATGCTGGATCCGCTGTGAAGGAGGAGTGCTGATAAGATATACGATGTCCAAATCATATGCAACCTCCTCATCCTGTGGCGTACTTGGATCCTCCTTATCTGGCTGTAGGTAATCACCTACTGAAGTACCAGCTACATCTGGGAGTAGAGGCAACTTGTAGAGAAGCCTGGTCTCTGCCATACTGAGTATCATGTACTCGTCTGACTCCTCCGATACTGGCTCTACCATACCCATAAAACCGGCGATGGCAAGATCAACAGATATATCTCCCTCCAAATGTGGCCCAAATGTGCTGGGATCGTGTCTCAAATGAAGGAGTAACTTAGTCACCACTCCTCCGACGCATATATACCCAGTGGTCCCCTGCCCAGCTCTAACTAAGGCGGATAAAATCTCATGGGCAATGTTCATATGTCTACCAGTCATCATGGCCCACAGACTCATTTATGGAACCTTGACTCCCTATTCAACCAAGGTAACTGCTGGCCAATACTTTCTGAATGTACCTCAGGGCCTATGAATGCAACAGAGTGCTCTTCGCCTGATTAGAGCGGTAAAGGACACCTGGTGCAGCAATCTGCTCCCAGCAATGTGTGGGGACGGTCCTATTTGGTACCATGACCTGCTCCCCTGTTGGGAGATCCATCGCCCGAGAGAAATCTAAGCGGCTCATCTCGTGATAATGGCCTATAGCCCAAAATGATATAGTCCCCGGCTCCATGTCTGGCCTCTGATACCCCTTATACTGTAATATGGCCAACACCTCTCTAGTGATCTTTGGATACGTCTAGTAAGCCAATCTCAAGAAGTCGGTCCAGCCAGCTGATGCTATCAGGGCGCTCACCTCATCCCAATGCTTATCTGCTGTAGGAACGGTATAGACACAAATCTACTAGGTACAAGTCCTATCTGCCATAAGGTCTCAAAATGCTGTCTCTACGCGTCTGTCATCTCCTTTGGAGGCAGAGGTACATCACGTTTCTGGCGTACTCTACGCTGTCGAGCCATCCTGGAAATAAATTGATAGTTAGTTAGTTCATGCAAGATAAATTAATCAATATGATTTTATCAACTAATTTGCTATATTAAACTACCTTTTCATGCTGCAAATTTAAGCATTTTAATTAAATTTGGGCAGCATTTTGACTAAATTAGTACAACATTTTGACTAAGTTTGGGCGACATTTTAACTAAAGTGCACCAAATCCGTATACGCACAAAATATTCCAACAAGGTCCGAGTCCTACTCAACCAATTTCAATGTCCAAATTATGTACATTTTTTTTTGTTACAGGCAAATAACTCAAAATAGAAATTATTATTTCCTACTCCTTTTCATTTGTAGCTGGCATTATCTTTACTTATTTGCACTTTAACATATTATTTAAATAATCAATAAAAAATAAACATAACAACAGAATCTAATTACATGCTGAAAAAAATCATATAAATATCTAGTTTTTATGCATACCACATTTACACATTATTTCTATTTCGTTTTTCACTTTTCCTCCCACTAGTTCTCGCAAGGAACAAGGTAAGCATTTCTCATTCATTTTTATTTTTATTTTTATTTTTGTTTTTATTTTTTTATTATTTTTTTATTTACAAAGAAAATAAATAGCAAACGAATCACATAGAATAAATAAAAATAAAATATGAAAAATGCAAACAAAACTAACCTGCTGGTGAAATACCCACTAAAAAAATCGTAGAGAAACTTTAAAGAAATTATATCACCTTGAAGACGATTGAAATAGGATCGCTTTGGTGTGAGAAACACACAAAATGGAGCACAAATGGGCAAGATATGAAAGCAACAAAAGAATTGAGTGAGGAGAGAGGGACTCACATGCGGGCAAAAATGGGGCTTTAAATGCCCCTTGACATGCGGCCTCAAGGTGAGGCCGCATGTCAAGGCCACGGGATGTGGCCTTGTGGCCGCATCTCGGCCAAGTGAGGTGCGGCCACACGAAAAGAATATATATATATATATATATTTTACTTTTTACTTAATTTTATTTTATTTTATTTCCTTTTTAATTAATTTTTTTTACTTACTTACTTTACTCCCTGAATATTTTCTTGGGCTCCATTCTTGCAGTTGACAGCGTTTATTGGACATTTTCCTGCAAATAAATTATATATGCCAAAAAATAACAACAAGAAAAAAGTAAACTATGCTGGTAGAAATGCATGAGTCTGAAAATGCACAAAAAAGTGGTCTAATTTCTCATGACAGACCAGACCGGTTCCTCTATTTTCCTTTTGTATGTCACTTCTCTTTTTCTTTTTCACTAATCCAACTTATTTACTCTTTGTACAACTATCTGAAAATGTCAATGCACGTCCTCAATAAACTGCGCCAGCTACTGGATGATCCCAAGACCTGGGAAACTGGCGCTTTAGCTCCCTACTCAAGTCTGAGGCTTTTCAGAAGGATCAAGTTTGACCAAGATCTTTTACTGGCAGCCGTCTGCTATTGGAATCCTCGATTTCATGTTTTTCCATTTACTCATCAAGAACTATGTCCTCTAGCCGAAGAATTTACCGCAATTACCAATGTGAGGTTTTCCCCTGGTATCCTTCCTTGTGTCCCAAGTTATGGGCCATATCAATTTAGGGATGTGGCCTTTGCCTTAGGCATATCACCCTCCGAGGCCGCTCGACTAGTTCCTAGAGGGGATTTCTTTTCTCTGGAGCCTCTACTTGATGCACTCGGTGGCTTTGCTGATGTACCTACTTATCAAGCTAGCGTAGTTCTATTGGTCTGCTTATCCAGATATCTGCTAGTGACCTCAGATGAGACAATCAGAGACTATCGACTATTCAACATCGTAGATGGCATTCACCGCAGGCTGACCCCTTTTCCAGTCATTCTAGCTGAGATAATCATTGGCTTGGATGCCCTTTGCACTGACCCTGTTGCTTTTATGACCGAAAGTACCCCGTTACTCTAGGTAATTTATGTCATTATTTTTAAAGGTAGTGCGCCCCTTGTGAGTTTTCACACAAACTTTTCTTATTTGGAAAATGCGTCCTATTAGGGATTTTCACATAACCCTGTGCCTTATTTTTGCCTGAAATGGATCCTACTCATTCTAACGGCTTTTTTTCCAGGTGTGGCTACAGGAGAAGTTAAGGTTATTGACAGAACCCCCTCCTAGGGTGATCAGTACATACTCGCTGGTGCACCTTTTCCATAGACTGGGGATATATTAGTTCGACTCTCCTTATAAAGGCTTTGCATGGATAGCCACCTTGGTGGACGGAGATATCAGCTTTACGAGTCCTTGGATACGTCTTGACTATTTGACTCAGGACGGGCCTTCGAGATGTGTCCCATTATGCGAGCTTCACAGGGCCTCCTTTTGCATCACAGCCCGCTACGTTCAGCGTGTCAGACTATTGTGCCTCCGTCGCTGGCTTTTTATGGTGGGCTCCTGTCTTCAGCATTCATTACTGGCTACTGCGGACTGGGCGCAGCTTCCCTTGAGTACCACTACTCCGAGGGCTGAAGATTTCGATTTTACTAGCTCACCCGAGTACAAACTATTGACAACAAGATCAATTGGCTTAAACATCTGACCGAATGAATGCAGTAAACGATAGTTTTTAGATTACAAATGACAGTTTATTTTTTTTTGTTTTTTGTAAAAGAACTAGACAATCATGAAAAGTGCAAATTGAGTCCTTTATTGCAAATTTATGAACATTTCTATATGATTTCAACACACATGATCATTTATTGACGAAAAATTCAAAAACACAAGACTACACTTAATCTCAGGATGAGTCTTGCGAGCATCAAACTCCTGTTATCAATCAGCTCTCTCGGGTTTTCATGATTGAATATTTTCTCTTAGCCCTTAATTTTTGCCCATAGTGCCTTTTTTCGGTTTTCACCCTGACAGGGCGCCCAATTTTAGTAAGGCTGCCTTTTTTCGATTTTCGACCCGCAGGGCATTTATTCCCTTATTTTGATTTTAGTCTTTAGCCATGGAACCTCTTTAATCTATCTACATTGATTGGCTCCTTGAACTCATTTCCATCATTGTCTGTTAAAATTGCCGCCCCCTTTGACAACAACTTTTTTAGCGCAAACGGACCTTCCCATGTTGGCCTAAACTTCCCCCGAATGTTTAGTACTCCCGGCCTCATCTGTTTGAAGATTAGATCTCCTTCTTTCAGCGGATGCTTTCTAACCTTCTTATCGAATGACCGGGCTAACCTCTTTTGGTAGACCTGGTTGTGATAGTAAGCTCGCAACCTACTCTCATCAAGCAAGTTCAACTGCAGTAATCTCTATTGGGCCCTTTCTATTTTCGAAATTTCGGCTTCCGTAACCACTCTCAGAGACCTGAGCTCAATTTTAACTGGCAAAATTGCCTCCGTTCCATACACTAATAAAAATGGTGTTGCGCCAATGGATGTTCTGATGGTAGTTCTGTAGCCCCATAGTGCAAAAGGTAACTTTTTCGCCCAGTCTTTGTAATTTTGCACCATCTTAGCCAAAATTTTCTTGACATTTTTGTTGGCTGCTTCAACTGCTCCATTAGCTTGAGGTCGATAAGGGGAGGACTTATGGTGCTGTATTCCATACTTCTGCAGTAACCGTTTAGTTTCAGATAAGAATTGTACCCTATTGTCAGACACGATATGATGGGGGAGGTCATACCTATATACCAAATTCCACTTAATAAACCTGGCTATGTCTCAGGCATCTACCTTCTTAAAAGATTCAGCCTCGACCCATTTAGTAAAGTAATCGATGGCGACTATAATGAATCTATGTCCGTTAGAGGCGGTAAGGCGTATCTCCCCCTATAATATTTATCCCGCAAGCCACAAATGGCCATGGTGAGGACAAATTATGTAGTTCCGACACTGGAATATACCTCGAATCTGCATACTGTTGGCACAAATGACATTGTTTCACAAACTTTGAAAAATCTGTGTCCATAGTGATCCAATAGAACCCTTGGCGCATGATTTTCTTTGCTAAGAACAAGCCATTCATGTGAGTTCCGCAAACACCGGCATGGACCTCTTCCATAACCTTCTTAGCTTCTTACTCTGCTATGCATCTTAACTGAATGCCGTCTGCTTGTCTCTTGTATAGTAGGCCATCTACACTAAGGAACTGATTGAACAACTTTCTAATCATTCTTTGATCCTTTTCAGAAGCCTCTTCTGGGAATACCGACCTCTCTAGGTAATTCTGAACATCATAGTACCAAGGTTTTCCATCAGCGACTTCGACATCCATCACCTATTCATGTTCAAAGCACGACTTTTGCGAACTTGAGATTAACACGGGCTTCATAATCCTTCCTTTCGGGTTATCCCACATGGACACCAGAGTTGCGAGGGCATCGGCCAACTCATTCTCATCTCTAGGTATGAAATAGAAAGTACAAGTTTTAAACTGACCACTTAGCTTGCGGAGGTGTTTTACATATGGTACCAGTCTTTCTTCTTTAACGAACCATTCTCCTCGAATTTGATGGATCACCAAAGACGAATCTCCAAAAACTTCTGCAGACTTTGCCCCTAAGACCAGAAGAGCCTCCAAACCGAAAATGCATTTTTCATACTCGGATTCATTATTAGTGGCTCTATGTCTCAGCTTTTTAGCTAGTGGTAACTTTTCACTATCTGAGGTTATCAGAATGATCCCAACACCTGCCCCCTTATTATTAACTGCTCCATCAAAATATATTTGCCATTCCTAAACTGCAATGGCCATGACATCTTTGTCTAGGAAGTTGTACTCAACATGGTCTCCTTCGATAGGATGATCAACTAGGAATTCAGCTATAGCTCTCCCTTTAATGGTTTTCCTAGTGATGTATTCTATATCAAATTTCGGGAGCAGTATTAACCACCTACCCATCTTTCCAAGCAGAGAAGGTGCTTCCTGAAGATATCTCAAAGGATTTTGTTTAGCAACTGCCTAAACCCTGAATGAGTGGAAATAGTGTCTCAAATTTTTCGAGGCCCAAATTATTGCCAAACAGATCTTTTTAACTTCAACATACCCGGCCTCGTAAGGGAGAAACTTTTTGCTGATATAGTAGACTGCATATTCTACACCGAACTCATCTTCTTGAGCCATCATGGCGCCTACTGAGCTGCTTTCGATTGTCAAATAGAGGATTAGCGGCTTGATCGGTCGAGGTGGCCTCAAGACTGGTGGATTCAAGAGGTACTCCTTAATAGCATTGAAAGCCTTCTGACAAACGTTGTTCCATTCAATAGGCTGGTCTTTTCTGAGAAGCTTGAACACTGGCTCGCAAATCGAAGATAGCTTGGCAATGAATCGACTGATGTACTATAGTGTTCCCAAAAAACTTCTAACATCTTTCTCCTTCTGAGGCGTTGGCATTTCTCTAATTGCCTTGACCTTTTGACTTACTATATGACCAAGAAATTTTCCAAAGGCAACTCCAAAAATGCACTTCTTAGGGTTAAGGCGAAGGTTAGACTTATCAATCCTTTGAAAGAACTTCTCCAAGGCTCCAAAGTGACCCTCCCTAGTAGCTTACTTAATCATCATATCATCTACATACAACTCCACTTCCTTGTGAATCAAGTCGTCAAGAATCTTAGTGGCCATCCTCTGATGAGTCGCGCCTGCATTCTTTAGTCCAAAAGGCATAACTCGATAAGCAAATGTACCCCATTCGGTGAAGAAGGCTGTTTTAATCCGATCTACGATTCTATTGAGGATCTGATTATATCCAGCATAGTTGACTATAAAGCTATACATCATGCAAGAAGCTGCACTATCTATTAAAATATTAATGTGGGGCAGAGGGAAATCGTCTTTTGGATAGGCTTTGTTCAAATCCCGATAATCCACACATACACGAACTTTCCTGTCCTTTTTAGCTATAGGGACCACATTAGCTAGCCACATCGGGTACTAAACCTCAACTAGGAATTTGGCCTCAATCTGCTTATGCACTTCCTCTTTTACCTTATGTGCCTTTCTGGCCTAAGTCTTCTAAGCTTTTGCTTGATCGGTTTAGACTCTGGATAAGTTAAAATTGCATGTTCAACGATGTTTCTGTCAATCCCCGGCATGACTTCATAGGTCCAGGTAAAGACTTTTTCATATTTTTTTAAGATTTTCTCAAATTTTAACCTTTCTTTAGGAGTTATGTCAGACGTAATCAAGATTGTCTTTGGGTTTTCCAAAGTCCCGAGATTAAATGTAGTTGTATTAGTTGAATTAATGTCAAAAATAGATGCATTATGTGTATGATCATGTGAAATGAAATCATCAGAAACATCGCACAAATAAGCAAAATTGTTCATTTCATTAATGAAATTGGAATTGCTCAAATTATCATCATTAAAAAGTTCTGGAACAAAAAGAAAATCTAAATAATTATGGTTTTCTTCATCCGTGGATGTAGATATTATAGCCGACAGGTCACTATTGTCTTGACTTAAGGGTGGCTTTCTGACTACTTCTGGTGGAGCTTCTGGGTCTTAGATCTTTAGGTTCTGCATTGGTGCTTCAACCCCTATTTTTGCCTTCCCTTTCACCCTGACAGCAAGCAACTTGTCAACATAAACCTCTTCCAGCGCATTTTTGTCTTCAATGTTGCTCTGGGTCATAATCTCTACATCCTAAAAATCTTCAACTGACTTGATGGTCCCATTAGTCTAGTCAAATGATGGTCCCATCAGTCCAGTCAAATACATCATTAAAAACTTCAAAGCCTAAGACAATATGATTATTGATAAACTGAGGTTCAGTCTCTCCACAATAAGCACAAAGGGTGCTGCTGGCACAAAGCTTTCCAAAATATGAGGAATGTCTGCTAACTTTTGTTTCCCTTTACTGCTTACACCCTTATAGCCTAGTCCTCTTCGGTCCTTCTGACCTTTCATTATGATAGGTGACTGTGGCCCCTGCGAATTTCTGCCCAGACCCGCTCTTTGAAGAAAATGCATTTGCTTCATTATGTTTACCGCTTGGTAGCTACCCTCTAAATGTAACACCCCCTTCCCATATGTAGGGAATCCCATCCGCAAGGGAGTGAGAACCCGTATGAGCAGGGGTGTCACCAAACAGAACGGTACGAAACATTCATTCACATAATATAAACATACATATAAATAGCAGAAATTAAAACTTTAAAACCAAATGAACATACATTAATAAAATAACAATATTCAATACATAACTGTTCTAATACCAACGTAATTACAGCTTTTAGAGATATATAGCGAAAGCTGAACAAAAGATTAAATACAAAGAGAGTTCACTATTACAAAATAATGATGATACAAAAAGAAGCTAAGTCCTATCAATAATCCCACTGTGTTAGCTAGACTGGCGGCGACTCTCCCAAAAGCTATACACCTTTCACACCTACACGGGTGAAAACACCGTGCTAAGTGATAACGCATAGTGGAGAAACAAACAACAATAGTATGGATGGCCATTCATAATGGTCGTCAAGGTAAATCACATACGTAATGGCATATGCTGAATATCATAAGATATAGTCATAAATGAATCACATTCATAACCATTCAAAGGTTCATAATCATATTCATATGCCAATAGATTCATATGCTCATAAATAGAGTTATTCAGATTCAAATACTTATGATTATAATCATTCAGATTCACATTCTCATAGGCATAACAGAACAATTCATAACACCTACTGACCACAATAGTGGATAACGAGTGAACGCATGGCGGTACCTTACGGGTACGAATCGAACGCATGGCAGTACCTTATGGGTAAGAATCGAAAAATAATATTATATTTTCTCTTTTCAAAACATTTTACAAAGGGGATCTCAAACAAGATCCGTACACATTAAAGTTCGCGAGGAACTAAATGGGGACCTGATCGGGGTCCAAACAAACAAAGGTGCTACAGCTACTGAACTCTATTAGGCATGCCTAACTATCCACTAAACTGACTCTTGCAGATCATACATAATACAAATCATGCGCAAAGCATAACATGTAATTCATCATAAAGAAATCATAATATTATACATATATAAGCATATTTATTACTATACAGTAGTAAAAACCCATGAAGAAATGATACAAAATTCATTTTAGAAGAAAGGGGCAAAATTGGAAAAATAGGGCATAAAGGGGGTCACTGTTGCGATCGCGACAGTGGCCGGATGGCCTGCGTGAGGGGAGGGGCGAAAGGCGTGCGAGTCGTGCTGCGCCAGCACGACTCTTGAACAAGCTTCACGACTCATGAACCTTGTTCACGACTCATGAATGGTTCACGACTCGTGAACTCTCAGTCTCCCTTGCCGACACGTGATCTGCTGTACCACTCGCACACGCCGAAGCTTCACGAGTCATGCTGCCAAATTACGAGTCAGACGCCTCACAAACAACAGAGCAATTCAACGTGAAAATTGGATTTCAACATCCCAGACTTCTAACAACAAATCCATTTTGATCCAAAATCAAACCAAACTTCATCTTACCTTCAAATAAGCCTTCCACCATCACAAATAATATAAAACACAACTTAAATCAATAATTAACACAATCAAAATCATGCATTAACAAAATCAAGCTTCTCAAGAACACAAACCCAGAAATTTCAGCAACAATTCATCAAACTTCAAATTCACTTCAATACTTTAACATTCATACATTATAGCTCAAATCAATTGAATACCCATAACATTAGCACTATAATAAACCTCATCAAACATCAAATTTCCAAAAATCTCATGCAAATGCACAAATCACAATTATACATCAAAATAATCAAATTCCCAAACCTGATATTTCTATGCTCTAAATCAATGAGCACCACTCCCACTAGCCTTCTCCTTTTCCTTGGGATCACGAGGAGGCTTAACTAACAAGAACACCCACAAAAATCATACAAACACAAAACCTAAATTAAAACACATTCTAACCAAAAATCAAGAACAATAGAAGAAGATGAAGAAGAAGAAAAAGATGAAGAAACCCACTATACTTACCAATCAAAGGTCAAAGAATGATCAATTTCCACCACTAACACTTGAATCCAAGCTAGGGCACACAAATGAAGAGAAAAGAGGAAGAAGGAGTGAAGGGAAAAAAGGAAACAGGAACAGCGACAAGAATGGCTGTCCCTCCTTTCTCTCTCTTCTATTTATACCTCCTTTTAAAATGCTCTAGCCTCATGTCACCCCTTGGTTGGTGGAACTTGACCACTCACACCTTACACTCATGCAAGACAATACACACAATACTAACCCACATAAATCACACACCATAACCATATGCACATGCACACATTAACACAACCCATACACATACACCCTACTCACATATATGCACTCACACTCTATTAAAGCCCACAAAACATGCATTTTGACCAAAATACCCTTAACACATGCCAAAACTCTCACACATGCGCACATACACATGGCAAACGTGGCTCAAACTACTAGGGGGAGAACAGGGTGTTACACTAAACTTCCTTCTTCATCGATTATCGACACATGGAAACCACTGAAAGGCTGTTTGGAGATTTTTAGTGTAGAAACCTTATTTTTCCTAGCAACCCTGATAGTTATTATTTCACCCTCATGCGGTATTTTAATCATCTGATGCTGGGTAGATGGCACTCCCCCCAGCTTATGAAACCAAGGTCTTCTAAGTAAAGCTGAAAAATTAGCAGGGATCGATAAGACTATAAATTCTGCTTCTATTTCAATGGGCCCAGTTTTGACTATTGCCTTAAAAGTTCCCGAGGCCTGTCTTCGGGAGTTATCATAAGTTGTAATAGTTAGGTCAGACCCACTCAGCATGTTTTTATCCAAACCAAAAGCCAAAAGCGCAACCAAAGGGCATACATTTATAGAAGAGCCGTCACCAACCATCACTCAGGCAGTATGCTTCCCATTGATCTGTGCTTTGATGTATAATGGGCGATTGTGTTTGCGGCTCTCAGGTGGTAAATCAGCATCAGAATAAACCAAACTTTCTCCCGAGCTCCCTTTAACTAAGTCCAGTAACTCAGATGGTGAGATAGTGATGGCAACAGTGGACTCACATAAGGCTTTTACTAACTTCTGCCTATGTGATGGGGATTGCCTCAGCAAATCCCAAATGGATATCTAAGCTGTTGTTTTCTTCAACTGTTTCATTAATCCATCCTCCTCGGGCTCCTTTCCTGCGAGTATAGGCGCTGGATCTTGAGGCCTCTCTACTTCTGGAACTAGCCTGCCACTTCGGGTCATATCACCAACCTTTTTCTTTTCCTCATCCTCTGAATCCCAAGGATTCGATAGTTCTTTACAATTGATAGGTGCCTAATTGATGTATTATTTAGCTTATTTTTTGTGTGAGTTTAGGAAGTTAATTATGCAAATGTGTTTATATTTCATGTATTTGTGTCAGTTTATGTGTTCTGTAGGATTGATTTGGGTGAAAAGAAAAAAAAGAAGCATAAATGGTGAGGAAAATGCATGTCTGGAGAAGAGAGCACGAGTCGGATGGATGGACATGACTCATGAAGCATGGCTAAGAAAAAAGAGGAGAAGAAAAGGGAAAGAAGCTGAGATGTGCAGCAGGAGCACGACTCACACATGAGGACACGACTCGTGCTGGGAGAGCACGAGTCGTGCTGATACAGAGAGGGAAAGGGAGAGAAAGAGAGGAAAGAGGAGAAAGAAAAGCATTCCATGTTCTGTCACGAGCGTGACATCCTCGCGATCACGACAGAACTATCCGTTAGGACAGTTTTCCTTGAAAAGTCATTTCAAAAGGCACCTTCTTCCATCAAACTTTGCAACCATTGTGAAGGGACATCTCTAAGGGATACAAGCTTTAGAATTTTATAAATATATCACATTATATGTAATTTTATGTGGGGAATTTTTATTAAGTAATTTTTCTGTAGTTTGAAGAACAGTTTTCTCTTAGTTAAAGTTCTAAGTAGTTTTTCATGTTTTAAAGAAGAAGATCAAGGAGAAGGAAAATTTATTACAAGGGCTTGAGGAAAGTGCACAAGTCATCTTTCTCATTACTCTTATCTTTTATTTCTTCTCTGTAAATCAAATGAATATTATTTGAGAACTTGAATATTATTATTATTTTCTATTCCCATCTAAATTAGTAGTCTTTTAATGTAGAATTTTTAATTAGTATTTTTATGCATGATTATTATAAGTATGAGTTTAATTGAAAGATAAATTCTTACTTACATCTAATAGAAGTTCATCATTGAAGTATTATTTAAGAAATCATAATACTAAATAGTTGTTATAGGTTGGTGATTATTCTTGAAATTTGCATGTACAACCCTCTAATTCATTAATGAAAATTGTGAGTTAGAATTATAAATGTATGTTTTGGGCATTCTAATTTATGTTGAAAGAGTAAATTGGAACTATATTCCAACTTGGCTTGCTTAAGAGATTAAAATTATAATTATATGATGGAATCAAGTTTGATAATTGTTAATTCTTCATTATATGTTTTGTCTTCTTTGATTAACATGAAATAAGTTTAATCAGTTTATTTAATAGAGTAGTTTAGATTTAACCAACAAATTTATGATCATTATAAATAAGATTAAAATTGAGTAGTAATAGTGTGTAATAATTAGCACATTCCTCGTGGGATCTACATCTTTTGTACTATTTCGGTACACCGTATGCTTGCGAAAATTGGCACTTAGAAATAAGCCATCAACAATCTTCACTTTCATCTCCACTCTCACTAGTGGACCAATAGTCTATTGTTGCCACAGGAACCCCTTCTTCACTCATCTCACGGGTGATAACGATATACTCATTACCGTATAGATCTTGTAATACATACCATTCGGGCAAGCTAGACACCTATCATGTACACTGGTGGTGGGGACTGCATGGTTACCAGGCTTCTTTTTCTTCTCCCTTTTCTCCGGATCCGTGATTTGCTTATTATCAAGAGATGCTGGATTTTGTTTCTCAAAGTTCTACAGAAGTCAGTCAGATGCCCTGTGTGTTGATGATAAGCACAAAACTGATCACTCATGTGCCCTGGCTGACCCTGGTTTCTAGCTGGCCTTGGCTCTGAAGGTCTTAGCTGCCCTTCTTTCATTAACCTCTCCAAAATCCAAGATAGGGGTCAGCCCAAATTCGAGTAATACCTTTGGCCCTGGTTAGATTCTATGGTCGAGAACTCAGCTATTTTGCCACTGCCACCCTTATTATTGCTACTACTTCCAGCACCAGCTGATCTATTCCCTGATTGATTCCCAAAATTTTTCCTAGCAAAGCTATCTTGGCTTGCCTTCTTCGCTAAATACTCCCCTTCTTCTTCGATAGCTATATCCTTTAAAGATTCCCAATCTCGGAGCCCCTTCATCTTTAACCCCTCTTTTAGGTATGGACTCGCATTTCGGATGAATAAACGGATTTGATCTGGGGCATCTGGCTTCCTCCTCATCTCCATCACCTAGTTTCTCCATCGAGTAATATACTCGTGGAAAGACTCATTAGGCCTCTGTTGAAGTAGCTCCAAATCTTTCAAGGTAACCTCTATTCGGGTGCTACAATCATATTGTTTAAGGAACTCTTCAGTTAACAAGTCCTAATCTTCTCTTGCTCTTCTATCTAAACCGTGGTACCAGTCTACAGCAGGCCCAATCAAGCTGAGGCAGAAATATTTCACCTTTTGCTTTTTGGTAAGCATAGTCTCTTTCATCACAAGCGTATAATGCTTGATGTGAGCAGACGGATCTGAGGTATCAAACTTGGGCAGGTTGGGCATTTTAAACCTCTAAGGAAGCATCTCCTCATCATCCAAATCCCTATCTTAGGGGCTTATCCCCTTTTCGACAGATAATAAATGAGCCATCGCCTCGACTCTTTCTTTTAACTTTTTCAGGGCAACGTCCTCTTTAGGAGGTCTATCTCTTGCTGACATGGATTCCTCATGCTCATCCTCTACAAAATCCTCTTCAGGCCTATGCTTCCCAATCCTTCTAGGCTCAACATTTGCAAGAGGTCTATGCTCAACAGCAGGAGGTGGCTCTATAATTGCTGTAGGGGGTGCCTCCCTGATCGAAATCGCTCTGCCTGTCCTCCAGCAGGGGCAGTAGGTTGCTAGTCCGCTGGCGGTTCTAGAGCAGCAGTTAAGTTGCCCATCATTGCCATCATTCTACATTCGAACTCCTCAAATCTGCGCTCCATTTCTTGGGCCCTTCTGTCCATCTCTTCGATGACCATAGCTCGAGTGGAATTCGACTCTTGGTTGGCCATATCCAGTGATGATTCTGAAGGCGAGGATTCGATGCTATCTGAAAGTGACTCTGAACCCTAATACGTGACTCACTCTACGGACTTGAAGAACGGGTTTCTCCTTACCAGTCAGCTGTCTGGACCCCTAGACCACTGATTCGTACCTATGATGGCTGAAAGATTCAGATTGTTAGCATGATACATGAATGACATTAAAAATGCATGGTCGTGTTGATACAACATAGACAACCACATGCAAGCAAATAGATCCTTCCAACCTTGTTACTCCCACACACGAGATAGTGCGGTCTCTTTCCTAGGTAGGCTTGACCCATGGGTTAATGGGGAACCCAATGGGCGCGTATGGTGCGTGGTGAGAAACCAGCAGCATAACACTCTTAATTTAAAAGCACATGCGTATAGGTTTTGGCCATTATATATTTGGACCCTTCAAAGAGACTAAAAATGGGCCCATCGGGGCATGAGAGCCTTTGATGAGTGTCCAATTAATGTGTTTGAATTGGCTCGATATATAAGGGCCCACATAACAAACATCATATTAAGGAGCATATTACTTAGTGGAAGTTTCTATAGCCATTACATGAGATTTGGTCGAGGGTGGTGTTACTTTAGGTCTACCCAAGTATGGTCCTTGCCAATGGGTCTAGCTCATCACAAGCATAGTAACCAATCGAGTCTCTATTTGATATACCATTTGATAGTACAAGTCTTGGACCGGTGATTATCCCTAGTACTTCCCTATAATGAGTGAAAGTAGGATCATATTTTAGGAATGCATCGGGGTAAAATAAGGGACCAACTAGCATAGTTCTAAGGCTCTAATGGATGAAATGCAAATTTGAAGAGAAATGGAATTTTCATTTCTTAATAACTCAATTATAATTTTAACTTAATTCAATTTCAAAGCAAAGTTTCGATCATCCCCAGTGGAGTCGCCACTGTGATGCACGCGGCTCGGATCCTCGGCCCGCTTTGAGGGTCCGAGAAGGGTTAGCGTCTAGATTTTGGGTAAAACGAGACAATTTGGAATTCCCTACCCAATAGAATATTGGGAGGTTTATCTAATCCCATGAAACCTTTAGGCACCTTTGAGGTATTTTGGAGTCGTCACCCAATTTACAAGAAATTGGGAAAGGTCATCTAAACTCAGGGGTCTTAAACCAGAGAAGGTGTTCGAAACTTCACTCTTATTAATTCGTTAAGTTAAATTTATAAATGAGTTTTTAAGAAATCGAAATTCCATCTCTCATCTCACACGATCATGTAATGAATTTAAAGCGCATTTCAATCATATTAGAAAGCAGTAAATAAAGCGATAAAGAAAACAATAAATTACAAGCGTAAAATATGGGACAGAACAATTTTCCAAAATAAAAAGGCATGAATAAATAAATCAAATAAAACTTGCCCCAAAATTAATTACAAGCACCCAACATGAATAAATAAATAAATACATAGAAAGAATAAAATAAAATGCACCATACATAAATTGGGAGATTTATTGGATGTTAGGAACATTGGTTCCTTTTATTAAATTCAAAAAAATTGGAGAATTGTTTTTGGGCATTGATTGAGAAAACCGGGATGAGTGATCCCATTTTATGAAAATTAATTCTCCTTTTGAAAATGAGATTTTATTGGTTAAAATAGGATATTGGTCCATTTTATTAGAAAAAAATCCAATTTATTAATAAAATATTTTGAGTGATTTTTATTAAACGTGCATGAAAATAAACAATTTTACATTAAATACACAAATGCGACAAATAAATGAAAATAAAGGAAAATGCAGAATTTAAATATGCAAACCAAAGTTCTGAAGGTCTTTAGTTCCTTGATCCTCCAACTCGCGTAGAAATATTACTCGAGGTGAAAATAAATAAATTTTGTAAGCAATAAAAAAAACAAAGAAGAATGTTAGCAAATTAGATTAAATTAATAAAGCATGATATAACCAGACAACCAACAAAATAATATAAACAATCAATCAAATTAATTAAATATAAATAAATATGATAAACAAGAACAATATTAATACTTACACAGAAGAATAAATTGGATAAAAAACTAGAAATTAGTATGATAAGTTAAGGCAGAACCAACTAAAAAATTAAATTGATATAAAATACTTTACAAACCTATGTTTCATGCATCATACAAATAAACTAATTGAATTAACCTAATTTCAAGTTAATTGTAACAAACAGTCAACAAATGTATTAATAATAAACAATAACAAATATGTTAATAATAAATCATAACAAATAAATAGGTAATAAACTAACAACAAATAATAGTAAGATGACAGGCATATTAATAATAAGTGAAATGACAAATGAATAATAACAAACAACAATAACCGACACATATTAATAAATTACAATAAATAAATTAATAACAAGAAATAACAAAACTAACAACATACAACAACAAATATATTAATAATACAACAGCAAAATACAATAAAAACAAAATCAATGTTAAATCTACATAATTTCATTCATCATGCCAATATATTAATTAGATTAAATTAAACTAAGGTTAATTACATCGGACAAGTAATATATCAATTAATAATAAATAATAACGAATATGTATTAATAACAAAACACAAAAAAACAAGTAAAAAATGAATCAATATTAAGTAAATAATAAACAGTGGCAACATACATGTTAATTACAATGAACAAATGGCTTAGTGATTACACAACAGCAACACCCAGATTAATAATACAACAGCAATAGGCAGTAGAAAATAATCAAAATTAAATTTGTGTCAAATATAAAGAACAACCAGAAATATATACAGTATATACAATGGAGGAAGCGAATGGGCAACACAAAATAAGAGAGAAAAAGAAAGAACTGATTTAGAACAAGTATTTACCCTCAGAAGTTTTAACTTCGGCTGCAAAAGAAGAAAAATGATGATTTCTTTGTTGATTTGCTTGAAGACAGACAGATGGGAAAGCTTGAATTAAAGCTTGACTTTTGAAGAAAACAGATGAATGAAAATTGAAACTTAAACCTCAAGAATTAATTTTCTGGGTTCAAGAATAATTTTAGGATTAATTCCTTTTTGCTCTCAGAAGTATTTTTCTCAAATTATCTCCGTTCTCTGCCATTCTAACCTCCCTCCTTGTTATTCCTCTAACTTTTCTTTTTATATCCTCCTGAGAAATTTAGGTTTCTCAAAAGACCTTTTTAGTTAAAAGTCCTTAATTACCCTTTAAAATCAGATGTTATCCCCTTAAAAAATGGAAAGAGAGCCTGAATTTCAAACCAAAAAACCCGAGAAAATAGGAAAAAAGGTGTGCTAGCGAAGATGGCGACGTGCGGCATGCGCCTCTGCGTAACCTTGGTCTGGGCTGCTTCAGGACCTAATGTCTACAATGACCCAAAGCTTAAGTCATACTTTTAATATCATTTTTGTTTAAACATTATTAAACAAGCATCCTAATTCAACCATAATATATAAATGTTCTTTATGTGTTTACTTTAGCCCTGTTTATATGCATAGCCATATCATTGACATTCATCTGATGTATTCCCACAATTTACATGTAAGGTTTAATAAAATGTAACTTTGATATCATTTACTCCTTTGAATATCTAGAAGGTTCATATTAATGGCTTATATAAAGTCATATAATTTTCCCTATAACACACTAGGTGTTATCTAATATTATCAAATAAGCAACATAAATAATTAATATAACATGTCAAGTCATTTCTAGTTTTATTCAATAATCTTTGACTAATTATACCATAAATACTTTGCTTCTTATTTATATCCATATCCTATTCATTTAAATTACCAAATGGTAACCACATTTATACTCATTTTATAGTTCTAAACATGTGTTAGATAAGTTCCAGAAAGTTTCAATGAAGTTTAGGTTTGATTCGGGAAGAAAGATGTACAATATAGGATAAAATTTGAGGTCACACGCCAATCAGACATTCTTGCCCGCTGTGTGGGGCTACTAAAATGGTTTTTAATACTAAAATGGTTTCTAAGTGGTATAATGCTTTTACACGGTGTTTAGGAATCCCTAACAACCGTCTAAACCCATTCTGCCCCACATTATACAGTGTAGATTCTAGGCAGACTTCAGGTCCAAAAGTGCATTAAGTTTTTTACCTATGTAGAGGCATTTCAAGGCAAATTTTCCTCATAGAAATTTGTTCCCTATGTCTTAAGTTTCTAATGGCATAAAAATAATGTCATTTGGACTTATATCTTAGGATATATGACCTTAAAATTATAGACTATTCCAGAGATATTTCCAAGGACAGAATTGTGTTCCAAATTAGAAAAATTACTGGGAACAATAGGGACATAACTAGACCATAATCTCTGCATGAAAGTTTCTCTCCTAGATGTATAGTTTAAGTATAATTTTGATTTATAGCATTTGAATCACTACAACTCCAGAAATTTCCTTAGGAACAAAACCTGCTCCCATGACCTGGCAAGAATAGAAACACTTATGTTTTGGCCTATTTTGAGGCATTTAGATTCAAAATTAGCTCATGAATATTTCTAAGACATTTATAGATATGTGTCTTATATTTCAAATAATACTAATTTCATACTTTTGGGAGTTCTATAACTTATTTTATGGCCAAAATAGTGCTACGGGGTCTAATGAAAATTGGACAGAATTCCTCCTATTCAATCTATATACCCATATCAACCAATTCCACAAGCTCAACAACCACGAATCAATTCAAATCAACATATATCATTCATTCACACATGAGATCACATAAATCTTTACCAAATTCATGTAAACAACTTAGTTTCCAAACCTTATTTGATGACCCCTTTCTCTTCACTTTAGCTTCCTTTCTTATTCTTCTTTGTCCCACTTACATTTTCTTCTCTCCTTTCCTCTTTGGCCAGATTCCCTTAGCCATTTGCACCACAATTAACATAATTAATTCCTTAACACATAATTTCTTTACTTAATCAAGTAGAAAAGGAAATAGGAAAGGTTAAATATTATATTGTTCTTACTTATATAACTTGATTGCCCTTAATTTCATCTTTCACCTTTGACGACTTTTTTTACATGAATTATATGCAATTGAAATGAGAAAGAAGAAAGCAGAATTCCTTCCCTCTTTGGCCGGCCATCCTTGGCCTCAATATGGCCAATTAGTTCATGTATATCTTGGTTGCTTAATATCAAATGTCCATTGGTCCAATTTTAGATTTTTATCCAAATCTCCACTTTAATCCTTTATCTTTTATTCCTTCATCCATTTGACATATAATTAATATACTCTTATATAGGCCCATATGATTACTTAATTCATTCAATTTAATCCATAGGTATAAAATGACCAAATTGCCTTTAGCCTTTTTATTAAATACCAATTATGTCCTCCATTTCATTTTACTACTTTAATCATCCAATTTTTACATTTACCTTTTAATTAAATTAATTCTATTCATATTCATACCAAGTAACTCATTTCTTACCTTTAAGTCCATAAATATCAAATTACTAATTTATCCTCAACTTTTAATTAATACCGAAAACGTCCTTTGCTACACTTAACCTCTTTAATCATCCAATTATGCAATATCGATCACCATTATGCCCTAGATATATACGAATCCGTCTAGGGTACATTTTGGGTTATTACAGTTGGGGCTTAATTATGGCTTTAATTACTAGAAAAACTATATTTTCTCATAATTACGCTTGGATTATCTAAATTAAAATAATTAATTGCTTAGGCTCAACTTTCATGGCAAGCAAAGGTTGTTCCTGCTATTTAGGGCAATCATGATGCTATTGAGCTTGAGCTTGATCGTTTCAATGTTGCCATTAAGGCATTAGACATTGGTGGGTTATGGGCTCGGCTAAGATTTTATGCAGTGGATAGCCTTCACAAAGACATGTTAAAACAAAGCTCAAGAGTTTTCCACTCAAGTGAATGAGATGAATTTGGGTGAGATTTGGTACAAGCTTATTGAAGATACCCAAATGGAGAAGCAAATTAAAAAATAGTAAAAAGTTGATTTTTCTTAAGTTATGAATTTAATTACTTCAAAATCGAAACTTTTCAATCTGGTAGAAAATATGAAATTTTTTCAACAATAATAACAATGAACTTTTGCTTTTTTCTTCTTATTCTACCTCTTTTTTTCTTGTTCTTCTAGTATGGGATCAAAATATCCAATCTTTAAATTTTATTTTTTTTTCTTTTTTCTCTCTTCTCTCTTTAATAAAAAGAGTATCCATTCTGTATATATATGTATATTTTTTTAAAATAGCAAAAGGTAGGGAAAAATTCAACGCGAAAAGGAAAGATAAAAGCTTCTCCTTCACAAAATCCAGTCATTCCTTTTTCTCTTTGTATTTTCTTTCTTATGTATCTCATTAAATAAACCCGAAAACAAAATATCATAATGGAAAAATTTTGGCCAAATACATAAATTGACATTACAACTTGACACTATTTTTCATTTAGACACCTGAATTAAGTCAATAACCAAATAAACACCTTAACTAAGAAAAAAATAAATACTTAAACCATTATCAATGAAATCCTATGGAAGAGTAAGAGCGTATATTTCAAACGCGCTGACGTAGCAATATACCTAATAAAATATTGACACCTGTAGTGACTTGTAAAACCCAAAACATCTCGCTTAAGCAGAGTCCCCTCTATTTCCAAGCTCTCAAAACAAGAAAGTATAATCATCAAACCCACAAATCCGAGACCTAAAATCAAGCAAAATATTTTCAAGAGCCTTCTTATCATTCCTATACTGGACCATATGTTGCAGAGCTTCTTCAGCAACCAAGGTATGACGTGTGCTCAAAGAGGTTTTTGAGTGCCCAAAGTGGAGCTTTGACACAAATCGGGTCAATTGGCAACCCTAAAAATCAGTAGAAAGGTTACATTTTGGAGATTAAAAAGGAGAGAGAGAAGGAAACGTAGGGCTTTAGGTATGAGTGTCGTGGAAAAGAAGGAGAAGGGTGAGAAAGAGAAGAAACAGATCCATGAATTTGAGATTAGAATAATTTTTTTTAGAGGATGAAAATGATTGGAACTTTTTTCCTTTTTTTGCTCTTTTAGTATCATTTTCTTTATGTTTGTGAAGGAAATAACTGATTTGTAAAGAAGAAGAATAAGAAGATGGAAAGGACAACAATTGGTTATTTTTCAAATTGTTTGTTTTGTATGAGCTGCGATAATTTTTCTTTGTTGTTTGCCCATTTAACAACTATGTTAAGATATTTCAGAAAAAAAGAATAAAAAATTTGTTCAGATGTTTTAAATTGAGTTGCTCTTTCCCTTAGTCGAATTTTAAGAAAGATAAAATTCTGCTCTGATTTGGGATTTTTCAATTTTTAATTTCGTATAACCAAGATTGTACACTTTCATAAGTGCTCAGCTTTTGTCTATGATTCTAATGGGTTTTGGGTACTCTTTATTTTCTTTGTAGAAATGGAAGATAAATGATTCTTCATTAAAAGTTATTATCATGTCAAGAGAGAGAAAGGGGATTTGCACAGGGGATTTAAAAGGAGAAAGAGAAAATGAAAATGGAGGAAGAAGAAGAATGCCATTTGATTTACTTGTGATGTGCTCTATCGAGCATGTAATACACACTCTCTGCTAAGTCACCTATAATAGTTTATGTAATACCCCAATCTATGCCTTTGTAGTTTTAAGTATAATTTGATAATACATGCATGAAGGACTTAATTGAATAGAAAGGAGGATTTAATTGCATTTAGCTATTTAATTTAGTATGCCAATATGTAAATAACATTAATCAAGAGATAAATACAGGAGATTAGAAAAGAGAGGGACCAATTAGCAAAGAAAGGACATATGCACCAATGGGAAAGAAAATAATTTGGAATCTAGGATTTGAGAATCGTGCTTATGCTAATCATGAGGCTTGCTCCGGAATGGGACGTTTTGTGATTAGAATAGCTTGCTTGGAATGGGACGCTTGGGTATAGTAGTTATCTTAATTCAATCTATATAGCTTAAGATAAAATTAATTCACATTAGGTGTAGGGAGGATGAGTGAACCTAGACCACATTTAGACTTGTTAATTTTTAAGAATTTAATTCTGTTTTAATTTATGCTGGAACTTTTATTTGATTTTAGCTAGTTGTGTTTTAGTTGTCTATTTTACTATTTTTTTAATAGCTTAATAGCTCATTACTCAAAATCTAGGAATTCTTTAGCATACTTTTAATTTTCACAACCTTGTAACCACAATCCCTTGGGTACGATAATTCTGGATCTTAAGTTTAACACCCTATATTACTTAGCCGATCTAGTACACTTGCTAGGTGATGGTCACACATAATTAATAAAATGCCATCTGTAGCACAGTTAGAATATGATATACATGTAATTAGTCCCTTAGGCCATGGTGTTAATGTTAACCAGGTATATAGGGATTATCCCATAGTAATTCAAGATAGAGATTTTCCTGCTGATTTAATTGCATTACCCTTTCGTGAGTTTGATTTGATTTTGGGAATGGAATAGTTGTCTAAACATCGGGCTATAGTTGATTGTAATAAGAAAACTGTAGTGCTTTAGAGTCCTGATCAGTCAAGTGTAATAGTGTATGGTATTCAGTCAAGTCTGATGTCTAATGCGATATTAGCTACGCAAGCACTGCGGTGCCTTAGAAAAGGATGTAAGGCTTTTCTAGCACTAATACTTAATGTTAAGCAAGATAACGTTCGATTAGAGGATATACTGATGGTGAATGAATTCCCGAATGTATTTCCTGAAGAGCTGCCAGGACTTCCTTCCGAAAGAGAGGTAGATTTGTCAATTGAAATTCTACCGAGAAGAGCTCCTATCTCTAGAGGACCTTACCAGAACTGAATTGAAGGAATTAATGATCCAACTATAGGAGCTTCTAGACAAGGGGTTTATTAGACCTAGTGCTTCACCGTGGGGAGCACCAGTGTTTTTTGTGAAGTAGAAAGATGGTACTTTGTGAATGTGTATCAATTACCGATAAATTACAAAAGTGACTGTGAAGAATAAATACCCGTTACCACTAATTGAAGACCTCTTTGATCAATTGAAGGGAGCAGGTGTCTTTTCCAAGATTGACTTGAGGTCAGGGTACTATCAACTTTGGGTGAAGAGTCAAGATGTACCGAAGGCTGCATTTTGGACCCGATATGGCCATTATGAGTTCTTAGTAATGCCATTTGGGTTAACTAATGCACCAGCGGCATTCATGAACCTAATGAATCGAATATTCTGACCCTATTTCGATCAATTTGTGGTGGTATTCATAGATGATATCCTGGTATACTCCAAAAATGAGCAAGAACATGAGCAGCATTTAAGGATAGTTTTACAGACTCTGTGGGAGAAACAATTCTTTGCAAAGCTAAGTAAATGTGACTTTTGGCTTAAGGAAGTCTCATTCTTAGGCCATATTATATCAGTAGAAGGCATCATAGTTGATCCTGCAAAGGTTCAAGCCATTGTTGATCGGAAACCGGCCCGGAATGTACCTAAAGTAAGAAGTTTCTTGGTTTTGGCAGGTTATTACCGGCGATTTGTGAAAGGAATTTTAGTTATAGCTTCCCCTCTTACTAAGTTGCTTCAAAAAGGCATAAAATTTGAATGGACCGATAAGTGTCAAGCTAGTTTTGAACAGCTAAAGAATTTTGTTTTTTTTTTAACAGCTAAATAATTTTGAACAGTAAACATTTTCCTTAGTTTTGAAAGAGTTTTTTTTTTTGGCAGACACATTATATCATATATAAATACTAAGAGAAACAAAATGGAGAGCCATGATTTTTATATGATCTGATGACTCTCTGTAATGCACAATCATGAAAGAAAAACTTTATATTTTTAATAGAAAAATCACAAAACAAAATTTTTTAACTAAAAAATACATGAACTTAGGAAAATGTTTCAAAAAAGTCACTTTAACCAAATTTCAGAAGGAATCCTATCGAAAATTCTCGTTGGCTGCCACATTAGCTTACCATATAGGATAGGTGTCATGTCAGCCACCATATTACGACCAATGAGGAGATAACATGTTTTAAAATTTTATAAATTTTTTGTTTTTAAAATATTTTTACACATGTTATATTCTCAATGGTTGTGATGTGGCAGTTGACATGGATGACAGGCTGAAGTGATGGTCTATGTGTCCTACACTTAGGATGAGATGGGTGATGTGATATGCCAATATGAATTTCTAGCAAGATTTGTCCTAAAATTCAGCCAAAATAACTTTAACAATTTCTAAGTTTAGGTATTTTTTTGTTAAAAAATTTATTTTTTAATTTTTCAATAAAAGTAAAATAGTCCAAGTGAAATTAATTGTAAGAAAATTAAATTGGCTCTCTCTCATAATAATTCAGTGCCATTTTTTTCATTGCTTTTCTTTGATTGATCTCTTCAAATTGTAATTTATTACATAAATTATTAATATTAAAATACTTATTAATTTTACTAATTCTTATGTAAAATTATATTAAAAAGAATAAAATATCTCTTCTTAATTTAAGTTATTATAATAAAATGTGCACAAGAGAAATATTTATTAAGGTATTAAATGTTTTATTAACATTATATGATGGTAAAATTGAAAATAATGCATTAAATGTTATCTTGAATTTGCCAAAGTGACAATTTAGTAGGATAGTTTATTTTTTTCAAAAAGTAACTGTCACACCCCGTTTTCCCCCTGGTAGTTTGAGCCCTGTTAGTCTGTGTGTATGTGAGTATTCTGGCATGTGAAGTCTTAATTTGGGCTTATTGCATGAGTTTGGGCTTAAGTGTAGTGTTATGTGTGGTATGAGTGGTAGGTGTGAGTGGTTCAATTCCATCAAATCGTAAGAGGACATGTGGCAAGGATTGGAGAGGGGTATAAAAGGGTAGGGTAAGAGAGAGGAAGAACAGATTTGCCCTAGTTCTTCTGTTCTTTCTTCCTCCGCCGTCTCCTTCTTCTTCTCTTCTTCTTTCCTTTCTGCTCCATCTTGGTTCTCTTCCTGTGGCCGAGTTTTGGTGAAAATTGATCAGCTCAAGAGTTATTTCGGTAAGATCTGTTGGGTCTTCTCTTCTTCTTCTTCTTCTCTTTCTCTCGGTTTTGGTTGGATGTGTTTTGATTTAAGGTTTGTGTTTGTGTGATTTATGGGTTCCTGGTTTAGAAGAGCCTCCTCGTGATCCTAAGGGGAAAGAGAAGGCTAGCGAAAGTGGAGATCGCAGCTAGGAGCTTAGGATTTTGCAGGTTTGGGAATTTATATGCTTCGGATGCATTTTCGTGGTTTTGTGTCCTTGGTTGACTTTCTGGAGTTTAGTTGTATGAGTTTATGCTATCAGTTTTGGTGGTTTAAGTTATGCTTGTGATGCTTGATGCGATGAAAATGCTCGATCTGAGGTAAACTATTTTGGCTGGATTTTTGGGCATGATTTTGAGTTTCGGAGTCTTCTATAGAAATTCTGTAGATTTGGAACGCAACTCTATTACGAGCATGCCGAACGGCATGAGCGTAATAGGGATTGGTGATTCCAGGTTTCGATCGAGTGCTCTGCTGCTAAACGGGAGATATAAAGTTCTATCTGGGCTGTTATCTGCCGATCGGTAGTGGTTTGAGCACTCTGTCGTGTGCCTGAACGGCAACTAGGCATTTTCGAATAGATAGCCACAAGTAAGTAGCCGATCAGGAGCATAACAGAGAGTTAAGTATTTGTTTTTGCGCTTGGCTTTCTGGTCACTGTTGCGAACGTAATTTTCGTTGTAATCGCGACAGTGATCATCGATCTGCTCAGTCCTTCCAAAAAGGGGATCTTCTATCCATTCTTCATGGGTTGACATTATTGCATGAACGGTAAGATTGTTTTTATATGCATGATGTAGTGACTTTCCATGATAATTACGCTATGAGATGGAATATGAAATGAGTTATGTATGACATGCGAGAGTCAATCTAGTGGATAGTTAGGCATGCCTAATAGAGTTTTGTAGCTGCAGCACTATGCGTTTTGGACCCTGATCAGGTCCCCGTTTGGGTCCTCACGATCCTCTATGCATTTTAATCTTGTTTAAGATCACCTATGCGAAAGCGTTTTGAATGCGAAAATGAGAAGTTGCTTTTGAATCGTACCCACGGGTACACCCCTATGCGTTTACTCGTTATCCACTACTGTGAGTCTGCAGGTGTCGTGATATGCTTTTGCTCTGTTCTGTTATACTGATGCGAAGGTGAATTCCGATCTGATGTGAATATGTTTTGAACGGATGTGATTATGCGCCTATGGATCTGTATGAGTTTCTAATGCCATGAATGAGTTTCAGTTATGTTTGGATATATATATATATATATATATATATATATATATATATATGTATGTATGTATATACATATCAGCATTTGTTATTATGTATGTGTTCTGTTTTGACGACCATTGTGAATGGCCGTCCATGTTATTGTTTGTTTCCCCACTAAGCGTTATCGCTTAGCACGGTGTTCCATCCGTGTAGGTGTGGACGGTGTATAGCTTTTGGGAGAGTCTCCGCCAGTCAAGCCAACACAGAGGGTCGGATGTAGGCCTTAGTATTTTGTATATGATTCTTTTGTAATTATGAATTCTCATTTGTAATATTCTTTTGTTTAGTTTTCGCTCTGTATTTTGGGATGATGTATATATATATTTTGTATTTCCAATCGGTTTGTAATTATATTATTATGTTATGAATGAATGATAGTTTTACTTTCAATTTTATTTCTGATACTTTTATGTATGCGATGTGATTGTCCGAGTGTGGCATTCCAATCAGGATGTTGCGTGGCTCTCCGGTCGGGGAGGTTACATGGCGTCCCTATTGGGGTGTTGCAGTAACAATTTAGTAGGATGAAGGGAGTAATAATATTTTTCGTTCCTTGAGTAATTGTTGCAATTCAAATTGTTATTGTTTTAGCCAAATATTGATTTTCGTATTATTTTCCACATTTGAGATGGAATAACTGAGTCTACCATATTGAAGTTTAAAAATAAAAAATAATTATAGAAAAAAAATCGCCGAAAGCCACTATAAATGAATACTTACAGGTATGGCTGGCTCAACAAAAAAGGCATACAAAAGCCGAGAAAGGAGCCTACCCTTTTAGCACATGTATTCATTCATAATTGACTGTAGCAAATTTCTGGGATCGAATAAGAATTCTAAATCATTTAACAAAACAGTAAACTAAATGATAAAAATAGAGAGTTTTATGAAAATATATTTTATATCATAAAAAAGGCAGTGTCTATAAACTAGTTCTGTCTCTATACATAGAGATAAAAGCTATTTATAAAGAGGAAAAACATAACTATGGGCGACATAATGGCTTATAAGAATTCTTTTAGATAAGATTTTTTATCTCTAAGATAAGAAATCTTACTACAATTGTTTATTCCACATAGTACACTACTACATTATCTTATCTTATCTTATCTTTATCCATATAAATTCACGTGTTACTCATTGATAGGCTAATGGGATGGAGAGATATTCACATCTTTTGGATCATCATTAGCAGCAACTGGATAGGGTGGCCTTTAGTAGCCCATCGGTCTTGAGAACTTGAAATGGATCTTCAATAAAAAGAAAATCAACAATAGTCTTGATGGGTTGAGTTGAAACCTTTGGGATTAATTTATGATTCCAATATGACTTTGGTCCTAGAGATGTAAAGAGAACAAGTGCTATTATTGACCTAGGATCGAAATTATTAAGTTCATAAAGGAAATTCCTAAGATCAGCTTTATCCCTTATAGGTTATTTGAATGGGAAATGATTGGAAAATGTCTTCTAATGACAAGCTTGATTTTGAGTCTAAAGAAACCGCATATTTGCAATATAAAAATAGGGCTTGTGGAATATAAAAATTGTAGTATACTGAGAGTGCTTAGCATAAGATTTGTTCGTAAAATTGTCTTAATCAATGAGGTTTAGAAATTGTTGTCTCCACCAAGACAATAGAGAATATCATTCTAAAAATTGCCAAGGAAAGGATGACTAAAACTTTTCATCATGGAGGAGATGTTCAAAATATCCATGATTGGAAATAGAATGGAGTGATAGTGAAGCATTAAGAGACATCAGAGAAACCATAATTTCTTAAGACACTTGGGATGTATTTTGGAGAAATGGTAAATAATTGTCCATGGATGATCAGGGTGAAATAAGGTTGTTTGGGTAGAGTTATGGGTGTAGAAATGAAATTTGTGTTGAAAGGTTGAAAGGTAATTAAAAAGGTGACTTTTTGCCCAAGTTTTTACGGTACCAAGGGTGTTTTCTTGATAAACAGAAGGCTTGGATTGTTTTATTTTTTTTTATTGTAGTCATGAAGTTTAAGGTATAATTGTTTGAACTAACCATGAATATTAGTGGAATGTCACCAACAGAAGTGATAAGGCTAAAGGGGTTTTGGTCTAAATAGAAAATCAGGAATGAGGTTATCATTTCCTTTTATATGCTCAACTATGAAGTTAAATTAATTGAGCCATTTTTTCCATCGTAAAAGCTATGGATGTGAAATTTTTTTACCTTTAAAGTGTAACATCCTGGGAAAATAATTCATGACAATTGTAAAGTGATGACTAATTAGATGAAATTCAAAATTTTTTATTCCATATTTGACTACTAGGATTTCTTTTATGTTGAAGTGGTAATGACACTCTAAGTCTTTGAACCTTCCACTAGCATAACCATAGATTCTTTTTTCATTGTCCTTTTCTTCAAGTAAAACAGTTCCCCAAAATTAATCATTTGCATTTGTTTGCAAAATCTTTTTTCTTGTGGAGGGAATCTGAAGAGGTGGCAAATTTTGTGTCTCTTTCTTGATTTATTGTACAACTATTTTTTAAGTTCAGGACCATAGAAGGGTTTATTTCTTAAGCATGGATTGCGAGGGATGTCCTGTAGTGTTGAAATATGGAATAAAGTCTTTGACATAATTAGTAATGCTAAAAAATTGTTGGACCTCTTTTTGAGTGAAATCCTTATCCGAAAATTTTGATAATGCCGCACAAAGATGTGGTTGTGGCTGATAAATTCCATTACAAAAGATCATTCCCAAGAATTCAATTATCATTTTAGCAAGATGCATCTTTTATGGGAGAGCATGGTGCCATATTCTTGGCAAAGATTAATGAGTCTCTAGACCAGTTGTGACGCGCGTCGAACCTAGCATATTGAACCCGCTTTTAGGATTCGAGAGATTGGTTCGCGTCTTTTTGATCATGGGCGCCATGAGACATCTTGGATGCTTCCTTCCCAATAGAACATTGGAAAGGAACATCTAGCCCTATGGCACCTTTGGGCACTTTTGAGGTATTTTGGAGTCGCCACCCAATTTACAAGAAATTGGGAAAGGTCTCTAACCTCTTATTGGTCTAGACCAGAGATTAGTGTTCGGAACTTCACTCTTATTTATGCTTTGGTTAATTATAAGTGAGTTTTTAAACTTTCTAAAATTATACCTCTTATCTCACACGATTTATGCATTTAAATGAAGGCACATCGTAAGCATTCAAAAAGCAGTAAAGGAAAGCTATAAAGAAAAGTTGTAAATAAAGCGATAAAGGAAAGCGAATAAACACGCAAGCACGCAATTACATGGAAGATAGGGGCGGAATACAACCCCCAAATAAAAAAAGATAAAAAAGCGAAAATGGGACGAAATACAATCCCTCAATAAATAATACCGCCCCAAAATCAATTACAAGGGCCCAAAAGGAAATACATAAATTTAAACAATCAAACAAAATCAACCATAAGAAAGACATACATAAATCGGGACATTGATTTGGTTTAGGAACATTGGTTCCTTTGCCCTTGTTTGAAGGTTTAGGAACATTGGTTCCTTCGTGTTTATTTAAAGAGGGTTCGAAGAGTCGTTTTGACTGTTGGGCGAAAATCGGGATGAGTGATCTCATTTTTGGAAAAATAACTTTTCGTTTTATTGTGATATTTTTTATTGCTTGGCTAAAATGAGGGACATTGGTCCCGATTTTATTAGTAAAAATTTCAATTTAATTATAAAAATATTTTTGTGACTTTTTATCCCACGCGTACGTAAACAAAATTACAAATAAGCATGACATAAAGAGAGCGAAACAAGAAAAGTCTCACCAAACCGACGTGGTGACCCATCCAGGAGATCACAGGAATGCCCACATAATGCAACTCAAAATAAATCTCAGACATAAAATGACATAAAAGAAATATTAGTAATAATTCTAAACAATTAGTCAAACGAATGCAAAATAAATATAAGACGTATTAATTTAATATACAAATAATTTACTTGCAAAAAGAATTAAAACAAGTCATGCCAAAATAGGAATAATGACAAAATCATGACAACAACAAGATTATAGTGATAACAATAAATAACCATGACATGATAGCAACAATAAAATAATAATAATAATAATAATAATAATAATAACAATAATAACAATAATAGCATGATAATAATAATAATAATAATAATAATAATAATAATAATAATAATAATAATAATAGCAGCATAATAATAATAATAATAATAATAATAATAACACAAACAAAATCATAATGACAAATAATGATAATGTAAAATGTACATGGAATAATAATACTAATAATATTAACACCATGAGATAATGAAAATAATGATAATAATGGAGGGATGACAGTGAGAAGGACCAAGCAAGCAAACATATTTACAATGACAATAATAATAACTATAAATGCTAAAGCAAATAATAATAATAATAATAATGAGAAGAAGATGGACGGCAACAATGGCAAAATTAGAACAACAAAAAAAGGAAGTTGAAAACCACCTAACATGTCAACAATAATAATCACCTCAAAAATGCTAGAAACAAATTATAAATGATAATAACATGAAAATAATATTATTAACAACAGTAAACGATATACAAAAATAAATGGGTCCAAAAATATTTACCCTCAGAATTTATAAATCGAAAAATAAAATGCCTTGATCCGTCCTCCTTGTCGATTTTTATGGTGATAAATGATTGAAAAAAAAATGAAAATCTGTATTTGAAAATAGGTTAACTCAAGAAAATATTTTTGGAGTATGATTGAGCAAAGAAAATTAATTTTTCAAACTCAAAATCATCCGGGAATTAGATGTTCTCTAAGAGAAAATGAAAAAATAAGAAGAAAATTAAAGCTTTGAATTTTTAAGATTTTTCTAAAAAACTACGGCTGCCCCTTGGTTGAGAGGAAAATGAAGTTGTCTCCTTTGAAAAAAATTATAACCCCCCTGAAAATGAATCCCAAAATCCTATTTGATTTCCTGTCTTTGTCCCAAAATGGGAAATGGCAAAAACTCTTTTAATTTTCGTTACCCAAAATTATCATTAAAACAAGAAACTAAAAAACAAACTAGAAAAAAAATGACAGGCGAAAGCGACAGCACGGGCCAGCAAGGCGCGAGGCGAAAATGCTCGCGTGGAGGCAGTGGGGCGCGCGCGCTCCTGGCGAGACGTGCCCCAATGGGGCACGCGACCCGCCCGCGTGGCCTGCGAACAAAATATAAAAAAAATAAAAAGGAATAAAAATAAGAGTAAAAATGCAAAATTTTTGAATTAAAATTTTTAGAGGAACCAAGGAGATTTTTGACAAGGAAAACATCATTATTGACATCTCTACTTGTAGCAAGTATGACTTTCATCATCGGGTAATTCTGATCTTGAACCTTCTCGGGACCCGGTGTCTACACCAGTATATTATGGTTGTCAATATCTTGAGAGAAAAGCAAAATATCACAAGTATAGATAAGGATATTAGATAAAAGAGGTTTATAGATGCAGATCATTAGTTTTTAAAAAAGTGATAGAGCAACTTTATCACTAAAGGGTATTACTATCCAATGGCACTGGTGGTTTGGAATACGTAAAGTAGTTTTGGATCAATCATTGGGGTGGATACCGAATTACCGAAAGCTAGCCTTAAGATCAAATTTAGAAAATATATTTGCATTAGTTAAATAAAAGAACATAGACAAGATTTTGAAAGAGGTTATTTACTATCTTTAAGAAAATAATTAAGAGGCTTATAATTAATGACAAGTCTCTTCTTTCCTCAAATTTGTTATGATCTTTTATTAACATAAAAGGCTTGGCACGCCCCGTCAGACTTTGTGGCTCAATAAGACCTTAGGCTAGTAATTGAGAACATTTTTCTTTGGCAAAGGCTTGGTCATCAGGAGACATTTTTGGATGGGTTACTTGGGTCGAATTGATATCTTCATTGTATTTAAGGGTAAGATGATGAAGAATTCAGATCATGTCCACAAAGGAGAACAATATTTTGAAAGAAATTCAGAATGTGAATTGGCATAACAATATGTGGTAAGTTGATCAAGTAAAGAGGGGTCTAAAATAAGAGAACTAGAAGTGGGTTGGGAAGTAAAAAGACAAAGAATTATAGTACAAGGCTGGAAATGACGTTTGAATTTAATCTAAAAGGGCGTATTGACAAATTCTGAAGTTTAAAATAAATATTGAATCCAAGAACCACCAAAATTGAAGTCCACACATAATAATCAGGAAAGATTTGGATTTTAATGGGATGTTTGGACTTAAGGCTTGTACGGAAAATTTTTGAGGAAATTACTTGAAATATCACCTTTTTAACTTTGTTTTCAAAAATACAACCTTTTGTGATAGTTTTTCATAAATATCATTTTTAAAATTTTTGTTTTCAGAAATACAATTTTTTCTCTTCACTTCTTGCTCTCCCTCTCTCTGTCATTCTTTTTCACCTGCTCCTTCTCCGTTCTCTTTCTCCTTCCATCTTACCGGTATCTTCTCTTTCCTTATCCGGCGTTCTCTTTCTCTTTCCATCTCACCAGCATCTTTCTTATTCCCTCTCCAGCGTTCTCCTTCTCCTTCCATCTACTTCATAGGCACTGTCATTTTGATTTGATCTGTTGATTAGTGCAGGGTAGTGAAAATCTTAATCGAATTTGGCTTCAACTCGATTTTGGTTCAAAAATACACGGGCAAGATTGGCATTGGCACTATAGGATTGAATTCAAAGATATACGTTGCGGCTCTGTAATTGCTTCAAAAATGATCAGCATTTCATGATTGAAGAAGGCTGGATGTTGATCGAATATGTTGCTATGAATGCAATTGCTATCATTAAAATGCTCAAGAAATATGAATGCAACTTCTTGTGGGTCAGATGTATTTTAGCGGCTATGTGCCCCTAAAAACAAGCAAGAGGTATTTAATTTTGTCTCTTCTGCTGTTGCTCTTGTGATTCTGGTTTTTAATTTCATTATACATGTGTTAATTTCTTCAATTTCAAGGATTATTGAGAAGAAGAATTGGAGCTTTCAATGCTATGTTGTACTCCATGCTGTTTTAGTTTTTAGAGTATAATCTATAATGCATTTTTTCAAAGTTTGTTTGTAAAATTGGGTTGAAATTTATGTTAATTTAGTTGTGGATAAGGCAAGTATAGCTTTAACAAAGATTTGGCTCTCTCTATAGCAGCCAAAGGCCATAATGCTAGACTTGAAAATGTTGCCAATTATACCTGACTTTATTTGTTTCTGTTAATTCATTAGTCTGCTTTATAGCATATGGAGATTCATTCTTTCCTTTTGAATAGTTATATAACATCTTAGCATTGGTCTATTTTCATCTTTCCAAGAGTAAATGAGGGCATTGGTTTATAATGTTAATTGGACGAAAGCTCCACACTATGTGGGAATATGACAAACTGAAACAAAAAAGAACAAATTCCTTGTTAATTGTGAAATTAAAACTTTGAATGATGTTCATTTGCTTGTGTTTAAGGGACTTTAATGGATTCACCAAGCTTCAAAGAATTACCCTTTAGCGTGGAAAATGATTCTTGTGTTGATCACAACATTGATTATTGCTATATTTGCTAAATTGATTATTAAAATTTTTTCCCTTAGGTTATGATTCAATCGATTCTGATTTAGACCAAGCAAAAGATGATGCAAAAAAGGTCAAATAGCTATGTTTGTTGAAATTACAATCTGGGCTGAACTTTTGCTGTGCTTATTGATCATCTATAACTTTCTTGCTTGTAATTGATTCTAATTTCTTCTTGTTGATATGGTGTCATAAATACTCATTGTTACAGTGTTTAACAGAATAAAATTATTGGTTGGTGAATAAAGTCTTGAATCTTGTAGCAAACTAAGCATTGTCTTTTTCCACTTTATGCATTTGCTATGCCATTTTTCATTTGTATCGAATGTTAAGTCTAATAATTTACTATTTAATGTTTAACATGTGAGGGTATAGTAATTGAAATTTTGTTTTCCAATTGTATGTAATCCTTAAGATGCTGAAGGAATCTTAGACTTTCCCCCCTACTAAGCTACCTACATAGTTCATCTTTAACTCGATTTCTTTAGATATTCTTAGTATATTTATGTTGTATGTGCCTGTATCACTTGGCACTGCATATCAGCCTGGAGCATTGACACTTTTGTCACTTATGCTTTTGCTTAATCATACAGTGCGCAAGCCATCTGCATCCTTGCTCAAGTTGCGAGGACAGTTTCATTAGCCAAGAAATTTTATGAGGTTTTAATTATCTTAACAGAGAATTTTTTTATTGTTGTTATTAGATCATTTTGAACTTCATATCCATTATTCCGAGTAGAAGGGAGAGTAAATAAAATTGCAGGTTAATTAATTTATGGTGAATGATTGTCTAATTATTCTCAGGATGAAATGTTTTCCTACTTCATGCACCTTCTACACTTGAATACTAACTTCCTTTGCACTGTTTGAATAAGTCTGCCTCTAAATTTTGTCATATTATAAACTTTATTTTAGAAAAGTAATTTTATTTATTTATTTTTATCTTTGATTAGCAGTGTATTAACGTTGGCAATATGCTACCAACCGAGATTTTATATATCTATCTATATTTATTCGAACATAAATGAGAATGTATGATCTTGTTTTTTTCCTTTTCTGGAATTTTTTGTCCAATTCAAGTGTTCTTTACCAAAATTCAAGAGAAAATATATTTAATAATTTTCATTCTACCCCTTTTTTAGATTCCAAATTAAACCAATTGAATGCAAATTTTTGAAATTGAAAACTCAATTCAATGCTAATTTTTGAAATTGAAATTTATTTTGGGAGTTTCTTTATGTTGTGTGTGACTTAAATATGGTTTTTTATTCCATCCATTCTCACTGCATAAAAAAAAAAAACTTGTTCAAAACACAAAATTCATCTAAAGGAATTATTGTTGAATAAAATCTAATAAAATACTTGAAAATTGTATGTATTTTTAATGTGATTTTGATTAGCATTTGTTAGAGATGTAATATGATAAATTTATGTATATTATTTTTATTTTGGTTATTTTAATTTGTTGTATTTTTGTGAAAAATGAAAATATTTAATTTAATCTAGCTATAAATACATCTAGATTAAAAGCTTAATAAAAAAAAGGTATATAAAGTCAAAAACCAAATAGATTGAATGGAATTGGTTGAAATTTGTTCTATTATTGTTCTAAATATTTCATTTTTAGTTAGATTTTTATTATTTATGTATTTTGATTTTTAACTTTTTGGTTCGATCTAAAATCGAACCGATTAATGAACAATCTTAATTAAATTTGTCTTTAAAATATGTCTTTAAAACAAGTTTACTTGTTAAATTACGATGGTATTAGTTTGGAATCGGCTTGACAAAAAGATGCAAATTTGGAGGGGATTTTATATTTCAGGCCTAATAATATATATTGTGGGATTGATGGATAAATTAATCAATTTGAATAAAGGTTTGCTTTCAAGAAAAATTAAATAACAAAATAAAGGTTTTTTTTTTTAAAAAAAAAAATCAGCATAAAAGGCATTGTAGATATTCTAAAAATTCTCATGATTAAGCATACTGCATTTACCTTTGATGATTTGCATGACTTTTTATGACTTTTCTTATTCTGATTATTTTTTTCAGTGCTAGAGCGGATAGGCATAAGAGTTTGAGGAAATTACTCCAAATGTCTTACATTTTTTTAAGGTTGAGTTGCATATAACTTTAAAATGTATACTCACAGTTTGTGAAGCAACTAAGTATAGCACATTATGTGAGAAATGAACTTGGCAACTAATTAATTAATTTATAGTGGATTTCAATTATGTTCACAGAATGAGAGCAATAGCGATGGTGATATTTTATTGATGATTTTAGATAGGGCCTATAATCTTTGTTATAAGATATAGAATAGAATTGGTGTTTTACCTTTGTAGACTACATATATTATATGCTTATTAGTTTATTGGGAGCCTTATTTGTGTTTAAATATATCATTTGATAAGTATAATGTGTATGTACTTGTAGTATACTATCCTTATACTTATTGTATACTGTGGGTATACTTGATATATATTGTGTGTATACTTGATGTATACTATTACTAGCAAAAAATACAAATTAGCGACAATATACGCACTATATACATTTAGTACACACTATATACATCTAGTATACGCACTATATACATCTAGTATAATCATAATATACATCTAGTATATGCATTATATACATCTAATATACGTACAATATACATCTAGTACACGCATAATATACATTTAGTACACATCTAGTATACGCACTATATACGTCTAGTACACATATAATATACGCACTATATACATCTAGTATACGCACTATATACATCTAGTATACGTACTATATATAAGCATTATATACATCTAATATACGCATAATATACATCTAGTATATATCTAATATACGCACTATATACATATAGTATATGCACAATATACATCTAGTACACATCTAGTATACACACTATATACATCTAGTACACATATAGTATACGCACAATATAAATCTAGTATACATCTAGTATACGCACTATATACATCTAGTATATGCATAATATACATATAGTACACATCTAGTATACGCACTATATACATTTAGTATACGCACAATATACATCTAGTATATGCGCAATATATATCTAGTATACGCATTAAATTTCTTTTGATTAATAAAAGCATAGAGAGGCTTAATATAACCACCTCTGCACTCAATATCCTGCTCAAGTCTTATCGAATATTGGAAAACCAATGTTCTATTCTTGTTGCTAAACTCTTGTATCTTTGCAGATATTGAAAAATGTTTGGCATCACCAGTTGTCTGAATACCTACAAAATATCCATATCAAGTGTCAAACAACTTATTTGCTAGCAAGTGAAAACGAGACTCAAATCTTGCAAGTTGTTACTAGTAATAGGACATATAAAATATCAAAGTTTGAGAAACTGCTAAAATGTTTGAAGAACAAGCTAATCACAAAATTTCCAGCTTTTGTGCATACTAAAATGAGAACTTTGTTCCCTTGCATATCTAAAACCATTTAGTGTCTGCTCAAGCTCAATATTCTCAACACCGAAAGTACTTTTAAGTGATTGAAACATAAGATTATAATTTAGCAAGAAAGGTCCAAACTGATCATTACTATAATACTATAAAAATGGGTACACAGTTTTAATTAAAAAAAAATTCTTGGTTTTGAAATCGAACGAAAAATAGAAATCATTAATGAGAGGATACCTTTTTCATCTGGATCTTTAGACCACTTCCCAGCTGTATGTTTGAACGAGCCTGCCTTTCCTTCACTTCTTTTCCAATCAGATTTAACCCAACGAATTTCAAACCGATCTTTTTTTCACCAACAAAACAAAAAGATCTAAACTTTTAACTAAAAAATCCCATATCATGAAACTAAGAATAAATGATGCGGAACCCAATAGCTATCGAGCTACAAACCCACACATACGATTCGAATAGCAAACCAAATCAGATAAACACCCTCCCTATTGAACCCCCAATCAACCTGTGACTGAAAACGCAAATAATCGGGAAACAAAGAACTGAAAAACGCCACAATCAAACGATTGATAAGTTAATCAAATTCTTCATGCAATAGAAAAGAAAGCAATTCACTCCCTTAATCTAAGCAAATAAATTCGGCTATGCCAAGAATATCATTCAAAAATCTGCCCTTTACAGTCTATAATAGCCTATTTATATGGTGGCTAACCCTAGCTAGCAAAATAACATAAAGAAAACCCTAATGAGGCCTTAAACTAAGCTAGGCCGAATTGTCCATGGGCTTTACAAGATAAATTAAGCCCAAACTAAAGAATTAAACACACTTAAAATAAGCCCAAAAGAAAGACTAATTAAAAACCCAAAATAACTAAACTAAACCCAAACTAAAAGCCCAATTCGTTTAGCCCATTAAGTCATTAAATAAATGAGTCATATGACTTTTAAATGAAGCACATGACTTGTACAAATAAAGCCCAAAGTAGTATAAACCCAAAAATGACTTAAATTGGCCCAAAAATGGCTTAAGTTGGCCCAATTTCACTAGAAGCTTCCAAAAGGCTAAGTACTTTGTGAAAGCTTCCTTCAAGCTCTTTATAACACTTCTTAAATTTGATCTCCATGAATATGAACTTGCAATGTTTATAACATTGCAATGTTGACCCCCCTGTGCACGCATCATTCCCTCTCTCTTTAGAAAAGATTCGTCCTCGAATCTTCGTCTTGTTCAAGTTGGGAATTGACACTTGTAGAATACATTCATCTTCATATAAGATCTTCTGAACAGGTGGAAATAAAACGAATGCTTCTTCAGCAAAGAACTCATCATGTTCCTGCAAGTTAACAAAAACACTACGAAAAACATGATTATTCAATACAACCATTTCATTCTGATCATTATTATCTTCACTTTCCACGTTCAATTCAACCTCCTTAAGAACTGTAGGGTCAATTATAACATGCTGATCTTCTATCTCAATTACACAGACATCCTTCTGTTCTCTCAAAGCAACATCTTCTCTTTCAATTATGTTTTCCTTTTCACTCAAAACAACATCTTCGTCACATCCGCTTATTTCTTCTTCACTCACAACCTCATTTTCATGCAAATCTATAGAATCTCTTTCAGCTTCACACATAATCTCTTCCATTGCAACTTCATCTTTCTTTCTTTTCTCCTTTTTCAAACACTTATCTAGCTGCCTAAAGAGTTGTTTAAACCTCAATTCCATATCTTCAGAATCTTTATTTTTGCTCCAGTTTGGACAACTCTTGTTGTTGGAATTTGAGAATGACCTTGCTACCCTCCTTTGTTTCTGTTTCCTCTCCACCTTAATGGCAATGCTCACTAAGTCCTCCATTTTTCTATATTGTTGCAATTCAACTACATCTGCAATTTCTTTATTCAAACCTCCTATAAACCAAGCCATGGTCACCTCCTCCTCCTCTTCTATGTTAGCTTTGATCAATAACATCTCCATCTCCTTGTGATAATCTTCTACTGATCTAGCTCCTTGCACTAGCCTATGCAACCTCTGATGTAACTCCCTAAAGTAGTGTGAAGGCACAAATCTTTTCCTCATGGCCTCCTTCATATCCTCCCAACTACTAATAGGACGTCTCCTCATCTTCCTTCTGCCCATATTCAATTGATCCCACCAAAACAAAGCATAGTCAGTGAATTCTACAGCTGCAATCTTCACTTTCTTCTCCTCAGAATACCTATTACAATCAAAGATCATTTCAACCTTCCTTTCCCATTCTAGGTACTCTTCAGCACTATTTCTACCCTTAAATGGAGGAATCTTAAGCTTAATGTTACCTAAATTCCCATCCAATCTACCACTAGTCTCTTCTTCATCTAAGTCTTCTAAGTCAGCCCTGACATTCTCATCAGTCCATCTTCCTCTCCTTGCTGTTCTCCTAGAATTATTAGATGCACTCACTTCAAATTTCTCCTCCATCCCGTCCATTCTAGCGTTTAGCTTCTTGAACTCATTAATGAAGGCCTTGTACATCACTTTCATATCGGGCATGGCTTCCTCCTCCTCATACATTGTTTCCTTTTCTTCTCTTCTTGACATGATTTGAATTCTGCAAAACAGATGTTAGACAATAACCTCACACACTCCCTCACGTGTTTGCACTCAAAGGATGTCACTCCTCTCGTGTTTCACTCAAACAAGGCTTTTACCCTCTTAATGTACTCACACGCTCTTGCCTTTTACCACTCTAATTGCAACTCTTAAATTGCACTTCAGAATTCAATACACAAACCAAGAATTTGAGTACGTTTTAGAAAACAAGGAAATAAGCGACTAACAATAACAGAAAGCTCAATGCTAGAAAAGAAGACACTAAACAAAATGGAGGTGGTACACGGACAAGACTGGTATACCACTTGATTATATCAAAATTAGAGTATTAGAACAAGCAAAGATACTCTAACAGTGTAATGGAACAAAAGCAAGCTCAAACAAAGAACTACGCAACAAGAATATAAAAAAAATGACAATTCTGGACAAAATGTATGAATCTGACTCACTACAAAGTAAATCAAATATAGATCCTAGTTATTCTACCCAACAAAGCGAGAAAATAACAAAAAAAAAAATCCTAATTATACTAATTAAGATAGAATGCACTCAAGACAATTCAATTTAAAGCTAAAATGATGATTAGGCCGAATGGTGTATTAAGCTCTAATTAATGTGTCAAGTTGTGTGTAAAATGATGGCAAAATGGTGTAAAAATGATGGCAAAATGGTGCAAAATGGTAGGCAAATGATGGTAAAATGGTGCAAAAATGATAGGCAAATGATGGCAAAAAATGATACCAAAATGGTGCAAAAATGACAGCAAAAATGGTACTAAAATGCTACCAAAAATGGATAGCAAATGATAGGAAAATGTTACCAAAAATGATAAGCAAATGGTAGCACAAATGAATCCTTATCCGAAGTGGATAATAATAATAATCAAAGGTGGTTTAAGATTAAGTTTTCCTATTCCCAAAACAGATAGGATTAAGTTTTCCTATTCCCAAAACAGATAGGATTAATTTTCCTATTCCCAAAATAGATAGGATTAAGTTTTCCTATTCCCAAAACAAATAGGATTAATTTTCCTATTCCCAACACAGATAGGATTAAGTTTTCCTATTCCTAAAACAGATAGGATTAATTTTCCTATTCCCAAAATAGATAGGATTAAGTTTTCCTATTCCCAAAACAGATAGGATTAATTTTCCTATTCCCAAAATAGATAGGATTAATTTTTCCTATCTCTATTATGAAAAGGATTAATTGTTGCCCCTAATCCTCAAGCACTTAGGATTAAGTTTTCCCACCCCTTAAAGGATTTGGATCTTCCTTTATTACTATATAAACTCCCTTGACCGAATTGCTCCTCTACACTTTTCTCCACATGCAAGATTCTTCTTTATTTCTCTTCTTTCACGTTTTTTTTCTCTTATTTTCTCTATTTCTTCTATTCTTTTCTTTTGTATGTTTTTCTTTCTTTTCTTCTTGCTGTTTATTTTTTTTAATAAATTTTAGCAATCAAATCAAAACAAACTCTTACAAGGTTCGGATTTTTAAACCCAAAGATGTTCTACTTCCTTTTTTCTTCTTCTCCTTTTTTTTTATAATTTTAGCAAACAAACTATAACTTCTACTCCCAAAATTCAGATTTCAAGCCAAGGATAATCAATGTTTTAGTTCAAGGCAAAAATCAGAATCTCAAGGCAAAAAAAGTAAATAAAACAAAGGCTAAGAAAAGGCTAATTTAACGCACAAAAAAAAAAAACACAAAAATCAGAAAACTTGATGAGACCAAATTCGGCACAAACATAAAAGAATCAAGAAAAAGAAAACACAACCCTAACTCTAAGATAAATAGGAATTTACCTTACTTTGGCTCTGATACCAAATGATGCGAAACCCAATAGCTATCGAGCTACAAACCCACACATACGATTCGAATAGCAAACCAAATCAGATAAACACCCTCCCTATTGAACCCCCAATCAACCTGTGACTGAAAACGCAAATAATCGGGAAACAAAGAACTGAAAAACGCCACAATCAAACGATTGATAAGTTAATCAAATTCTTCATGCAATAGAAAAGAAAGCAATTCACTCCCTTAATCTAAGCAAATAAATTCGGCTATGCCAAGAATATCATTCAAAAATCTGCCCTTTACAGTCTATAATAGCCTATTTATATGGTGACTAACCCTAGCTAGCAAAATAACATAAAGAAAACCCTAATGAGGCCTTAAACTAAGCTAGGCCGAATTGTCCATGGGCTTTACAAGATAAATTAAGCCCAAACTAAAGAATTAAACACACTTAAAATAAGCCCAAAAGAAAGACTAATTAAAAACCCAAAATAACTAAACTAAACCCAAACTAAAAGCCCAATTCGTTTAGCCCATTAAGTCATTAAATAAATGAGTCATGTGACTTTTAAATGAAGCACATGACTTGTACAAATAAAGCCCAAAGTAGTATAAACCCAAAAATGACTTAAATTGGCCCAAAAATGGCTTAAGTTGGCCCAATTTCACTAGAAGCTTCCAAAAGGCTAAGTACTTTGTGAAAGCTTCCTTCAAGCTCTTTATAACACTTCTTAAATTTGATCTCCATGAATATGAACTTGCAATGTTTATAACATTGCAATGTTGACCCCCCTGTGCACGCATCAATAAAAGAAATAAACTTTTCTAAAAAAAAAAAGTAAATCTCGAATAATTGCCAAATATAAAAGAACTAGCTAAACGAAATGTCACTTTCAGTGATCAACCAATTGTTGAACTAAACCCAATAGCAAAGCATAGATTTTTCATTTTTCTAACAATTAATTTACCGTAAAATCATATTTGAGATGAATTAACATTTAAGTCTTAATGTATAGACTTTGTGAAATTTCATTTCGACAAATTATCCATTTCAATTCACAGCATGATTGCAGTAAAAGTTCATATTATATATGATTTTGTCAAATATAAATGAAAAAAAAAATATCAAATGTGGCGAAATAGCTATAAATCGAAAATTTTATACCAAATTAATATTAAGCAAATGGGCACATGGAGTAAATTAGGAAGGTTTACAGTAGTAGAAATTAGGGAAAGGCAGCGGCGGAAGTGGCTTCGGGCGACCAGCGAGGGGTGAGCAGCAGCAGCGAGGGAGGGAGGCAGCGCGCGATGGGGGCGATTGGCGGGTGGGGACGATGGCGAAAGGAGCGCGCCGCGGCGGGGCCGATCGGCTGGTGGGGGCGCCGGTGGAGGGCGAGAGGCGAGGGGTAGGGGCGACACTAGATCTGCAAATCAAGAGAGGGGAGAGAGGAAGAGAGAGAAAAATGGGATGCAAGAAAATAAAAAGTTGTATTTTTTTAAATAAAAATGAAAAAGTGATATATATATAAATGAAAGATGTATAAATGAAATTAAAAATTTAAAATGTTGTATAATTGAAATAATAAGAGAAAGAGGTATATTTTTGTTGTTTTTTATTTTATGTATAATTTTGTAAAAAACGCAAAATTTTTCCATCAGCAGCTTTAAATAACTATTTGTGTGATTTCCAATATTATAAAGGAAGAACAACTGGATCATGATAGTTCTGTGAGCACTAATATCAAAAATGGCAATGGCTTTGATTAGAGGGCATATTTGTGAGGATAAATAGAGACCGAAGCTAGGGAGATTGGCTACTGTGAGAGAATGGCCTCAATAGATTAAGTAGGATCAACTTCATCATAAGAGAAATCATCCTCAAAACCGAAAACTAAGTCAGAATCGGAGAGTTGTATAGCAAAAAGACTGGATCTATATCATCATTAAAAGAGAATAAAGATTCAACATCAACATCATCCAGATTAGCAAGAACAACTTGATGAATTCTTTGAATGATTTTGGCTCATTTCTTGTGTTTGTTAGGAGAATTTTTTTGCAAAATGTCCTTTCTTTACACATATGTAACATTTATCAGTTTTCTTCTGTTAATGTTTTCTCTTGCGGAAATATTTCCTTTTCTTTATTCCTTGGTTGGCATTTCTTCCCCAAAAATGGTACTTCTTGAAATGCTTTGATTTTTTGCCAGAAGAGGAAGTGCACTTTTTATCATTACATTTGATCTGTAAGTCTAGATGCCTACAGGCCATTCTGAGGTAAGGATATCTTCCTTGCTCTAAAAGTTCTTTAACAAGCTTCTATTGATTATATAGTCCATCAAGAGTGGCGAGAACCTTTTGATAAATTTTTCCCAAGGTGAGAATTCAATTGGATTCCCTATTCTCTTATCAGATACATTGCTTGTTGTGCTAATGCTTATGGAATGGAAGAGAGAAAATCTTGTTTTAAATTAGGATCATTCATTCCTCTAAGCAAATAAATTATTTTGCTCATTCTTTAAAAATTCCTGTTTAGATCTTTTCTAAAGTGTGAACAACATTTTGTCTTAAAATATTTATCCTTATAGGTTTCGTTAACCTGTTCTGTCTGCTAATGAATTCCTTGTGGATGAAATTGAGAACATGGGAGATATCAGGAAATGATAGAATTGTAACTTATTGTACACATTAAGTCGAACAAACTAATCCCTGAGCAAACCAATAAATCAAAAGGTAAATTCTTGAAGAATCTGGGAAAAATTAGCACTTGGTTTTCTTATCTGAAGTTCAAGCCAAGCATAAAATTCTTAAGCCTATCTCTCCACTTGTGAGGTGGGAGATCATCGAATGGGTACTAAGAACCAAAGGAAAAGGTTGATGTAGCTTGTGTAGGAAAAGGATTAATTTGAAAATTATCATCAATGCCATCATCAAATGTCTCTTTCGCAAAGTATTCGTGGGTAGGAGTAACTCGTGGTTGGTAAGTAGGAAGAACCCTAGAATATTGAGTAGATGAAGAAGGAGCAGTTGTAGTACTTTATGGTGGCTCATCATCTGCCATGAGAAATTGAGCAAAATACTTAGGATCCTCATCTGAATCAGAGAATTCATCAGAATGACTAGAGTCACTGAAAGAACTAAAAAGAGTAGGGTTAGAAATTTGAATTTGTGCCAAGGCTTTATGAGTTTGGTGATCCAAAAATATAGTAATAAAATTATGGGGTTGGATCATTTGTGAATCAAAAATCTATTTGTTTTTATTCTTTGGCAGATGTTTTACAGAGCATGAAGGGGGTTTCTTTTCAAGAATCAAAAGATAGGGATTTTAGTCTATTATCTTGTGGGAAAGAGTGGGGGTGGTTTCTTGTTATAGAGTGAAAATTTTCCTAGTTTAAATTTTTTCTTGAAAAGACCATAGGAAAAACCAAAATTTTCAAGATCATCGAGAGAAGATTAATATGGTAATGGTGGCTGGGTTGTTGAGAAAAGGGTAGTGGAACAGCTGAGGCAAAACAAAATGGATTATGTGAAGGAGACTTCACCTTAAGATCTCTTTGAATTGCAACAAGTTGCGCCTTAAGACTTTTGATTTCAGCAGACTTGGACTGGAAGGTAGAATCATACACTTATTGATTAATCATCATTATCAACTGGCTATATAGGCCATTAATTCGAGTCTGCAGCTGGCTCACTAGTTTGTACGCAGTAGAATTATGAGTAGACACATATGAGATACATGAGATGGGACCTGATCAATCGTTTTTTCAAAACATTGTGTGGCTTTATTCTGAGCTTAGGCAATGTTTGTCTGCCAATTAAGAGCAAATTCAGCTGGGGTGATAGAACTTGGTTTTCCTTCAGGTGTAACTCAAGAAGAATGAACATATGGTGTCTTTCGAATAGCTGTCAAATGATTTGTATGATTTTATAAAGGTGGGAAATCATCTTCATCTGAAGAGGGTTAAAACATGCAAATTTGAAGAACAGAGGACAATGAAATAGGTAAAGGTGTAATCTTTAGGACCTATTTTAAAGCTTGCTTATAACAGCACAAAGGAGGGGACTTTGGCTTTGGCTTTGGTTTGAAAGTATTAAAGGAGTCGGATCAGGTTTGTTTAGAATAAAGGATGGTGGAGGTGTGTAGCTAACAACATAGTCATATTTCCTAGATGGTTGCCTGAGTAATCCAACAAAAGGATCTCCTTGATCATATCGATCTTGGAAATTATCCTCAAAAGTTTGCCATTTTGATTTTCTGCATCTTTGTTTCTGGCCATCATAAGAGTACTCATCTTGAAGATAAGCCTAATAGCAATCATCACCATCACAATTATCAAAATAGCAATGAACATTCTTGTATGCATGATGGGAACTCCAAGCGCAGTAAAAGCCTCAATAGGAATAGAGTCCACTTGAGTTGGACATGGCTGCATCATAAACTGCGTAGCAAAAATAGAAGAGACAGAAGAATTGTTACAATCATCAGAGGGTTTGAAAAACTTGGCTTATGCAGTTCCACATTTCCTTCGAATGAACAAAGGCTCTATAGATTAAACAGGTTGAGTCTGGACGTGAAGCCTTTCATAGTTTGTAATCCAAGATTTTGGAAATAAAGTCAAAAGATCATTTCTACTGAGCTGCTTGAATTTGGACACAAGTGGGTGCCTGATTAGTATCAATAATGATCAAGAGTGCATCTGATGAAGCTAGAAGAGACAGATCCGTAACATGATTCTATACTCTGTAAATAAGCTGATAATAGAGAGTAGCAACATTTGTGGTAGAAAACTGCTCAACACCAAAAATATGAATTTGGACTTTCAGGGCAAAGAGAACATGAGGATCTTTAAGTCTCATGTTGAAATTAGGATAAAAAGTGAAAAGAACCGTGTCGGCATTCAAGGAATTCTGGACCGTGCCAATGACTGCATATTGGTATTGCAAATAACAGGTATCCAACAGGGCAATTTGGGCGAAGACTAGAAGTCAGTTTCTACTGTGATAGGAGTGAGCTAGTAGATAACCCAAAAATGGAGATGGATCCAGTAAGAGGGAAACTCATATGGAATTTTAAGGGTGACGAATTGTTTTGCACTAGTGGCAACAATGGGACATTGATCAAAATAAGAGGATTAGACATATTATTTATTTATTTATTTATTTTTGAAAGCATTAGACATATTATTTAATATTAATATGTTTAGAAGGCTGCCGTATTAAGGCTTTAATGGATTGGGTAAAAGATGACTTCTATTTAGAAAAAGGCATCACAAGGGTTGAGGAAAGGGATTTATGCATTTTGGATTTTTTGAGTATCTAGGAGGAAAGAAAGTTCATAAAGCAAATCTAACTTATGAGAAGGAGATTAGGATAAAGAGGGAGAAGACAGTGTGGAAGGGGGACTAACAAGTGAAGTTGATTAAGATTTAAACATGAGTAATAAAACTTTATCATTAAGTAATTGAATCAATATATATATGACTTTATAATTAACTATTATGTAAATCTTACAAAAACATGGAATATGGTAAACAAGGTTTTAAAGTTTTAAATAATATTGATTTATTTGTGACCACAGGAACCTTTTATTTGTTTGATTCTTTTTTTTAGATAGATTGTTTTTCTTTAAATTCTCTTTAAATTGGGACATAAAGAGGAAGTTCCATGATTTCATAGAGAGTAAAACATACCTTTATACTGATTTAGTAGAAACAAATACGGAAAAATTACAATACAAATCAGAAGAAAAGTTCCGAAAGAAAAAAGAAAATTATATTGAGTAAATTACAATTTATTAAGGTATATTGATGAATCTATAATTTTAGACAAGCATTTATAATTTATGTTGAATAAAATGCACAGTATTATATTTTTTTATTAATTTATCCAATTTATTATGATAAATCATTATAAATGAATTTTTTTGAAAAATATAAAATTAATGCGAAATATAATAATATTTTTGTTTTAGAGAAAAACACCAAAAGCCAAAAACACTAGAATTTCTAAAAAATCAAACAAATAACATTCCATTTAATTTGGAAAAAAATCGCTAATTGTATTTTTTTCTGAGGTAAACGACTCATGTGGAGAGGATGATAGAGAAAAAAAAAAATCTCTAATTAAGAGTAGAAAGAGAGGGTAAATGTCACAACCCACCTAAAGCCATGATTAGAGCTAAAATTCAGAAAGGCTTAAACCCACATAAATTCGTAGCAAGCCTAACCATACATAAAATTTCAAAACAAAACATAGATTTAAAAGCAAATACAATAACCACATAAAACACTATTACAAAATTACATTTTAGTACTGCAGATATCTAGAATGTCAATTTAATACAAAAATAAATGATCCAACTATTACATTTATTAAGTCCAAGAGGAAGGAATTCGGACTTTTGACCAAGGAAATTGAGACTGACTAAGACTTGGAAAAGATATGAGAAAAGTTAGACCTTCACTGAGTGAATTAATATTAGAAAGTACTTTAATTCCACACCTAATTATATAAATGATATACATATACATGTGCATGCTATGCAACATATAATCAAACAACAGCAGAAGTGTACATCTCAGAACTATAAATTAAACCCCAAATCACTATCACATTTAAGCCATGTGGCTTTCTTGAATCTAGTGACTAAGGAACCGAGAAATTGAGAGCATAGCTCAACTGAATACAACTGCCAACCTCACTAACGTCCACTAAACATAACCATAACCATTGCCCGAGAGCATCGCTCAACTGAACATCAATCAAATCAATCATATATCATACAAACTATTACCCATGTGCATGGTATTGGTACCGATATTAGCCACCAGAAGGCATGTTCTAACCTGTCCACCAACACTACAAGAAAATCGTCAATTAACGACGGAAATTAGCGATGGAATTCCGTCGCAAATCAGAATTAGTGATGAAATTCTGAAACGGACACATACTATCGCTGTTTCGGCCGTTGCAACGGAATTTTTCCGTCGCTAAATTTAGCGACGGAAAGTGGGCTTTTGTCGCTAAAAATAGCGATGGAATTTAAGTTTCCGTAGCTAAAATTAGCGACGGACTACATTCTTTTGTCGCTAAAAATAGCAACGGAAAGTTCTATTCCGTCACTATTTTTAGAGACGAAAGTATGTATTCCGTCGCTAAATTTATAAAATTTTATTTATTTTAATTTTCAATTTTTAATTTTTAAATTGTAAATTATCAGTAGTATAAAAATTATAATTGACAAAAATAATATAATTAAACATGTATTCATTAAAATTAAAAACATAACAATAATTGAAAATATATTAATTAAAATAAAAATACAAACAATAAATTTAGATTTATAGAAAATTTAATGTAAATATACAGATTAATAGAAAAGAAATAACATTCTATATCTAAAATAGTACAGTGTATAAAATTAAACAATATACAAGTTGTCCTAAAATATACCAATAACTTGAAAATGATCCCATGATCCACAACTCCCTTCAACTTTATCAAGATTTTTAGCTAATTCAGCTGCAATTACAATTATGAATGTCATGAGAAATTTATCATCAAGCAAAACAGAACTAAATAATTGAATAGAAAATGTTATCTTAAAACAAGAACAAAAAAATTGATTTAACTTTGACGTGTCATAACTTTTAGCTCGAGTAGAGTTATAGGCGCCATAATATGTTAAAACGAAGTGTTTTGAGCGATCTACAGTTATTTTAGGGTGAAACTCATGACTGCTTGTGGTGGACCCAAATTAAATCGTTTGGATTACTACCGGGTCTTTTAAAAATAAAATGTTAAAAATATTTACGACTAACAACCTAAGGTTAATAATTTAGTCACATTAATCAATTTTATTCATTATGGCATATTAAACATAATAATAAGAATATTACAATATTCAACTCACTATAAAAATTTAATCAATAAATTTAGTATAACAATTTATATTACTTATAACTAAATTACAAATCAAATTACAACATAATCTATCATGAAATATATAAGATAAATTTATATCACTTACAACTAAATTACAAGTAAAATTACAACTAACTTAATCAATCCAGAATGTAGTATATTAACATGAAATGACTTTATATTGCAAAAATACAAGCAATTAGCATGCAAATACTCTAAAAAATTTTCCAATCAACATGCAATTCCCCAATTTATTTTAATAACAAAAAAAAAAAAATACTCATATATATAAGAGAAAAATTAGAAAAGAATCCATCTCACCTCTCGGGTAGCACCAGCGCCAGAGGGCAGCGCCAGAGGAAGGCACGCAAGAGGGCAGCGTCGGAGGAAGGCTCGCGAGAGGGAAGCGGCGAAGGAAGGCGGCGGATTTGGCACATGGAGAGAAAATTTGGTGCACGGCGATCAGATCTGGGGAGGCAGCGGTAGCGACGATCGGCGTCCAGCATGCGCGAGAGAAAGGGGGAGGCAGCAGCTCTTTCGCACGCAAGGGAGGGAAGGCAACAGCTCTTCCGCGCGCGAAGAAGTTAGTGGCCCTTCCACGCGGTGGCGGTGACTTCACCGGCCCAGATCTGGCCGTCCGGCGGGTGGGGGAGGGAAGAAGAAGGAAACCCGTGACACAGAGAGAGAAGAGATGGAGAAGAGAGGGAAAAGAAGAGGGAGGAGAGAGGAGAGAGGGAAATAAAATTTTTTTATATATCCTTTGATTTAGCGACGGGAAAGGTAATGGACCGTCCTTATTTAGCGACAAAAATTCCTTCCGTCGCTAAAAATAGTGACGGTAAAAAATAGACCATTGCTATTTAGTGACGAAAATTCCTTCTGTCGCTATTTAGCGACGAAAATTCATTTAGCGACGGACATTAATTTCTGTCGCTATTTTGCGATGGAAAACACTAACCGTCGCTATTATTTTTAGCGACGGATTTAATGTCCGTTGCAAAATTTGGTAGCTAAAGATGGCGGCATATGTTCCGGCCAAATTTTAGCGATGGATTTTTTTTCCTTCGCTAAATCTAGAAGAAAATATGTCCCGCCACTTTTAGCGACGTAATTGTGTTTCCGTTGCTATTTTAGAGATGAAATTGTGTTTCCGTCTCCATTTAGCCACAAAAAGAATTCTGTCGCTTGAATTTTCTTGTAATGTAACTTCATGGGTAGAAATCCACAAATCACAAACAATAAAATGCTATGCATAATATACATAAATAATAATATGGCAACATTCATGCTTATAGTGCATGCATATGCATAATTTATAAGAATTAAAAAATACAATCTAATAATAACTCACGGCTTTTGAGCAACAAATATGGTTGATTTATGCCAGATGTGTCTCTTGAAGGTTGAGAAGAAGGATCTTCATACAATGAGAAAGATTTATTTAGAATTAAATATTATTTATATGATTTTTGACTTGGTACGTTTTACCAGAATTCTTGTAAAAATTCTATAGAATTTTCTTTGTAAAACGAACATCTCTTTATTTTCACATAGGGCCAAATCTATTTAAAAAAAAAAAAAATCTATCATCCCAACTAATCTCTCCAAAACTGCACAACATATGCCGGCCGCACAATTACGTTTACTCATATTTCTATTCGGTTGGATGAATTACGAAAATAATAATAATTTTATTAACAATAGAAATAGTCATATCATCACCAGAACTATTCCATTAAATAACCATTAACAATTTTTCATCAATCACATAAAATACACCTTATGACTCATAATATGCTTTATATATATATATATAAATATAAAGCATATTATGAGTCATAAGGTGTATATATGAGATTATATATATATATATATAATCTCAATTCAATTATTCAGTTTAATATATTTTTATAATATTATATTTTTAAATTAATAGTATTGTTAATAATATTGCATAATTATTATTTATATAAATTAAATTGTTGATGTAATAATAATAATAATAATAATAATAATAATAATAATAATAATATTAATAGTAATAGTAATAGTAATATTAATACTAATACTAATAATAATAATAATAATAATAATAAATTAAATGGAAATTAATATTAAAAAATTAATAATTTTGCGACCGAATAGCGACGGAATATTTTGTCGCTAATATTTCTTTAATATTTCAACCGACTAATTTAGGCGTTATTTAGCGACGGAATTTTTTATTTTTAGCGACGGAATTTGCTGTCGCTATTTTTAGCGACTGTTTTATCTTTTGGTCGCAAATTCCTTGCCACGGCTCCAATAGCGACGGTTAGTGACGAAATTTTCCGTCGCTAATTAGCTGTTTTTTTGTAGTGTCACAATTAATTCATCAAGTCTCAAAATAAAAATCCGATTGCACCACTAAACTCAAAAAATTCAGAGAAAACTATAATCATAACATCTCGCTAGAATATTCCATCGCTGATCACCAAAAAGTTTTTCGTCGAGCTCCATTTTCATTTCATGAGGTACCAAATTGAAGTTTAGGAAAAGTAAATTCTAATCTAGTGATTTTCTCTGGCAATGGTCACCATGTTCGCACCACTAATATTGGATCTATCTTATTTTGAAACAATAAAAACACTTGATCCAATTAGTCTAAACTCAGCGTGAGCATGTTGAGGAATCAAAGACCATTTCTTATAAGATAAAAAGAATGTTAGAATTACTAGGCAACCACGAGGTAGGTTTTAAGAGCCACCATTAGGGATGATCATGGGGCGGGGATTCCCCGTCCCCGGCGGGGACCTGACCCGAACGGGACGGGAAATCCCCGAATTTTTCCCCCACGGGGGCGGGGGCAGGGAGAAAAAAGTCCCCCAAAAAATTATTATTTTATAATTATATATATATTAAATTTTTTTAGGTTGATATTTGTCGGTGTGTAAATTATTCAAGTGATATTATTAATATTTGAATTATATGAAATATTTACAAATATTTGTATTTTAATTGTATGAAATGTTTATAAATATTTGTATTATATTTGTGTTTAAATTATATGAGATATTTTTAATTTTAAGTCATTAATTATTAAATTTTGTAAAATAAATACTATAAAATATTTTTTATTCGAGTCAAAAATCTCTATCGAGGTCGAAAATTTTCATTAAAATTGGATAATTTTATTGGGAACGGGAATCCCCGCGGGGCGGGGACGGGGGGCATTTTTCCCCCACATCCCTAGGGGGGAGGGGGACGGGGATGGGGAATCCCCGCCCCTGTGCAGGGCAGTAGGTGGGGAGCCACTCCCCGCCCCGCCCTGTGATCATCCCTAGCCACCATCCAATCATATTGGAAAAACCTCGTAAAAGCAAAGCAAATATAGGTTGGGAACTCTACTTTTATTTATGCCTTACTTTAATAATGAATTAGTTTGAAATAATTTAAATTATTAAATTTATCATTTCTCTCACACGATAAGCACATGCAATATATGTTCACAACAAGCACTTTGGAAAGCTGTAAATGATACATAAAATAAAACATATATGAGGCATGAAAGTCTTTACACACATCAAGTACTTAAAATAAATTCTATACATTCAAACGGGCCAATTCATTAGTTTTGAGGTAATTGGCCTCACAAGGCATAATGTGTTAGGACATTGATGCTTTTACACAAAGGCCTTTTGATATGAATTTTTAATTAAAGAAAACAAAAATAAATATTGCGTTCGGTAAAGTTGTACGTTTTTAGTTTTTTATTTTTAAAATCTAAAATCTATTTTTAGTTTTTGTTCTTTATTTTTTAGAAAACTGTTTTATATATTTAAAAATTTTATCATATTTTTTTAATTATTCATGTACATTATAATAATAAGTTTGGCTGTAGTAGTGACAGCAGCGGCAGTGTCGTTGTGGTGGTAGCAACAACAGCATCGTTATGGTGGTAGCAGCGGCAGCATGGTGGTGGCAGAGGTGGCAGCGGTGTGGTGGTGGAGGAGGCAGCGGCAGCGGTAGCGGCGGTGGTGAAGGAGGCAGCGGCAACGTGGTGGTGGCAGAGGTAACAGCGGCGTGGTGATGGTGACTGAAACAACAGCGGCGAATGAGACAACAGCGGCGACAGCATGGTGGTAGCAGAGGCGATGGTAGCAGTGGCGTGGTAGTGGCGGTGGTGGTGGAGGCAACGGTAGTGTGGTGGTGGTGGTGGAGGCGGCAGCAGCGTGCTGGTGGTGATAAAGAAGTGTGGTAGTGGTGGAGGCGGAACAGTGTAGTGGCCCTCACCATGGTGGTGGAGATGGCAGCGGTGTGGTGGTGGAGATGGCAGCCGTGTGGCGGCGGCGTGGTGGTGGTGGAGGTGACAGCGGTGTGGTGGCGGCGGTGGTGGTGGAGGCGGCGGTGGTGGTGGAGGTAACGATAGCATGGTGGCAGCAGAGGCGGCAATGTGGCGGTGGCAATATAGCGGTGTGGTGGTAATAAAGATAAAGTAGTAAAATCCTAAAAACCTTATTTTGAAGATTTTTATTTTTTGTTTTAAATGTGAAAATTAATTCTTTAAATTTTTGCAAAAGTCGAAACAGAAATTAGTTTGCCAAACGTGTTTTAATTTTATTTTTTTAAAAATAAACAAAAAACCGAAAACAAAAACCTCCCCGTAAATACTTCAAATTAAATTAATTATGTACAAAACTATTTAAAGTGGGGTTTAATTAATTGGAAAAGTGATTACAGCAATAAACAAACAAATATGCATTTTATAAGAGATAATAAACCAAATATTACATTAATAAAACGTAAAGTAATAAATGAATAAATAAACAAATAAATTAGATCCTAGATATACATATGATCATCCACCCTTAAATCTACTTCATGAATATATAAATATTTATTTATTAATAAATATTATTGAGATAAATCTCTATTTATTTGTGGTCCAATATTCAAATTTATAAATCCCAATATTATAGAGTTTTATTTTTTAGTGGTAACTGCCCAACAAACAATGTTTGATGGAAACACAGTTATTAATATAAACAGGGCATCTGGTCTCTGCGTTATCACATGCTCATTCTATATACACCATTGTATTGTGTGTGATAAAACCTAAAAAACACAGAGTGCTTTATTCAGTTGCTCAACAATTCAAGAACGTGATTGATTCACATAGCAATGGCTGGAGGTATTTATAACATCCTTTTTCCGCATTTAGTATTTTTATTCACATGACTTAAAATTATTGATCATGTGAGTTTTGTATTTCATTTGGTATCAGAGCGAGGTTTAACCTCTGCCTTGCTATATTATCCTTGAGATTAAGAATTCATTTATATTTTACATATAAAAACTGGGTTTATATGCCGAATCTATTAAAGTTTGTTAAAATATGATAATCGCAAATCAATTTGATTGTATAAATATACATATATATACAGACTGCTAAAGTTTATCAGAATTCAAATATATATGTGTATGCGGCATTGATTTTTCCTTTATATGTGGCCAAACAAATTGTTGTTGGTTTTATATGTGCAATTGTTTGATCAATATTAATCATAGCTTATTGTTTTGGGTTGTTTTCTTATATACATGGGAGAGATATCTTGTGACCCATATAATTTTAATTAATTAGGGCTTAGCCACAGCAACCTTAATAGATTTAAAATTATATATGAGGTTAATTGGGTTGCATTTGGATAAAGATATCAATTATGATTTGTTATGTTGAATGTGATAAATTCTATCCCACAGGAGTTTTTATTGCATTTCACATAGATAAATTGGGATAAAATATTAGTCTTTTCTTTCTTATTTTGCCCACAGGTAATAAGGGAGAGTAATATAGATTGATAATTTTATCATATAGACAAACATGAATCTATTTGAGTAAAATTTAGCCCGCAGGTAATTTCATATCATTGATTTATGTACTTATATGCTTTACTTGGTTAACTTGCATATATATTTGCTTAGTAGCCTCAATTATTGATACATGAAAGGCATATATTATTTTCGCAGCTACACAAAATATTGCTATTACTGATAACGTTCCTGAATTAACGGGTGAAAACTATAAGATATGGAGAGAGAAGGTTCTCCTTCATTTGGGATATATGGATATTGACTATGCTATTCAGAAAGATGAACCACAAGTCATTATTGATACTAGCACTTCAGCTGAAATTGCTCTTTATGAACGTTGGGAATGATCTAATCGTCTCAGTTTAATGTTCATAAAGACCAAGATCAATGCTAGTGATCGTGGTCCCATCAAGCATCACAAAAATATCCGTGAACTATTGAAGGCTATTGATGATCAATTTCAGTCCTCTCATAAGGCACTAACCAGTACCCTAGTGACAAGGTTTTCAACCACTAGACTCACTGAAATTAAAGGGGTGCGTGCTCACATTAATAACATAAGGGACATTGTTGCTCAACTTAAGACACTTGAGGTAGACATGTTTGAATCTTTCCTTGTGTATTACATACTGAACACTCTTCCACCAGCATATGCACCTTTCAAAATCTTTTATAACACACATAAGGATAAATGGTCAATAAATGAGTTCATGTCCATGTTTGTTCAAAAGGAAGGGAGGCTGCTGGCATAATAAGGAGAAATTTCTCAAAGTGTAGGAAATAACAAGACTTATGCCAATAAGAAGGGAAAGGGTAAAATACCCGCCCAAACAAACATTAAGAAAGAATCCAAGTGCTTTTTCTGCAAGAAAAATGGGCATGTTAAGAAGGATTGTGAAAAGTTTGCTGCATGGCTTGAAAAGAAAGGTACATTTATTGGTAACCCTACCTCATTAGTATGTTTTGAATCTAATTTGGCTGATATTAATCATGACACATGGTGGATTGATTTTGGTTGTACAATTCACATTACCAATGTGTTGCAGGATATAAAAAACCCAAGGAAGCCAGTGGGAAGTGAGGAGTACATATATTCTGGAAACAAGATATCCTCGCATGTGGAAGCTATTGGGGATTGTTCTTTAATTTTAAGTAGCAGTTTTATTTTATTATTAGAGAAGACATTTTATGTTCCTAGTTTCTCCAAGAAACTAATTTCAGTTTCTAGACTGGTACCTTTTGGATATTGTTTTGAATTTACAGATGTTTTTCGTCTGAGTTATAAATCTAAACTTGTTAGAAATGGTACTTTATTTAATGGTCTTTTCTGTATTAATTTACATGATAATAATTGCTACAATGCAACACATATAGGTACAAAATGTTGTGTCATGAATGAAAAATCCTCTATGTTGTGGCATCGGAGACTAGAGCATATCTCCATTGATAGGGTCAAAAGATTAGTAAATGACAAGATACTGGATGACTTGGACTTTACTGATCTTGAGACTTGTGTTAGCTGCATTAAGGGAAAGCAGACTAGCAAGTCAAAGAAAGGTGCCAAGAGGAGTTCAGGCATATTGAAAATCATACATACAGATATTTGTAGTCCTGATTTAGACTCATTTGGACAAAAATATTTTATTATCTTTATCGATGACTACTCACGATATATGTATCTCTAGTTGCTTCATAACAAGAGTGAAGCACTAGATGCCTTTAAAGTTTTTAAGGAAGAAGTAGAGAAACAATGCGATAAGCAAATTAAGATATTGAGATCTGATAGAGGTGGTGAATATTATGGTAGATTTACTGAGGATGGACAAGCACCTGGTCCATTTGCGAAGTTTCTTCAAGAAAATGGGATTGTTGCCCAATACACTTCACCTGGTTCTCCGGACCAAAATGGTGTAGTAGAGAGAAGAAACCGAACATTATTAGACATGGTGCGAAGTATGCTTAGTGTTTCCAATCTTCCTAAATCCTTGTGGATTGAAGCTCTTAAGATAGCAGTGTACATACTAAACCGAGTTCCAATGAAGGTTGTTCCAAAGACGCCATTTAAGTTATTTAAAGGTTGAAAATCGAGTTTGCAACATGTACGTGTTTGGGGATGCCCATGTGAAATAAGAGTTTATAATCCACAGGAAAAGAAGTTGGATCCTAGGACCATAACTGGGTATTTTGTTGGTTATGCTGAGAGGTCAAAAGCATATAGATTTTATTATCCATCATATCACACTAGATTTGTGGAATCAAGAAATGCAAAGTTTCTTGAGAATGACTTGATTAGTGGGAGAGATTTAACTCAAAACATCAATTTAAAGAAGGATCATTGTGAAACTAAAAAATCCACTTCAGAAAAAAAAGTTATTATCATTCATAATGTTCCTCGAGATCAATCGAACATTATGGCACCAGTTGTTGCCACTCAACAAGCTAAAAATGACAATATGGAAATACCACAAATGGCTGACAATTTAGTAGACCAAGTTGTTCATGAAGATGTTGAACAACATCTTCCTAATACAACATTAAGGAGGTCTACTAGAGCCAAGAAATTAGCCTTACATAGTGATTATGTGGCTTATCTACATGAGTCTTACTACAACATAGGAGCTGAGAATGACCCTGAGACCTTTACACAAGCTGTGACTTGTGAGAAATCAGAGTTGTGGTACAACGCCATGAAGGATGAGATGGATTCCATGAAGAGCAATGATGTTTGGGACCTTGTTGAGTTGCCTAATGGGAAAAAGCCTATACAATGTAAATGGGTCTATAAAACAAAGAAAGATTCATTAGGCAACATTAAGAGATACAAGGCAAGACTTGTTGCTAAGGGATTCACTCAAAAGGAAGAAATCGATTACACAGATACGTTTTCACCTGTGTCTAAGAAAGATTCTCTTCGCATAATTTTTGGCATTGGTTGCACAATTTGATTTGGAATTGCAACAAATGGATGTAAAAATAGCATTTCTTAATGGTGACCTAGAGGAGGAGGTATACATGAAACAACCAAAACGTTTCCCCTCTCGTAATGGTGAGCATATAGTTTGCAAGCTTAAGAAATCCATATATGGATTGAAACAAGCCTCCCGACAATGGTATTTAAAATTCCATGAAGTTATCTCTTCATTTGGATTCGAAGAGAACATCATGGATCAATGCATATATCAAAAGATCAATGGGAGTAAAATCTATTTCTTAGTCTTGTATGTGGATGACATTTTACTTGCAAGCAATGACAAAGGTTTGTTATATGAGGTGAAACAATTTCTTTCTAGACATTTTGAGATGAAGGATATGGGTGATGCATCTTATGTCATTGGCATCAAGATTCATCAAGATAGGGACCGTCATGTTTTGGGCCTATCTCAAAACACCTATATCAATAAGATTTTGGAGAGATTTGGAATGAAAGATTGTTCACCAAGTATAACTCCCATTGTGAAGGGTGACAAGTTTCATTTGAATCAATGCCCAAGGAATGATTTTGAAAGGGAACAAATGCGCAATGTTCCTTATGCTTCCGCTGTTGGAAGCTTGATGTATGCTCAGGTTTGCACAAGGCCTGACATTGCATTCACTGTAGGAAGGTTGGACAGATATCAAAGTAATCCGGGGTTAGACCACTGGAAAGCTGCAAAGAAAGTGATGCGGTACCTTCAAGGGACCAAAGACTATATGCTTATGTTCACACACATCGACAGTTTGGAAGTTGTTGGATATTCAGATGCAGATTTTGTTGGATGTGTTGATTCACGCAAATCAACATCAGGTTACATTTTTGTGCTAGCTGGTGGAGCTGTGTCTTGGAGAAGTGTCAAGCAAAGTTTGGTTGCTACTTCTAAAATGGAGGCAAAGTTTGTCTCTTGCTTTGAGGCAACATCACATGGTGTATGGTTGAAGAGTTTCATTACAGGCTTTAGACTTGTGGATTCTATATCTAGGCCATTAAGGATATACTGTGACAACTCAGCTGTTGTATTTTTGGCCAAGAATAACAAAAGTGGTAGTCGAAGCAAACATATCGACATTAAGTACTTGATCATTCGAGAACGTGTTAAGAAAAATGAAGTGGTTATAGAACACGTTAGCACTGAGTTGATGATAGCCGATCCATTAACGAAAGGCATGCCACCATTTAAGTTCAAGGATCATGTGTCTAGAATGGGATTAGGATCTGTCTTGTGATTCCCATTTTTAAATATTATTGTTAATGAAACTCATTTATGTTATTTTCTCATTTGTAGTGCACATTAATGTTTTGAGGAAATATATATATGTTTTTATTAAGACCAAGAATAAACATGAGGTTTATTCGTTCAAGTAGTGTTACCACATATATCTAGAGATATATTATGCGTTGTGATACATGTGAAATAATACTCAAAGATTATAGAGGACCTATCAGCATGATTCATGTATATTATATCTTATTTCTTATTTCGACTGAGATTTTGAATGTTTGAATATTTGGACCAAGTGGGAGAATGTAAATATTTATTTATTAATAAATATTATTGAGATAAATCTCTATTTATTTGTGGTCCAATATTCAAATTTATAAATTCCAATATTATAGAGTTTTATTTTTTAGTGGTAACTGCCCAACAAACCGTGTTTGATGGAAACACGGTTATTAATATAAACAGTGCATCTGGTCTCTGGGTTATCACATGCTCATTCTATATACACCATTGTATTGTGTGTGACAAAACCTAGAAAACACATAGTGCTTTATTCCGTTGCTCAGCAATTCAAGAACGTGATTGATTCACATAGCAATGGCTGGAGGTATTTATAACATCCTTTTTCTACATTTAGTATTTTTATTCACATGACTTAAAATTATTGTTCATGTTATTTTTGTATTTCAGAATACACATAAATAAACGAATAAATAAAGTAAAATAAATAAAAGAAAATAAGTAAATAAATAAACAAAATAAAGAAAATGAGTAAATAAATAGAATAATTAAGTAAACCTAGTGAATGAACACAATAAAGAACAACAACAAAGAAAATGGCCAACACGTAGTAAAAGCAATGGAAGACAAAGTGCATGATAAAGGGGTCAATTTCACTCATGGTCACTCAACTTATCACTTATCGCGCAAAATTAACCGACTTTTTTTTTCTTACTTAAATGTCACTGAACTTTTAACATTATTGCACAAAAGTCATGTTGACCGGAATCCGGCGACGACCCTTGCCGGATTGATGACTTTTTTGCAAAAATGTTAAAAGTTCAGTAACATTTAAGTTGAAAAAAAAAAGTTAATTACTTTTGCAAGATAAATGATAAGTTTAGTGACCGTGAGTGAAATTAATTTAAATGTAGCATTTGTTGAACTTATCAATCCGGCAAGAGTCGTCGCCGGATTCCGGTCAACATGACTTTTGTGCAATAATGTTAAAAGTTCAGTGACATTTAAGTAAGAAAAAAAAAGTCGGTTACTTTTGCGCGATAAGTGATAAGTTGAGTGACCATGGGTGAAATCAACCCATGATAAAGGCATGCACCACATGAAACAAATGGAAAGTTGAATTAACATAAAAGAACAAAGAATTGGAAATTGGCCAGAGACACAACATGCCGTTAACATTCGAGAATTTAGGACTTTCATGGCTGTAAATTTATATTTACGCTCGTGAAGTTCTAATGTTCGAGAACTGGGCAATGAAAACCACTATTAGAAACATTTATAAAAACGATTTTTATCTTTTTAAATCCAATAAAATTATACAAATATGTATAAACACACATCAATTAATTATACACATATATACATATTTACGTGTAAATTTAGCTAAAGACATGCATTAAATTATTAAATTTAACTAGATTTCATGCTTAATGCAACCCATTAAATTTTATTTATTCCTATATCAATTATACATTAAAAATACAAATTTAATATATTACAAACAATAAATAAATACAAAAAATAGATTATAGAATTGCTCCCTATATAATTTTACCTTCAGGTTTTTATGCGTGTAGAGACTTCAGATTCCAAGAATCAAATCAAATCCACCAACTCCTTAATTAAGGAAAATTTAACAATTAATTATGTAGAAAACTTTTTGATAAAACCTTGTAATTAAATCTCTAATCCTAACCAATTAATTAATGAATTGAAACTAGAGAGAAAAAGATGAATAAAAAGAGTGCAGAATTTTTAGTGTAAAAAATCTAATTAAGCTTTCCCTTTGAGATTATGAGGAGATATCCTTATATAGACTGTCTATCCTAATTAAGTTAGAAAAGGAATCTAAATTAAAATATGAATAGGATTCTCTAATCAAATAGAAATAAAATTCTTTATTAAATCCTAATTTTAGAAAAGGATTCCAATTTAAAATTAAAAAATGATTCCTAATTAATTTCTAACTAAGAGAATTAGAAATCAATTAAGAAAAAGATTCCAAATTAAAAAAATTAAAAAGAATCACTAATTAATTTTTAATTGGGAAAAAAAGATTAAAAACACATTAAATCCTTTTGGTAAAGCCGATCGCTCATAGTTTTTTCAGACCTATGTTCTCTTGATGAGAACTATTATCATTAGATATCATCTGAACAAGGAAGCTCCAAAACTCAATGTGACGCGCGCCGAACCCCGTGGGACGCCCCAAAGGCCCGCCTTTAGGGCGATCGAGAGAGGTTCATAAAACTTGTAAGAAATTACAAGGGCGTCTATTTTGGGCAATAAGGAGGTTTCATGGAGTCGCCACCCAATAGAACATTGGAAAAATTCGTCTCATCTCAGTGAGCCTAAGACGACGCATATTATCCATTTTGGGCAAACCAAAGAGGTTTTGGATGCATTCACCCCAATAGAACATTGGAATTACCCTCTAACCCTATGGAGCCTAGGATTGTAAATTGAGTTTTTTGGTAGGATACAAGAGGTGTCTTGGAGATCCCATTCCAATGAAACATCGAAAATGGGCCTCTCGCCTCGTTGAGCCCAAAGACCAGAGATGGTTCGGGACTTCTCATTTATTCATACCTTGATTAAGTTAAAATTGAGTTTTGAATTTAAGTTTTCATCCTTTTTCTCATACATTTCGATGCAATAATTAGAGCACAAGTTGGTCATCCAAGGAAAGCAGTAAATGAAAACATAATTAAAGTAAAGTACATAAAAATAAATTACAATAAAACTAGGGGCGGAATACAACCCCCATTGTAAAATAAGTGTAAATCATGCATAAAACGGGTTATTTATTAAGAATGAAGACATTGGTCCTCGCATGCATAATTAAAGAAAATAATTTTGAAGTGACAATTTATTTGGATGAAAAATTAGGACATTGGTCCCATTTTGTTAGAAAAAATCCCAATTTATTAATATAAAATTTTATACGACTTTTAATTAACGTGCATGGAAATAAATAAATTTATTACAAATTACATATTAAATAATAAAAGCAAAATAAAAGCAAAATAATACTAAAAAGGCTAAAAATATAAACTCCACCAAAATGGTGTCTTCAAACCTCCATGGGCTCCCACTTGGCATTGAAAATGCTCATACATAAAAATAATTATTGAAATAAAATAACAAATGAAAGATGATGTTAGTAATGAAAAATGAATTAAACATGTAACATGTAAAAAATGAATTAAAATAAATAAAACAACATGCATAATGTATGACAAATTAATTAGATGGCATAATAAAATATAACTTAACACATGAACAATTTAACATGCATAAACAAAAACAATAAAATTTAACATGCATGAAAACATGAAAATAATAATGATGATGAAAAAAATAAAACTAATAGAAATAATAATGATAATAATAGTAATGATAAATAATAATAATAATAATAATAATAATAATAATAATAATAATAATAATAATAATAATAATAATAAATAAAAATAATGATGGTAATAATAATAGTAAATTATAATAATAATACTAATGATAATAATAATATATGAATAAAAATAATGACAAAAACATGAACATGAATAATTAAATATAGAAATAAGAATAAGAAATAATAATAAAAGATTAAATAAAAGATTAAGAATAAGAAATAATAATATGAGATTAAGAATAAGAAATAATGATATGAACAATTAAAAAAAAGATTAAGAAATAAGAAATAATGATATGAACAATTAAATAAAAGATTAAGAATAAGAAATAATGATATGAACAATTAAATAAAAGATTAAGAAATAAGAAATAATGATATGAACAATTAAATAAAAGATTAAAAAATAAAAAGTAAAAATAAATAATAGATCTAAAATAATTTACATGATAGCTAACTAATTTTAAACAAAAATAAATTAAAAATTAAAAGTTGAGCCAATAATATTTACCCTCAAATTTGATGTGATGAACGAAATTGGATGATAATTTCCTTGCTTTGATTTAGGAAAAATAAAATGTAATGAAATTTTATTCCAAGAACAAATAATTGATTTATTTGTCTTAAGGAAAAAAAGTATGAAAATCAAGAAGTGAAAAAATTCACAAGAACAAATAATTGATTTATTTGTCTCAAGAATTAAATTAAAAAAATCAAATTAGAACACTTGGAGAATTTTTCTTGAAGAAGAAAAAATAAGAAGAAGAAGAAGAAGAAGATGAAAAAGAGAGAAAACAATATTTTTCTTAAGAAAAATTTCCCCCAAAATCCTTACTAAAAACCCCTTTTTATACATAAAAAATCCCAAAGAAAATCAAATTTTTATTGAATTGAATTAAATAAATTTAATTGCAATAATCACAAAAAACTCATGAATTTGAAGGGTTTGGAAAATAAAAGGTTTTTGCATTAAATTACATAAAAAAAATGAAGAAAAAATTAATTTTTAGGCCAAAAAACGGAAAAACAGCAGATCGGCCGTCGGAGGGGCGCGCAGGGGTGACCGACGGGCGTCGCCGTGCGTAGGGCGCTTGGGTGACGCCCAGTGCGTGGGGCGCTGCCGCAACCAGACACTAGCGATTTTTCAATTTTTTTTTTAATAAAAAACACAATAATTTCAAAACATACCCTTTTTGTCTCAAAAATAATTTTTAAAATATTTAAAATATTTTTTAAAATACATTTTTATTTATTTCTAATAAATCAATTTGACAAGGAAATCATCACTTTCAACTTTCATTTTTTTTGCCTATAAATAGGCACACTTAATTTTATCATTGGGTAATCCTGATGTAGGCTGACTCGGGACCCGGTGTCTACAGTTGCCTCCAGTTTTGGGTAAACTAGCGCACTAGTGCCTAGGTGAGCCTAAACTCAGAACAGGGAAAGAAGCGTGTACCTGAGGCGGCCGTCTTTCCGGAACAGATGATGTTGTTGTGGTGGTTGTCTCCAGTTTATCGGCGTGTCGTCCATTGTTGAAGCGGTAGTGCCGTGATCGTGCTAACCTTCGTGGAGTGGTAGTGTCGTCATCGTGCTAACCCTTCCGAGATTTGAAGCGGTAGTGCCGTGGTCGTGCTAATCTTCCGTAGAATGGTAGTGCCGCCATCATGCTAACCTTTCTAAGTTGGTGAAGTGGTAGTGCCGTGATCGTGCTAACCCTCCGGGGAGTGGTAGTGCCGTCATCGTGCTAACCCTTCTGAAGTGGTAGTGCCGTGGTCGTGCTAACCTTCTGTAGAATGGTAGTGCCGCCATCGTGCTAACCCTTCTGAGATGATGAAGTGGTAGTGCCGTGATCGTGCTAGCCCTCCGGGAGTGGTAGTGCCATCATCGTGCTAACCCTTCTGAAGTGGTAGTGCCGTGGTCGTGCTAACCTTCCGTAGAATGGTAGTGCCGCCATCGTGCTAACCCTTCTGAGTTGATGAAGTGGTAGTACCGTGATCGTGCTAGCCCTCCGGGGAGTGGTAGTGCCGTCATCGTGCTAACCCTTCTGAAGTGGTAGTGCCGTGATCGTGCTAACCTTCTGTAGAATGGTAGTGCCGTCATCGTGCTAACCCTTCTGATTTTGAGAAGCGGTAGTGCCGTGATCGTGCTAACCCTCTGTGGAGTGGTAGTGCCGTCATCGTGCTAACCCTTATGAAGTGGTAGTGCCGTGGTCGTGCTAACCTTCCGTAGAATGGTAGTCCCGCCATCGTGCTAACCCTTCTGATTTTGAAGCGGTAGTGCCATGATCGTGCTAACCCTCTGTGGAGTGGTAGTGCAGTCATCGTGCTAACCCTTCTGAAGTGGTAATGCCGTGGTCGTGCTAACCTTCCGTAGAATGGTAGTGCCGCCATCGCGCTAACCCTTCTGATTTTGAAGCGGTGCTGTCTGTGAGCCCTTAGATTGATTGTTCTCTGAGAAGTCTTTCGTTGATGGTTGTATTGATGCTTAAACTGATGTTTGGAATGATGTTTTGACTTATGTCGTTTTTGGTTGGTTGCCCCCTAAGAGGTCTTTGGTTGCTGCTTGGATTGATGCTTAAACTGATGTCGTCACTCGAATTTTGCCGGTGTTCGCATCAAATCTCTCTTTCTGCAAAAATAGGGAAACTAAAATATGCAGGAAAAATAGCGAGCATGCACGTGAAATGCATGGGTTATGCAGAAATGCAGGATAAGAATTCATCTAAGTGGACTTAGAGATGATAGCCGATCTAGCTGCAATTTGCGAAAGGGTCAATGCCTTTTGAAGCTGCTTTTGAATTTCATGTCTTTGGAAGGTTTTCACCTGATACCTGTAGTCATTATTTGAAGGTAGTGCGTCCCTTGTAGATTTTCGCACTAGTTTTTCTTAGCAGGAAATGCGTCTTTTGCGAATTTTCACATAACCCTATGCCTTATTTTTGCCTGGAGTGGACCCAACCCAATCCAGCAGTGTTTTTTTTTTTAAAGATAGACTGCCCGTTTTCAGGTTTTCACCCTATCCTTTTGCCTTACTTTTGCTTAGAGCACCAATTACGGTTTTCATCTCTAACGACTTTTTTTTTGTGCAAATTATAGATGCAATGTTGGGGACGAGACTCAACTCAAATGCATAAATGCACTTGTGGCTTCCCACTTGAAGCTCAAGAAACACTATATGCCTCTTCCTACGTACCGAACCTTATTAAAAGGTCATCTCTGCTGATTGGATAAGACTTAACCAAGAATCAAAAGGTCTTGCTTTGGTTGTAACGTTAGGCTTAGGTAGATGGCTATCAAAGGAGGATCAGGTTGCTAGAGAAGAATGGCCGCTCAACTCAATGGCGTACTGGAAAGGTATTCTTGAATTTTGGTTTGATAATATTTTAGCTCCTCAAGCTCAGAATAACAATTAAGTTAAAGTGATTGCCACAGAAACTCATCAAGGGATTACTATCTTTAGCTCTACTTCTTTTTTTTTTCTTTTTTTTTTATTTTCTTTTTTCTTTTGCTTTCTTTTTTTTTTATGAGCTCATGTCTTTCGTGCATGACTAAAACCCTCTTCTCGAAGTGTAAACTCATTCTTACCAGGGCAATTTTTGATAACCCAAAGAATTATCAATGATGTACATCCATCCCTTCTTGAGCGGCCATTCTTCTAAAGGGAGACAAAAATCATTTTAGGCGAAAGGTTAGTTTTAACATGTGTAACAATAAAATCGGTACGCATTTAGCATACCAGCATAAATGCTCAACGGGCTAGCAAGCGATTGTGAATTAAAGGTAGAAAATAGTCATTTAGAGAGCTATACAAAGAAGTGCTGCCTAAATCATTTTCTAGGTTCTGTCTTATCCAGGGATTGCTTTGATGGGTAATCAGAAAGGTTTTAGTGCTCTTAGTGAGTTTTCATCCAATCCCCTAATTGCAACTAGTTTTTTTTTTTTTTAGCTCTCAGAATTTTTCTCTCTTCAGAAGTTATATCAGATGCTGTCAAGATTTTCTTTGGGTTTTCCTAAGTTCCGAGATTAAATGTAGTCATATTAATTGAATTAATATCAAAAAATAAATGCATTGTGATCATGAGAAATAAAATCATCAGAGACACTATATAAATACGCAAGATTGTTCACTTTATTGAAATAAGCAATACTGCAAATACTGTCATGGAAAGTGTTCTTGGAATAAAAAGCAACTAAAAACATATCATCTTCTCCTCCGATCACATTCATGGTGGGGGAGCCGCATTATACCCTGCCCTCTTCTTCTTGTCTCTTTTCTCAGGGTCAGTGATCTCCTTGGCATCAATAAGATCTTGAACTTTGTTCCTCAGAGTTCTGCAGTAATCTGTTAGATGCCATGTGTGCTGATGGTAAGCGCAGTATTGATCCTCTCTATGTCCTGGCTTTCCTTGATTCATGGCTGGCCTGGGTGGCAATGGTCTCAGCTTGCCTTCTTTTATCAATTTCTCCAGGCCCAAATTGGAGTAGTACCTCTGAACCTGTCCAACCTCAGTGGCTGAAACCTTGGTCGTCTTACCACTTCTATTATTGCTACTTCCTGCACCACCTGGCTTGCACCCTGATTGGTTGCCATAACCTTTCCCAGCAAAGTTATTTTGGCTTGCTTTCTTTGCCAGGTAAGCACCCTCAGCTTCTACAACAATGTCTTTAAGGGACTCCCAGTTTTTGAGCCCCTTAAAGCTGAGCAGGTCCCTCAAGTAAGGGCAAGAGTTCCTGATAAATAGCCTGATTTGGTCAGCAGTGTCAGGCTTTCGCTTCATCTCCATGACCCTATTCCTCCATCTTGTAAGGTACTCATGGAACGACTCATCATTCTTCTGCTGTAAAAGCTCGAGGTCCTTTAAGGTGACCTCCATCCTAGTACTGCAGTCATATTACTTCATGAGCTCCTCAGTTAAAAGGTCCCAATCCTCTTTAGACCTCCTGTCTAACCCATGGTACCAGTCCACAGCCGGACCCACCAGACTAAGGCAAAAATATTCCACCTTCTGTTTCTTGGTCAACCCTGTGCCTTTCATCACTAGGGTATATTGCTTGATATGTGTAGATGGATCCGAAGTACCATTAAACTTCGGCAGCTCAGGCATTTTGAACCTTAGGGGCAATAGCTTTTCATCCCCCAAATCTCTGTCTTCAGGGTTAATCCCCTTTTCAGCTGATAGCATGCGGGTGATTGCTTCAATCTGTTGCCTCAACCCTCTCATCGCCTCATCCTCTGCCTTGGGTGCTCTGGCCCCCACAAATTGAGGTGCTACTGCCTCTTCATCTTCCTCCTCCATCACAAAATCATTATTGGGATTGGGGATTATTGCCCTTCTTGGCTCAGCAGGCACAATAACCATATGTTCATTAACAAGTTGGCGGGGAGCATTAATTATAACAGGGGCTTCTCTGCCAGTAGGTGGTTCAACTTGCCCCCCAGCATGAACCATCGGGGGCTGTAGAGCAATAGGTGGATATGGAGCAGCTAGTGGTTGTGGAGCAGGAGAATGAGCAATCCTATCAGCCATAGCTCCCATCATTTCCAATATTCTTCGCTCAAATTCCTCTAACCTCCTAGCAAGGTCTTAAGTGGTTAAGGCTCCGGTCTCTTCTGCCATTTGTGATTCTATGGATGACTCTCTGGTCGCTGAGGGTGGCTCAGAATTCCAATCAGACACTAATTCTGTCAGTCCAAGAGGCAAATCTATCCTTACCAGCCGACCGTCAGAACCCCTTGTCAACTTAGGTGAATCTATAATGGCTGAAAAGATTTGAACTATTAGGATGATGCATGAATGATATATATAATGCATGATTGTGTTGATGCAGTATGGACAATCCCATACAAGCAGATAGATCCTTCCAACCTTATTACTCCCACACACGAGGTAGTGTATTCTCTTTCCTAGGTGGGCTTGGTCCATGGGTCAGCGGGGAACCCATTGGATGCGTATGGTGCACGGTGAAAAGCCGACAGCATAACATCTCTTGCCTATTGTACATACGTATGGGTTTTGGCCTTTATGTATTCAAACATTTTAACCATATTAAGATGGGCTCACCGGGGCATGAAAGCCTTTGATAAAAGACCATTTAATTTGGTTGACTTTGTTCAATAAATAATGGGCCACATAGCAAGCATTGTATGAAGGAGCATATCACCTAGGGAAAGTATCTATTGCCATTACATGAGCTTTGGTCAAGGGTGATGATACTTTAGGGCTACCCAAGCATGGTCCCTGCCAACGGGTCTAGCTCATCATGAGCATAACGACCGATTGGGTCTCCATTTGATATACCATAAGGTACGAGGCTTGGGCTGGTGATTATCCCTAACACTTCCCCACATTGAGTGAACGTAAGGTCGTGCTTTGGGAATACACCGGGGCTACAAAAGGGACCAAACTAGCATAATCTAAGGCTCTAGTATGGATGCAATGCAAATTCGAAAAGGGATAAATTTTTTAAATTAAAACTAAATTATAATTTTTAACCAAGGTACTTTCGAATCGAAGTCTCTTATGTCCCCAGTGGAGTCGCCATTGTGACGTGCACCGAACCCCGTGGGACACCCCGAAGGCCCGCCTTTAGGGCGATCGAGAGAGGTTCATAAAACTTGTAAGAAATTACAAGGGCATTTATTTTGGGCAACAAGGAGGTTTCATGGAGTCGCCACCCAATAGAACATTGAGAAAGTTCGTCTCACCTCAGTGAGCCTAAGACGGTGCATATAATCCATTTTGGGCAAACCAAAGGGGTTTTGGAGGCATTCACCCCAATAGAACATTGGGATGACCCTCTAACCCTATGGAGCCTATGATTGTAAATTGAGTCTTTTGGTAGGACACAAGAGGTGTCTTGAAGATTCCATTCCAATGAAACATCGAAAAAATGGGCCTCTCGCCTCGTTGAGCCCAAAGACCAGAGATGGTTCGGGACTTCTCATTTATTCATACCTTGATTAAGTTAAAATTGAGTTTTGAATTTAAGTTTTTATCCCTTTTCTCATACATTTCGATGCAATAATTAGAGCGCAAGTTGGTCATCCAAGGAAAGCGGTAAATGAAAGCATAATTAAAGTAAATTACATAAAAATAAATTACAACAAAACTAGGGGCGGAATACAACCCCCATTATAAAATAAGCGTAAATCATGCATAAAACAGGTTATTTATTAAGAATGAGGACATTGGTCCTCGCATGCATAATTAAAGAAAATAATTTGAAGTGACAATTTATTTGGATGAAAAATTAGGACATTGGTCCCATTTTGTTAGAAACAATCCCAATTTATTAATATAAAATTTTATGCGAATTTTAATTAACGTGCATGGAAATAAAAAAAATTATTACAAATTACATATTAAATAATAAAAGCAAAATAAAAGCAAAATAATACTAAAAATGCTAAAAAGGCTAAAAATATAAACTCCACCAAAATGGTGTCTTCAAACCTCTATGGGCTCCCACTTGGCATTGAAAATGCTCATACATAAAAATAATTATTGAAATAAAATAACAAATGAAAGATGATGTTAGTAATGAAAAATGAATTAAACATGTAACATGTAAAAAATGAATTAAATTAAATAAAACAACATGCATAATGTATGACAAATTAATTAGATGGCATAATAAAATATAACTTAACACATGAACAATTTAACATGCATAAACAAAAACAATAAAATTTAACATGCATGAAAACATGAAAATAATAATGATGATGACAAAAATAAAACTAATAGAAATAATAATGATAATAATAGTAATGATAAATAATAATAATACTAATAATGATAACACTAATCACAATAATAATAATAATAATAATGATAATATCAAAGAATATGAACCGTCAAATTAAATATGCAAGTAATAATAATAATAATAATAATAATAACAATAATAATAATAATAATAATAATAATAATAATAAATAAAAATAATGATGGTAATAGTAATAGTAAATTATAATAATAATGATGATAATAACAATACTAATGATAATAATAATATATGAACAAAAATAATGACAAGAACATGAACATGAACAATTAAATATAGAAATAAGAATAAGAAATAATAATAAAAGATTAAATAAAAGATTAAGAATAAGAAATAATAATATGAGATTAAGAATAAGAAATAAAGATATGAACAATTAAATAAAAGATTAAGAAATAAGAAATAATGATATGAACAATTAAATAAAAGATTAAGAATAAAAAAATAATGATATGAACAATTAAATAAAAGATTAAGAAATAAGAAATAATGATATGAACAATTAAATAAAAGAATAAGAAATAAAAAGTAAAAATAAATAATAGATCTAAAAGAATTTACATGATAGCTAACTAATTTTAAACAAAAATAAATTAAAAATTAAAAGTTGAGCCAAGAATATTTACCCTCAATTTGATGTGATGAACGAAGTTGGATGATAATTTCCTTGCTTTGATTTAGGAAAAATAAAATGTAATGAAATTTTATCCCAAGAACAAATAATTGATTTATTTGTCTCAAGAATTAAATTAAAAAAATCAAATTAGAACACTTGGAGAATTTTTCTTGAAGAAGAAAAAGAAGATGAAAAAGAGAGAAAACAATATTTTTCTTAAGAAAAATTCCCTCCAAAATCCTTACTAAAAACCCCTTTTTATACATAAAAAAAATCCAAAGAAAATCAGATTTTTATGAAATTGAATTAAATAAATTTAATTGCAATAATCACAAAAAACTCATGAATTTGAAGAGTTTGGAAAATAAAAGGTTTTTGCATTAAATTACACAAAAAAATGAAGAAAAAATCAATTTTTAGGCCAAAAAACGGAAAAACAGCAGATCGGCCGTCGGAGGGGCGATCGACGCCCGTCAGTGAGCTCGACGGGCGTCACCGCATGCTGGCGAGAGCGCCCCTCGCAGCGCCGCACAGCGCGCTGCCGCAGCCCGACACTCACGATTTTCCGAATATTTTTTTTTAAAAAACACAACAATTTCAAAACATACCCTTTTGTCTCAAAAATAATTTTTAAAACATTTAAAATATTTTTTAAAATACATTTATATTTATTTCTAATAATTCAATTTGATAAGAAAATCATCAATTTCAACTTTCATTTTTTTGCCTATAAATAGGCACACTTAATTTTATCATTGGGTAATCTTGATCTAGGCTGACTCGGGACCCGGTGTCTACACTCAGCATCTACATTTGCCCCCGACTTTAGAAAATGAATGTAGTGTGTAGTGAGGTTATTCCTAGTACTGTTCATATTTTTGGTCTAACCGACCGAGTCAAACCGATCAAACCAAAACAATATGGTTTTGGTGGTTTTTCAGTCGGGTTGGGTTATAATTTTACTTTAGGCTTCGAGTTGTGTCAGGTTATGGGGGGTAATTGGTCGGTTATTTGCTAAATTGACCATTTTCTTCTTCGTCCTTTCAATCTCACTCTCTTTCTCTCGCTTTTGCTCTGGCTCTCCATCTCGATCTCACACTCTCTGTCTCAATCTTGCTTTCGCTCTCTCTATCTTGATTTTGCTCTTCTTTGCCCCAATCTCGCTCTCTATGTCTTGATCTCACTCTCTCTCTGTATCTTTCTCTCGCTCGCTCTATCTCGATCTGACTCTCCCTCACTCGGTTTTGTGCCATCAACAAGGTATGTGTTTGAGAACGTATGATATTGCTTTATCTTTTGCTTTTCTTCTTACTCTATATGATATAATTTCAGATCTGTGTGTTCTTAATTTCCACAGCCATTTTCATTTTGTTATTTTTTTGCCATTTTCAGGTGATTTTGATTGAAGCTTCTGGAGATTTCATATTATTTCTCTTTGTGTGCTTCAGAAGAAAAAATCCAGTCTCATTGTGTTAGTAAGTTTACTTATTTAGCTTTATTATTTCTTTGTTTTTGTAATTTGTTTATATTAGTGTTTAGTGATTCTTTGGCTCTTGTTATTCTAATGACTATATGAAACATTTTCAAGGCTTTTATTTGCTTAACTTTCTAGGAAACATAGGTTAATTGGAAAAAAAAAAATTTCAAGAACAACATGTATATTTTGCAAATTTAGAGTTAATGTTTTGTGATTGCCATTAGGGGGATAACTCAACTTCTGTATTTTAATTTGGGCTTCTGTTTTGTTGTTTTTGTTTAATTTAAGCTAAGTATTTCACAATTTTTTATTGTGATTTTGACTTGGTCCCAGGATAGCTTGATAGTTTCTTCCCATCCTTTGAACATAAGCATGAACTTATTAATAGACTCAAATTGCTATGAATGAGGAGTGTACCTACAACTAATGTGTGTGTATGCTATGTCGCTGAGTACAATTTATTTCAATTTATTTATGTTGACATTAGTGCATGTGATTATGGTTTCAGGCTAGATATATCAATACCATATGTTCTCTAGTTAATTTTTATTCAGGCATACTTTTGGTTTATGCAGTTCACAAGTATAGTTGCCTTCAAATACATTCTTTGCCATTCTAAATAAATGCATTGTTTATTATCTATTTGGAAAAAAAAAATCTTTTCAAGCTATGTGAGTAGTAAAATTGAACGAACTTATGGCTTTTGAAAGATAGAATTTTTGCTGGATTATGGTATCAGCAGAAAGTTAAAACTTCAAGCTTTGTTGTCCTGTGGCAACCAATTGGTTTAACAGCCCATTGGATATCCCATCAAGCTATGTGAGTTATTATTTTGTAATTATAAATATGAAATTTTTAGGCCTAATTTATTGGACGGGAATAAAGATAAATTCTTTTTGGCAATTGTCTAACTGGGATGATATGAATGACATATTCAAGTCATGTGACTGACACGTAAAACTGGAGTGATGGTGCAGAATGAGATCATTGAAGGCCTTTCCTAGGATCTTGCCTCGTTTCTTAGAATTAGAGACACTCTTTTGGAAAGTGAAAAAAGCTGTGCGGATCATGTTAGATAGTTTCTTGGGTATGATTGTAAGACTATTTGGTTTTGTCATCTTCAGAGAGAAATAAGAGGATGGCCTATTTTCCGTTATGTGATTCTCTATAGCTAGAGAGATTTTAGAGGTATATAAAGGGCAAAACAGGTATAACAAAATATTATTTTTATTTTCCTTTTACTGTTTTAATCATTACGCTTTTGTTTTATGCTGTCTGCCCTTTTCTTTTCTAAAGGCTTTGTATTCATTGTTTGTTAATTGTATTTCTCGATTTGTGCTTTTTATGTTATTCCTATATTTGATTTACTTAAATATATCTTTAATATTGTGGATAGGGAACCTTTATTTTAGTCCTTGCATTAATTTTTTAATCTGAGAGATTTATATAAAGGATCAAATTGTGAAATGTAATGATATGCGAAAGTGTTTATAAATATTCTTCATCAGGCATGACAATAAATCTCGCCTTATAAATAAATGAGAAGATGTATAAATTAACCAAATGTATATCCGTTGATATTTGGATTGTTTCGTTCATATTTTTACAAATTTAAAAGTTCACTTAAACTGTTATGTATATTCTTATGGACATTAATTAAGATCAAAATATTATTAATTAATTCCCCATCACTACAAACATTAAATGCTAAATTCATTTAGCATTGAGCTTGGTTATACGATTTTAAGTTGCAATAGATATTATATGCCAGCCTTTATGTCTGTTAATCCTTTCTTGGTCAAATTTCAGGAGCATCAAGTGGCATTGGAGTAGAGACACCAAGAGTTCTTGCATTGAGAGGTGTTCATGTGGTTATGGCAATAAAAAATGTAGATGCTGGTACAAATGTCAAATACCTTTTGTTGCAGTAATATGTTATATAATATAAAGATAAATGATTAATTTTTGTTTTATGGTAGTTTATTGAGCTAAATGGTTGATATAATGGCACTACAAGAAAATCACTAAATAGCGACGGAATATTAGCGACGGAATCAAAACCGTCGCTAAATAGCGACGGAAATAAGTTTCCGTCGCTATTTAGCGACGGAAATAATTACCGTCGCTAAATAGCGACGGAAAATTATTTCCGTCGCTAAATTAGCGACGGAAAAATAAGTCCGTCACGAAATAGGGCGCCAAACATTCCCGCCAGAATTTGCGACAGATATTAGCGACGGATATCTAAATCCGTCGTTATAAAAAAAATTTATTTCCATTTAGCGACGGAATTTTACTACGTCGCTAAAATTAGTGACGATATTAGAAACCGTTGCTAATTTTAGCGACGGTAATCTAGAACCGTCGCTAAAATTAAATAAAATTTAATTAATAAAATAAATTTAGCGACGGATTTTAAATACCGTCGCTAATTAACGACGGAATGATATTTCCGTCGCTATTTTTAGCGACGGAAATATATTCCGTCGTTAATTACCGACGGAATATGATTTCCGTCGCTATATAGCGACGGAATCGTATTCCGTCGGGAAATCTGAATTAAATTCAGATTTTAAACCCCCTTCCCCCGATCCTCTCTCTCTCCTCCCTCTCCCCTCACTCTGCCTGTCCGATCCCCTGCCCTCTCGCCGCCGACGACCGCCCCCTCCCCTCCGTTCGCCGGTCCCGTCCCCTCCTCCTCCTCCTCCTCTCTTCCCTCCCTTCTCTCTTTTTTTCCCGCTCCTTTCTTCCCTTCTTCTTCCCTCCCTGCCGTGCGCCTTCCTTCTCTCCTTCGCCGCCGTCGACCGCCGCTGCTCCGGCGTTGGCTTCATCTCCTCCTCAGCCCGGTCGACCTCCCTCCTCCGCCTGCTCCTCCTCTCCTCTCCTCCGGCGTCTGGTAAGCCAACAGTACCCATTTGCCCTTTTTTTTTTTTAATTATTATTATTATTATTATTATTAATTTATTTAACTTAATTAGACAATGAATTATTGTTGATTGATTGTTGAAATAGATTATTAACAATGTTTGTATAATTAACAATAATCATAACTAAATTGGTAGGATGGCTACCATGGATTAGCTGGTAGAGATTTGCCTTCTTCTTTCAAAACGGTGCAATTTGTAACCAAAGCGCTGATTTGATAGCTTTTTGTTTCTCCGCGATCTCTACCTGTGAAGACTGTATAGTCATGCTTTTTGTTTTGTAAAATGCTTTCCAAGTAATTCAAAAATAGCAGTTGTATACTTTTCTTACTGTGCGTGTCACGGCAATTCACAAACGCACATTGGTGATTTTCACCCAACGCAAAGAATGAAATATTTAGTGCAAATGACAATAGTTTCACATCCAAAATTTCTATAAAATCTGATATTGCGAAGTAATTATTCTGTCATCTGAAGCATGACTATACAGTCTATACTCCAAAAACCAATGAGGAAAAAAAAAACTATGAAACACATCTGATTTTTCAACTAAAACGAAAAAGTGGATTTTAATATTACTTAACAATAGAGTCACAATTTAGAATACAACAAATTAACAGAAAGACAGACAAAGCAAATAGTAAATGATCCCCTGAGTATCACAAAAATCAACCTGTTTCACATATATAGTCCTTCTGGTACACCTTCTTTCTTCTTGAACATCACCTTTTCTTTCGCCTTCTTGAAGTCGGCATGTGTAACCTGATATACAAATTTTGGAAAAAATATATGAGGATCTGAATGAGCAATATTTCTGAGGATATGATCAATTTTACAGTCCAGCAGACTTGAAAGTTACGTCTGAATACAAACAAGTGGAACAGTGTATTGAGCTAATAACAGACAATGTTTTAGCAATTACAATTTACAGTGAAGAAGTTTTCACAGTAGGTATCAACAAGTCTTTGCCATGTAAAAGCACTTCTTTTTCAAAGCCACAGACTTAAATCTAATTAAACTTCTATTCAACAAACAATATGGCAATTAAACTTGAAAATAGTTCAGAATCATTTAAATTAAAAGTCAGGGTTTATCCCATGCCAAACTGCAAGCTTCATTTATCAAAAAAAGACATAATAATGTTAATGATGATTTAAATATTTTTAGGATGAATTACCTTTCACCATTCGTTGGTGAAAAAAAAAAATACAAAAATAAAATAAAATAAAATAAATCAAGCATCTAACCGTACTAAATCTTCATAACAGCATTCTCTATATCTGTGAAATTTCACCCAAGACTTATCCTTCCCCGCAAACCAAGCAGCTGTTCACTAGTCTTCTTATGAACTTAATTCTCTATATTCACTTGAAAGTGCAAATTAAAAATGCGAGCTCATCTATCCAATTATATTGTCACACGTCATATAATGAGATCTGACAAAGTAAAATAATATGCTTATTGTTTGAGGCCCTATAATAGATTCTTGCATGTGATCCAAAGTATAAAATATTTTGCTCACTGTTTCAGGTACTTCAATATATTCTTGTATGTGATCCCAAAGCGTTTCTTTCAAAGCCTGCAAATCCACCTGTTCATAAGTTTTGTAATGCAGAACTTTAATTTTCTCCACCTGGATGATAAGATAATAACATATTTAGAGTAATAATTTCTGAATAATCATCAAGAAAATTTATCTACCTAATTGCAATTCTAATGAATTCAAATATATACAAAATGGAAGATCTGTGTGGATTATATCTTCCATAAGAAATAAGAGAAGTAGAATATACTCGAAGTAGAATAAGCACTTTATATTTTGTTGAAAATATTTAGTTAATAAAAGATAATTAAATATTCTGATAAGAATCTATATTTGATTTTAAATTCAAATCTTCTTAGAAAGATCATATAAAAATTACTCAATTTACAAGTTTAAAGTTCAATAAGAGACAAAAATTAAGTTTATATCCTTACCTTTTTTTTTGTTGAATATTATACTTTAGATTAAACATTGAATTTGATTTTTTGAAATGGAAGTAAAATTCTACATGTTGCATTCATTAAAAAAAGATACATGATATTCATATGATTATTAGTTGTTTAAAAACCATGATCATGCGCAGTTTTTTTATTTTGAGGAATGACCATGTACTGTACTAGTAGGTTTTCAAGTATCAGTGGGAATAATTTAGTCGTACTATTTAAATCTCTATGATAGGGAAAAACAGCTCCCGTGGAACCAACCATTTTTGAATTCCCAAAAGCTAATTAGTTACTGGGTTTTAACTCCATTCAGATGGATTTGATTTACTACTATCTTGGTTTGACAACCACAGGAAATTATAAGAAAGATGCAAATTTAATTTATGACTATCCCTTTTCACATATGACGACGTCTCAAAAAAATTAAAAATTAAAGTAAGTCTTGTATTATATATGTTAATGTGTTAATGGTTGTCTAATTCCTCTGCTTATTTTGGTAATGCATGCATATATGTTCATCCTTTGTTAACTTTTTCTGGTTTTGCTTTTTTTGAATTAGATTTTTATAATTGTAGTTGAGATGTCTCATTATTCATGTAACAGTTTGGAATTTGCCATGAGTAACATAGATAGATCTTGGATGTATAGACGAAAAACAAGAGATGGTTACATTAATCCTGAATTTGTGGAAGGGGTTCAGTCTTTTATTGAATATGCCAGTTCTCAACCTGCATTTATGGACGGGGTTAAAATAAGATGTCCGTGCAAAAAGTGCAAACATCTTCGTTATCTGTCAATCGATGAAGTGTATTTTCACCTGTTACGAAAGGGTTTTGTGGAAAATTATTTTGAATGGACACGACACGGAGAAACATCAATCTGTAGTACATCGAGTGGAAATGTGGGTTACATGTGGACAACTGAGGGTGAATTTGAAAGAGAGGGGGAATTTGTGGCTGATGATGTAGGGGTGACTGATAATCCATACGTTCAAATGGTTTACGATGCAGCTGGTCATGATTTGAGGGAAAGTATACCAATGTTGGAAGAACCCAACGAAAATGCAGCAAAATTTTATGATTTGCTAAATTCAGCAGATCAGCAGTTATGGCCAGGCTGCGATGACATGACTCAGTTATCTTCTGTAGCTCAGATATTGAATATAAAATCCGAATGCCATATTTCGGATCGAGGTTTTGACCGAATTCTTGCTTGGTATAATAAATCATTGCCTCCTGACCATAAAATGGTTGATAATTTGTACAATGTGAAAAAACTGATCAGTGGTTTAGGTTTGCCTGTTGAGAAAATTGACTGTTGTCGGTTGGGATGTATGTTGTTTTGGAGGGATGACATCAATTTACAAGAGTGCAAATTTTGCAGTCAACCTAGGTACAAATCTAAAAGTGGTGGTAATCAGCGGAAATTGGTACCTTGGAAACGTATGTATTTTTTTCCATTGACTCCCAGGCTTCAAAGACTATATGCATCCGAAGTTACTGCACCTCACATGAGATGGCATGATGAGCACAAAAGTACAGGTGGAATAATGAGCCATCCATCCGATGCAGTTGCATGGAAACATTTCAATAACACCCATCCTGATTTTGCTGCTGAATCTCGAAATGTTCGAGTGTGTTTGAGCACTGACGGATTTCAACCTTTTGGTCAATCAGGGCAACAATATTCATCATGGCCAATCATAATTACTCCATATAATTTGCCTCCATGGATGTGTATGAATGAGGCATATATGTTCTTGACAGTTATTATTCCAGGACCTAGAAATCCGAAGCACAGAATTGATGTATATTTGCAGCCGTTGATTTATGAGTTGCAACAGCTTTGGGATGTCGGTGTTGAAACATATGATGCATCACTTAAACAGAATTTTATGATGAAAGCGGCATTAATGTGGACGGTTAGTGACTTCCCTGCCTATGCTATGTTGTCGGGTTGGAGCACGGCTGGAAAACTAGCATGTCCTTACTGTGGCGACGATTCAGATGCATTTTATCTTCAACATGGGTGCAAAACTTCTTGGTTTGACAACCACAGGAAATTCCTTCCACCTGATCACCCTTTCCGACGCAACAAGAACAAATTTCTTAAGAATAGAGTTGTTCTTGCAAGTCCTCCTGTTATCAGAAGCAGTGAGCAAATTTTACAAGACATTGATGAGTTGGGTTTAGTTAAGGTAACAGAAGTTGATGCTGATGAAGTTAATGTAAGAATCAACAAAAACTTTGGTTGGAGGAAAAGAAGCATTTTTTGGGATTTGCCATATTGGAAGACTAATTTGTTACGGCATAATCTAGATGTGATGCACATTGAAAAAAATGTTTTTGATAATGTGTTCAACACCATTATGAATATAGAAGGGAAGACCAAGGACAATTCAAAATCACGAGCGGATTTAAAGTTGTTATGTAGAAGGCCCGAGTTAGATAAAGATTTTTTAACCGGGAAATATCCAAAAGCATGCTACACGTTGGACAAAAAACAAAAGGAAGTCTTGTGTGATTGGTTAAAAGGACTAAAGTTTCCGGATGGTTACGTCTCCAATTTGGCAAGGTGCGTCGACATGAGAAAGTTCAAATTATTCGGGATGAAAAGTCATGATTGTCACGTTTTCATGCAGAGGCTACTCCCAATAGCATTTCGAGAGTTATTGCCGACAAAAGTGTGGGAAGCTATAACAGAGCTAAGTATGTTTTTCAGAACATTAACGTCCTGCGAGATAAGTGCGGCAGATATGGCAAGATTGGAAATAGAAATTCCAGTAATCCTGTGCAAACTTGAAGCAATATTTCCTCCAAGTTTTTTTGACTGTATGGAGCATCTCCCCGTGCATTTAGCACATGAGGCGAAACTCGCTGGTCCGGTTCAATATCGTTGGATGTATCCATTTGAGCGGTAACTATCTATGACCTTTAATTGCAATTATATTATACCTTTGTATGCTAATTAATGGCATTAAAATATATCATGTAGGTATTTGTTTCACTTGAAGAAAAACGTCAAAAATAAAGCTAGAGTTGAAGGATCAATATGTAATGCTTATTTGGTCGAAGAAGCAAGTACTTTTTGTTCGCATTATTTTGAGCCTCATATACACACGAGACAGCGAAAAGTACCACGTAATGATGATGGCGGGGAATCAAGTAATCAGGACGGAAACTTATCCATTTTTACATATCCTGGGCGTTTACATGGCCGTTCAATAAGGAAAATGCTAGTAGAGAATGAATTAATAGCGGCCCATAGTTATATTCTATTGAATTGCGAGGAAGTTCGTCCTTATGTGAGGTAAGTTTAATATATACCCACAAATATTCATTTGTATTACTATGTGAAGAGTGTAATATATAAATTGATTTTGGCATTTTAGATTATTTGAGGAATGGATACGGGATCTAATGCCTGAAAAAGATGAAAATGAGGTGAATAAGGAAGTCGAAAAGCACTTTCATCATTGGTTCAAGACATATGTAAGTTGTGATTTTGACCATATATTTCCATACATACAATATATATGAAATATATGAATTAAGTGATGTTTGCTTATTGGAATATGTAGGCATCGACAAATGCAATTGACAACAAGTACATCATTGATCTTGCAAAAGGACCTTTGCGATATGTTAAATCATTTCCGGTTTATTTCGTAAATGGATATAAATTTCATACACAGAGTCATGGTCATAACAAGGAAACGGTAAACAGTGGGGTTTGCATTCAAGGAGAGTTGATGGATTATTATGGGCAAATTGTTGATATAATTGAAGTCGAGTACCCCGCGCTGCCAATAAAACGTTGTGTATTATTCAAGTGCGAATGGTATGATCCAACTATTAACGTGGGAACAAAAATACATAGCAGATACAATTTAGTTGAAGTCAACCAGCGTAGAAGATTGAGGAACTTTGAACCATTTGTGTTGGCAATGCAAGTGGGACAGGTATATTATGTCTCTTATCCAAGCGTAAAGCGAGACAGATCGGAATGGTTGCATGCGTGCAAAGTAAAACCAAGAGGCATTTATGAAAGGAAAGGCGCCGGACAAAGTGAACGTTATGAAAATAATGATGCATTTCAGGAGGAAGAATCGGAAGTTCATGAAATCAACAACTCTCTGAATTTTGAAGATAACGAACCATTGAACTATGCGCACAATGAATTTGTTGACATTGATGGTGAGGATGATGAAGAAACTTTGGTTGGCGATGGATCTGATGACGAGCCAGAATTTTCATCTTATACATCGGAAAATGAGGATGATTTGAATGACGATTTACAGCTTAGTGACGATAGCGAATAATTTGTTTAACTACTACTTGCTTATCATGTGAGACCAATTAATATTGCACTGACTTGGATATTAATTTAATATGCTTATTACAATGCAATTATTTTCTATTATCTGACAATATGCATTTCCAATGTAATGACAGGTTCAAAAATGTTTAAGCGAAAGAAGAGAACGGCGATTCCTCCGCGTTTGAGGCAGCATGACGGCGATGACAGTACTGGTGATGGAGGATCCTCATCGCATGGGCTCAATGCCAGCACTCAGGCTGCCGCATCACCGACCATCCCATCCGTTGCGCCATCTACCATTCCTTCCACGGATTCCACTCCTATAGCACACCCTGAATCTATGCCACCTCAGGGGTCAGGAACAGAAGATGCGGAAGAGCCTACGCCTGGCTCAATTGGAGTTGATGGAAGAATGTACATCAATATCACAGCTAAGGAGTAAGTGAATAATATTTCATTCATTATGATTTAAATGACAGTTATTACTTGTACTAACATTATTGACATTGTTATATTTTAGATTGAATCCTTCAGGAAAGTGCTCACGCATAATGACAACTTCTTTCAAAAACAGAATTGAATATGATGGATTTGCCTGGAAGAATTTGTCAGCGGAAATAAAAAGTTTTTATTTCGAAGAATTCAAGGTAAAACATTTATGATATTGTATGTTACATAACGAATTATATTTTACTCTTGCTAACAATTTGTTTTTTTTCTGTCTGCCTTATAAGAAACAATGTTATTGGAACCCGGCGCTTGACGAGATCATGTATTCTGTGTGGGAGACTCGTGCGCGGGCACGTTACAGAGATTTTGTTTGCTTGATAAAGGATGGTGGTGTCCGACCTCGCTACATGACCGAAGATTTATGGGGACATTGGACACAGTATTGGGCGACCCCTGAAGCCATTTCCATTTCAGAGAGAAATTCTAGTAATAGACGGGGAGGACCTGATGGACTCAGTTCATGCTCGCACACTGGAGGGTCGATGTCACATCGGGAACATGCAGATAGACTGGTAAGTTTTACATAATATTACTGTTATCACTGTAATTAATGGTTACAATTTCTAAAATATATCTCATTACCATAGAGGAGGATGGGAATGTTACTTGTGTGAGGAGTTTGCATTGTTGTGGAATGTTGGATGGTAGCTGAATGTCGAAATTTTGAAGTGTTTTTTTATCTTTGTATACAGGAGGTATGCTCCAAATATAGGGGAAATTCTGCCAAAATTTTAGTAAAAACTTATAGGAATAGTCAATAAATTATAATAGTTCGCCTTTAATTCTTTTTATTTTTGCAGGGACAATCGATGGGTCGACCGGCTACACTCCCTGAGGTATTCTTACACACCCACACAAACAAGCATGATGGTCAAACGTTTGTCAATTCCCGGTCAAGGATTTTACATGTATGTCCACATTACTATATTATACAAATTTTAAAGATTAGTTATTATTAATCGTTACTTATTGTAAAACACTTGTCCTATGACAGGAACAAGTTGAAGATGCAATTCAGCAACGCTCACAGACTTCTGATCATGTTGATGCGAATCAGATCTATTATGAAGTGGCTGGTGGTAGAGACCAGCGAGGACGGGTATTTGGCTTAGGTTCTTTGGCCAAATCTTGTTACTCGCATTCCTCGGGTTCAAGTACTGCTGCATCTAATAGACGGTCATCCAGAGAAGTACTTGAACTTCAGAATACTGTAAGTGAGCTGAGATCGGAATTGCAACAGTCACAGACTCGATGGCAAGACTCAGAGGTTCGATTGCAACAATCTCTGGACTACATATCTGAGTTACGCAATGAGATGGCAAATTTATCTGACCTACGCACTGAGATGGCAAATTTGAAGGGTATGTTTGCCTCGTCATCGCATCAGTCTGATCGGACGCCGCCGCCGCCACCAGTTTAGTTCTCATTTTGTATTACACATACATGGATATTATGTTGTTAACTAATTACTAACTTTATAATTAGCACAATTATTAAATTCGAATATTATTGGATATTGAAATTTAGATATTATTATGATTTTTTTCATTATTTTGCAATTAGTTTTAACAGGTTATATTTACATAAAAATAAAATACAAAAAAAGAATATTCAAATTTTCTTTAAAATTACCGACGGAAAAATTGTTTTCCGTCGGTAAAATTTCCTAAATTACCGACGGAAATTTTTTTCCGTCGGTAAAATTTACCGACGGAAAACAATTTCCGTCGGTAATTTTTACCGACGGAATTACAATTTCCGTCGGTAATTTTTACCGACGGAATTAAAATTTCCGTCGGTAAATTTTACCGACGGAATTACAATTTCCGTCGGTAAATTTTACCGACGGAAAAAAATTTCCGTCGGTAATTTACCGACGGAATTAGAATTTCCGTCGTTAAATTTTACCGACGGAAATTTTTTCGTCGGTAAATTTCCCTACGGATTTTATGCCGACGGAATAATTTTCCGTCGGCATTCACATTTCCCGACGGAAATTACACATTTTCCGTCGGTAATTTCCGTCGGGAAATGTTGTTTTTCTTGTAGTGTGGTCTCTCTAATATATTATATGCCAATGTCTAATTTATGTGTGTTTATATGTTGTTTGTTTATATGTTGTGTTTGTAGGTTTGAGTGTGCAAGACTTGTGAAGAAATAAATTATGGACAATTGTTAATTTTTCTAGACCATTATTAATTTTATGGACAATTGTTAATTTTATACTACATTATGTTATTGGCAGCATTTTAAGTGTACAGGTGTTGATATAAATATGAAAGAAAGGATAGGATCAGTTTATATATATATATATATATATATATATATATATATATATATATATATATATATAATTTGCATTTTTTTAAAAATAAAATGCAATTTATAATTTAATATGATTATTTTTTATTTTTTATTTTATTTTATAACAAATTTAAAGACTAGAGTTTCAAAAAAGAAAAAAAAAACCGTCTTAAACCATTTTCAAACCATTCTTAAACCACCCCAAACCGTTATAGATTGTAATGGTTGGGTTGGTTTTCAATACATAAACCATCAATCTTTATATATATTGGGTTGGGTTTATTTGATTTTTGAGCCAATCCAACCCATGAACAGTCCTAGTTATTCCTAAACTCAGACAAGGGGAAAGAGATTTGTACCGTTTTGGGATGTCCACATCTGCCAGTTTGGCCCAGGACCGAGATACGTACCATTATTGGTGTCCGCATATAGGCTTGAAGGTTTTTTGAAAGCTCTCTCTCTTTTGGGGTGAAATCCAAGCGAAACTCTATGGGAGATATTTGAGGGTACATGCCACTCTCGGTATCTGCATCATTTAGGTTTACGTGCCACTCTCAGCATCCATATCCATTATGCTAAACTTTAGAACTGGGGATATCTTCTAAAATTGGAATTGAAGATGATTAACAAATCATTAATTGGTAGACTTTTGAGAAAAAAGATCTTCTGGACTAGGGATAATTGTGGAGCTGAAATAAATTTGCTTAGTTAGTTTAGAATTTCATAATTGAAGCTGAGAAGCTTACCTGTTTGCCACCTGCAGAGGAGCGAGTGCAAACAACTAGTAGCAGTCGCATGGCATCATCCATGATTTTCTTGGTTTTAAAGTCATAAGCTCGAAAAGCTTATAAGCTTGCCCCTTGTAGTCGGTTAAGCTTTCAAGCTTCTAAAGAGATGGTCAAGCAAGTGCACAGTTTGTTGATATTTGAGTGTGCCTTTGGTGAAGTTGCCCCCTGCATTCGATTAGCAAACCATAATTTATACTGTATGCATGTGTGCATAAAAGACCTATCAAACCCTCAGGGTGGTCTTGATGATGATTGAGGCATTCAAAAGCGCCTTTGGGCCTTTTTTGGAAGGTCACAGTTATACTGTAGTTATGTTTTTGATCGTTGAGCAAAGGTCACACTTGTGAGAAAGAGGTTATGGTCGTAATGTCAAAGAATCAAATCTTTTTACACTATTGGTTGTAGCATTGATCGTCCTATCCTAATTCTATATTAGTCATGGCCATGAGATGACCATGTACCCATGTTGAGCCAATAGGCGACTATCACTTGATTGACATTATTGATGGCCGAGACTTTTATTGGTTTGAATGCTATATAGGCTAGCACTTTTGCATTTTCCTGTGGTAGCCCAATCTTATTACAAGTAATAAACTCACCTCTTCTCATTATGATTTTGCCTCGAACTATGTCCAATTGTCTTATACTATTGTCTCTAGCTTTGGCTATTGGAAAAATTGAGACTGTTGGTTGATCCTATCATTGATTGAGAGATTCCTTTTTTTTTTTGGTGACTTGACCCCTATTTTTGCTGTAGGGTTTCACAGGCTATGGAGACAGTTGCCTGTGAAAACTAATATTCCCATATATGGCACTACTTCCTTTAAATCCTCAGCTACCTATAGAGCATGGGTTATGGGTCCTTGTCGTGACAACAGGTCTTCTGTGATTAGGAGATATAACGATATGGATGCAAGCGAGGACATGAGGTAACCTATTTAGTTTTCATGTTTTTGCCTTTTAACAGGAACTTTTAAATGGCATTTGCATTTAAGAAGAAATGGTGTCTTTATTAGCCTTAATCAACTTTGTACGAGGTGTCATAGTTCGCTTATGAACCTTTGTATTTCCATTAGTTATCAAGATATGATATCTCGTACTTTTGTCAATGGAATGACCAATTATGCTTATAAATGTATTCTAATATGAGTACCCCATATTGCCACAATGATAATCATGACATATGCATTAAATGCAATAACACATTTCTCCTTTTAATCGCAAAGGTGAAACTTTAAGTGTATCAAACTCCTGTTATCAATTAGCTTTCATGGATTTTCTTAATTGAATATTTTCTTTCAACCCCTAATTGTTGCCTAAGATGTTTTTTTTTTCGATTTTTGCCTTAACGGGGTGCCCCTTTTTACTATACCGCCTTTTTCGATTTTCATACTATTCGATTTTTGAGTCTTTATCCATAAAACTTCTTCAACCTATTTATACTGATGGGCTCTCTGAATTTATTGTCATCGCTGTCTGTAAGATGGTAGCTCCTTTAGGCAACAAAGTTTTAAGGATGAAAGGACCCTCCCAATTAGGTCTAAATTTCCCTCTAGGATCAGATACACCCTATCTCAACTATTTATACACCAAGTCCCCTTCTTTCAATTAATGAGCCTGAACCTTCTTTCCAAATTACTTAGACGTGCATTTTTGATAAATTTGATTATGGCAGTAGGCTCTCATTATGTGTTCATCCAATAAAGATAACTACTGGTATCTACTTTTTACCCATTCATATTTTGGTATATTAGCTTCTAAAGCTAATCTCAATTATTGTAATTCAATCTCCATTGGCAGTACTATTTTAGTGCCATATATTAAGGAGAATAGGGTGGCTCCTATTGAGGTTCTAGCTATGTTCCTATACCCCCAAAGTGCAAAAGGTAGTTTTTAGCCCAATCCTTATAAGTTTTAACCATCTTAGCCAAGATTTTCTTCAGACTCTTATTAGCAGCCTCTATAACACTATTGGCTTGTGGCCTGTAAGGGGAAGAATTATGCTGTTGGATTTTGTACTTTACAATAAGTCCCTAATTTTTGCCTGAAATTGGACACCATGATCAGAGACTATGATAGGCGTACCATATATTCGGGGTTCTTTTTTATGAAATAAACCATCTGTCCAATTTACTGAATGATTCTGCTTCACCATTTGGTGAAGTAATCTATGGCAACTACTATATATTTGTGTCCACTAGAAGCAGTCTTCTATATTTCCCCTATGATATCAATCCCCAAGCAGTAAATAGCCAAGGAGATGAGAGATTGCATAGTTTAGAGGTAGGCAAATGACTTGGATCACTGTTTTGCTGGCATTCCTGACTCAGATCACTGTATTGCTGGCATTCCTAACACTTCTTTACATATTTAGAGTAATCATAGTCTATCGCCAACTAGTAAAATCCTAATCTCATTACCTTTTTCTCCAAGGTTAAACCACTCATATGGGTGCCACAGATCCCTGAGTGTATTTCCTCTATAACTATTTCAACTTCTATCTCATCAATGCATTTAAGTTGTAAGCCATCAACTTGCCTTTTGTACAGATTTTCTCCTATACTAATAAACTGGTTAGTAAGTTTCCTTATCACCCTCATATCCTTATTAGATGCCTTTTGTGAGAACTCCCCCTTTTTAGGTTATTATGTATACCCACTACAAAAAAAAATTAAAATTAGCGACTCTAATATTTCAGTCGCTAATTAGCGACTATTTTAAGAATTGGTCATGAAAATCTATTTTTATTTTTAGCGACTAAAAAATCCGTCGCTAATTTTTGCGACTAATTTAGGGACTAAAAATTCCCTCGTTAAAATAGCGACGGCAATATCAGTCGCTAAAGTTGGAGGCAATTTTAGCGACCTTTTTTGCGACGGATTTAGCGACTAAACTTGTTGTCGCTAAAAAAATTTTAAATTTTTTAAATATGAAAATTTTAGCGACGGAATAATCCGTTGCTATTTCGTCGGTAAAATTGATTATAATATTTATAAAAGGATGCATACATACTGATACTTGTAGTTATGAATTATTTTTAATATTTTTTGCTTTACACATGAATTTTAATTTTATTTTTAATTTTTCTAAAATAATTTTTTTATTATTCAATTATTTAAAAATTTAATGAAAATATTAGATGAGTTAACTGAAATTAATATTAATAAAGAAATTTATTAAAGAATATGTGTTGATACTATTTTTAGATTTTGAATTAATAACTTTGACTAAATAAATTATATATATAAATAAATAATTAAATTAAAATAAATAAATTAATCTATGTATATTGTAGTGCCCCGATAAATAAATAATTAAATTAAATTAAATAAATTAAAATTTATTTATTGAATGAATAAAAAGGAAAATATTATCTAAATAATAGGTATAATTACACAAAAAATTTAAATGAAATGGGTATAGAAAAATGAAAGAGATGGAAATAAGTTAATTAGTGATTTAAATGAAATTAAGAGAGGGTATAAAGGAAATTTTTGGAGCATAAAAATCTGCACTAACCTAAGTCTTTTTGGCTCTTCTTTCTCTCTTCTTTTTCTTTCTTTTTCTTCTCTTTATTTTCTTTTCTTCTTTCCCGTTGAACCAGCCCCTGTCAGCCCCTCTCCATTTCTATCGTCTCCGCCCCCTTCCTCAATCATTGTTGTCACCGGTCCTCTCTCTGTCTTCCTCTCTCTTTGCGCGCGACAGCAGATCCAGTGCACACCTAGCAGCAAGTCGTCGCTCCCACCCCAGACCGTCGCACACCCAAATCTAGAGCCTAGCCGTCGCGCGCCCAGTTATGGAGCCCAGTCACCTCGCCACCACCTCCCACCCAGTCTCGCCGTCGTTGCCACCAGCTCCCACCCCAGTCCGTTGCGCGCCTAAATCCAGAGCCCAGTATGTATCTCAAGATTGCTTAGTTTAAAATATTTAACCATTCCTCTTTCTATCTGTAGTAATTGAACTAATTGATTTGTACATGAGAAGCTGTTCTATGATTAATTATTAATTTTATGGATTATATTGCTTTTCCATATGATTTTTTTTATGACTTGAATCTGTTAGGGATTTTTTTTTAGAAATATAGTTTGTGAGATTTTGTTGTTAGTTTAATTGATTAAAGAGTTGTGTTATTTGATGAATTGATTTGGCTAAATTGAAATTAAACTAATTTTTGGGGTTAACATGAATTGAGTTCTTCCCTTTCTCACTTACAAACCAGGTAATCTCAGTCTTCATGATCATAATTAGCTATTGCTTTCATTTTTTAGTTTAGATAAATTTTAGCTTTCAGTTTGAATTTGAGGTTCAATTATGGCAGATATTGTAGGAGATAGTAAAGCCTTTCTTTCTTTTGATGTTTCGGTTGTTTTGCAAGTCAATTCGTGCAATTAAACTAGAAATTGGTATTCCAAGAGTCAAATTCCAAATATAAGAGCGTCATTACTTGATTATATTTTCCTATGATGCGTGATAGGTGGCTTAAGTTCGCTATATGAAATTTATTTAATATGTGAAATTTCAGGCCTGGTGCTTCCTCGGGAATTTTGCTAGGTGCAGTGACATTACCTGCTCTTGTGCTTTCGAAGTTGGTAAATTATCCAGAGCGCTCTCATTGCATGAAATTCAATATGAAGGTATCAGTTTGGTCTCTTTTTGCGTCGCTAGAGTTTTGGATTGTTTATGCTCACTAATTGTTAATCATTTGAATTCACATGTTTTTCAGCGAGCCTCTAATTTAGTCAGATTGAAGTGCCAAATATGTTCTCTTGTTCCTGTATTTGTATGATATGTGTATAAGTTTTAAATGTGATAAGTTATGGGATCTACATAGCCTAATCCACTTGCACAAGTAATGCAAATGGTGGAAAAAGTAAAAGAGAAGATAACATGCAAAAGATAGTCACAATTCTATTGATTAGTACCATCGGTATTTTTTTGGTAGATTTCTTGAATAGGATCATAAACGTGTGTGACGCGCGCCGAACCTAACAAAGGCCCTCTTTGAACCCGCTTTTAGGATTCGAGGGATTGGTTTGCGTCTTTTTGATCTTGGGCGCCATGAGACATTTTGGACGCCTCCTTCCCAATAGAACATTGGAAAGGACCATCTACCCTCACGACGCCTTTAGGCACCTTTGAGATATTTTGGAGTCGCTACCCAATTTACAAGAAATTGGGAAAGGTCTCTAACCTCTTATTGGTCTAGACCAGAGATTGGTGTCCGGAACTTCACTCTTATTTATACTTTGGTTAATTATAAATGAGTTTTTAACTTCCTAAAATTCTATCTCTCCTCTCACACAATTGATGCATTTAATTAAAAGTGCATTGCAAGTATTCAAAAGCAATAAATAAAAGTTATAAAGAAAAACGGTAAACAAAGCGATAAATGAAAGCAATAAACACGTCAAGCACACAATTACAAGAGAAATAGGGGCGGAATACAACCCCAAATAAAAGAAGATTGAAAAACGTAAATTAGAACGGAATACAATCCCAAAATGAAAACTAAATGATATTGCCCCAAAATTAATTATAAGGGCCCAAAATGCATGAACATAAATTTAAACAAACAAACAAAATCAAACATAAGAAAAATATACATAAATCGGGGCATTTGTTTGGTTTAGGAACATTAGTTCCTTGGCTCCTATTTGAAAAGGGATTGAAGAGTTGCTTTGATCTTTAGTTTGAAAAATCGGGATGAGTGATCCCATTTTGGAGAAAATTTAACTCTTCGTTTTAATCGTGATATTTTTCATTAGTTGGCTAAAATGAGGGACATTGGTCCCAATTTTATTAATGAAATCCCAATTTTATTATAAAAATATTTTTGTGATTTTTTATCCGACACGTGCGTACATGAAAACCATTTTTTACAAATAAACGCAACACAAAAATGGGGTAGAAAAGATCTCACCCAAGATGAAATAGTCCCCTTCGCGTCGTGACCCCCATTCGCGTGGTCACGAGAACACTTACATGAGGCAAATCACATTTAAATTCCAAAACAAAAATGACATTAAAAATATTAGTAATAATTTGAAAAATTAACCAAATAAATATAAAACCAGAGGACATGTAAAAATAATTAGCAAATGTGTATGAGATAAAATAGGTTAACTTAGACATGTCAATTTAATATGCAAACAATTTACATGCGATGGCAAATCAAAAATAAGTCATGCAAAAAAACATAAAAATAATAATAGAAATAATGACAAAATAATGACAATAATAATAATAATAATAATAAAGTGATAATAGCAACAGGAGAGTAATGATAATAATAATAATAATAATAATAATAATAATAATAATAATAATAATAATAATAAAGTGATAATAGCAACAGAAGAGTAATAATAATAATAATAATAATAATAATAATAATAATAATAATAATAACACAAATAAAATGATAATGACGAATAATGATAATATAAAATATACATGAAATAAAATACTAATAATAATAATAATTAGAGGTGTCAAAATTAACCCAAATCCAACAATTCACCCAAATCCACCCAAAACAATTTGACCCAAACCCAACTCAACTAAAAAATTGACCCATTTAAACCCACAAAAAATTTACCCACATAAAATACAACCCATTTGAATCATTTTTCCTAGAGCCAATGGGTGTTTGTTCTTTTTTTTTTCATTATTTCTTTAATATTAAAAACTTTTGCCTTAATGAACAAGATCTTTTACTTAAACTGTCCCGCTATATTATTATTGTGTAATATGTATGCGTATTTTATTGGTTAAATTTGTAATGGCCGAGTTATCGAGTTAGTCGTGAATAGTATTTTTCGAAGGAAAATAGTGCACTGTGAACAAAAATTACACCCGGAAGTAAAAAATATTTTATTTGACCATCGAAAAATACTAGTCGCAAGGAGTCCGAGGGAAAAATGTGGAGAAAAAAATGAACTCAAATAGATCTCCAAAAGTCAAAAAAAAAAAAAAAACTGGCTCGTTTTAAAGGCTACCCGATTTAACTAAGATTTGACTAGACCTCTAAAAATAACAAATGACCTCTAAAAATTATTTTAATGGTATATATAGATTTAAATTAATATTTAGAAATTTTTGACAGCGAAAAATTAATTTTTTGTTAACACTGAAAATTGTCAAAACGGACTAATTTAAATGTACTAAATCGAGAAACGGACTCTGTTTGAGCTGAAATTTTGCAGGGAGACTAATTTATATATTTTAAGAATTATAAAATTAATTTTGGGAGAAATTAAGCTTAGAAAGTGAGTGAAATAATTTAGGATTACACAATTGGCTTAAAAATGAAAAAATGGCCACTTGGTTTATGAATTATTGTGTTGTTGTGTTCCTGTGTGTGACTGTGGATTGTTTGAATTACAGGAAGGGTATGTTATATAAATAACCGTTATACTGCAAAAATTTTTACCAAATGAATAGTAAATTGGACAGTTATAAGTCAACCGATATTCCGATCCGTTTGGATTTTCACCGACCCATTTAGGCCAACATTTTTATAATAATCTTTTCAGTATCCCGTTATTATATCGATAATTATTTTTCATTAAAAAAATATCAAATGGGTCGACCAAAACCCACCCAACTCATTTGGGTATTGATCTATTTATGACCCATATATTTTTGACCCATTTATGACCCAACCCAAACCCGCCCACACCCATTTGCCACCTCTAAATTAACAATAATAATAATAGTGTATACAGTAAGCATGAACATAAAAATAGGAACAACAAAAGTGTAGGGCAATAACAAATAAATAATGGCGATGTACATAATAAGAAGACAATATTGAAGATAGTAGACATAATAATAATAATAATAATAATAATAATAATAATAATAATAATAATAATAATAATAATAATAATAATAATAATAATAATAATAATAATAATAATAATAATAATAATAATCCAATCAAAACCACAAATAACATATCAACAGTGGCAAAACCATTAAAAATGCTAGAAATGGATAATAAACATCGTAATAACAACAAAAATAAAAACATTGACAACAATAAATGATAAAGAAAATTAAATAAAAACGGGTCCAAAAATGTTTATCCTCAGAATTTATATATCGGAAATAGAATGTCTCAATCCGTTTCCCTTGTCAATTTTTTTCGGTGATAAACACAAAGAAATTGTAAAAATTTGTGTTTTTAAATTAATGAACTCAAGAAAATATTTTTTTGTGGGATGACCCAAACAAAGGAAATTAATTTTCCTTACTTAAATCAAACCCTGAATGAAATATTTTTAGAGAAAAAAAGAGAAGTAAAAATTAAATCTTGAAAATCCTAGAAATTTTCTTAGAAAACCCTCGTCTGCCCTCTTGTTGTTGAGAGAAAACCTTTTTCTCTTTTTTTCTCAAAGAGCAGCTCTCCTTTTGTAAAAGGAAGACCCCGACTCCCTAATTTCACTATCTTGCAAAAATGAAAAAAAAACAAAATTAACTTTCTAATTTTTATTTTTTCAAAACAGCCGAAAACGTGAAAAAACTGATTTTTGCAGTCCTAAAATTAATTTTTGTAGATGCAGGAGGACAACACACGGGAAAGGCCACATGTGGAAAAGAAGGCCGCATGTGGAAAGCTCCCACATGTGCCTCATGCACATATGGCCGCATATGGGAAGCCTCCACATGCGGCCACATGTGGAAGGCCCCCACAGGCGGCTCATGTGGGAATCCCACACATGGCCGCATGTGGAAGGCCCCCACATGCGGCTCATGTGGGAATTCCATTGTAGACACCGGGTCTCGAATAGTTTTAATCAGGATTACCCAATGATGAAATTAAGTGTGCCGATTTATAGGCAAAAAGAATGAAAGTTGGAAGTGAAAATTTTCTTGTCATTTTGATTTGTTACGAATAAATAAAAATGTACTTTAAAAATATTTTAAAAATGTTTTAAAAATTATTTTGGGATAAAAAAGTTAGTTTTTAAATTTTTGTGTTTTATAAAAATAAATAAATAAATAAATTTCGCGCGAATGTCGGGCTGCGGCAGCGCTGGGTGTCGCGCGGGCATTCTGCTCACGAGCTGGGCCCAGCGACGCCCGTCGCTTGCCCAGCTCGCGCCGATTTTGACATTTTTGCTCAAAAATTCATTTTCCTTCAATTTTTTTAGTAGAATTAAATGCAAAAACTCTCTAAATTCCAAATTCTTAAAATTCAGTTGTTTTTTGTTTTTAATGAATGAAATTAATTTAATTCTTCAATTAAAATCTGAATTTTTGGGGGAAATATAAAATGGTTTTTTGGAAAAATTTAAGGGAGAATTTTCTTTAGAAAAATTAGATTTTTTTCTTCTTCTTTCTTCTCTCAAACAAATTCTCTCAGCTTTTTTAAAGAATTTTTTCCAAGTGAATTCTTGAGACAAAAAAAATAACAATTTTTGTTCTTGGGAATTTTTCTTCTTCTCATCTAACAATTTTTTTACTTTCAGACAAATAAATCAATTATTTGTTTTTGAGTAAAAATTCATTTTCAATACTTTATTTTCTAATACATTTTTACAATCAAGACAAGGAATTGGATTATCTACTTTCATTTCTTCAATATAAATTTTGAGGGTAAACATTTTTGGCTCAATTTCTTAATTTAATTTTTAATTTCATTTTTTTGTTTCCAATTAATTAGTTAACATGTAAATTCTTTTAGTTCTATCATTTTCTTCTTATTTTCTTATTCTTTTGTTTTTATTTAATTAGTTAACATGTGAATTCTCTTAGATCTATTTTTTTGCTTCTTATTTCTTATTTAATTGTTCATTTCATATTGAATTGTTCATATTATTATTATTATTATTATTATTATTATTATTATTATTATTATTGTTGTTGTTGTTGTTGTTGTTGTTGTTGTTGTTGTTGTTCTTATTATTATTACCATATGCTTATGTGATTGTCCATATTATTATTGGTATTATTGTTATCATGCCTTAAACATGCCATGTTAATTTTATTTCCTATTGTTCTTGCATATTTATATGATTATTCATATCCTTGGTTATTATTGTGTTTTGTTATTATTATTATTATCACCATTGTTATTTTTATTACTTTTGCTATAATTTGTTACAAGTATCATTATTGTTAGCATTATTATTTATGTTTTATGCATGCTGAATTTTATGTATATTACATTTTTTTTATGCATGATTGGATGTTATTGTTGTTATTTTATGTTTTTATGCAATGTTAAATTCTATCATCATTATTTTATGCTTGTTTATGCATGTTGAATTTTATTATTATTATGTTATTTTTTATGCATGCTAAATTGTTAATTAATTTTGATTGCCTTAATTTAATTGTTTTCATGTTATATGTTTAATTATTTTTTTACTAACTTCACTTTTATTTGTTTTTCTTTTATTTTCAATACTTATTATTATGTGTGAGTATTTTTCACACCAAGTGGGAGCCCATGAAGAGTTGAAGATCCATTTGGGAGTTGATTTGTTAATTTTTTTTATTATTTTCATTACTTTGCTTTCATTGTTTTATTTCTAATATGTAATTTGTAATAAATTAGTTTTTTATGCACGTTAATTAAAAAATTACAAAAATATTTCTATTAATTAATTTGATTTTTTTTCTTAATAAAAAGGGGACCAATGTCCTAGCTTTTTCATCTAAAATAAATTGTCACTTTAAAATTATTTTCTTTAATTATGCACGAGAGGACCAATGTCCTCATCTTTAATAAGTAGCCCAATTTATGTATGAATTGTATTTTATTTACCAATGGGGGTTGTATTCCGCCCCTAATTTTGTTGTAATTTATTTTCATGCGCTTTTATTTAATTTATCTACCGCTTTCTTAATGTGATTGACATGCGCTTTAATTAAATTGCATTAAAATTGAATGAGAAATGGGATGAAACGCTAAATTCAAAACTCAATTATAAACTTAACCAAGGTATGAATAAATGGGAAGTCCCGAACCATCTCTGGTCTTAGGGCCCAATCGGTTGTTATACTCGTGATGAGCTAGACCTGTTGGCAGGGACCATGCTTGGGTAGCCCTAAAGTAACATTACCTTGGCCAAAGCTCATGTAATGAAAGTAGACACTTTCCCTAGGTGGTATGAACCTTAATACTATACTTGCTGTATGGATCGTTATGTATTGGGCGGACCCATATATTTTGATTGATCACCTAATCAAAGGCTTTCATGCCCCGATAGTCCCATGTCAATTTATTCGAACTGCCTAAATACATAATGATCATAACCCATGCGCATGTGCATTAGTTAAGAGATGTTATGCTGCCGGTTTTCCACCATGCACCATACGCATCTAATGGGTTCCCTGTTAATTCTTGGATGAAGCCCACCTAGGAAAGAGACTACATTACCTCGTGTGTGGGAGAGATAAGGTTGGAAGAATCTATCTGTTTGCATGTGTTTGTCTATGCTACATCAGCACGACCATGCATTGCATTTCAATCATGCATCATCCTAACAAGGTGTATTCTGCAGCCATTATAGATTCATCCAGGTGGTTTAGAGGTCCCGACGGTCGGCTAAGAAGGATTCCACTCTTTGGATTACCAGAGCTAGTATCAGATCAGAGTTTAGATTCTCTTTCAGAGGGTAGTGAGATATTATCTTCCGGATCATCAGCTGAGACAGGTATGGGTAACTCATCGGGTGAGTCTAGTACAACCCGTGCAATGATCGCCGAGGAGGTGGGAAAGAGAATGGAAGAATTTGAGGCCAGAATGATGGCGATGATGGGAAACCTTGCCACTACTTTAGCACCACTTGCTGGGCAATAACCTATTGCTCTAGCTGGGGGCCAAGATGAACAAGGGCCTGTTAGAGAGGATCTCCCTATGGCAGTTGACCCACCTATAGTTGAGCCCAGAGTGCCAGCACATGTAGAGCATAGAGAAGTTCTTAGACCTGAGAGTGATTTGGGTGAGGAAGAGGATCCAATCATGATAAGAGGCAAAGCCCCCAAGTCAGAGGAAGCTATGTGGAGAAAGATGGAGGAGAGGTTCGAAGCGATGACTCGCTTGCTGACAGCGAGAAGAGGCATGAACCCTGAGGACAAGGAGCTGGAGGGCGAAGATCTAGTTCCCCAGAATTTTAAGATGCCTGACATGCCAAAGTTTAATGGCACCTCAGACCCAGCAGCACATGTGAAGCAGTACTCGTTAGTGATGAAGGGTACAACGTGATAAAAAGGCAGAAGATAGAATATTTTTGCTTGAGCTTGACGGGTCCAGTAGTGGATTGGTATCATGGACTCGACAGAAGGACTAAAGAGGACTGGGATCTATTGATAGAAGAGTTCCTAATGCAGTATGATTGCAGCACGAGGATGGAGGTAACCCTGAAAGATCTAGAACTGCTACAGCAGAAGTCAGGGGAGTCTTTTTATAATTACCTAACCCGATGGAGAAACCGGGTAATGGAGATGAAGAGGAAGCCAGACACTTCAGACCAGATAAGGCTTTTTATCAAGAATGCCAATCCACATCTAAAAGATGGGTTAAAAATGAAGGGTATAAAGGACTGGGAGTCCTTGAAAGACATAGCCATAGAAGCCGAAGGAGAGTACTTGGCAAGGAAGGCCAATAATGATAATTATGCCTGGAGAAATTACGGTAATCAGGGGGCAGAAAATCAAAAGGGTCCGGTAATGGGAATCGATCTGAAAAAGCCATAGATGTAGCAGCTACCAAAGCAGACCAAAGGCATTTCTCCAACCTAGGCAAGTCACTGTCTTGGGTACTTAAAAGGTTGATGAAGGAAGGCAAACTACAACCAATGCCTGCTAAGACTGCTAAAAGTCAAGGACATCCCGATCATCGAGCAGATCTGTATTGTGCTTACCATCAGCATACAGGGCATGACACTGATGAATGTCGAACTCTGAGGAACCATATTCAGGATCTCATTGATAACAAACAGATTACTGATCCAGAGCACCGCAAGAAATAGGGGAGGAAACCTTCTAGTAGATATGTTTTTCATATTTCAACTTTTTTCAGTCTTGATGTATGCAGTACTGTTTACATTAATTATATTAATGGCTTTTTGTTTATGTTCTCATGATTTCATTATGCATGATCATAACCACAAGTCATTTACATTTCATATTAACTTAATGAATACTCCTTCATTTAATCTCGAGATCCTATAGTATCTGATATAACTCCTGAAGAGAGGAAAATTCTGAGAGCTGAAAATAAAAAGAGAAAGTAGTGAAAGGACAAACTAGATGCAATTAGGGGATTGGATGAAAACTCACTAAGAGCACTAGAACTTTTCTGATTACCCATCAAAGCGATCCCTGGATAAGACGGAACCTAAAAAATGATTTAGGTAGCCCTTCTTTGTATAGCTCTCTAAATAACAATTTTTTACCTTTATTTTGCAATCGCTTGCTAGCTTTTTGAGCCTTTATGCTGGTATGTTAAATGCGTACCGATTTTATTATTATACATGTTAAAACTACCCTTCACCTAAAATGATTTTTGCCTCCCCTTAGAAGAATGGTCGCTCTAATGGATGTACATTTTAACAATTATTTGGGTTATCAAAAATTGCCCTGATAAGGATTAGTTTACACTTCGGGAAGAGGGTTTTAGTCATGCACAAAAGACGTGAGCTCGCAAAAAAAAATGATGAAAAAGAAAGATGAAAGAAAAGAAAAAGATGAAAAAAAAGAGAGAAAAAGATAAGAAAAAAGAAAAAAAAAAAGAAGAAAAAAAAGAGAAAAAGAAAAAGAAAAAGTAGAGCTCAAGATAGTAATCTCTTGATGAGTTTCTGTGGCAATCACTTTAACTTAATTGTCATTCTGAACTTAATGAGCTAAAGTATTATGAAACCCAAATTCAAGAATACCTTTATAGTACGTAATTGAGTTGAGAATGGTTCTCCCACCAGTCGAGTAAAATTGCGGCCATTTTTCTCTAGCAACCTGATCCTCCTTTGATAACCATCTACCTAAGCCTAATATTACAACCAAAGTAAGACCTTTTGATTATGGGTTCAATCTTATCTAATTAGTGGAGATGACCTTCTAATAAGGTTCGGTACGTAGGAAGAGGCATATGGTGTTTCTTAAGCTTCAAGCGGGGAGCCACAAGTGCATTTATGCATTTGAGTTAAATCTCGTCCCCAATGTTGCGTCTAGAATTTGCTTCAGAAAAAGAGTATTCGGGCAAAAATTAAGGGCAGAGAGAAAATTTTCAACCATGAAAACCCGAGAGAGTTGGTTGATAACAGGAGTTTGATGGATCCATCTCGAGATTAGATAGGGTCTTGTATTGTTGAGATTAATGCCAAATGATGATCATGTGTGATGAAATCAGACTGGAACATATGCATTTATGCAATAATATTTTAATGTAAGCAAAGCACTTTATCTTGCATACTCAAAATGGTATAAGTTCCAGTATAAAAAGTAGCGCATTATTTTTTCTTCGCATATGTGCAATTTACTATAAGTGGCCCTCATTGCCATCTTCATCTTGATGCATAAGAAGACTTGCCCCGACATCAGCTTCGAGCTATTCGTCAGCACAAAATCCATACAACCATTATTCAAAAAGCGAAAAGGATTTTAGCCTTTAAAAAAAAAAGAAAAAGAAAAAGAAAAAAAAGAGGCCGTTAGAGTTGAAAACCGTGACTGGCTCTCTAAGTAAAAGTTAGGCCAAAGGGCAGGGTGAAAACCTAAAAACAGGCAGTCTGCCCTACATAAAAAAAATGAGCAAATAAAAGCCGCTGGATTGGGTTGGGTCCATTCCAGGCAAAAATTAGGCAAAGGGTTATGTGAAAATCCCCCAAGGGACGCATTTTCCATAAAGAAAAGCTAGTGTGAAAATCCACAAGGGACGCAATACCTTTAAATCAATGACTTCCGATGCCTGGAGCAATAAGGCGGCATTACTTCAGATGATCATCCTTCAGCTAGATAAGGCATAATTCAGGACATGAGTCAAAATCACGGGCGTATGATCATTGACCGGGGGGCAAAGATGCACACCTGACGGTTCTCTTTGAAGAGTTTACGGGTCAGAGTCCCTAAGTCAAGACGCTATTTCTAGTTCCTCAAAGGGCATGGTAAAGCGGCCAAGCCATATCCTCAACGGACCCTTAACCACTCAGGACATGGTCTATCCATTTTTGCATGCATTGCATACCATTATGTAGCAAATATCTACATATGGCCATTTACACTTGCATGCACAATCTATTGTATATATTCCTGTGCACATAGCTTTGTAGGAAAAGTCCAAATGAAGGCCACACACATAAAATCTAGTCAAGGACAGCAACGTTAGCACTCACCCTTGCTGGACAATCAGGACAAGATCGAATCCATGCCGACAAATCTCCAAGAACTCTTAGGAGGCAGATCTCTAGGACCTCTTAAGAGGCAATCTCCCGGACCTCTTAAGAGGCAATCTCCAGGGTATCTTAAGAGACAAATCTCCTTTTCCTGCACTTTTAGTAGTCTGTAGCAGACTCGGTGCGGTCCTCTGAGGAGGACATCGTTTGCACTTTTAGTAGTCTGTAGCAGACTCGGTGCAGCTCAAGAGAGCAGCCTCTGCACTTTTAGTAGTCTGTAGCAGACTCGGTGTAATCCTCTGAGGAGGATATCTCTTGCGCTTTTTGTAGTCTTGTCAGCGACTCGGCTCATCGTCATCTGCGGATGACACCCGTGCACTTTTAGTAATCTTGTCAGCGACTCGGTGCAGTCTTTCTCTTGCGCTTTTTGTAGTCTTGTCAGCGACTCGGCGCATCATCATCTGCGGATGACACCCCTGCACTTTTAGTAGTCTTGTTAGCGACTCAGTGCAGTCCTCCTCTTGCGCTTTTTGTAGTCTTGTCAGCGACTCGGCGCATCGTCATCTTCGGATGACACCCCTGCACTTTTAGTAGTCTTGTCAGCGACTCGGTGTAGTCCTCCTCTTGCGCTTTTTGTAGTCTTGTCAGCGACTCGGTGCATCATCATCTATGGATGACACCCTTGCACTTTTAGTTGTCTTGTCAGCGACTCGGTGCAGTCCTCCTCTTGCGCTTTTTGTAGTCTTGTCAGCGACTCGGCGCATCGTCATCTGCGGATGACACCTCTGCACTTTTAGTAGTCTTGTCAGCGACTCGATGCAGTCCTCCTCTTGCGCTTTTTGTAGTCTTGTCAGCGACTCGGCGCATCGTCATCTACGGATGACACCCCTGCACTTTTTGTAGTCTGGAGCAGACTCGGTGCAGTCCTTTGATGAGGACATTTCCTGCATTTTATAGTCTTCTCAGCGACTCATCGCCATCTGCGGATGGCACCTGCACTTTTAGTAGTCTGTAGCAGACTCAGTGCAGTTCTCTGAAGAGGACATTTCTCGTGTTTTGTAAGTCTGTAGCAGACCCGGTGCATCACCGTCTTAGGATGGTTCCTGGCACTTTGTAGTCTTGTCAACGACTCAGTGCAACTCACAGCTCAAATCACAGCACTGTTCCTGAGGGAGCAGTTGGAAGGTTGTCGCCTCAGGTACGCGCTTCTTTCCCTTTCCTGAATTTTAGCTCACCTAGGCACCCACACACTAGCCTCCCCAAAATTGGGGGCAACTGTAGACACCGGGTCCCGAGTAGTCTTGATCAAGATTACCCAATAATGAAATTAAGTGTGCCAATTTATAGGCAAAATGAATGAAAGTTGGAAGTGATAATTTCCTTATCGTTTTGATTTGTTAGGAATAAATAAAAATGTACTTTAAAAATATTTTAAAAAATTATTTTCGGATAAAAAAGTTAGTTTTTAAATTTTTGTGTTTTATAAAAAAAAAATCGCGCAAATGTCGGGCGGCGGTAGTGCTGGGAGCGCGCAGCGCGCGATACTGCGTGAGCGACGCCCAGGGCGTGGCACGCACGTTCTGCGCGTGAGATGGGCGCAGCGACGCCCGTCGCTCTCCCAGCTCGCCCCCTTGGTCGCCCATTGCTGCCGATTTTGACGTTTTTGCTCAAAAATTCATTTTTCCTTCAATTTTTTTAGTAGAATTAAATGCAAAAACTCTCTAAATTCCAAACTCTTCAAATTCAGTTGTTTTTTTTGTGTTTAATGGAATGAAATTAATTTAATTCTTCAATAAAAATCTGAATTTTTGGGGGAAATATAAAATTGTATTTTGGAAAAATTTAAGGGAGAATTTTCTTTAGAAAAATTAGATTTTTTTCTTCTTCTTTCTTCTCTCAAACAAATTCTCTCAACTTTTTTAAAGAATTTTTTCCAAGTGAATTCTTGAGACAAAAAAAATAACAATTTTTGTTCTTGGGAATTTTTCTTCTTCTCATCAAACAATTTTTTTACTTTCAGACAAATAAATCAATTATTTGTTCTTGAGTAAAAATTCATTTTCAATACTTTATTTTCTAATACATTCTTATAATCAAGACAAGTAATTGGATCACCTACCTTCATTTATTCAAGATAAATTTTGAGGGTAAACATTCTTGGCTCAATTTCTTAATTTAATTTTTAATTTTATTTTTTGTTTTCAATTAATTAGTTAACATGTAAATTCTTTTAGTTCTATCATTTTCTTCTTATTTTCTTATTCTTTTGTTTTTATTTAATTAGTTAACATGTGAATTCTCTTAGATCTATTTTTTTGCTTCTTATTTCTCATTTAATTGTTCATATTGTTCATATTGAATTGTTCATATATTATTATTATTATTATTATTATTATTATTATTATTATTATTATTATTATTATTATTATTATTATTATTATTATTATTATGTGCTTATGTGATTGTCCATATTATTATTGGTATTATTATTATCATGCCTTAAACATGCCATACTAATTTTATTTCCTATTGTCCTTGCATATTTATATGATTATTCATATCCTTGGTTATTATTGTGCTTTGTTATTATTATTATCACCATTGTTATTTTTATTACTTTTGCTATAATTTGTTACTAGTATCATTAGTGTTAGCATTATTATTTATGTTTTATGCATGCTGAATTTTATGTATATTATATTTTTTTATGCATGATTGGATGTTATTGTTGTTATTTTATGTTTTTATGCAATGTTAAATTCTATCATCATTATTTTATGCTTGTTTATGCATGTTGAATTTTATTATTATTATGTTATTTTTTATGCATGTTAAATTGTTAATTAATTTTGATTTCCTTAATTTAATTGTTTTCATGTTATATGTTTAATTAATTTTTTTTATTAACTTCACTTTTATTTGTTTTTCTTTTATTTTCAATACTTATTGTTATGTGTGAGTATTTTCCACACCAAGTGGGAGCCCATGAAGATTTGAAGATCCATTTGGGAGTTGATTTGTTAATTTTTTTATTATTTTCATTACTTTGCTTTCATTGTTTTATTTCTAATATGTAATTTGTAATAAATTATTTTTTTAAGCACGTTAATTAAAAAATCACAAAAATATTTCTATTAATCAATTTGATTTTTTTCTTAATAAAAAGGGGACCAATCTCCTAGTTTTTTCATCCAAAATAAATTGTCACTTTAAAATTGTTTTCTTTAATTATGCAAGAGAGGACCAATGTCCTCATCTTTAATAAATAGCCCGATTTATGTATGAATTGTATTTTATTTACCAATGGGGGTTGTATTCCGCCCCTAATTTTGTTGTAATTTATTTTCATGTGCTTTTATTTACTTTATCTACCGCTTTCTTTATGTGATTGACATGCGCTTTAATTAAATTGCATTAAAATTGAATGAGAAATAGGATGAAACGCTAAATTCAAAACTCAATTATAAACTTAACCAATGTATGAATAAATGGCAAGTCCCGAACCATCTCTGGTCTTAGGGCTCAACGTGGTAAGAGGACCATTTCAATGTTCCATTGGAATGGGACTTCCAAGACACCTCTTGTGTCCCCGTAAAAAGGCTTTAACTTGCATAGTCTTAGGCTCCACGAGGCGAGAGGGCCATCCTAATGTTCTATTAGGATGGGGCCTTTAAGACCCCTCTTGCTTGCCCAAAATGGATATAGCAGCGCCGTTTTAGGCTCACTGAGGCTAGACGACCTTTTTCAATGTTCTATTGGGTGGCGACTCCAAGAAACCTCTTTATTGCCCAAAATGGATGCCCTTGTAATTTCTTACAAGTTTTATGAACCTCATCCCGAAAGCCCTAAAGGCAGGCATTTGGGGCAACCCGGGGTTCGGCGCGCGTCACACCCACACATGGCCGCATGTGGAAAGCCTCCACATGCGGCCACATGTGGAAAGCTCCCACATGCGGCCACTAAAGGCCAAAATGCCACCACATGCCAGTTATTGAAATTATTTTCTTTTCCAATCACGTTTTCAACTTTTGACATTTTGCTTTTCCTTTTTTTTCTCGTAAATCTAATTTTTCTTCTTTTCTTTTTTCTTTTAATTAATTAAGTCTTTCTTTTCTTTTTCTTAATATTAAATCTTTAATTAATTACCTTTAATTCCCTTTTTAAATATAAATATTTTTTTAATAAAAATTTTGATATAAAAAAAATAACACTTCCTAATTTTTTAATTTAATTTAATTTATATATTTATCTGTCTATTTTTATTTAAAAATAATGAGGGTCTTGACAAGGAAAACATCATTTTTTACACATTTGCCTGTGAGCCGATATCATTTTCATCATCGGATAATTCTCATCTTGGACGGCCTTGGGACCCCGGTTCTACAGTTGCCCCCAATTTCGGGGAACCTAGAACTTAGGTGCCTGGGTGAGCCAAAATTCAGAAAAGAAGGAAAGAGACACGTACCTGAGGCGGTCGCTCTTCCAGACTGGATGATATTGTTGGCGTGTTATCCTTTCTGAGGTGGTGCCCCCTGAGAGGTCTTTGGCTAGCCGGTTGCCTCTTGAGAGGTCTTCGGTTGATCGCCCCCTGAGAGGTTTTCGGTTTTCCACTGCCCCCTGATAGGTCTTCGGTTGATCGGCTGCCCCCTAAGAGGTCTTCGATTGATCGCCCCCTGAGAGGCCTTCCTTTGATCGCCCCTTGAGAGGTCTTCAGTTGATCGGCTGCCCCCTAAGAGGTCTTTGGTTTATCGGCTGCCCCCTGAGAGGTCTTCGGTTGATCGACTGCCCCCTGAGAGGTCTTCGGTTGATCGCCCCCTGAGAGGTCTTCGGTTGATCGGCTGCCCCCTGAGAGGTCTTCAGTTGATCGCCCCCTGAGAGGACTTCAGCTGATCGCCCCCTGAGAGGTCTTCAGCTAGTTGGCTGCCCTCTGAGAGGTCTTCGGCTAATTGGCTGCCCCCTGAGAGGTCTTCGGCTAGTTTGCTGCCCCCTAAGAGGTCTTCGGCTAATTGGCTGCCCCCTGAGAGGTCTTCGGCTAGTTGTCTACCCCCTGAGAGGTCTTCGGCTAGTTGGCTACCCCTTGAGAGGTCTTCGGCTAATTAGCTGCCCCCCTGAGAGGTCTTCGGCTAGTTGTCATCCCCCTAAGAGGTCTTCGGCTAGTTATTTGCCCCTTGAGAGGTCTTCGGCTAATTGGCTGCCACCTGAGAGGTCTTCAGCTAGTTGTCTGCCCCTTGAGAGGTCTTCGGCTAGTTGTCTGCCCCCTGAGAGGTCTTTGGCTATTTGGCTGCCCCTTGAGAGGTCTTCAGCTAGTTGTCTGGCCCCTAAGAGGTCTTTGGATGGTTGATGGTGTCTTGATTGATGTCGTCACTTGTCTTTTGTCAGCATTCACATCGATTCTCTCCTTCTAAAAGACTTAGAAAGCCAAATATGCAGGAAAAATAGTGAGCATGCATGTGAGATGCATATGTATGCAGCAATGCAGGACAAGAATTCGTCTAAGTGGATTCAGAGGCGATAGCCGGTTTGGTCGTAATTTGCAGCAAGATCGGTGCCCCCTGGAATTGCTTTTGAATTTCATGCCTTGGGGATCATGAGGTTCTCTTCTTGTACTTGTAGTCATTCTTTGAAGGTAGTGCGTCCCTTGTGGATTTTCACACTAGCTTTTTTTAGTGGGAAATGCGACCTTTCCGGATTTTTACATAACCCTGTGCCTTATTTTTTTCCTGGAATGGACCCAACCCAATCCAACGGCTTTTGTTCATTTCAATTTTTGTAGGACAGATTGCCTATTTTCAGGTTTTCACCCTGCCCTTTGGCCTAACTTTTGCTTAGAGCCCCAATTACGGTTTTCATCTCTAACGGCCTTTTTTTTTTAGGCGTGGCTATAAGAAAAACTGAAGCTGCTTGCAAAAGTCGTCACACTGCAAGTCAAAGACTATACCCTCACTTCTATAAGTGCGTACAAGAGAAGGGTACTTAGCCCCGTGGTAGATAATGGGACACATCGGCTTAAGCATCTGGTCGGTGAGAGCAGAAGCAGAGTATAGCCATTTAGATTTCACACATTCAACAATGAATGGTATCCTTCTTTTAATAAAAGAACTAGAAAATGATGAGTGCATGAGTTGAACTGCTTTTGTTTTATGTTTTTCCACAAAATTGTGTACATTTCAGTATGATTTTTTCATACATGATCACCATTTAACTTAGATTCAGAATGCAATATTTCATCTAATCTCCTAGTGGATCTTGTAAGCATCAGACTCCTATTTCCAATCAGCCCTCTCGAGTTTTCTTGATTGGACATTTTCTCTCAAGCCTCTAATTTTTGCCCAGAGTGCCTTTTTTCGGTTTTCACCCTGACGAGGCGCCCAATTTTAGCAAGGCCGCCTTTTTTTGATTTTCAACCCGCGGGGCATTTATTCTCTTCTTTTGATTTTTAGTCTTTAGCCATGGACCTTCTTGGATCTATTGATGTTGATTTGTTATCCGAGCTCATCTTAATTGCTATCGATTAGAACCACTACCCCTTTGGACAAAATTTTCTTAGGAGCAAACGAGTCTTCCCATGTCGGACTGAATTTACTTTGTATGTCTAGAAAATCGGGTCTCATTTGCCTGAAGATTAAATCTCCCTCTTTCAGTGAGTGTTTCCTGACCCTCTTTCCAAACAATCGAATAAGGTGTTTTCTGATAGATATGATTGCGATAGTAATCCCACAACCTGTTTTCATTTAACGTGTTTAGCTGCTGTAGCCGTTGCTTTCATGACTGCCCCTAAAGATTTGACATGTTTCGACGGGCAATAGTGCTTTTGCCTCATGCATCAAGGAGTAAAGCGTGACTCTTGTAAGGGTTCCGATTGTAGACCCCAGCATAGGTCTCCTCCATAACCTTATTGGCCTTCTTCTTGTCTAAGCCCTTCAGCCGTATGTCATCAGCTCACCTCTCGTACTGCACACCCTCTATAATGATGAACTGGGTGGATAGCTTGTGAATTAGTCTTCAGGTCCTTTTATGTATCAAAGAAGAATGGCAAGATACTGGTATGCGTAGATCAACGGGATTTGAACAAAGCTTGCCCCTAGATAACTTTCCCTTGCCCCATGTCGATGATCAATTCTCTTTTTTTTTTTTATTTTTTTTTATTTTTTGCTCCCCAATTTTTCTTTTAACAATCTTCATTCAAATCCTGATAGTTTACACGTACACGCACTTGTCTTCTTAACCATTAGGGATGTCTTTGGTCAACCTAGCCGTTGCACTTCAGTAAGAAATTTAGCCCTGAGTCTGCTTGTGGATCTCCCTTTTCAACCATTTCTGCCTATTTCAGCTTGAATCTTTTGAGCTTTTGCATCACCGGTCTATGATTAGCATATATTGGCATAGCGCGTTCGGCGGTTTCATAATCATCTCCTGGCATGTCTTTATAGGTCCAGGCAAAGACTTTTATTTCAGTTTTTTTTTATTCTCTCAAATTTTAATCTCTCTTCAAGAGTCATAACAGATGCTATCAATATTTTCTTTGGGTTTCCCAAATTTTTGAGATTAAATGGAATGGAATTAGTTGAATTAATGTCAAATATAAATGTGCCATGATTATGCATAGCAAAATCAAAAGAAAATATCACACAGATAAGTGAAATCATTCATTTCATTTAATAAAAACCAGAATTAAAAATGTCATCATCAAATAGTTCTGGGATAAAAAGAACATTTGAATAGCTATCTTCTTCCAGCTTCCATCAGCATAGCTGTTTCGGCCAATGGTTCATCACCATCCACGGGAACCATCTTTCGTCCCCACTTAGGTACTTAATTTGTCTTCCTCTCCTTCTTTCGCTCTTCTGGGTCAAAGATCAGCTTGCTATCAATGAGGTCTTGAACACGATGCCTCAAGGTCTTGTAATCATCTGTGGTATGCTCGGTGTGCTGGTGGAAGGCACGATACTGATCCGCCTTGTGATCGGGAAGTCCTTGGTTTCCGGCGGGCCTGGCTGGCATTGGCTGCAATATTCCCCCCTTCATTAGCTTCTGGAAAACCCACGATAAAGGTCTGCCCAAATCAGAATAATGCCTTTGATTCATTTTCGTGGTTGGCACTCCCGTCCTCTTAACATTGCCCTTACTGTTGTTGCAGATACCCGGGCTTTCATTTTTCAAAGCATGCATCCTCACTGGATCTCCACCCACTTTAGGCACAATATCACATTCTAGAGTAGATCCCATATCTCCTCTTTGCTCGATCAGTGAAACAAATGAAACCTTGCCTCTAGGCTTGGAAGTAAAAGGAGACGCTGCGGTCGTCGCTGTATAGGCTTTCTCGACAGTGGCCGGTTCAACTCGGTTAAGGGTAGTCGCCATAAGTTGAGCTTGAAGAACTAGCGCCATGGCATCTATTCGTTCCTTAATCATGTCCGATAACATTTTTTCAAGTTCCTCGAACCTTTTATCCATCTCTTGGGCCATTAAGGCGCGGGTGTCTTCAATCTATCGCGAAGGATCAGCCATTTCTAATGCCTGGTTAGACGCTAGATCTTTGCCAACCAATTTGAACTCTGCTTGCTCCTCGGGCAACTATAGGGACCCTAAAACCTCCTAGGTAAATGGTCTATAGTGGCCTCAGAATCCCGAACAGGCACTAATTCTAGCAGTCCAAAGGGCGAGTCTGTCGTCACTAGTCGATCGTCAGAACCTCTAGTCCACTTGGATGAATCTATGGTGGCTGAAAGATCCAGATTGTTAGAATGATGCATGGATGACATGTATAATGCATAATCGTGCCATGCAAATGGTCTTCGATGAGTGCGAGATCAATAGATTGCCACAACACGATGGGTTGCATATATGCAGGATGATATGTACATGTGAAAAATAATATGCAAATGAAAAGATATATACACACATAGCATGAGAAAAAATATATTATTATTTATATGTACATATATTTATCTTATTTACATGCATGAATGACATGCGATGCACGAGCATGCTGTGCAATATCCACAACCACATGCAAGTAGATAGATCCTTCTAACCTTATCACTCCCACACATGAGGTCGTGCAGTCTCTTCCCTAGGTGGGCTTAGTCCATAGGTCAACAGGGGACCCTATGAACGCACACAGCGCACGGTGAAAAATCGACAGCATAACACTCTTAATTTAAAGGATATGCATATGCGTTTTGGCCATTACGTATTTGGACACTTCAATTAAATTAAGGTGAACCTATCGGGGCATGAAAGCCTTTGATAAAAGACCACTTAATTTGCTTGATTTTGTTTAATACGCAATAGCCCACATAACAAGCACTGTATTGAGGAGCATTTCGCCTAATGGAAGTTTCTATTTGCCATTACATGAGCTTTGGTCAAGCTGGTGATACTTTATGTCTACCCAAGCATGGTCCCTACCAATGGTTCTAGCTCATCGCGAGCATAATGACCGATCAAGTCTCCATTTGATATACCATTAATGGTACGAAACTTGGGTTGGTGATTATTCTTAACACTTCCCTACAATGAGTGAAAGTAGGGTCGTGCTTTGGGAATACACCGGGATAAGATAGCGGACCAACTAATATAGTTCTAAGGCTCTAAAGTATGCAATGCAAATTTTGAAAAGTGATAGAATTTTAAGTTTTAAAAACTCAATTATACATTTTAACCAAAATACTTTAAGAGCAAAGTCACAAACAGTTCCCAGTGGAGTCACCACTGTGACGCGCGCCGAACCTAGTAAAGGCCCTCTTTGAACCCGCTTTTAGGATTCGAGGGATTGGTTTGCGTCTTTTTGATCTTGGGTGCCATGAGACATTTTGGACACCTCCTTCCCAATAGAACATTGGAAAGGACCATCTAGCCTCACGACACCTTTAGGCACCTTTGATGGTATTTTGGAGTCGCCACCCAATTTACAAGAAATTGGGAAAGGTCTCTAACCTCTTATTGGTCTAGACCAGAGATTGGTGTCCGGAACTTCACTCTTATTTATGCTTTGGTTAATTATAAATGAGTTTTTAACTTTCTAAAATTCTATCTCTCCTCTCACATGATTGATGCATTTAATTAAAAGCGCATTGCAAGTATTCAAAAGCAATAAATAAAAGTTATAAAGAAAAGCGGTAAACAAAGCGATAAAGGAAAGTAATAAACACGTCAAGCACACAATTACAAGGGAAATAGGGGTGGAATACAACCCCAAATAAAAGAAGATTGAAAAACGTAAATTAGGACGAAATACAATCCCAAAATGAAAACTAAATGATATTGCCCCAAAGTTAATTACAAGGGCCCAAAATGTATGAACATAAATTTAAACAAACAAACAAAATTAAATATAAGAAAAGCATACCTAAATCGGGGCATTCGTTTGGTTTAGGAACATTGGTTCCTTCGCTCCTATTTGAAAAGGGATTGAAGAGTTGCTTTGATCATTAGTTTGAAAAATCGGGATGAGTGATCCCATTTTGGAAAAAATTTAACTCTTCGTTTTAATCGTGATATTTTTCATTAGTTGGCTAAAATGAGGGACATTGGTCCCAATTTTATTAATGAAATCCCAATTTTATTATAAAAATATTTTTGTGATTTTTTATCCGACACGTGCGTACATGAAAACCATTTTTTACAAATAAACGTAACACAAAAATGGGGTGGGAAAGATCTCACCCAAGATGAAGTAGTCCCCTACGCGTTGTGACCCCCCTTCGCGTGGTCACGGGAACACTCACATGAGGCAAATCACATTTAAATTCCCAAAACAAAAATGACATTAAAAGTATTAGTAATAATTTGGAAAATTCACCAAATAAATATAAAACCAGAGGACATGAAAAAATAATTAGCAAATGTGTATGAGAAAAAATAGGTTAACTTAGACATGTCAATTTAATATGCAAATAATTTACATGCGATGGTAAATTAAAAATAAGTCATGCAAAAAAACATAAAAATAATAATAGAAATAATGACAAAATAATAATAATAATAATAATAATAATAATAATAATAATAATAATAATAATAATAATAATAATAATAACAATAATCCAATCAAAACCACCAATAGCATATCAACCGTGGCAAAACCATTAAAAATGCTAGAAATGGATAATAAGCATGGTAATAACAACAAAAATAACAATATTAACAACAATAAATGATAAATAAAATTAAATGAAAACGGGCCCAAAAATGTTTACCCTCAGAATTTATAGATCAGAAATTGGATGTCTCAATCCGTTCCCCTTGTCGATTTTTGCAGTGATAAACACAAAGAAAATGTAAAAATTTGTGTTTTTAAATTAATGAACTCAAGAATTTTTTTTTTTGTGGGATGACCCAAACAAAGGAAATTAATTTTCCTTACTTAAATCAAACCCCGAATGAAATATTTTTAGGGAAAAAAAGAGAAGTAAAAATTAAATCTTGAAAATCCTAGAAATTTTCTTAGAAAACCCTCATCTACCCTCTTGTTGTTGAGAGAAAACCTTTTTCTCTTTTTTTCTCAAAGAGCAGCTCTCCTTTTGCAAAATGAAGACCCCGCTCCTTAATTTCACTGTCTTGCAAAAATGAAAAAAAAACAAAATTAACTTTCTAATATTTAATTTTTCAAAACAGCCGAAAACGTGAAAAAACTGATTTTTGCAGTCCTAAAATTAATTTTTGCAGATGCAGGAGGACAGCCCACGGGAAAGGCTGCATGTGGAAAGATCCCACATGCGCTTTATGAACATATGGCCGCATGTGGGAAGCCTCCACATGCGGCTCATGTGGGAATCCCACACATGGCCGCATGTGGAAAGCCTCCACATGCGGCCACTAAACGCCAAAATGGCACCACATGCCAGTTATTGAAATTCTTTGCTTTTCCAATCACGTTTTCAACTTTTGACATTTTTCTTTTCTTTTTTTTTTCTCGTAAATCTAATTTTTCTTCTTTTCTTTTTTTTTTTTTAATTAATTAAGTCTTTCTTTTCTTTTTCTTAATATTAAATCTTTCATTAATTACCTTTAATTCCCTTTTTAAATATAAATATTTTTTTTGATATATATAAAAAAATAACACTTCCTAATTTTTTAATTTAATTTTATTTATATATTTATCTGTCTATTTTTATTTAAAAATAACGAGGGTCTCGACAAGGAAAACATCATTTTCGACACATTTGCCTGTGAGCCGGTATCATTTTCATCATCGGGTAATTCTCATCTTGGACCGCCTCGGGACCCGGTGTCTACAACGTGTAGCTCTATGAATGAGCTTACCTTATTATGGGTGTCACGGGGATGAAGTTATATTGACCAGACGTTGAGTTGCCAACCTTTGTAATTAGGGGATTCATCATAGTGATATATTATGACTAAAATTAATGGGGCAGCCTTGTGCTTCCATTGGTATGTGTGGTGATGTATTAAAGATGTATGGTTCTTTCCACAAGGCTGGTTTTTGTTTGTTTTTGGATGAAAATATATTGTTTTTACATGCTATGAAAACTGGTTCACTGATGAAATATAAGCCCTTTATTTTTATCTTATTGCCTTTAGAAGTTTGTTCTTATACATAAATACTGTTAACACATAATTATATTATACTATTTTGTTCATATTATTAGTCTTTGCAGATTAATTTATTTGGATTTGCTGTGTAATTTACATATATTGCTACTTTGCTTATTTTTATTTTTTTGATTTTAGGCCTCTAGTTGAAACTCAAAATCAGTCCGGGACCAATAAAACTACGAAATCATAGGCAAGATCTAATGTAATTTATGTATATTTATTTTCAATGCAATTTTGCATAGTATTTATTAGGAACATAATATAAAAATTTATGTATGTTATTTTTTTTTATTTTAAATGGTTTTATTTTGTTGAATATAAATTCAATTTTCGATCTATTTGGTTCCATTTAAAACCGAACCGACCATTTGTACACTCTTAATTGTACAATTTAATATATTTTTATAATATTATATTTTTAAATTAATAGTATTGTTAATAATATTGCATAATTATTATTTATATAAAGTAAATTTTTGATGGAATAATAATAATAATAAATTAAAATATAAATAATAATCATAATTATTATTTATATAAAGTAAATTTTTGATGTAATAATAATAATAATAATAATAATAATAAATTAAAATGAAAATAATTATCATAATTATTATTTATATAAAGTAAATTTTTGATGTAATAATAATAATAATAATAATAATAATAATAATAATAATAAATTAAAATGAAAATAATAATAAAAAATTTAGTAATTTTTGCGATGGAATGTTTAGTCGCTAATATTTTTTTATATTTTCGGCGACTAATTTAGGGATTATTTAGCAACGGAATAATTTGTTTTTAGCGACTGTTTTATGTTTTGGTAAATTCTTGCGACGGACGAATTAACGACGGTTAGTCGTTTTGTCACTAAAAGGAATTAGCGACGAAATTAATGGAATTAACGACGGAAATTTCCGTCGCTAATTCCCTATTTTTTTGTAGTGATCCCAATACCAAGGTTTAATGTCTTTGGTCCTCACTTCTCCTACTCGCTCATTCTCGAAGCAAGTCTTGTTTGAGCTAGAGATCAATATAGGTTTCATTATTACCCCTTTTAGATTGTTCCATATAGAGACTAAGGTTTTTAGTGTATCTAGCTGATTCTCATCTCTAGGACATGGTTAAAAATACATACATCAAAATTGCCACTGAGTCTCTTTAAATGCTCTTCGTAAGGCACCGACTTTTTTTCCCGAATTGACCATTCTTCTTTGGCCCAATAGACTATTAAGGAGGAATCTTTGAACACCTCAACTGTCTTTGCTTTCAAGGCTAAGAGCGCTTTTAGACCATAAATTCATGCCTCATATCCTACATCTTTGTTATTGGTGGCCCCATCAAAATACATTTGCCAACCTTAGACCATGATTGGGGCTAAGTTCTCATCAGGAAACTCATACTCTATCTCATCTCCTTCTATTGGGTGATTGGCGAAGAATTCAGCCACGACTCTCCCCTTTATGGTTTTCCTTGTTATGTACTCACATCCAACTCTTATAGTAAAAGAAGCCACTTTCCCATTATACCTAATAGAGATAAGGCTAACTGTATGTGTCTTAAAGGATCATGTTTGGCTACAGCTTGGACAATATACAACTGGAAATAATGCCTTAACTTCTTTAAGGACCATATGACTACTAGACATATCTTTTCTACTTATACGTACTTCTCTTCATAAGTGAGAAACTTTTTGCCCAATTGGTAATGGCATACTCCACTCTGAACTTATCTTCTTGTGCTAAAATTGCTCCTACCGAGGTTTTTTCAATAGACAAGTACATGATTAGTGGTTTACCTGACCTAAGAGGATGGAGGACAAGTGGGTTAGCTAAGCATGCACTTATGGTGTCAAAAACCTTATTGAAATCATTATTCCACTTTACTAGATGGTCTTTCCTAAGGAGTTTGAAAATTGGCTGTCAAATCGTTATAAGTCTAGTAATGAAATGGGTAATGTATTGGATTTTCTCCAAGAGACCCCTTATCTCCTTCTCTTTCTTTGGAACCGACATCTCCTTAATTGCCTTGGCTTTTTTAGGATCTACTTCAATTCCCCTTTGACTTAATATATGGCTTAAAAGCTTTCCTAATTTTACCCCGAACACACACTTCTTGGGGTTTAGGCGCAGGTTATACTTGTTTATTCTCTTGAAGAACTTTTCTGAGGCTTTGAAATGCCTTTCTCTAGTATCGGACTTTATCATCATATCATCTACATATACTTCAACCTCCTTGTGAATTAAATCATCTAGGATTTTGGTGGCCAACCTTTCATAAGTAGCCCCTGTATTTTTCAGACCGAAGGGTGATAAAGGCTATCTTGAATTTATCTAGAACTTTACTCAAGATCTCATTATATCTAGCATTCCCATCTACAAAGTTGTACATCATGCATCTAGCAGTACTATCAACCAATACATCTATATGTGGCAAAGGAAAATCATCTTTTGCACAGGCTTTGTTCATGTCCCTATAATCTATGCATATTCGCACTTTCCCATCCTTCTTAGAAATAAGGACTATATTGGCTAGCCAAGTGACATATTTCTTCTATGAACTTAGCCTTTAATTGCCTTTGGACTTCCCTTTTAACCTTTTTAGCCCATTTTGGCCTCACCCTCCTCATTTTTTGCTAAACCGGTTTAGACTATAGATATTTGGCAATTGCATATTCGGCTATTTCTCTATCGACCCCTAGCTTATCTTTATAGGTCTAGGTAAAGACTCTTTCATATTTTTTTTAATATTCTCTTAAATTTAGCTCATCTTTAGGAGTTATATTTAATGTAATTAAGATTTCTTTTGGAGTTTCTAAGGTTCTATGATTAAAAGGAGTAGTGTTGGTTGGATTAATGTCAAATATATGCATGCCATGATTATAACCGTGTATGGGGCAATCAGATGAGACATCACAAAAATATAATAAAATCAAAAGAAACATTGTCATCAAAAAATTCAAGAATATAAATAACATCACCAAAGCTATCACTAAAAGTTCATTAATAGCTAGTGAAATATTTGTTATTGATACTGGTGGAGCAGGATCAACCTTCTTTTTTGCAATTAGCTCAAGAGTCAAGACTTCATCCTTAGGCTCAAAAAGCAAGCCTTTTATACCTTATAGTATGTCTTCATCCCAAAAATCTAGAGCAGTCTTGATCTCATTAGTGGCAAAGTTGACCACATCAGTAAAAATTTCAAATCCAGGCTTGACTTTTTCTTTGAACAAAATGCGTTTAGACTCACTAACATACCTTGTATCCTTTGGAGCAAGAGTGAAGACTTCTTCAATCTTACGAATCCATATAATTTTCTTCTTTTGATTCACCTCATTATTAAGAATATAACCAATGCCCTTCCTATCCTTCAAGACATGCACATTAATAAGCTTAGAACTGCCTTGAGATTTCCTTCCCAATCCCATTCTAGGGAGATAACACATCTTTTTTAGTATATTAAGCTCCTTGGTATCATCCTTCTCTTCATAAAAAATTCTTAATGTGAAAGCCATTGAAAGGATGATTGGCTATCTCTAAAGTAAAAATAATATTATCTCTTATAGCTCGAATAACGACCACTTCACCATTATGTGGGATCTTAATCATTTGGTGAAGGGTGGAAGGGGCCCCACTAAGCTTGTGAAACCATGGCCTTCCTAAGAGAATGGAGAAATTAGCAGGGATATCCAAGACTGCAAACTCAGTATGATCGACTATGGGCCCAACTTTCACTTTAGCCTTGAAGGTACCATATGTCTCCATTCTTGTATTGTCATAAACCATAGCGACTAGATTAGAATTATAGTAATCATTAAATATTCAATTCCATAAGATGCCATGGCTTTCAAAGGGAAGAGATTAATAGAAGAGCCATTATCCACCATAACACAAGTTGTACACTTTCCATTTATCTTAGTCTTGATAAATAAAGGACGATTATGTTAGAGTCCTTCGGATGGCAAGTCACCTTAAAAAAAAGTAACAACTTCTTTATCTTCCTCTTTAATGATCTCTATCAACTGGGAAGAAGCACTAGTGGTTAAGACTGTACCTTCACATAGGGCTTCTACAACTTTCTGCCTATAAGTTATAGACTTCATCAAAAGATCCAAAATGGACATGTGGGCGAGTGTCTTTTTTAATTGCTTGAGGATATTATTGTCCTTTTTTTTTGCCTTTCTCAATTCTTGGTGCAGCAGGTGCTAGATCATTATCATTAATTGTGGGAATAACTTTTCCACTTTGAGTTACAACATCTACTCCCTCATCATGAGTACTCTCACTCATAACTCCTTCGAATTCCCTTTGGGAATCATCTTGGATATCGCTAACCACTTTCTCTTTTCCTCAGCTCTCCCCTTTTTGTATACTCTCATCTTCACTTTTTGTATCCCAAATATTGGTCATATTGACCCTCATCTACTTCCTCACTCACTATCTCACTATTCTTTCTTGTAATGGCCAAATACGCATTCCTATAAAGATCTTGAAGAACATACCACTTGGGCAAGCCAGAGCTTACCAAGAAAACTAGTGGTGCTACAGTTGGATAAGCACCTTAACCTTGTTCCTCTTATCAAGATCATTCACTTACTTAGTGTTAATAAGATCTTAGATCTTATCCCTCAGGGTTTGATAGTAGTCTATCTTATATCCAGTATGTTGGTGGTACTCATAATACAAGTCAGATCTTAGCAACAATGGTTGGAGCTTACTCTCCTTTTGGAACCTTCTCAAGAACTAAGTCAAAGGTTTTCCCAAATTAGAGTAATGCCTAGTAGTGGCAGAGATTTTAGCAGTCTTTCCACTTCCACCACTGTTGCCTTGACGTTTGCTGAAGTTAGAGCCAAAATAAAGACCCTTTCTGTTATTGCTATTACTATTGTTCTTCTTTGCCTCATCACGCTTCTCCTCTAAGTCAATAGCAATATCCTTGAGAGATTCTCGATCTTTGATACCTTTTTCCTTTAAGCAATCCTTTAGATAAGAGCTGGCATTTTAAATTAACATGCGGATCTAATCCACAATATTAGGCTTTTTCCTCATCTCCATAATTTGGCTCCTCCATCTTGTTAGGTATTCAAGGAAGGTCTCATTCCCTTTTTGCTTTAATAGCTCTAGATCTTTTAAGGTGACCTCTATAGTAATACTGCAGTCATACTACTTCAAAAAATCTTTGGTGAACCTACCCTAAACTTCCTTAATCTTTCTTTCGAACCTTTGATACCAATCAATAACCCAGTTAGTAAGAGTTAGGTTAAAGTATTTGACCTTCTACTTCATGGACAAGCCAGTCCCCCTTATTATAGTAGCATATTACTTGATATGGGCCCTATAGTTGGTGGTCCTATCAAACTTGGCCATGTCAAGCATCTTGAATTTAGAAGGAAGGGCCTTTTTGGACTTGAGTTTCATGTCCTCGAGATCTAATCCCTTTGTTATCGAGATAACTTTTACCATTGTCTTCAGCTTCTCTTTGATCTTCTTCATAGCAGAGTCATCCAACTTTGAGACAACAATCTACTTATTGGTAGGCTCCTCATCAACCAAATCAGCCTCACGAATATCATACTTGGGGTTGAAATGTTCGAATCTTATAGGCTTTCCACTTTGCTTCATGTCAAAATTTTATGGCACTTCTACCATTGAAGGAGTAATTAGAGGTAAAGCAGTAGGTGCAACACTTGAACTTGTTTTAAGACTATCTAAGGCATTGGACAGCATAGCCATAACCTCTTTCTTGAAGTCCTTTATCTTCTTGTCTGGCTCTTGGGGAGTAATAGGGATACCTTGATTTCCTTCAGTCATTGTGCTTGGTTCAACAACAATATCTCTTCTAGCCATTCCACTATCAAACCAACAGGCAATTTAATAGGTCTATGATGACTACAAGACAAAGTGTTAGCATGATGTGTGATTGAAAAGATATGTATGCATGAGATGTGGCATCTATAATCACAAGCAAGTTGTCCTTCCAACCTTATTCCTCCTACACACGTAGTTAGTGCAATTCTTTCCTAGTCGAGTTTATCCATGGGTCAATAGGTACCCAATGAACTTGTATAATGAATGACAAACAAAATCAACAATATAAAGCTCATTTCCAAAGCACATTCAAGATTTTGGCCTACATTTATAAGGTCTACTTAATCAAACCGAAATATGTATTGGACCTATCATATGAACTATGGTACTTGAAATATGGGTATAATTCATCATATGAATTTTGACAGCATTTTCAGGGTGATTAAATATACTTGACAAATGAAGGCCCACGTAGCACACAATGCACATTATCACGGTACCTAGGGGAGATGACTATTGTTATTACATGAGCTTTGGTATGGTATCTCAAGTTATGGTTTTCTAAGCATGATCCATTCACAATAAGTCTATCACATTACTAGCATAGTGGCCAACTGGTTCGTCATTTTATATACCTTAAAGGTACAAGGCTTGAGTAGTGATTATCATCTCTAACATGCCCTAAATTGAATGAAGATGGGTTTGTGCTTTGAGATGCCACCAAAGTAATAAAATGCTTAACTTATTCTAAGGCCATAACATGTAATGCATTTTTTTTGAGAAAAGATAAAGATTCGATTCAATATTAATATGAGGCGCTTTAGAAGCAAAGTCTCATGGTTCCTAATACAGTAGCCACTGTTAGCACCACTAATATTCGATCTATCTTACTTTGAAGTAATCAAAGAATCCTCCCAATTAGCCCAAACTTAAGGCGAGCATTTTGAGGAAGCAAAGACCATTTCTCATAAGGCAAAAAGAATTTTGCGATTACTAGCCAACCGCGAGATAGATTTTAGGAGTTGTTACCCAATCATATTGGAAAAATCTCGTAGAGCCAAACCAGATATAGGTTCAGAACTCTACTCTTATATATGCCCGACTTTAATAACGAATTAGTTTAAATTAATTTAAGTTTTTGGATTTCTCATCTCTCACATGATAAGCACATGCAATATATATTCACAACAACCACTTTGGAAAGTTGTAACTGATACATAAAATAAAACATACATAAAGCAAAACATACATAAAGCATGAAAGCCTTTACACACGTCAAGTACTTAAAATAAATACTATACACTCAAGCAGGTCAATTCATTAATTTTGGGGTTATTGGGCCTCACATGGCATAATGGGCTGGGATATTGCTCATTCTACGACAGGCCTTTTGATATGAATTTGAATTAAAGAAAACAAAAATAAATTTTTTAATTAATAAAAATGCCAAATTAAATTAATTATGCACCAAACCATTTAAAGTGAGGTTTTTATCGAAAAAGTCATTAAAGCAATAAATAAATAAATAAATATGCGTTTTATAAGATATAATAAACTGAATATTACATTAATAAAAAAATAAAGAAATAAATGAATAAATAAATAAATAAATGAAATAAATAAAAAAATAAGTAAATAAATAAAGAAAATAAAAAATAAGTAAATAAATAGAATAATTAAGTAAACCAAGTGAATGAACACAATAACGAACGAGAACAAAGCAAATGGCCAACATGTAGTAAAAGAAATAAAAGACGAAGTAAATGATAAAAGCGGCACCATGAAATAAATGGAAAGTTGGATTAACGTAAAAGAAACAAAGAATTGGAAGTTGGCCAAAGACACAGCACCCTATTAATATTCGACAATTTAGAACTGTATAAAACACAAAATTCTATAATATCAAAATTTCTAATTTATTAATACTAATTAAAAAAAAAATCATTTCGACACATAAAAAATTAATGAATTGAAATATACATGTGTACCTTTTTGCAAATTGTTCATGTTCCACTTAAAATTTTCTTTTTGGTCAATTCTCCAAATGTAATAGATGTAGTTATTTAATTATCCACTATTAATTAGACAAATAATAAAATTTTATTTATTTATTATTATTATTATTATTATTATTATTATTATTATTATATTACAATTAATAATAATAATAATATAATTAATATATATATAACATCATAGGTGTATATATTATTATATCTTCCACTCACATATGATGGGATTGAGTTTCATTTTGCAAATAATTCATACTTCACATATATGTTGTGCGACCAGTGCATACTTCAAGAGATCTTCAATTATAATCTGTTAAGAGCATATAACTTCTCGAATAATGGAACATTTTAAAGTATTTTTAGTATACAATACCTTAGATCATTTATCACGCACTTATTTTGTAACACCCTTAGCTTTCTATACTATACTTACGGTAACCGGATGTCTCAATTATCCCATTAATACTAAAGTCATAACGTCATGCTATCGTAAACAGTTTAGTAAAAATTTTTCGCATTCAAACATCGATGATACACGAGAACAAACAATAATAATATAACAATCAACACATAACTCTGTCTAAAAATTTATATTTAGCAAACTTAAAACTTAAACCTGCATCGTCCATCGCGATCATATACATGCCATGCCTATCCCTTCATCTCTGCTTTCACTTCCCATCTCAACTGTCGTCAAATCTCGGCCACTTTAAAACTTCCTATCTTCATAACCTGCGTGCAGTAACAACACTACACGTTGAGCATTTAAAATGCCCTGTGGTGAATACATATCCTAAATTTTTCATAACTACATCTACTTGCATGAACACACAAACATTTTCCTTTATTTATACAGTTTGGACATTAATTAATTCTTTAAGCTTTTACTTAATTTATGTCTTAATTTAATATCTTATTCAATCTTTTATTTCAGTCATTTATCGTTATGTCTTTTGTATCAATTCTGTAACTATACTTTAACATTTCCATTTCGATTATCAGTATCATCATTATCCATATATATTAACCTTAACATTAATACTATTATGTTTAGTCTGTTGGTTTAATACCCAGTCACATTAACGTTCTTTATTACTATCTTATTAATGTATTAATCAATTTTCTTTACTTTGTTTATAACTTATTTACTCAGTTACAGTCTATAATTGAGCACAGTATCAGTTACTGAATTATTCACTAGAACTGTTATTGTTCCTTGCTACTTCCTTTACTCTATTCTAGTTACACTAGCCTTTTTACGTTTTATATGCATATTATTATTTTACATTTAAACATTTCTTTTACAGTACCATTATTAGAGCCGTAATCATAATACATTTATACATAGTTTCTAATGATACTATTTAACTAAATATCTTTTAATAACTATTTTATGGTTAACTTTATTATTACTGTAATTAATTATAATTAGCATTTGTATTTCTTTTCCTATTTATATTGTGGTAATATCATTATCATCCTTAGCATTAACATTTACATTATTACCCATGTTACTAACTAATTTCATTTTATTAAATTTGCATGTACCACATTCTAAAAGCATTAAGTTCCACATTTTACATTTTATACATAGCTAGTCCATAATTATATTGCCTATATTAATTACATTATGCTATCTTTCAATTATTATTCTTTACACATGCTTTTTATCTTTATAATTGGTACTTCCATTGTATAACCTTAAATTTCCAGTTCAATTTACCTAAGTGTTACAACATTATTCTTATCATTATTAGTATCATTTTAACCATTATCACTATCTAAATAAATTTGATTCATTCCTTTTTTTTGTTCACTATACATACTTAGTCTTATATCCGTGTTTTCCCTAATTATTTTCAATAATTCTTTAACATTAAGATGACATTTCTCATTGGTTTGCTAACACCACTATTATTCATTTAGTTTCTCTTCCATTCAATACTATTACTATTATTAGTGACATTAACATGAACGTTACCATTTACTTTATCAATATCAATGACATTAACAATAGTATTAACATTACCAGTCACATTAACATTAGCTTTAGCAATAACATTAACATTTATGTTGTTATTATTATTATTATTATTATTATTATTATTATTATTATTAAGTCATTAATTTCTCCATCTTCAATCATTTATTCAATTAATATTTATAATACTTGCCCATTATATTTTAACCCTATAAATTACACTACTATCATCAATTTACCATTTAATCCCTAAAACTTTAAACTAAATTACAGTATTACCATTTTCTTTTCACTTATTTACAATAATGCCATTAAATAACTTCATTATCACATTTATTTCATTATTTGACATGCAAATTACCAATTAGTCCTTACAATATTATTCTAATACTAAATATCATTTTTATGTCAAATTACCTTTTTAGTCCTTAATTCATTACTATTTTACTTAGTTTAACATTTAGTTACATATAACTTCATATTTCCCCTTTTAATTCAATCTTTTCCATAATTACCATTTTGCCCTTATTACTTTAAGATCTTTACATTTTAGTCCTTCTTCACTCTATTTTCCTTTATTAGAGTTCATTCACTCACTTTAATTCATTTTCATTAATTTGCCCTTAGTACAAATCTGGTAGAAATCTTTGGACCGGATACACGAGACGTGGACCATCGCGAATCCACTACAGTAATAGTAAATAGTATACAGTAAATTTCAGTAATAGTAACAGTGATAGTGACAGTAACAGTACAGTAGATCATCATTGACCTACCGATGCGAGTCGTCATGACTGCTACCGCAGTAAGGGTGTCCGTATGGCTAGCCAACTATATCCTAAGCTATATTCACTACCAGAACACTAAGGGCAATTACATAATTCATTATAACCATATAGTCATTTATTTACATCTCATTTCCAGTTCACTTTCTTTTATCACAGTAATAACTTTATAATGTATAGTATCTATCACATCATTCCTCATCTATTTAAGCCATCATCTTATATTAATATAAGATTTACCATTTATTCCATGTCACACATAATGTATTACTAACATATTAAATATTCCATAAATTCTCAATAATTTGATAAACACTCCAAATTGAATAGACATTCATATTATGACATTTATTCCATAAAATTAACAAAATATATTATTAAACTCTTTACACTTCAATTCGGCCATGGTACATATTCCATCGTTTATTTTTTTCTTAATTTTTTTTATCATTCAATTAACTTCATTTCATGCCAATTAACATAATTATGCACTTAATTAGCATTAACATGCAAAATATACCTTAATATACTTTACATATTCATTTGCTCAAAACTTCACTTCTTCTTCCATAATTAATTTCTTTCCATTAATCATTCAGTTAACTAGATTACATATTAATCACCATGTATACATAGTTATTATGCCTTAAACATCAAATTATGCCTTAAGAATTTCAACATAACCATTCGGCCATGTATTTAATTCTTTACCAACATTTGTTTTTCTTTAATTAATCATTAATTCATCTAGATTACATGTTATTTATCATAAATATGCCATTTATTTGGATTAATCATTAAAGTATACCCTTGTGTACTAAGGTATACCATTCGGCCTACATGATGTCTATGGTATAGATTTTATTTCTTTTCATTTTAATCATTCAAAATCTCATTTTTAACTTCCTAAACATGTATATTAATTTTATTTAAATTGAACATGCATAAATCACATACATACAATATGAACATAACCTAAAGTCATACTTTTTCAATGGAAAAGGAAGGATATTGTATCCATTAACCTTATATTCTTGATCTCCACTCCTTAAGCTTCCTTTTCTTGCCTTAACTCCTTGAAGTACCATCACCTCCTTTGATTTCCTTAAGTGTCCGAATATACAATCCAAAGAAACCATGATTATTTTGCTTCCTTTTTGCAATATACTTTCATAAACATAATCTACATATCCTAAAATACCTATTGGAACCTTTAAATCAAATTATACGACCCTAAATCACTTACCTCATTTTTAGGGCATAACCTTTGTCACTAACTTTCTCCAACTTCTTTTACTTCAAATGAGCTTTGGAGGCTACTATCATTAAAAAGAGAGGCTGGGAATTACTTGGGAAGCTTTGGTTTGGTGGAATATATGAAAGAGAAAATGAAAAAATCATGGAGGAGAGAGAAATATACAATTCGGCCAAGAGGAGGTGGAAGAAAGGTGGAGATTTTTCTAGGGTTCTTTGATATTTAGGGGTTTATATAGGTGGTTTTGATGGGTTGGGCTTGGTCCAACCAATTGGGCCAACCTAATTTTAAGCCCATTTAGGTAATTAGGCCCATTAAGCAAATCCAATTTATTTCTCTCAACTTCCAAGTTCAATTCTTTCCAAAATGAGTTCCATAATTCTTAAAATATATAATTTAGCCTCTACAAAAAATTTTAGCTCAATCAGAGATAGTTTCTCGGTCCGGTAATTTCTTACCAGTCCGATAACTCAATTTTTTGTTTCACTATAAAATTTATTTTTCATTACCATTTGATTCTCCATAATATTTCAAGAAAATCAATCCTTTCAAATAATTTTTCTGAGCTCCATAGCCTCATTTAGAGTTCAGCCAAACTTTGGTCAACTAATCACACCAAAGTCAAACTGGTCCGATTCACTAATTGAACTGGTTCGGTTCGCTTTTCATCCTTAACATAATTTTTGCTCTTAATAGCTTATTTGACCTCAATTCCATCTCAATTAGGGTCCATTTTCGGTCAGGTTCAATTAAACCGGTCCGATTCATCCATTTTTTAGTGTCACCTGTTCTACACACTATTCTGAGTTCATCTATGCCTTCAGATAAATTTTCAAAGGTTATTTACTATTTTTAAAGTTTCGGTCAAACTAGTCACTATTTGAATCGAACCAGAGGATTTTCTTCATTTTGACTTTTAGGGACCTATTTGACCTCATTTTCACTCTAAATTATACCACAAGACTCCTTATAACTTGTACTTTCCAATGATCTAATAAAAAATTTTGCTCTTTTGGCTTCCCGGGAGGTCACCCATCATGGGCTTCATAGGCTTGAACTCGTTTAACCTTTCTTCTCTACTGTAATCAATGGTACTCAAGCTGTCATTTTCACACCAAAATCGCACAACAGACTCTACATAATTCATTGATCATTACTATACCAATTTTAAACCATTACATATTTCTCATTGATCTCATTTGTTTAATAATTTATATATAAATATATATATATATATATATATATATATATATATATATATATATATATATATATATATATATATATATTCATAATTATATTATATCATTTAGATAAAATATAATTGGTCTACTAATATATGTCACTTATATTATATCACATATATATATCACTTATAATTATAATATATATATATATATATATATATATATACACACACACACATATACATATATACACACATATACATATATTCATGTGATAATTCAAAACCAATGATCTTCCCTTTTTCTTGACTTTCTCAACTTTTATTTAATTTGCTTTTCTAGAAATGTTTCTTTAAGTCGAATCATTCATGACCCTTCGACAACATTATATATATATATATACACACACACACATAGACATATACATATATATATACATATACATACACATATATATACACATATATATACATATATATGTATATGTATATGTATATATATATGTATATGTATATATACATACACATATATATGTATATATATATATATATGTGTGTATATATATATATATATGTATATATATATATATATACACATACACACACACACACACACACACACACACACACACACACATATGTATATGTATATGTATATTCATGTGATAATTCAAAACCAATGATTTTCCTTTTTTCTTGACTTTCTCAACTTTTGTTTAATTTGCTTTTGTTTCTCTAAGTCGAATCATTCATGACCCTTGGACAATATTCTAAGATAGCAATAATTAAATTTAAGTTTTTAAATCAGACAAAAAGTCTTAAAGGTACCAAATAAGGTTACTTATAGTCTTTAGGGTTTCACATAATATCAAACTTGAGAATTAACTTTATAACCCTTATCTATCTTAATTCGTACATGTGGTATGAAGCACATGTTATGGTATTCTTTTCCTTTTTACTTAGAGCATATGTCTTCTTGCTTATAAAAAATATTGTACAAGTGATAGTTCAAAATACACTCAATATTTTAACTTGAGTCTTCAACTCTATTTATCAAATAACTCAATCAACAAGACTCCACTTGGCGTACAAAGAAAAAAAATAAATTGTGGGTAATATTCATTTTTTGATCACTACACTTATCTTATTTGTGATGTTATCTTGATTCACTATCAAGATGATTTCATTTTTTAACTTGATCTCTTTTTATAAGTTCAAAAACTATATCATATCTATGATTATAAAAACCATATAAGTGATTGCCTATGTGAGAAGACCAATCTTTTATTCGACATACCTTTTATTGTATACACTAAGTATATCAAAATATAGATGCTTTAAACATTAATTTTTCTTCCTTATTTAACTCAATCACTATATACATTGATGATATTGTCATCATTCCAATAATAGACTCTACATCGATACATATAAGCACACTATTAATGTCATGCATCTTACATTATCTTACTACTGCAATAAAATAAAATAAATTATAATTATTCATTTGATATAGATTCGAAAGTTCACTAAATTCCCAATGATCATCTATATATTAGATGTCTAATTATCACTTAGTTTAATTCATTATGCAAAAATAAAGAACAAAAAATAACTTAAAGTCATAAAAACTTTAAGACTCCCACTCAACTGATCTTTAGCAGGACAAGAAAGATTTTCATGAATTGTTCAATGCACTTTTTCATCTTGTGGTGCAATCAAGAAACTTTCACCTTCTTCAATATCAAAAAGATGTATTGGAATATTTCCATAACTACCTTGTCTTAATTGAGGTGATTGTGAAACAAATTCATTATTTATTTGTGGTGTTTATGAAATGAATTCACTATCTCTTTCATTTCTCCTACTTAGATAAAATATCTTTGATGTATTATTAGTCATTTATGTCAAGCTATCTTGATTTATTAAATTATTATGATCTATTAACCCATAAAGAGATGTACTTTCTTGATCTTTTAAATTCCTGGTTGGAAAGTCATTTTCCATGAAAGTGGCATTCCGATATTCAAATTCAGTTGCACTCCTACTATCTTGTTCACCATTGAAAACATATCCTATTAAGTATTCAGAGTATCTTGTAAATATACTCTTTTTGCCTCTTGGGCCTAATTTATGGTGTGAAGGATTGTTAACATATGCAATACAAACCCAAGGTCTCAAATTATTGAGATTGGGTTTGCTACTAATCCACAATTCATAAGGAGTGAATGAAACTGATTTGGAGGGTACTAAATTCAATATATAAGCGGCTGTTAATAAGGCATCACCCCAAAAGATAAGAGGTAAATTTGCTGCAGCCATCATAGACCTTACCATTTTCAATAGAGTTCTATTTCTTATTTTAGCAACGCCATTTTGTTGTGATGTTCCAGAAATGGTTAATTATCTGTTTATAGCCTTTTCATAATATAGTTTCTTAAATTGTTCTGATAAATACTCATGACGACAGTTAGTCTTTAAGGTTTTGACTTTCTTGTGTAATTGATTTTCTACTAAGTTCATGTATTTTCTAAAGCACTCTAAAGCTTCAGACTTATGGGAATTCAAATAGATATGACTTGTAGTCATTAATAACTGTGATAAAATATACACCTCCATATCGTGCACTAACATTATTGAGCCACATATATATTCCATGCAAAGTAATAAGAAATGACATTTAATATTTGATGATATTTGTCATTTAACTAAAGTCCCTTTACAACCCGTAGATCATGAGTTTAATCCATGATTAATACAAACTTTCTAATTTTTTTTTAAATTAAGGACCAAAAGGTATGTGATTTCTCAAAACTACATGTATATTAACAAAAAGATATGTGTTTTCATAAAATGAAGGCCAAATAACATTAGTTTCACAAAACGATATGTACTTTCATAAAAAAAAGGCCAAATGATACATCTTATCATAAAAGTGTTAGTGGCTATGCCCTAGGCAAAATATTTTGACCTTGATGTAATCATCACATTTTCATTTATATAATAGTTTCCTTCACATTAATATTATTGGCATGTCACATTATTGTAATGTTTATGAATAACCATATTATTCTTGTCATCCCTAGTCATTTATTACTAAAGGGCATAAAGATAAATTAAGACTAGTATAGATTTGATCGATAATCATGAGATAATTATATATGGTGATATAAATCAAATCTATAGGTACTTGTTAGAGAACAAGGTACTAGATAGATCCACTATGAGAACACTACATGGGATAGTGTCATAAGTGATCACATAATAGTTATATTATTGAATCCTTAGACCTGAGATTATCACAGTTTTCTATATAAGGAACATCGTGTTTTGGCATAATCAAACATTGTCTTTAATCGGATAATAATAAAGGTTATGCTTGAACATGATGAGAATTATGCAGAGGATAGTGAATAATTAAGATGGAATTTGTCCCTCTTTTATGAGAGAGATATCTATTGGGCCCCTCAATAAGTAGGACTGTAAAATGCATAGCCATGCTCGAATGAATTGATAGTGTGATCAGTGTCATTTGAATTTATCAGTCTACTTAGTGATCGATAAATTTATATGTCTGAACAATATAGGTTTTATATGGACCATGACTTATGTTCAAACAAGATATCGTGTGATAAAAGGATAATAACATGTTCTATTATCAGGTTAAAATCGGACTTACGATATTTATATTATTTGGATAGTCATAATGTCTTGCTAGAGACCATTTGTGAGCCTATTATAGAATTGGGCCCACTGCCAACTTAATATAAACCTATTGGGTCACACACCAAGACCATAATGAACAGACTGTATTTTAATTAGGGTATTTCAAAATTATATAAATATATATAAATATAATATTTCTTATTATTTTGAATAAGAAATATATATATATATATATATATATATATATATATATATATATATATCTTATTTTGAATAAGAGATAATATCCCTAATTTATCTCTCTTAAGTATTTACAAATATATATATGGATATATGTTTAAGATAATTATAACCCTAATTTTCGTTTTAAGAGAAGCTGCAAAATACCTATCCGCCACTTTTCTTTGTGAAAGGAAAAATGTAGAGAAAAACCCCTTAAAATTCATTCGCAAGGGAGGGAGCTAGCACCCCTGCGATTATCCGTTCATCGGTTCGTGTATGTGGATACTGGTAGAGGGCGTTCGTGATTAGAGCAGCGCCTACAATCCGATAAAAATAAAAATTCAGTGACAAAAATAAATGTAAAAGCACACATGTCGAACATACTTTGAAAAACTCTAAAAATCAAAAAATTGATCCATAAATTCAAATTAAATTCACTTTGCATGGCATATTAATATAAATTAACACATATATATCTAAACCATGCTCTGATACCAATGTTAGAATTTATAGAACACAAAATTCTATAAAATCAATTTTCCAAGATTCCAAATTTATTAACACTAATCAAGAAAATAATCACTTCAACACATGAAGAACTATTTCCATTGAATCACAACATATATGTGTATCTTTTTGCAAATTGTTCATGTTCCACTTAGAATTCTCTTTTTAGTCAATTCTCCAAAAAAACACTTTTGATAATTTTCTCTTATAAGTTGTGTTCTTACACAACTTTATTTATATCTAATAGATGTAGTTATTTAATTATCCTCTATTAATTCGACCAATCATAAAATTCTATTTATTATTATTATATTATAATTAAATATAAAAATAATAATATAATTAATATATATATATATAGCCCATCATGGATGTATATATTCTTATAAGAACTTTTATGGCCATAAATTTATATTTACACCTTTTAAGTTCTAATGTTCCAAAACTAGGCAATGAAAACCACGATTTGAAACTTTTATAAAAATGATTTTTATCTTTTTAAATCCAATAAGATCATACAAACATGTATAAACACACATCAATTAATTAAACACACATATATACATATTTACGTATAAATTGTAAGGACCCAAAATACACTCTAACAGTATTAAGGCATGGTTAGGGTGAAATGGAAAATTGAATGTGCATAATTTAGTGATAGAAGTATAAAAAAGGATGCAACAATCATTAATTTGGAAGATTCAGCGAGAGCGGCCATTTGGCAATTATTGAAGTATGATATATGTGCATGAAATAAAAAGTATAGTGGGTCAATGCTTGAAATCAAAACAAATTATATGCCAATGTTTAACTAAAGGATACATTAAGGACTTAAATGGTAATTGGGAAAAGCAACAAATTGGAGCAGGATATGTGTAACATTTTTTGACCACAAAAGTTTAGTATTTAAGGGGGTTTAGGAGAGAGGACCGCTAGCCATTCTTGGGTATAAAATGGGCAGCAGATCTTCTTCTCCTCTCCTCAATTCTTCTTTGATAAATTGGTCTATCAAGAATGAAGTAAAGCTAAGTTGAGTTTTAGTGCATCTAAGGTAAGTTTAAAGTTATGTTTATCCTTGTTACAGTATGTATATAGCTGTAAATAGAGTAAATATAGGGATTTAGGTTAATCACATAATTATAGGGATTTAGATTAACTGCCTTTACTTAATTATAGTTCTGTACTTGTATGAATTGATTATTTCTAGTAAATGAAGAAAAGGAAAATTATTACATCTTTTATTTTTCTTGGTTTCTATTCTTCTATATGGTATCAGAGCCCTAGTTAAGTTTCTAGGTTGAATTTTTTTTAGGAATAGTTACTGTTCAGTGTACCATTTTGGTGAGAGAGTACTGTCACTATCTTTCTAGGAAGCTTCCCTACCTGTTGATCGGCCCCTTAACCAAAAATGGTCGCCGGACACTGTGAAACACGCGCCACATCAGACAGTCTGCCTTGATTCCATGTGTCAGAGCGTGAGAGCGCATGGACATTATATTAGGTTACCGATTGGTTCTTCAGGCTTTGTCCCTCTATTTCTGGCATGTCTATCTAGCCTGTTCTTCTTAAGTGTTACTAGTTAGTCTTCCATTCTTCATTCGTTTACTATTTGTCTACTGTAGTCTACAGTTTGCATATTTTTTGGGCTACTATTTGAATTCTTCTGTTTGTTTGGGACTATTATAATGGCTAAAACTAGTGAAAACAAAATGGTTACTAAAATTACTTTGGGGTCATCCAAAATTACTGATAAAAAATTAACCGGCGATAAGAATTTTGTTCAGTAGAAATGGACTATTTATAGATATGTATCTAGTTTAGATTTGGGTGATCATTTGAATAGTAACCCACTTCCTGTGATTGATAATTATGCAAGAAAGAAATGGTTGATGGGAGATTACAAACTATTTAATCAAATTCAGAATACTTTAGACCCCACTGTTGATGATATTGTCAATCATTGTGATATTGTAAAAGAGTTATGGGAATATTTGGAATTTTTGTAAGCTAGTAAACAAGATATGTCCCATATTCATGATTTATTTATGAATATTTATAGAGTGGATCGAAAAGATCGCTCTTTATTTCAGTATTATACTGAGGTGAAACAGGCATTTGAAGAGAAGTGAGATAAAACAAATGCAAGAATAGGAGGAACAGGTTGTGGTGCAGTGTTTCTTAACAGGGTTAAGTCCTGAGTATGATGTGGCCCAAATGTAGTTGTTAACGGGTGAGACATTTCCTTCCGTCACAGAGGTATATCCTCACCTTCTTCGAATTTGTACAGATAATGAGATGATTCCTGGTATGGTGCCTAATGATTCTACAATATTGATTAGTACTGCTTTAAATGATACTCGGAGTAGTAAAGGAAGGACCGGTGGGGGCATTCATACTTATCATCATTGTGGAAGCGAGGGACATATCAAGAAAAATTACTGGAAGTTACATGGGAAGTCTGCTAAGTTCTTTGGTCAGAATAGTAATACAAGGTTTGCTCATGTGGCTACACAAGATGGCATCTTACCACTTCCTTAGTCATTTACTCCTTCTATTATAATATCAGCTGATGAATATGCTCGTTTAACTGCTCAGGTCTCATACTTTTGGTTAACAGCAGCCAATGATATTAGCTTTAGCTAATATAGGTAATCCTACTACCTGCCTATCCACCTCATCTCATAGTTGGCTTATTGACTCAGGTACTACTGATCATATAACTGGCAACATAGGTATTCTCTCTTCTTTCACATCCACCACAAATTTACCTTGTGTCACTTTAGTCAATAGATCTACTGCTTCTGTAATTAGCCATGGGACAACATATCCAACACAATCCCTTCCATCTATTTTATGCTTATCTCAGTTTCTTTTTAATTTGTTATCTATTAGCCAACTGACCAGAAACCTTAAAAATTGTGTGGTTTTCTATCCCACCTTTTGTCTTTTTTAGGATCTTAGGATGAAGCAGATTATTGGTAAAGGGTATCTGGTGAATGGTTTGTATGTGCTTGATTCCACTTCTGCCTCGGTACTGCGATTCGTTGCTTGCACTAGTTCTTCTTCTCTCATGCAACTTCATTGTCGTTTTGGTCATCCTCCTCTTCCAATCTTACAGAAGCTATGTTATAGTCTTAAAAAAGAGTTTACATTAGTGTGTGAAGCTTGTCAATTTGCTAAACATCATAGAGTTTCTTATTCTCCTATAATAAACAAATCGGTGTCTTCCTTTTCTTTAGTTCATACTGATGTATAGGGTCCTTGTCCTATTTTTTGTAAGACTAGTTTTCCTTATTTTGTGACATTTATTGATGATTATTCTAGAGTTACTTGGCTTTATCTTACCAAACTTTTCTCAGATTTGTTTTCTATATTTTGGGTTTTTCATGTTGAAATAAAGATCAAATTTAACAAATCTATATGAATTTTGAGAAGTGATAATGCTAAAGAGTATCTTTCCAGTACTTTCCAATCATATCTCTTACAATATGGTATTATTCATCAATCCTTTTGCATTGTTACACCTCAATAAAATGGTGTGGCTAAGCTAAAGAACCGCTACTTATTAGAAGTTGCTCGACCTTTAATGTTTGCTATGCAAGTTTTCAAGCCTTATTGGGCAGATGTTGTTTCAACAACTTGCTTTCTAATCAACCATATGCCCTCTTTTGTTCTCAATGGTTAGATTCCATATTATCTTCTCTTTCCTTCATATACATTATTCCCTCTTACTCCTCGGGTTTTTGGGTGCACTTGTTTTGTTCAGGACATGCGATCGGAGGTTTCCAAACTTGATCCTAAATCTCTTAAATGTGTCTTTTTGGGTTATTCTTGACAGTAAAAAGGGTATTGGTATTATTCTCCTTCCTTAGGTCGTTACTTGGTGTCTGCTAATGTTACTTTTTTTTGAGATAATGCCTTTCTTTGGCTCCACTTTGTCTCCTCCTTCTCATTCTACTGATTCTGAGGAAGATTCTCTTACTTATACTGTAAGTGAACAGGTGGTTTCTCCTTTCTCTCGATCAATTATTTATAAGGTTTATTCTTGGCATGTGCAGCATTCTATTGAGGCACCTCCTACCAGTTATGCAATAGACCCTATGCCTTCAGCTTCATCTCCAGATTCTCCATAACCCTTTGCTTCTAGTCCTTACCTTCATATTGCTCTTCGTAAGGTAAATGCACTTGTACTTACCCTGTTTCTTCCTTTGTGTCTTACCATGCTTTATCAGCCTCTTCCAAGTTTTTTGTAGCCTCAGATTTTGTAACTGTTCCCATATCTCTTACTGAAGCACTAGCTCATCCTAGTTGGTTGGCTGTAATGAAAAAAGAAATGATGGCTTTAAAGCATAATTATACCTAGGATCTTATACCTCTTCCTTCACATAAATGTGCTATTGGCTGTAAGTGGGTGTTCATAGTTAAAATGAATCCTAATGGGTCTGTTGCTCGTTTAGAAGCTCATTTGGTTGCTAAAGGATATGCTCAGACATATGGAGTAGATTATTCTGAAACTTTTTTCCCAGTTGCAAAACTTTCTTCTGTCCATCTATTCATTTCCTTAGCATCTACTTACAATTGGGTCCTTCATCAACTCAATGTTAAGAATGCATTCTTGCATGATGATTTATGAGAAGAGGTTTACATGGAGCAACCACTAGGGTTTATTGCTTAGAGAGCGGTAAGGAAAGTATGTAAGTTGAGGAAGCCTTTGTATGGCTTGAAGCAATCTCCTTGTGCGTGGTTTGGAAGCTTCGCTGATGTGGTGATTGAGTTTGTCTTATGGAGAAGTGCATATGATCACTTAGTGTTTTTTGCATCATCTAGTTCGTGGTGTATTTCACCAGTTGTCTATATGAATGATATAGTGATTATTAGAAGTAATGAAGTTGGAATCAAGAAGTTGAAAGCATGCCTTGGAACTCATTTTTAGACAAAGGATCTAGGCCCATTAAAATAATTCTTAGGAATAGAAGTTTCTCACAGTAGCAAAGGAATTTGTCTATCCCAAAGGAAATACTGCATAGATTTATTAAATGATGCTGGTTTGATTGGGGCAAACAACTATGATACCAAATGTGAAGCTAAAGGCTGAAGACGTAGACTTACTTGAGAATCCTGACAAATATAGAAGAATTGTTGGGAAGTTGAACTACCTTACTATAACTCATCCTGACATTACCTTTCCAGTGAGCATTATAAGTCAATTCATGTCCTCTCCTAGAACCTCACATTGGGATGTTGTTAGTCATATTTTGAGATATTTAAAAGGTACTCTAGGATATGGTATCTTATATCAAGATTATGGACATCACACAATTGAAGGTTTTACAGATGCTGATTATGCGGGAGCCCCTACAGATAGGTGGTAGTTTATTGTGTTTTTGCTGGATGTAATATTGTCTCCTGGAGAAGTAAGAAGCAAATTGTTATATCCAAGTCAAGCGCAAAATCTGAATACAGAGCTATGGCATAAACTACTTGTGAAATTATATGGCTACGTCATTTACTTAGAGAGATTGGGTTTATTGAGTCCCAACTAATGTATTTATGATGTGATAATAAAGCAGATATTCATATTGCCAATAACCATGTATTTCATAAAAGAACCAAGCATATAGAAGTTGACTGTCATTTCACTCGAGAAAAGCTAGAGGATGGATCAATATCAACTCCATATGTTAGTATAGGAAGTCAATTAGCTGATGTATTTACCAAATCTCAACCTGGGAATCGGGTCAATTATATCTGTACCAAGCCGGGCATGATTAATATCTATACTCCCGCTTAAGGAGGAGTGTTACAGTATGTATATAGCTGTAAATAGAGTAAATATAGGGATTTAGGTTAATCACATAATTATTCCAATAAATAAAGAAGAGGAAAATTATTACTTCTTCCATTTTTCCTAGTTTCTATTCTTTTACAATCCTCTAATTCATCTTAAGTTCATTAGGGTTACAAGTTATGGGATGTGATTATAATAGAAATTGATGTGTATAGTAGAAGGAGTGATGAACGGACACAAAGAGAGAGAGAAAGAAGAAGAAAGAAAGTAAAAGTGAAGTAAAATTAAAGAAAAGGTGCAATAATCAAGGTTTGGGAATTTTCTTTACATGTACATGTTGATGATAAATTATGCTTATTATGCATGTATATTGGTATTAAAAATGGAACTGAGTCTTGTTGTGGTTGTGAAATGGTTGTTTTGAGTGATTGTGGTTGGCTTATTGTTGTGGAATTAAGTGGAAACATGAATTTGGTCATATTGAATTTGTAGGGGAATTCTGCCCAACTTTACTCCTGACCCTTGTTTGGTACTTAGGACATAATTCAATCTAGAAAACTCCAAATGGGAAGCTTGATTTATATACCTATAAATATCCTAGAAATGATCATGAGCTAATTTTGGCTCTAAGTGCCTTAAAAGTGGCCAAAATAGAAGGGTGTCTGTTCTGGCAGGGTCAAAGGAGCAGTTTGGATTGTTAAGGCCATTTATGGAGTTATAGTGATCCAAATGTTGTGAATAAAAATTATACTTAAACTAGAAATCTAGTAGAGAAACTTTCATGAAGAGAGTGTGGTCTAATTATTTCCCTATTGTTCCTAGTAATTTTTCTAAGTTGAGACATAATTATGTCCCTGGGAATTACTATGAAATAGTCTATAATTTTAAGGCCATATCTCCTAGAATATAAGTCCAAATGACATGATTTTTATATCAATGAAAACATAAGACAGAGGGGAAAAAATTTCTAGAAGGACATTTTGCCTACACATGCCTCTAGCTAAATGGGAAACCCGGTGTAAATTTGGACCTAAAGTCTATCTGTCTACCCCTGCTTTAAGTCTTATAGTTTTAAGTTAGTTTTTAGTATAGAAGCATGGGTCATGGGGGTTATGATTCCCCAACTACCATGGCCCTATTCAAGTTAAGATTTATTTTGAATCAAAAGCTATGGTCACGGGGGTTACCATTCCCTGCCCGTCATGACCCTATGTGAATTCAATTTTGTTCCGAAACAGAAGCTAACGTCATGGTGGTTACCATTCCCTGCCCATCGTGATGCTCTAAAACATATTAATTAAATAAAAGCAATTAATAATTGAAATTCCTTTGAGCCTTATATATGTAAATGCTATATGGAATGAATATTAAGTGCCATTAAAATAATTTAAGTATTAAGTATGCATAATTATTTTTTGAATTTGTTAAATGACATTAGACAAGATAGGAATGTTATAAATAATTGACAAATGGTAATAATAATTTGATATGAGTTTGGGCTATCCGTAAATGACTATGAATAAATTACTTGAATTCACTATTATGCTTGGAATAACACAGAAGAGTAATTATATGTGGGTATGATAAATGTATGTACATATATATGTGTGTGTGTGTGTGCGCGCGCGCGCGCAATTGTTATGTGATTGTGTGTGAACTTAATACAATTTATTTTGAATTTTTAGGCAAATGATAATGCAAGTATATAATTGCAATAAATGACAATATAGGCATTAAATGAATTTTGATCTAAGTATGATTGATATGAGCATAAGTGTATGAGATCAAATGATTATGAAATTTATTTAGCAGTGTAATTAAATGTTCAATAAGGAAATGCTAATTCATTATTTGAAATTGTGATGAGTATTATGGGTTGATTCTTCATTTGATTATTGTACATTGTAAATGTTACATGACAATCATATGCGACAAATTTGAAAGGGTGATGATTATTATATGATCATGATAATTGTTTGTAAACATAATGAGTGCTGTAATGATATGAATATTATAAGAATGAGACCTAAATATAGGTATAAGCCTTTGTTAGCCGAGCCGTGGATATATAGGCATGCCTATAAGGACCTATGTTGCTACAGTTTATGCATTTTTGGATCCCGTTTGGGTCCCTATGCATTTCTGGATCCCATTTGGATTCCTATGTGTTATTGGATCCCGTTTGGATCCCTATACGTGATATGATACTAGTACCCATGGGTACCTATGCGTTTTAATTCCCGTTATCCACCACCTTGGGAATGTAGGCAATAATTGAGCAAAAGAACATTAAATGCATAACATAAAATATATAAATTAGTAAATGAATGTTCTTATATGTGTGAAATTTGAATACATATTGTGATAAATACTTATGTAATATGAACAGTTATTTGTTATGGTCTGTGTTTTATATGTTAAATTTGATTGTGGATAAACTAAATACTTAATTTGCTGTATCTTTAATATGTTAAAATTGGTTTATAAATAAAGTTAGGAAGTCGAATTGGGTAGTAAAGTAAGAAACACGTATTGATATTGATGTGCTCACTTACACAAAAAGATGACTTTATTATATTGTTTATAACTACATGTTATAACAGTATCGTAAGTATAGATCTATTATTGTTTACATTTCTTATATGTATGGAATTTGAATGCATATTATGATAAATACTTATGTAATATGAACGGTTATTTGTTATGGTCTGTGTTTATATATTAAAATTGATTGTGGATAAACTAAATACTTAATTTACTGTATCTTTAATATGTTAAAATTTGTTTATAAATAAAGTTAGGAAGTCTAATTGGGTAGTAAAGTAAGAAATGTGTATTGACATTAATGTGCTCGCTTACACAAAAAGATGACTTTATAATATTGTTTATAACTACATGCCATAATAGCATGGTAAGTATAGATCTATTATTGTTTACATAAGATATAACACCCCTTACCAGTATGTAGTGAGCCATACTATCATGTAACACACCCACCATGATTAGAAAGGAATGTTACGCAACTAGACTCAGACAATCTCAAATGAAACATGCCAACTGAATGATAATATTTTTTTTTAAATTCTAGTCAATATTCTTACTACTTCGCATTTTAAATCTAACTCATCAAGTATACATCATATATATATATATATATATATATATACACATACATATATACTACACATTAACTAGAACATACATAAGTTACTTTTGTCTACATATAGTTCACAGATTAACTTCAAATACAACAGAATATTACAAAAGAACTATCATTACATCAATTACTGTTATACATACAAAAAGAAACCCTACATTAAGCTTCTAAATCTGCCTTGCCTTTTGCAGATATGAAGTGTCCTCAACGGTATCCTTAACCTTAAAACCTACATGGATAAAACACCCGTGCTAAGCTTATAGCTTAGTGGGGAACATCATATGATATGGAAGACCCGTCAAAGTAGTCGTCAATGCATACACACAGTTGTGCTTTTCTGAAAAACACAGCAATACCGAAATTGGTATTCTAACTTCTTTAAAACACAAATTCCACATGCAAACCAAAATTCAAACAAAAAATTCTCAGAAATATCTCTAATAACTCACAAGCAACTCTTAAATTATCATTCAAGTCACTTCCTGTCAATCTCCCTAATGCATTTAACTCCTTAAAATTCTTTTACATCCAACACAACTTTGTTCATTAACATTATTCATACCAATATTCATGCAAAGTCACCTGAACTCGTGCAAATGCAAATACAAAGAAAGTTCCCAAACCTATTCTCCTTAGCTCTAATAGCTCAATTGGCACCTTGCTTCACCACCTTCTCCTTCCCCTTAGAAGTAGCAGCCTTCTCTTCTACAATTTATCTCCAAATCTAGAATTGCAATTAGAAATCAATCCCAACTTGAAACTTAAGATTAACAGATGAAGAAAACTAAATCAAATCTTACTCCTTTTTACTAACAATACCAACAATTCAACAACCTATCTTGAATCCACTTAAGCAAAAGTTCATGGCTGCTTTGCTAAAATGAGACTGAAGATAAAGATGAAGATGAAATAAAAAAACAAATTTGGGATATGGAAGGGCCAGCCAAATGTGTCAGAAAAAAAAGCCAAAATCCACTTCCAATCTCACCTTATATATGCATGCAAATGCACACATTGCAGCCCTCAAAACACGACATTTGGCCTCCATTTCAACCAATCCAACTTTAATTAGCTTAATCATGGCATCATTCACTAATTAATCCTTAATTTACTTTAATCCGGTAGAATTTCATTTCAGGCCCTAAACAAATTAATTCCTACCATTTGATCCTTTTGAACTTCTCAATCAATTCAATTAAGTCCTTAGCGCATAAATCAAGTCAATTAAATAACTTAGGCTGCTTTCGTACCCTAAAGGTATAAAATACAACTTGGGTACAAGTTGGGGCCTTACAACTCTTCCTTCCTTAAAGATTTTTGTCCTCGAAATTCATACTTGAAGTGAACAATTGAGGATACCGAGCCCTTATAACTACCTCGGCTTCATAGGTTGCTTCTTCTATTTCGTGATGCTGCAAAAGTACTTTTACTTATGAAATTTGCTTCTTTCGAAGCTATTTTTGTAACACACTCAACTCCCACGAGTAGCATATCAATAGATGAAGAGTTACAGTGAGCGGAGGGTGCTACCAGACAAAGACATACACATGGACTATAGAAATCAAAGTAATAAAATTTGTAACATCATAACCTCAAGATATGCACATTCTAAACTTATCTCACATACATCATCATTCGCACTAAAGACTATAACATCTCATTTCAAATGCTAAATCAATAAACTTAATTACAAACCGACAATCAATAGCACTTCCTATAACTTCTACAAACTCATTGGCCAAAGACTCGGCGGACCATTGCGCTACTCTGATCTCCTAACCTGCACGGACAAACAACTGTGCTAAGCGATAACGCTTAGTCGGGCAAAACAAATAATGGGCAGCCACTCATAGTGGTTGCCGAGGCAAACACATGTAAATCATTATATATATACATACATGCACATAAAGTACCCCGATTAAAGCTATCGTCAATTCATATTCTTCTTCTCATACGAAACTTCAACAATTCCCTATATACATTCGATTACATACCATAGCCAGAATTTACATTATTACCTTAGTAATTTACAAGGACATCCTGCATTCTTATTGTTTGCTTAATTCATTTAATTAGCTATGTGAATAGTAATACCTCATAGGTTACCAAAGATACATTTGCTAGCGGCAAATTAAGTCATATCTATTCCCTTCATTACTAACATTTCCAAAAATCATGCAGATTACAGTATTAGTACTTACATTAAAACATTTCATGTGTTCAAATCTTTTATTGTTCAAAGCTAAACAAAACATTTAGATTTTCATATTTGGTTCGGGCTTGTAATGTCATTCCAAGCTTCCTACGTATCCCTATGGTTGGGAATCAGAACCACGTAGTTCTACTAAAACTTATGCACACATATTCCAACACTAATCTTAACTCATTTCCCTACATTCAAATGTCTATATTATGCTTAGCACTTTATCATTTCTTACTTACCAATCATTATTATATATATAACTTACCGTATTTATTAAAATCAACAGCAAGGCACATGAATTCCTTACCAAAATACTTAAAGTAATTATCCAGGCTAAGATCCCAAAAAAGATAACACAATACATACCTGTATTCTCAATTTAATCATATAAACGGATATATATATATATATTCATAGAGTTTATTTACTGAGTACATAACTATAGCAAATATGCATATCAATCATTTCAAAATTCTTACATAGATTTTACATAGGCAATCATACTCATAACTTATGAACAGATTAATGACAGGCATTTCTAACATACGAATTCTTATGCAAACAGTATCCATTCATACACATTTATTAGGACAACATCATTTGTTATATCTCTTTTTGATTAACTGACATTAAATTCAGATACAAAACCATTTAGGTATCCGAAGATACCACAAAATTTCACATTCGAGTCCATAGCGGATCCAGAATAGAGGGGTGCGTAAAGCACCAGTCAAATGGCATTTATCACAATAGAATTCCATTCAACCGAACAATAAACATATTCATATGCCAATAGATTCATGCGCTCATAATAGTCATTCAGATTCGGATACTTGTACTCATACGCATTCAGATTAATATTCTCATAGCATAACTGAACAAATCATAACACCTGCTGACTCACAGTAGTGGATAACGAGTAAACGCGTAGCGGTACCTTACGGGTACGAATCGACACGTAGTGTTACCTTATGGGTACGAATTGAAAACAATATTACATTTTCTCTTTTCAAAATATTTTACAAAGGGGATATGAAATAAGATCCGTACACGTAGAAGTTCGCGAGGAACTAAACAGGGACCTGATCAGGGTCCAGAACAGTACAGAGGCTGCAGCAAAAGGACTCTTTTAGGCATGCCTAACTATCCACTAGACTGACTCTTGCAGGTCATGCATAATCCATCAAATCACATTTATATATATATATACACATACCCAAGTTCAATCTCATATATACATCCATATGTATACATAATCACATACTAACAATTAAATTGAAATCATATACATGCTTATTCCTCATTCATACATATTGATTGAATACATTTTTAGCAATAAAGAAGTCATCTCATCATCACATGCAATATCAATTCACATTTAAGCATATCTTATTGAGTTCACAACTTAAGGCATAAATAATACATTCTTAATTCAACCATGACAATCAACAATTTGACATAGCGAAATACCAAGTAATGATATTAGATAAATGATATAACACTAAATAATATTTAAAACCAATAAGTAACGAAAAAGGAATGAAAACGAAGAAAATCAAAGAAACTTCAAAAGCTGGGCAGTAGCGGTTTACACGGCGGTATGACATTGCCTTACCGCTGTGTAAGACACTTTACACGGGGGTATGGTAAAGCCATACCATCGTGTAAAGTGCACAGCTCAGAAAATGTACTAAGGCAGAATGCCTTTACACGGCGGTATAGCTTTGCCATACCCCCGTGTAAAATGGCTTACACGGCGGTATGGAACGTCCTTACCACCGTGTAAAATTACGGCCTTCAAATTTTGGAAAAATCTCATGATTCACACGGCGGTATGACAAACCATACCGCCGTGTGGATCGCCAGAAAACCATTAGCAAATAGCCCAACTTACACACACCAAAAACACCCACTTCAAACCAACATTCAAAACATTAATCATCAACTTAAAACTCACCTTTTGAAGTTCTTAACACCCAAGACCTTATGATAAACATAATTAATAATTCAAATCAGCCCAACACATTTGAATCTCAATTCTACCCACATAGCATTAACCCAACAAAATCACAATTAAGTATTTCCAGCACAATAACACATGCACATAGCAAATCAACCATCATAAAACTTCATCAACATGCAAATTTCCAGAAAAATCAAAGAGGAGCAAATGCATGATAATTTACAAAATTCCCAAACCTGGAAATCCTATGCTCCTAGTAGCTTTCTTAGTTGATCTTCTTGCTCCAAAACCCATCCAAAGATCTTACTCATCCCAAAATCCTCATCAAACATACAAATACACTAAACATAAATCTAGGGTTTTAATGTTACAAAAGGGACAAAGAAAATCAAAATTTAAACTTACCTTTCTAACACAATCTTTACTCAAATCATTTGATCTAATCAATTCCATCTTCTAATCTTGAGCTTAGATCTCGAAAGAGAGCAATTAGCATGGAAGCAGGAAGAAGAAGAAGAAGAAGAAGAAGAAGAAGAAAAAGAAGAAGAAGAAGAAGAAGAAGAAGAAGAAGAAGAAGAAAAAAGAAGAGAAAGAGGGAACGGGAATGGGTGAGCAAAAGGCAGAAAAAGGGCTGCCCTAAATCTCTCTCTTCAACCTATTAAATCACCCACTCTTGCCTTATAGCAACAACCCATTGGAGGAATTTAACCAAACACACCCTATAACCAAACACAACACCACACCCAATTCTAATCTCACTATTACATATACTATCTCCATACATACATCCACACTCTAACAAAACTCATAACTCATGCACAAAACTTAATTTAGAATAACACATGCCAAAACTCATGCAACTTTGGTCACCTCTTATTCTCAATATGCCCGAATCCTTCTAGGGTACATTTCGGGGTGTGACAACTCTTCCCTCCTAAAAGAATTTCATGCTCGAAATTTACTTACATCAGAAAAGCCCAGAACTATACTCCAATTCACTATTATTTACACTGATCATTTTCATATCATCATTTGACACTTATATGTACACTTGAAATACATACATTTCACTTATGCCGATACACCTCGCTTTTAACATACTCACTTGTTATTACTTATTCTTATCATTATACTCTCGAATCACTTCTATTCAATCAACATAACCATACAAATCATAACTTTCTCTAGTCCATAACTAACCTCAAACTCATAAAATTAATTTAAATAAATCCCATAATTCCCTTTTCATTATCTTATGCTTAAATCAATCCATTTATCAGAACAATCATCACTTTAACTACCACTCAGAATCCAAAGCACATACACTTCACACATAGATCATTTAACTTACAACATTTTGCTACACAATTCCTCAATATCTCAAAAGCATCCGTCATACGTGCTACTTCCTTACTAACAATACTCATATCTTACTACAAAATCTTTTCACACTCACTTGTACAAGATTCCAAAAATACTCTTTCTACTAAACTCCGACTATAACCACAATACATTTTCTTTAACAACTATTATGTTCTTAAGTCACACACTTAATCTTAATATCAAATACTCAATGTACACCCTGTCAGTTTGCTCTCCATCAAATTGCATATGCAAATGTTTCTCACATGTAATCAAAGGGAGAATGATGCAATGAGGATGCAATAGTTCATGTATGCAAAATAATGCGAAAATGCGATTGAAGCTATGATAATGCACTTTTCCCATCCCTATAGTTCAATATGATTGTTTTCAATTAAATTTTCTGGAGATAGCTGACAAGCATACCGAGCAACACCATAATCTTACAAAATCCACATACTCTTCCATCTCAAAATACCAAAACATCTATTCTTCCAAAGCAACCACATATTAATATACTTCAAAACTTCTACCAACTTTCCTATAACCACATAGAATCGAAACAAAATTCCTAATAGAATCTCTTATAACTCGTCTAGCAAACACATTCCAGAATGCACATACACATAACAATTCAAGATAAGAAGATCGTGACCTAACGAGCCAACACTTAACCAAACACTTTATCAAATCGGAAGGTTTCCCTTCCCAAACTATATCTAAAGGACAAGGTCGCCCGCTTTGGCCAACATTAAACTATATGGACACACTTTAAAATACCTAGTTAACCAGAACCGACTAAAGCAGCACTCTGATACCAAATTGTAACACCCTCAACTCCCACATGTAGCATATCAATGGATGAAGAGTTACAGTGAGTGAAGGGTGCTACCAGACAAAGACATACACATGTAATACAGAAATCAGAGTAATAAAATTTCTAACATCATAACCTCAAGATATGCACATTCTAAACTTATCTCACATACATCATCATTCGCACTAAAGATTATAACATCTCATTCAAATGCTAAATCAATAAACTTAATTATAAACCGACAATCAATAGCACTTCCTATAACTTCTACAGACTCGTTGGCCAAAGACTCGGCGGACCGCTGTGCTACTCTGATCTCCTAACTTGTACGGACAAACAACCGTGCTAAGCAATAACGCTTAGTCAAGTGAAACAAATAATGGGCAGCCACTCATAGTGGTTGTCGAGGCAAACACATGTAAATCATTATATGTATACATACATGCACATAAAGTACCCCAATTAAAGCTATCGTCAATTCATATTCTTCTTCTCATACGAAACTTCAACAATTCCCTATATATATTCGATTACATACAATAGCCAGAATTTACATTATTACCTTAGTAATTTACAAGGACATCATGCATTCTTATTGTTTGCTTAATTCATTTAATTAACTATGTGAATAGTTATACCTCCTAGGTTACCAAAGATACATTTGCTAACAGCAAATTAAGTCATATCTATTCCCTTCATTACTAACATTTCCAAAAATCATGCAGATTACAGTATTAGTACTTACATTAGAACATTTCATGTGTTCAAACATTTTATTGTTCAAAGCTAAACAAAACATTTAGATTTTTAGATTTGGTTCGGGCTTGGAATGTCATTCCAAGCTTCCTACGTATCCTTATGGTTGGGAATCAGAACCACGTAGTTCTACTGAAACTTATGCACACATATTCCAACACTAATCTTAACTCATTTCCCTACATTCAAATGTCTATATCATGCTTAGCACTTTATCATTTCTTACTTACCAATCATTATTATATATATAACTTACTGTATTTATTAAAATCAATAGCAAGGCACATGAATTCCTTACCAAAATACTTACAGTAATTATCCAGGCTAAGATCCCGAAAATAGATAACACAATACATACCTGTATTCTCAATTTAAACATATAAATGGATATATATATATATATTCAAAAAGTTTATTTACTGAGTACATAACTATAGCAAATATGCATATCAATCATTCCAAAATTCTTACACAGATTTTACATAGACAATCATACTCATAACTTATGAACAGATTAATAACAGGCATTTCTCACATACGAATTGTCACACCCCGAACTGGGCCTAGTCGGAATATGTTTGCTCGGTCGGAATGAGTGAGGGTAATTCGGTAATTTGTACATGAATAATATGGATAATAAGGATTTATTTGCAAAGGAATTAATTAAATAAGTTAAGTGAAGGAATTATTATAGTGTGCTTGTTGTGTATGGAAGTAGGGTATAAGTGGGATTTAGGAAATGATTTGGTGTGACTCAAGTGTGGTACCTTGAAGATTTTTATTCAAGAAATGTTTGTATGTGGAGTGAGTATGGTGCCAAGGTTGGAATTAGTCAAAGATGTATCTTGGATTTAATAGGATTATGACAAATGGACCTTTAGGATGGTGACAAGTGGAATGGTTGGTGTGTGCACTAAATGAGAAAGAGAAATAGGAAAAGAAGAAGGGAAAAGGGGCAGAATCACGTTTGGCCCTCCTCTCCTTCCCGTTCTCTCTCTTTTCTTTTCCCTTTCCCGTTTCTTGCGTTCTTTCTCTTGGTTGTGTGTGAGTTGGATCTATTTTGGAAGAGTTTGGGAGCAAGATTGAAGAGGTAAGTGGTTAGAGTTTTGGTTTAGTGATTATTGGGTTTGTTTGTGCGAGTTTTGGATGATTTGAAGAGGAGCTAAGGCTTGATAGAGTGGGTTCTTGAAGATTGAGGTTTTGAATCGCAAATCCAGGTTTGGGAAACTTTCTTCTATCTGTATAAGAATTTTTGGTATATTCATGTATGATACAAGCTTCTTGAGTGTATTGTGATGATTTGTGATGATGGTAGTGAGTGTTGGCTCAAATGACTCATTGTTGCATGTGAATAGGTTTTTGGGTGAAAAACTGGATTAGAATACACTGGACCTTTCTTCGGTTATTACACTGCTTCGGGAGTTATAGAACTCCAAATGATATGAAATCAGTACCTTTAGAAAGCTAAGATATATGTCTACAAATGTGTTAGAAATAGGTTTGAGCTAATTGTAACTCTAATTGTCCGAAAATTGGTCAAGAAGTAGACCTATCTTCTTTGGACGGGTTCAGAGAAGCACTGTGAGTTGTATAGATCATATCTGACTCTATAGATGTCCAATTGACCTGTAATTTGTTGCATTTGAAAGTTAACATCTTAGGCAACATTTGTTAAGAAGGACGTTTTGGCTAAAAATGTCGTTTAGATGCCCGTTTAGGTTGAACAAAAACGTGTAGTGCAGCAGTCCTGAGTTTTGCTTTCTGTTTTGCAAATTTTTGGTATGTCACGGTCACAATGAATTTCATTGCCACCGTGACATACCAAAATGCTAGGCAGAATGTTAATTTTTGGACCTCACGGTGACAACCAATTGGTTACCACCGTGACCACCTCCTAATATGCATAATTTGAGTGTTTTCCTTCCCGAAACGTACCCGAACTTCATGGTAAGTTCCTATAGCACGTCTAACTCATTTCTAACCTTAGGAAATGAGTATGTGGGTGGTCATTAATCTAAATTATAAGTGATTAAAGCTATAGCATAAGAGTTAATAATGAAATTAAATGTATATATATGCTTTTAATTATCGAACAGGATATGCTCGTGGTATTGATCCGGTATGATATGAACAAACATGCATAATCCTGAATTGAGTTTGTTTAATAGAAAATGCATATAAGGGATATGGGTAATGAATACGTGATTTAAGTAATTGCCTAACAATGTTATATGATGCATGCATTGATAATAAATGTTATTGGAATGTGTTAAAATGCAAGGTATTTATGATACTATAACGGTTCATGTGGATGTTTGAGTGTCTATATAATATGATAATGATTAAGGTGATTTAATGCTTTTAGATTATGAATTTCCCTTTTTAAACAGAGACCTGTAATGCGGCAAACCGGGTAAGTAAGTGTTTATGTAAATGTATAAATAGTTTGTATGAAGGATATGATTAAATGTGAAGATCTGCATTCTGTTTTGAGGTTTTGGTATGTCACGGTGGCAATGAATGTGGTTACCACCGTGACCTACCCCAGATTGGCATTCTGTTTTGAGGGTTTGGTATGTCACGGTGGCAATGAATGTGGTTACCACCGTGACCTACCGTATATTTGCATTCTGTTTTGGGTTCATGGTATGTCACGGTGACAACCTAATGGGTTACCACCGTGAGGTACCCCCAAGAGTGCTTTCTGCTGAAAGTTTTGGTATGTCACGGTGACAACCAACCTGGTTGTGACCGTGACCTACCCTATTTTTGTAAAAAGTGTTTAATTGTTAAAAGCAATGTTTGAGTGTTAAGTTAACGATTGGCATGATAATATTTCCATGTTTGACTCTGATAAATCTTAGAACCTTGAATAGTGCTAAAGTATGTTGATGAAACTATATCATATGCTTTGTAAAATGAATAGTATGATGATGTTTATATATTGTCTGATGTGACACATGATTTGAATGATGCATGACCTGCGAGAGTCAGTTTAGTGGATAGTTAGGCATGCCTAATAGAGTCTTTGTAGCTGCAGCGCCCTTTGAACGATTTGGACCCTGATCAGGTCCCACGACTGGTTCCTCGCGAACCCTTTGATATGAAATGTTTTTGGAATGTGGAAAAAAGATGATGTTGCTTTTCGACTAGTACCTGTATGGTACATTATATTATATGTTCCCTCTGAGGTTTACCCGGTCAGAGATCGGGCTATATGTTCCCTCATGAGGTCTCCTCCTCAGTACTCGTTATCCACTATTATGAGTCAGCAGGTACTTTGATGGTTTGTTTTATTCTGTTTTGAAATAGCCATCAGAATGTGATATCTGAATGAGCAAGAATCAGTTTATATGTATATGAATATGGCTACGGCCTTCAGAAGGTAAATCTGTATTGAGTAAACATGACTTTCCAGTTAACATGATTATCCGTACTTGGCATGTGATTTGTTATTAATTTCTGAATGCTTTGAAATGATTCGATTGATGTATTTATGTATATGAGTTAAGCATGGTTTTATTGTGTACAAGCATGTGAATCAGATCGGTTGTGAGGGTAAGTATATAAGATGTAATCGTACTTTCTGCATGGTTTTGATATGAATGTGAAGTGATGGGATTATGCCTTCAGTCTCCGTTAGGGGAGTGTTTACAGCATGATATGCTATGTATTAGAGTTGTGCAACAGAAGTGTGGTGTTTTGGATGATTTTCTTGGGTATGTGGCTCAGCATGATAACACTGGTGTCGTGTTTTGGGTTATGACTGTTTTGGCCCATTCCTGATATATGTATATGATTATATGTGTGAGTTTCCGAATGAATGCCTTTATTATGCAAGTCTGTTTAGATATATGTTTTGAATATTCGCAATTGCCATTTGAATGTATTTTGCCTTGACGACCATTGTGAATGGCCGTCCATATTATTATGTTTGTTTTCCCCACTAAGCGTTATCGCTTAGCACGGGTTCTTTTCCCCGTGCAGGTGGCAGGTTTGCTTCTGTTCGAGTCGCGCATCTGCAGAGTCAGCCACATAGGAGTTAGAAGTGATGTATTTTGTTTAATTTCTGTAGCCTGGATTTTGTAATTCTGATGAATATGTATATGTAATAATATGTAAAGATACTTATATAATATTCTGGGCCATGTAAATATTTGTATAGCGAAGTTTGGAGAATAACTTCTATTGTATGCTTGTAAGTTTTCACAACTGTATGCTTTTGCTTAGTGTATGCGCATTTACGAAATATGCATGTCCAAATCTACTCCTCAAGTTTTAAATTCTTCTGTATTTTAGTATGCTTTGTCTCGCTTCAGTCCGGTAACACACCTACTCGTACGGCCTCCTACTCCCTTGCGGATGGGTTCGTCCACGTATGAGTTGGGGTGTTACACGAATTCTTATGCAAACAGTATCCATTCATACTCATTTATTAGGACAACATCATTTGTTATATCTCTTTTTGATTAGCTGACATTAGATTCGGATACAAAACCATTTAGGTATCCGAAGATACCACAAAATTTCACATTCGAGTCCATAGCGGATCCAGAGCAGAGGGGTGTGTAAAGCACCAGTCAAATGGCATTTATCACAATAGAATTCCATTCAATCGAACAATAAACATATTCATATGCCAACAGATTCATGCGCTCATAATAGTCATTCAGATTCGGATACTTGTACTCATACTCATTCAGATTAATATTCTCATTGCATAACTGAACAAATCATAACACCTGCTGACTCACAGTAGTGGATCATGAGTAAACGCGTAGCGGTACCTTACGGGTACGAATCGACACGTAGCATTACCTTACGGGTACGAATCGAAAACATTATTACATTTTCTCTTTTCAAAACATTTTACAAAGGGGATCTTAAACAAGATCCGTACACGTAGAAGTTCACGAGGAACTAAACAAGGAACTGATCAGGGTCCAGAACAGTACAGAGGCTGCAGCAAAAGGACTCTTTTAGGCATGCCTAACTATCCACTAGATTGACTCTTGCAGGTCATGCATAATCCATCAAATCACATTTATATATATATACACATACCCAAGTTCAATCTCATATATACATCCATATGTATATATAATCACATACTAACAATTAAATTGAAATCATATACATGCTTATTCCTCATTCATACATATTGATCGAATACATTTTTGGCAATAAAGAAGTCATCTCATCATCACATGCAATATCAATTCACATTTAAGCATATCTTATTGAGTTCACAACTTAAGGCATAAATAATACATTCTTAATTCAACCATGACATTCAACAATTTGACATAGCGAAATACCATGTAATGATATTAGATAAATGATATAACACTAAATAATATTTAAAACCAATAAGTAACAAAAAAGGAACGAAAACGAAGAAAATCGGAAAAACTTCAAAAGCTGGGGAGTAGCAGTTTACACGGCGGTATGACATTGTCTTATCGCCGTGTAAGACACTTTACACGGGGGTATGGTAAAGCCATACCGTCGTATAAAGTGCACAGCTCAGAAAATGCACTAAGGTAGAATGCCTTTACATGGTGGTATAGCTTTGCCATACCCCCGTGTAAAATGGCTTACACGGCGGTATGGAACGTCCTTACAGCCGTGTAAAATTACAGCCTTCAAATTCTGGGAAAATCTCATGATTCACACGGGTGTATGACAAACCATACCGCCGTGTGGATCGCCAGAAAACCATTAGCAAATAGCCCAACTTACACACACCAAAAACACCCACTTCAAACCAACATTCAAAACATTAATCATCAACTTAAACTCACCTTTTGAAGCTCTTAACACCCAAGACCATATGATAAACATAATTAATAATTCAAATCAGCCCAACACATTTGAATCTCAATTCTACCCACATAGCATTAACCCAACAAAATCACAATTAAGTATTTCCAGCACAATAACACATTCACATAACAAATCAACCATCATAAAACTTCGTCAATATGCAAATTTCTAGAAAAATCAAAGAGGAGCAAATGCATGATAATTTACAAAATTCCCAAACCTGGAAATCCTATGCTCCTAGTAGCTTTCTTGGTTGATCTTCTTGTTCCAAAACCCATCCAAAGATCTTAGTCATCCCATAATCCTCATCAAACATACAAATACACCAAACATAAATCTAGGGCTTTAATGTTACCAAAGGGACAAAGAAAATCAAAACTTAAACTTACCTTTCTAACACAATCTTTACTCAAATCATTTGATCTAATCAATTCCATTCTCTAATCTTGAGCTTAGATCTCGAAAGAGAACAATTATCGTGGAAGAAGAAGAAGAAGAAGAAGAAGAAGAAGAAGAAGAAGAGGGAACGAGAATGGGTGAGCAAAAGGCAGAAAAAGGGCTGCCCTAACTCTCTCTCTTCAACCTATTAAATCACCCACTCTTGCCGCATGGCAATAACCCATTGGAGGAATCTAACCAAACACACCCTATAACCAAATACAACACCACACCCAATTCTAATCTCACTATTACATATACTATCTCCATACATACATCCACACTCTAACAAAACTCATAACTCATGCACAAAACTTAATTTAGAATAACACATGCCAAAACTCACGCAACTTTGGTCACCTCTTATTCTCAATATGCCCGAATCCTTCTAGGGTATATTTCGGGGTGTGACAGTTTTACTTCCTGAGCCAACACTGCCTTAGGTTCCTCATCATAGGAAAAATCTAGTTGCACTTGTACATCTTGTACTAGTATAATGTGAAACTCCTCTGAACGATACCTTCGAAGCATGGACACATGGAATATATCATCTTAGCCAAAGCTGGTGGCAAAGTTGACCGATAAGCTACTCGACCAATTCTCTCTAGTACTTCATGTGGTCCAATAAATCTTGGACTTAATTTCCCATTCTTTTCGAATAGAAGCACTTTTATCCATGGTGATACTTTTAGGAAGACTTTGTCACCCACTTTATATTCTATGTCTTTCCTTTTCAAATTTGCATAAGACTTCTGTCTATCACTTGCAGATTTCGATGTTTGCTAATTACCCTTACTTTCTCTTCAGTGTCTCTAATAAATCAGGGCCAATTACCTTATGCTCACTTAATTTCGTCCAACAAGTTGGAGTTCGGCACTTTCTACCTTAAAGAGATTCATATAGTGCCATACCAATACTTATCTGATAACTATTATTGTAAGCAAACTCCATCAATGAAATATACTTATCCTAACTCCTAGAAAATTCTAAAACACAGCCTCGAAGCAAATCTTCCAAATTGCCCTTCTGATTGACCATTTGTCTGAGGATGAAAGCCAGTGTTAAATTTAAGATGAGTACCAAAAGTAGATTGCAAACTCATCCAGAATCTCGAGGTAAATCTCGAATCTCGATCGGATATTATAGATAATGAAATTCCATGAAGCTATAAAATCTCCTTCACATATATTTTCGCTAAATGATCCATGGAGTAATTAAGCCGAACCGGTATAAAATGAGCTGATTTAGTAAGCCGGTCAACCATTACCCACACGGAATCGTATCTTTTCTATGTCACTAGAAGTCCTATTACAAAATCCATTTTGATATTATGCCATTTTAACTGCGAAATTGGAATAGGATTAAGCAAACCCGAAGGAACTTGATGTTTAGCCTTAACCTGTTGATAGGTCAAACACTTAGACACATAATCTACTACATCCTTTTTCATGCTAGGCCACTAGTAAAATTGCTTCAAATCTTGATACATCTTATTACCACCTGGATGCATAGTGAAAACTGTATTATGGGCTTTATACAAAAGCTTCCTCTTTAACTCCTTATCATTGTCTACACATAACTGTCCTTAATAAAACAAAGTACCATATTCACTTACAGAATAATTAGTCTTATCACCACTCTTGGCTAATTGTAAATTATGTCGTAACTTTAGATCACCTTCATGAGCATTAACTATCACTTGCCTCAGGTTAGGTCTAACCTTTAACTTAGTTATTAAAGCCCCATTAGATGCAAATCTCCCATTACCACACTGCAATGACAAAGCTAAAACTGATTTTCTACTCAAAGCATTAGCAACCACATTGGCCTTACCAGGATGGTAGTCCATAATACAATCATAATCCTTAAACAATTCAAGCCATCAACATTGCCTCAAATTAAGTTCTTTACTCAAATAATATCACCAAATCTTTAAAGCAAACACAATTACAGCGAGTTTCATATCATGAGTAGGATAGTTCTGCTCATGAGGCTTTAACTGCCTTGATGCATAAGCTAATACTTTTCTATCATATATTAGCACACATCCTAACCCCATTCTTGAAGCATCATTATATATAGTGTACTCCTTACCTGTAATGGGTTGAGTAAGAACTGGTACTTTAATCAGCATTTGCTTCAGTTGATCAAAACTGGCTTGACATTTATCAGACCATTCAAACTTAACTCCCTTTCGAAGTAATTTAGTAATTCGAGAAGTAATAACCAAAAAACCTTTTACAAACCGTCGATAATAGCCAGCTAAACCTAAGAAACTCCTAATTTCTAGCACATTTCGAGGCGGGTTCCATTTCACAATTGCTTCTATCTTAGCTAGATCAACTCTAATACCATTTAGAGAAACAATGTGACCTAAAAAAGATACTTTTTCCAGCTAGAGATCACATTTACAAAGTTTAGCATATAACTTTTGCTTCCTCAAAGTCCAAAGTACCATCCTCAGATGCTTCTCATACTATTACTTATTCTTTGAATACACTAATGTATCATCAATAACCACCCCAACAAAATGATCCAAATACGGCCGAAACACCCGATTCATCAAATTCGTAAAAGTCGTAGGTGCAGTTATCAACCCGAATGGCATTACTAGAAATTCATAGTGGCCATATCGAGTTTTAAAAGCAGTCTTTGGAATATCTTCTCTCTTCACTTGAAGTTGATAATATCCTGATCGTAAATCAATCTTCGAAAAGACTCTAACCCCTCTTAACTGATCAAACAAATCCTCAATTCTAGGCAATGGATATCTATTCTTTACTGTTACCTTATTAAGTTATCGATAATCAATGCACATTCTTATAGTACTATCTTTCTTCTTTACAAACAAAACTGGAGCACCGCAAGGTGATATATTGGGCCGAATGAAACCCTTATCTAATAACTCCTGTATCTGAATTTTTAATTCTTTCAACTCAGTAGGAGCCATACGATAGGGTGCCATCGATACAGGTGTAGTACCTGGTAGAATTTTAATAAACAACTCTACTTCTCTTTTAAACGTTACACCTAACAACTCTTCTGGAAACACATAAAGAAATTTTGCACTATTGGCAAATCTTACAACCTAACTTGACCCTGCTTTGAATCTAATGCAAGGCCTAGGAATGCTTCACATTCCTTCCTTAGACACCATTGAGCTTGCATAACAGAAATTGCATCAACCATAGTATTAAAATAAATACCCCGCACAATCACATTTGGTTAACTTGAGCTTCTAAGGACCACTGTTTTCTTACCAGAATCAACCACAGCCCGATGCTTTCTCAACTAGTCCATACCTAAAATTAAATCAAACTCATGAAATGATAATTCAATCAAATTAGCAGGAAACTCTCTTCCTTGAATTACTAAAGGACAATTTCTATACACCTTATTCACTTTAGCACTATGCCCCAAAGGATTAATCACACATATATCATAATCTAAATGATTAATAAAAGACATTTCAACACACAATTTTTCAGAACATACATATGAATACGTGGATCCAGGGTTAATTAATGCAACCATTTCAGTATTAAAGAGCAGAAAAGTGCCAACTATGACTTCAGGTGCATCCTACTCCTCATGTGCCTTCATATCATAGGCCCGTACCGGTGCTATATTAGGGCAATCAACAATCTCTAACACTACACCACTTCTCTGTTGGTTACCTCTACCATGACCCCATCCTCTACCACGGGTCACCCGTTTTATTAGGAAAATTCCAACTAATTAGTATAAACCCTTTTGATGAATTTTTATATTAACGTGCACAAGAAAATCTTTATTATCATAATAAAGGAAAAAAAGATAAAATAAACCAAGCAAATGCATAAAAATATAACCAGCCCCGATATAACTCAAATGCTTCAACCTCCAAGTTCCCATTGTCGAGGAGAATGCTCACAAAAAGAATGAGTTTGGGCCACAAAAATAAAAGAAAAAAATAACTTATTAGTGAAGTTATAAAAGCACTTAAATAAATAAAATCTATTCTGAAATTAAAGAAAATAAAGATATTAAGATACAAGAAACAAGAAATAAAGCTACATGTTTGAAAGAAAAAAAGTCAAGGCAAAAAATGGTGAGAAGACACTAAAAGGCAAAGAAAAAATGCATTAAAACAAATAAAAATGCCTAAACAGGGCCCATCGTCGGGCAGATCCATGAGAGATGGGTGGGAAAGGAGTAACAGTCAGGATAGATGAGCTTTCGCTCCGTCCCATCTGTCGGTTGAGAGAAGCCCATCTTTTAAGCCTTATTCTCGTCTGTCGTGCCCAGAAACGTGAAAAACCACTCAAACCTCCATTAAAAACATTTTTTAACTCAAAAATCATACATGAGGGACCTTAAGCACGCATATTAAACCCTAAAAACACGCCAGAATCATCTTTAAGACCTTAAGAGGCTGTTTAAACCAAAAAAAAAACCTGAAACCATAAAAAATATATATTCACAAATCACAACACATCACTCTATATTCAAATCTAAACATGGAATAATGGTATTTAAGACCAGAATATTTACCCTCAGTGTAACACCCCGTTTCCCCCCTAGTAGTTTGAGCCATTCTGTGTGCAAGTGTGGTTATGTGTATTTTTTGCATGTGTATATTTTATTTTGGGTTATATGCATGTTTTGGGCTTGGTCATAGTGTGGTTGCTTGTATAGTGGTAGTGTGTGTGTGTGTTTGGGTTTTGTTAGGATGTGGATGTTTGTAGGGAGTTAATGTATGTATTAGTGAGATTAGGCTTGGGTGTGGTGTAGAGTGTGGTTGTAGGGTGTGAGTGATCAATCCCACCAATCTCAGGTTGGCATGTGGCAAAGAAATTAGGAGGGATATAAATAGCATGGAGAGAGAGAAAGGGAGGCAGCTGTCTTGCCCCTCTCCTGTTCTCTTCCTCCTCACGCCACTTCTACTCCTCCTCTTCTTCTTTTCCTCTTGGTCCCCTCTTGATCCATCTTCTTTGGCTGAGATTTTAGGGGAATTGATCAACTCAAGTTTTTATTGGTAAGTTTTGGTTGAGTTTTTCTTCTTCCTTTGATTTTTGATAGAGTATGATTTGAGTTAGGGTTTTGTTGTTGTGTGTGATTTTTGGGTGTTTTGGTTAGAGGTGCCTCCTAGAGACCCCAAAGGCCAAGAGAAGGCTAGTGGGAGTGGTGCTCTTTGATTAAGAGCAAAGGATTTCCAGGTTTGGCATTGTTGTGGTTTTGGATGCAATGCATGATTTTGTATTTTGATTCGATTTACTGGAAAATTATGTGGTTAGTGGTGTTCATGTTGGGTTGAGATGCTTGATTGATGAATTTCTGAATCAAACTGAGTTATTATGATCATAAGCATGTTTTAAGTGCATTAGAGGTATGAATTTTCATGATTTTTGCATGTTGGATGGTTGTGGGTAAGTTGGATTGATTGTGGAAGATTGAATTTCTGCAGTTTTCTAGAGAGCTGGAAAATGCGACTTTGTCGCAAGCGCGACGCTCATCGCGAGCGCTATAGAGCCGGGTGAATCCTGCTCCTCGTGCAACTGTGCGAGTCGTGATGGCGAGCCCATCTCGTGGAGCTTCCTCACGAGTCGTGAAGCTCCCTCACGAGTCGTGAGGCTTGGCACGACTCGTGCAGCTAGTTTCACGAGTCGTGACATCATGTACGAGTCGTGATAACCTCCTCTTCCGCAGCGTGTTTTGCCTACTGTCGCGAGCGCGACAGTGACCCCCTGCCTGCCTTTCATGTTTGGTCTCTGAAATTTTCTGACGTTTTGAATTCTTGTCCTTTTGTTCTATTTTAACTTATATTTTGGTTTTAACATTTATGTAGCGTCACCTCAACTTTTAAATGATATTTAACTGTAATTATTTTTGCTTTATCAAATTATATTGAATGTTATGTTTCGATTATGGAATGTTTTATGCATGGCTTGCAAGAGTCAATTTAGTGGATAGTTAGGCATGCCTAATAGAGTTCAGTAGCTGCAGCCCCCAATGTATTCTAGACCCTGATCAGGTCCTTGTTTGGATCCTCGCGATCCTCAATGTGTATGGATCTTGTTTAAGATCCGCCAATGTGAAAATATTTTGAATGAGAAAATGATGATGTTGCTTTTTGATTGTACCCTCAAGTACCCCCAAAGTGTTCACTCGTTATTTGCTATTGTGAGTCAGCAGGCATTTCGTGTATTTGTCTTATTGTGAATATGAACATGTGGAACCAAGTGACATATGAATTGACTATGAGCTTTTGAATCCAAGTGAATGCGTTTAAGCTATGATTTATATATATATATGATTATAAGCATATGCCATTTTGAATTTTTGCCTCAACGACCATTGTGAATGGCCGTTCATATTATTGTGTGTTTTCCCCACTAAGCGTTATCGCTTGGCACGGGTGTTTCATCCGTGCAAGTGTGGAAGGTTTTGAGCTTTTGGGAGAGTCTCTGTAGGTCCAGCCAACATAGAAGTTTTGAAGTGTTAGGGCTTAGTTAAACTTAAGATTCTTTTTGTATTATTCTTTTGTATTGCTTTCGTTATGTATTCTTCTGGAAGAATGTAATTTTTGTAATATTAGTTATGTACTGACTATATTTCTGTAATGAACCCTTTGGATATCAATGAATGATTTTTAAGTTTTATTTCCGCTGTTTCCTGAATATTGTGTATATGTATATTATCCTGCTTTGTTTGGTGACAGCCCTACTCGTACGAGTTCTCGCTCCCTATTGGATGGGTAGGCGGTGTTGCACTCAGAGTATTTTCTTAGCTTCTTGAGAAATAGAAAGTGTTTTTGCCTCCTTAACTCCCAAAAGAAAGATTTGAAATTTATAGAGAAGGAACTTTTTCTCTCTAGGAAATATCTTCCCTTTTGGTTGATTTTTAGAAGAGATTAATGCTTTAATAGAAGATCTGAACCTAAGAAAGTATTAAGAATGGTGTTTTTAAACAAAAGCTTTTGAAGTTTTCTCTCAAAACACCCAAAACCCAGTTTTTCTCTCTACTTTCTTTTTCTCTTTAAAAATCCCACCTTTCTCTCTTTCTTTCCAAAATGATGTCCAGAAAAGATCTTCCCTTTTTTTTATCTTTTCTCTTTCTTTTTATACCCAAACCCGCAAGGTTAGGGTTTCCCTTTTTGGTAAAGACAAAAACTCAATTTTTAAAAAATGATCTACAAGAATTAGGTAGAGAAACCACCCAAATCCCCCTTTTTCCACTGCACTGAGCAATCTACAGATTTCTGTGAAAAGTGGCGATAGACGAGCATCTGGCAAAAAGTGTCCCCAAAAATTACAAAAATACAATAGACAAGTACAAGCCATCAGCGACAGACAGGCATTTATCGCTCACAAACGGGCATTTATCGCCCACAAACAGGCGTTTGTTAATAAAAACCTAAAATTTTGCAATTAAAATCCTTATTTTATTTTTGCCAAAGCGCAAAAGGCTAGAAGGCAGGAAAATCATTAAAAACATGGGAGTCAATGGTTACGATCAAGCACTTCTGCTCCATATACGTGTCATAGATAACTTTTTATAACTGGACAACCTCTAATCTAGGCTGCCTCGGGATCCGGTGTCTACAGGTGCCCCTAATTTTGGGAAGGCTAGTATACGAGCACTTATGTGAGCCAAAATTTAGAGAAAGAGAAGAGATGTGTACTTGAGGTAGCTATTCTCCTGGCTTGGCTGATCTTAGATTGCCTTTTGGAGGGATTTTTGGATTGTTACTGAATGGGTAGTTACTGTCACTTGTGGGCATGTTAACCCGGTGTTGACATTGGTGTTAGTGTCGCTTATGGACACAGCAAACCATTGCCGGAGTTGATATTGAGTCGGTGTTACCATCACCATGTGGATGTGGTAACTTGGTGTTAACATTATTGCTACTATTGCTTATGGATGTGGCAGCCCATTGTTGGAGTTGATATTGAGTTGGTGCTACTATCACAATATGGACGTGGCAACTCAGTGTTGACATTGATGCTACCGTCACTTTTGGACGTGGTAACCCATTGTCGGAGTTGATATTGAGTTAGTGCTACCGTCATGATGTGGACGTGATAGCCTGGTGTTGACATTGATGATGCCATCGCTTGTGGACATGGCAGCCTATTGCTGGAGTTGATATTGAATTGGTGTTACCGTCACCATGTGGACATGGTAGACCGATGTTGACATTGATGCTACCATCGCTTGTGGACGTGGTAGCCCATTGCTGAAGTTGATATTGAGTTGTTGCTACCGTTACGTTGTGGACGCAGTAGCCCAATGTTCACATTGATGCCACCATCGCTTGTGGATGTGGCAGCCCATTGCCAAAGTTGATATTGAGTTAGTGCTATCGTCAGGATGTGGACGTGGCAGCCCGGTGTTGACATTGATGCTACCGTCACTTGTGGACGTGGTGTCCCATTGCCGGAGTTGATATTGAATTAGTGCTACCGTCACGATGTGGACATGGTAGTTCGGTGTTGACATTGATGTTACCGTGACTTATGGACATGGCAGTCCATTGCTAGAGTTAATATTGAATTGGTTGGTGGATAGTGCCAACCTGTATGTTCAAAGATTTCATTAATAGTTTGAGTTAATTAAGCTGGTGCTCTCGGTTCTTTTTTTTTCATGCTATTATTATTTTTTCTTTTTCATGTTATTATTATTATATATGTTTTTTTAGTTATTATTATTATTATTATTATTATTATTATTATTATTATCATTATTTTAATTATCTTTTGCGGATTAATTTTCCCTTTCATCTTATATGTTCATTTTCTTTTTACTTTCCATTGTCCATTTATTACTTCATGCATCATTCAAAGCAGAATTAACTAAAATATGCGTAAACAAAAGGCATTACTAAATACGAGCAAATGTATATTATGTTCATCAAAAATAGATATACAAAAAAAAATCTCCCTAAAAGTCTCAAAAATAGAGAGAGGGGACTGTAGTCCTCAAATGACGAGAATGAGTCGACCTACATTGGTGCGGCTTTAGAGGTTGATGGTCGAAAAGTAACATTCTCTAGTAAGGGTCAGGGAACTATTGGACGCATTGGCTGATGGAGCTATAGCTCAGCCTTTTTATCCAAGAATGGGCGTGCAATAATCCTTATGAGCTCTGTAAGCTCACGGACGCCCTTCCCTAAGGCTATGATGGACTAGGTGTGTTCCGATACATGCCGCTTGGAATCATCCCCTATGCGTGTAAACTTAGTCTCTATATCCTTATGTAAGTCTTTCAGCACCTGTGACAATCCATGCATAGTCGCCTCCAATATCTTGAGCCATAACCTTGTGGCGACAATTGACTTATCCACCAGCTAAAGTGCCTCGTCGGCCCTTTGAGCTGCTGCAGCTTGTTCGGTACCCATAGCCATCTCCAATCTGTCCAAGTGCTCTACCTGCTTATCGACGAGCTTTCCCTGTCTGATAAGGAGCTCTCCCTGTCGAGTCACCAACTCGCCTAGGGCCTGAAATCCCTCATCCATGCACTGGTTCATGGTGTTTAGCTCCTACTGTATGGCTCACATAAGAGTCTCCATGACTACTGGTGACTGCTCTAGCTAAGGCTCGGGCGGTGACGGAGGCTTGGATATAGAAGCCCCTGGATCCCTATATGGCATATACCTCCTGGACTCTCAGGTGGCTGAACGTTGTACATGTGAAGATAAAGGAGTGCGGCCTCGTGCCTCTGAGGGTTCTACCTGTGATGGTGGAGTGCGTAGCATGTCATCTAAATCTATGTCCAGATTCACACCATCCTGAGGCATGTGAGGAGATGACTGCTATGGCTGTGGTGCAGGCTCTTTCGATTGGGGTAGATGTGGCTGTGTCCCTTATGGAACATCTACTGCTGGGAGCTCTGGCAATCTGTAGGCTCGCCTCATCTCTTGGATGGTGAAGAGCCTATATTGAACCGAGTGCCGGGGAATCGGATCGATCATCCTCATGATTCGTGCCAACACATGGTCGACAAATATATCCTCTTACTGCCTCTCTAAAGGTGGCCTCCTCTACCCTAGGTGAAGTAAAAGTCTCATCACTACCCCTCCTACACATATCTATGCAGTTGGTTGCCCGACAAGACAAACCAAATTTGCCACTATGTCGTGGCTAATGTCAATATGCCGTCCGATGGTCATTGACTACAAGGAGGCTATCTCTGCCGCATTTAGTGACCCTAGACTACCCATACATCCTAAATAGGAGCTAAATAACACCCTCTGAAGATACCTGAAAACTTGAGAGGACAATAGCATGCTCTTCGCAGTGTTAGAATGGTATAGAACTCCCGGCAAGGCTATCGCTGCCCAATATTGCCACTCCACCATCTAATTTGCAGTAAAAATCCCCTCTCCTGTCAGGAGCTGCATGGCTTCGGCGAAATGTCTTCGGCTAATGCTGTAAGGTGTACCTCTAACCTAGAAGGTAATCATGCCCAGCTCGGTATCTGGCCTCTAGAATTCCTAGTACTGTATAGTGGCCAGGAACTCTCGAGTGATATTAGGGCACGTCTGAAATGCGCTCGCAAAGAACTGTGTCCAACCTACCGCTGCTAGTAGGGTGTTTGTATCTGTCAACATATCCATCTCATTTAGGAACATATGGGACATGAATCTGCTGGCCTTGAATTGAATGTCAGAGTTAGTGTCTCTGATCGACTGTCATCCATCGAGGTGTCGGTGGTGCCTTGGGTCCCAGTGGCTCTCTTCTGGGAGGCATCTACAAGAAATAATAAAAAATTAGCCCGTGCTCAAGAACCATAAAGATGGAAATACTTATGTAAAAGAGATTGAATAACAATAATCCATGCAAAAACTATTTGTTTATTATAATTTCATTATCATTATTATTTTATTTTTCTCTTTCCTCTTTTTTTTGAATAAAAATTTTAATTTGCATGATTTTTTTTTAAAAAAAATTCGGCAGCATTTTGGCTAAAAATTGCGCCTACCTTCTTGCACAAAAATAATTTCAAACAGGCCTAAGGCCCCAACAATCTAAAAAAAACATACATTTAACCAAAATTTTAAATTACAACATGTAAAAATTTTGGCAGCATTTTGGCTAAAAATGTGCCTACCTTCCAGCAGGAAAACAAATTTCTGCAACCAACAATTTATCACAGGTGCGAATAAAATTGTGGTATATTTAAACAAAATTCTCAAGCATCCTTAGGTCGTAAAAAAACTCAAAATTTTGCTTCAACACTTTTTTTTTCACACTTTACAATTCCCAACATTTTATTATTTCATTATTATATTTTACATATATTATTTTTCAAAAGTACAGCACAGGCACTTAAAAAGGAAAAAAATAAAACTGCAAATTCTTCACTCTAAAAAGCTTGCAAAGCACATAAACACACTTATAAAGAAAACATATGCAAGAAAATGATAAAAGATGGAGAAAATCACAAAAAACTAACCTGTGGGGTGCAAAATAAAAATTCGTAAAACTTAACAAAACTTGAAATAAATGGTTCCCCAATGTGTGCAACTCTCATAGGATCCTTTAGGGGTAAACGGTGCGCGAAACGACGCAAAAATGAAAGAAAAATCAACAAAAATCGAGGAGGCTATCGGTTTCGTGCAGAAAGAAGAGGAAAAAGAAGAAGAAAGAAGAAAGGAGGAGGGAAAAATAAAAAAAGAAGGACTTTTATAGTTATGACGTGACAGATGGGAGCAAGCTCCGTCTCGTTTATCATTCAAAATATCTTTTTTTAAATTAAAAACTCCTTGAATATTCAAACCTAGCCCATGCGGATACTCGCATCAGATCCCGTGCCTTGCTGAAATGAATTCCCTTTCCTGTAAAAATGAACAAAGCAGATACGCAAGGATATGCACGTGCAAGTGGAATAAATGATCTATGTAATAAATGCAGGAGGCAAAGTTCACCTAAGTGGTCTAGGGGTGACAGACTGGCTGGCCATCTCTCATTGGTTGAGTGACACCCGTCTGTTGTGGCTTCTTTATAAAAGAAGCTCAACTCTTGAAGTTCAAGCATTACTTCTTCACTAGTTGCCTGACCGGAGCTTCCCACCAGGTATTTTCCCCATCTTTTCCTTCTTTTTCCTTTTTTTTCTCTTTTCTTTTCTTTTTTTTTTATGTATAATTCTCTTTGCTTAGATATTATTCATATTGTATCATGTTGGCATTGTTCTTCAACAAACTGCATAAAACTCTTGGACGCCCTAAAATTTGGGAACGCTCCACCCTGGCCCTTTACTCTGGTCTGAAATTCATCCGAAGAATCAAGCTTGACACAACCTTTTTGCTGGTTACCGTTCGTTACTGGGACCCTAGGTTCTATGTCTTCAAGTTCACTTATTAGGAGTTATGCCTCCTTGTTGAACAATTTGCAGTGACAATCAGTGCGAGATTTCCTCCTGGTACCCCACCCTACATACCGAACTATCCGAGGCAGGTGGCACAAGCATTGGGAATTCTACCTTCATCTGCTGCCAAATTGGTGCCTCGAGATGCCCCTTTCTCCTTAGAGCTCCTAATTAATGCACTGGATGACTTCTCAGACATCCCCACTTATCACATCGAGGTCATTTTGCTACTCTGGTTGGCACGTTACCTGACGGTGACCTCAAATGGGCTGACCAGTGACTATTGTCTATTTAACGTCGTTGAGGGTATACTAGGTTGACTAACCCCATTCCCACTGATCTTAGCTGAGATGTTACTTGAACTAGACGCTGTTTGTCTGACCCCATTCCTACTGATCTTAGCTGAGGTGCTACTCGGACTGGATGCTGCCCGTACTGACCCTACTGCTCTTTTGACTGGAAGCCCCTTATTACTCTAGGTGATCAATGTCATTATTTTGAAGGTAGTACGCCCCTCATGGGTCATACTAGCTTTTCTTAGAGGGAAATATGTCCTTTTGGATTTTCACATGCCCTATGCCTAACTTTTGCTTGGAACAGACCTAACTTATCCAGCGACTCTTTTTTTTAGGTCTGGTTATAGGAGAAGCTGAAGTTACTATCAGATCCTCCATCCAAAATGATCAGCACATACTCACTGAGACATTTTCATCGTAGGCAGCGGCTTTCGATTTCAATTCCATTCCCGAAGGTGCAGCATGGTTGGCAACTATGGTAGATGGTGACATCATCTTCATATGTCCATGGTTGGCACTAGAGTCAGTAGTCTAGGGCAGTCCGTCTGGCTGCATACACTACGCGGGTTATATAAAGCCACTTTTTATATTGCAGCCCGATGTGCTCGACAGTTTAGGGAGCAACAGGATGTAGTCAGATACCTATTATCTTTTCAGGGTGGAGTCTTGTTTACTGCCTTTGTATGTGGATATCACAGTCTTTAGGTGCAGTTACCTGTAAAAATCATCATTCCGAAGGTTGAAAATTGTGACTTTATCACTTCGATTGAGTATAAGAGGTGGGTTGCCAGCCCTGCCATTGATAATAGGGCGCGATGGCTGAAGCACCGTACCAGCGAGGATTGTAATGCTTCAATTTTTATCCTAGTAGTTTTGAGCATGTTCAGGAATATATTCATGGGTAAATGAGCATAATGGTGTTTATAAGTTAAGACATAATGGGAATTAGTTTGTTTGACTGGGAATTAATCTAATTGAAGAAGTTAATTTAGTAATTTCACAAATGAGGACTTAATTGCATAAGTATGTGGACTTGATTGCATCAATTTAATTAATTTGGTATGCTAATGTATGATTAGTATAAATTAAGAGTTCAATGTAGGAAATCAAGAAAGAAAAAGGACTAATGAGGAAAATGAAAAGTATGCACCAATCACAAACTCATACATACCTAAGTCTAGAATAGTGAAAACTCCTCTTCATGGCTTTATAAGCCATGAAGGTCGGCTGCTAAAGGGGAAAAAATAGCTAGCTGACCTCCCTCATAAAGGCAACCCTCATCCATGTTTTTAACACTAAAAATGTGATTAAAAATGGTTCCAAGTGGAATTTAAGCTAGAGATTTGGTTATTGGAGTGAATTTATCTAGACACGGTAAGAACAAGTCACTATTCATCATCTTCTTCCTTTTTACTTGATAAAGTGCAAGTTTGATATTTGTGAAGTTAATGTGTTTTGCTATTTGAACTTGAAGAAGAAGCAGCTAGAGGAGAGAAAAAGGAGAAAGAAGAAGAAATAAGGTGAAAGAGCGAAAGGAATGAGTGATCTTGAGGTTTGGGAATCTTTCTCCCCTTTTTGGTGTAATTCGTGTAGAATTGAGTAATTGATGTGATTATATGCTTGTAGATATTACTAAAGATGTATAAGAGTTAATTGGATGTCAAATAATAATTTTGGAAGTGTTGTATGTGAAAGGAATGAGTTTGAATTCCCTATTTGGGTTGGAAATCATAAAACAGGGTATTGGCGTGTGTTTTTCCAAAAAAGCACAACTGTGTTTTAATGTAACAGTGCACTTTTGTTGAGTTACATGGCGATTAGAGAATCCTTATTGCCATGTGATCATGCCAGACCTGAGGGACTGTAATGTTCTATCGATCCACACGGCATGCAAGAATATCCTTATCGCTGTATAAATGCATTATGTTCGACAACATTTGAACCTTGGCATCCTACACGGTGGTTTGGACATTTTTGCACAACGCGTGGCATGTCACATGATGGTCAGGAGTATCCTTACAGCCGTGTAAAAGCATTATGTTTGAAAATGTTCAAATTCCAGCATCCCACACGGCGGTTAGGATCTTCTACCTACAGTGTGGAGTCTCTTACACGGCTGTCAGGATTGTTCTTACTGCTGTGTAAAAGAATTATGTTTGACAAGGCCCAAAATCCAGTATTTCACACGGCAGACAGGTTTTCATTACCGCCGTGTTACCCCCTATTTTCTAGAATTTATTTGTAAATTATGCTATCAAATGGCTTTTAAATCGAACCAAGTTAAATATAATTATTATTTAATAATAATAAATGATATTTACTATGCTTTTGTACCGTTTTGTGAGTTGTCCATATGAGGAATGCTTGTGTTATACAAATCTTTACTTAATGCCATGACATGATAAACATACAAAGTGATTAAAATCCGGTATATGATCTCCTGCCAGCATTAGATTGGGATTGTGGATAGATAGGCACGTTTATAGGGACTTTGATCGCTGCAGCCCCCCATTATATCCTATAGACCCTGTTTGGGTCATCATTCACTGCAAAAGAGATAATAATATAAAGAAAATGTATTGTGCCTTCGGATACCGCTGTTCTGTACCTCCGGGTACCCTTGTTCAGTATTTTTCCTGGTATCCACTTCCTTAGGAATAATGCAGGCAATTTATGTTATTATTACATGGTGATATGAAATGTACTTACTATAGATATATGGTTACTCTCTATCCTACTCATGTTGAGATCATGGCTATGCAATATGTATCTATTTATGATCTATGTTTGTGCATTCATTATGTGTGTGCGTAGGTTTGACGACTACTGTGAGTAGTTACCCATTTCATACTAATTGCCCACTAAGCTTTACGCTTAGCATGGGTGTTCTATCCATGTAGGTACCGAAGATAAAGTTATCACCAAGGACATCTCGCGTTAGCCAAGGCCAACACACCTGTAGAAGAACCTTCATGTAGGGTTTACTTTTGTCATAATTTTTGTATTGAGTATCTTTTAGCTTGTAATTATATATTTCAATACTGTATCCAAACATGTATATTACTAAAATATCTTTTAGTAATGTAAATTAATATGACTTCTGATAAGGCTATTCGTTTAATGTAAAGAAATAATGAAATTTTATACTTCTAGCTATTGGATTTGTGCTTTATTCTGCTACACTCACTTATTTTCTGAAAGGGGTATAAGGGGTGTTACATTTATTGGTATCAGAGCCTAGGTTTAGGCAATTCTGGTCAACTAGTAGAACCTTATTGTGCATTTATAAGATTATGTTGGCCTAATGTGGATGTCTTTATTTCCTTATAGTGTTTATAATGGATTCATCCCGGGATACTGATAAAGGAGCTGCTGAAAGTGTTAATCCTGGGGATCAAGATTTATCGATTTTAGGTCCTGGTGTTTATAATGGATTCATCCCAGGATACTGATGAAGGAACTGCTGAAAGTGTTAATCCTGGGGATCGAGATCTATTGATTTTGGGTCCTAGTGTGCCACCAAGAGAGGACCAAGATGTACTTGTCATTCCAACTAAAGCCTTGCTTAAAATTTCACAAGATATGGCACATGTTTTAGATAGGATGACAGCTTCTAAAGCTCCAATTGATGTGGTTAGGAAACATGGGGTTGAAGAAATTAATGGTGTGAGTTTAGAGGAATTTGATAAAGCCGAGTATTGGCTTGAGAAGTTGCAAAGAGTGTTTGAGGAAGTGAGATGTCCTCCTGAGCAGCTGGTTAATTTTGCGGTTTCCCTTTTGCAAGGTGCTTCTTATGATTGGTGGAAGTTAGTCTGATGCTATCCACAGTACCCAAATCCACTTACTTGGGACTTCTTTATGCAAGAATTTAAGAGTAAATATATATTTAAAGCTTACGGGGAGGCAAAATGGAAATAGTTTTTAACGGCAAAATGGAAATAGTTTTTAACTTTGAGGCAATGGAACTTATCTGTATCAGAGTATGAAAAAAAATTCAGCTGCCTTAGAAAATATGCTCCATAACCCGTTCTCACTGAATCATTCCGATGTATATAGTTTGAAGATGGTTTAAATGACTCCATTAGGAGATATATAGAGGTTACTACCTCTTTGTAACCAGTGAATTTTTATCAATTAGTGAAAGCTGCTATGAAAGTTAAAAGATCAGAGATAATCAGTCGGGAAAGGAGTCCGAGGAGGAATTACTCCAGGGGTGGTTCCTTTTAAGGTAAAAAAGCCAGAGAGTCTCAAGCTGAATCAGTGTAGAGTTCTGCTACGAGAGGAAGAAGGCAAGGAACTCCTGCGGCCTCAGGTACCAGTAACGGTTCTTCACCTGGATAGGGTAATGCACTTGAGTGCCCACATTGAAAAAAACATCATTTTAGTACTTGTAGAAAACGAACAGGAGGATGCTTTCGATGTAGGGGCATGGATCATTTCTTGGAAAATTGTCCTAAAGAGCCAGGAACCGTTAAAGATCAACAAGGAAGTGATAAAAAAGGATCGAATACACCTCTAGCAGCTCATGATAGAGGTAGAGGTCCAAGTGATTCAGGACAGAAAAGAGGAGGCATAGCATCTAAAACGGTAGACCGACCTCCTATTACCGCTCCAACGTGAGCTTATGCCATGAAAGCTCAAAAGGACCAGGATACACCTGAATGATAGTGGGTACTTTCTTTCTCTATAATACAGAGATGCATGCCTTGATAGATCCTGGCTCTACTCATTCATATATATGCACTGAGAACATGTTTGATAGAATGTTATTGGTAGATCAATTAGACTATGATATTCATGTGATAAGTCCTTTAGGTTATAGTGTTAATGTTAACCAAATGTACAAAAATTGTCCCATAGTAATCCAGGATAGAAATTCTCTGCTAATCTAATTGCCCTACCCTTTCATGAGTTTGATTTGATATTGGGAATGGATTGGTTGTCAAAGTATTGGGCCATTATTGATTGTGGTAAGAAAGTAGTTGTACTCCATTGTCCTTACTAGTCCAGTGTGATAGTGCATGGCTTTTGGTCTAGCCTAATGTCTAGTGTGATTTCGGCTATGCAAGCTTGTTGATGTCTTAGAAAAGGGTGTAAAGCTTTTCTGGCATTAGTGCTTGAATCGAAATGGAATAAAGTTATATTGGAGAATGTACCAGTAGTTAAAGGATTCCCAGATGTGTTTCTCGAGGAGTTACCCGGACTTCCTCCTGAACGAGAAGTAGATTTGTCGATTGAGATCTTATCTGGGATAGGTCCTATCTCCAGGGCACCCTACAGGATGGCTCCAACCAGGGGCATAGCCAAAAAATTAATACAGTGGGGTAAAAAAAAATAAAAATAAATTATTTATATATTTTAGTGGGGTCAATTTCAAAAAAGATTAATATTATAAGGATATTTTTTAATTTTTTATTGCGGTCAATTTTAAAAAAAATAAAATTAAAAGGTTTTTTTAAATTTTTTTAGTTGAGTGGGGTCAATTGACCCTACTCAACTAGGGGCAGCTACGCCCCTGGCTCTAACTATATTAAAAGAATTAAAAGTTCCATTCCAGGAGCTCCTGGATAAAGGGTTTATTAGGCCCAGTGTTGCTCCTTGGCGTGCACCGATCTTATTTGTGAAAAGAAGGATGGTACTCTATGGATGTGTATCGACTACCTGCAAATCAACAAGGTGACTATAAAGAATAAGTATCCCTTACTCTAAATAAAAGATCTTTTTGATCAATTAAAGGGGGCCGGTGTCTTTTTTAAGATTGATTTGAGATCGGGGATATTATCAACTTTGGGTAAAAGATGAAGATGGCCCCAAAACTACATTTAGGACCCGATATGGTGATTATGAGTGTTTATTAATGCCATTTGGGTTGACTAATGCACCCGCAACATTTATGGACTTGATCAATCAAATATTCCGACCTTATCTCAACAAGTTTGTAGTTCTGTTTATTTATGATATCTTGGTATGTTCCAAGAATCAACAGGAACACGAACAATATCTACGGATTGTGTTACAGACTTTGCAAAAAAAAAAAGCTCTATGCTAAGTTGAGTAAATATGATTTTTGGCTTAGGGAAGTTTCATTCCTGGGCTATATTGTATCTGCTAAAGGTATAAGAGTCAATCCTGTGAAGATTGAAGCTATTGTGAACTGGAGATCACCTCGGAGTGTGCCGAAAGTAAGAAGTTTCTTGGGGCTAGCAGGTTATTATAGGTGATTCGTAAAGGGGTTTTCTATAATAGCTTCTCCCCTTACTAGATTGCTTCGAAAGGGGGTAAAGGTTGAATGAACTGATAAATGCCAAGCCAGTTTTGAGTAGTTGAAAATGATGCTCATAGAAGCACCAGTATTGACACAACCTACTCTGGGTAAGGAATATGTGATGTTGAGTGATGCTTCGAGGAATGGTCTGGGATGTGTACTGATGCAAGATGGTAAGGTAGTGGTATATGTATCAAGACAATTAAAACAGCATGAATGGAATGATCCCACCCATGACCTGGAATTAGCTGCTGTAGTTTTTGCTTTAAAGATATAGCGACACTAGTTGTATGGGGAGAAAAGCATAATTTATATGGATCACAAGAGCCTCAAATACTTATTGACACAAAAAGAACTTAACTTGAGGCAGCGACGATGGCTTGAGTTATTCAAAGATTATGATTGTATTATTGACTACCATCCCGGAAAGGCAAATGTGGTAGTTGATGCTTTAAGCCGAAAGACGATTTCTGCCTTGTCATTGTAGCACAGTAGATGGAAATTTGCACTTGATGGAGATTTTTTAGCTCAATTAAAAGCTAAACCTGGATTGAAACAGTTGATAGTTGATGCTCGGAAAGATAATGCCAGGCTGTAACAAATTATGCAATCAGTCGAGAATGGATACAAGACTGACTATTCAATAAAATATGATGGAAGCATATATTATAAGAACAGGTTATGTGTATCAGCCGACCATGAGTTAAAGAAGAAATTGCTACATGAAGCTCACAATATGGTATTCACTATACATCCCGGAGGTAACAAGATGTACCAAGATTTGAAATAGGTTTATTGATGGCTAAGGATGAAAAAGGACGTAGCTAAATATGTGTCAGAATGTCTAACTTGTCAATAGGTGAAAGCAGAACATCAAGTGCTATCGGGTTTATTGAACCTTGTCCAAATTTCGCAATGGAAATGGGATAGCATTACCATGGACTTTGTGATTGGCCTTCCCCTTACATAAAAGAAACATGATTCGGTTTCGGTGGTTGTTGATAGACTTACTAAATCAGCTCACTTCTTACCGGTTCGAGTTGATTATCCCATAAAGCGATTTGCTTAGTTATACGTAAATGAGATTGTTCTGTAATATGGTATACCGCAGTCTATTATATCAGATTGAGACCCTTGATTTACATCCAAATTTTGGAAAGAACTGCGGTCAGCTTTGGATGCTCAACTTCACTTCAGCACAGCATTCCATCCACAAACTGATGGGCAATCAGAAAGAGTGATCTAGATTCTGGAAGACATGCTATGGGGATGTGTATTAGATTTTTCTAGCAGTTGGGATAGGTACATTCTATTGATGTAATTTGCTTATAACAACAGTTTTCAGTCAAGTATTAGCATGGCTCTATATGAAGCATTATACAGCAAAAAATGCAGAACTTTAGTATGCTGGACTGAATTGAATGAACATAAAGTGATTGGACTAGACATTGTGAAGGATACAGAAGAGAAAGTTCAGATCATGTAGCAATGACTAAAAACTACCAGTGATTGACAAAAATCATATGCTGACTTAAAGAGAGAGGATATTGAGTATGAAGTTGGGGATAAAGTATTCCTAAAAGTATCTGGATGGTGCAAGGTACTACGGTTTGGAAAGAAAGGAAAACTTAGTCCATAGTTCATTAGTCCATATGAAGTCCTGGAAAGAATCAGCCCAATGGCATACCATTTGGTTCTTCCACCAAATTTGGCTAAGCTTTATGATGTGTTTCATGTATCTATGCTTTGAAGGTACCGTTTAGATGAGTCATATATTCTTCCCGTACAATATATACGGGTTCAACCAGATTTTTCATACGACAAAGAGCCTAAAGTTATTCTAGTCTAAGAAGTAAGACAATTTCGGAATAAATAAATTCCCCTAGTAAAAGTACTTTGCTAGCACCATTTTATGGAAGAAGCAACTTGGGAGCCAGAAGCTACAATGAAAGCTCAGTACCCCCCAGTTATTTAATACAGGTATGAATTTCGAGGACAAAATTCTTTTAAGGGGGAGAGAATTGTAATGCCCTAATTTGCACCCTAGTAGTTTAGAGCATGTTCGGGAATATATTCAAGCCTAAATGAGTATAATGGTGTTTATAAGTTAAGAAATAATGGGAATTAATTTGTTTGACTAGAAATTAATCTAATTGAAGAAGTTAATTTAGTAATTTCACAAATGAGGACTTAATTGCATAAGCATATGGATTTGATTATATTAATTTAATTAATTTGGTATGCTAATGTATGATTAGTATAAATTAAGAGTTCAATGTAGGAAATCAAGAAAGAAAAATGACTAATGAGGAAAATGAAAAGTATGCACCAATCACAAACTCACACATGCCCAAGTCTAGAATAGTGAAGACTTATCTTCATGGCTTTATAAGCCATGAAGGTCAGCTGCTAAGGTAGAGAAAATAGCTAGCTGACCTCCCTCACCAAGGCAGCCCTCTTCCATGTTTTTGACACCAAAAATTTGATTAAAAGTGGTTCCAAGTTGAATTTAAGTTAAAGATTTGGTTATTGGAGTGAATTTATCTAAACAAGGTAAGAACAAGTCACTATTCATCATCTTTTTCCTTTTTACTTGATAAAGTGCAAGTGTGACGCGCGCCGGATCCCCGCGGCCGCCCTCACGTGGGTGATCGGGGCAATTGTGGGTCCGTCAACAGCTTGCGATAAATCGCAAGTGCGTCTATGTTGGGCAACAAGGAGGTTTCATGGACTCGCCACCCAATAGAATATTGGAAAAGTTTCTCTCGCCTCGGAGAGCCTAAGACTTGCGCATTTTATCCATATTGGGCCATGAGGCTTAGGATTAACGTCTAAGTCTTGTGACACAAGAAGTATCTTGGAGGATAACCTCTAACCTCTTGAGCCCAAAGACCAGAGCAGGGTTCGGGACTTCTCATTTATTTATACCTTGATTAATATCATAATTAAGTTTTGAATTCATTGTTTCATCAACGTTCCACACAATGCAATTTTAATTTAAAGGCGCAACCATTCATATCAAAAGCGGTAAATGTAAGCAAAATCCAAAATAAAGCATTCAAAAACAAATTACAATAACACTAGGAGCGGAATACAACTCCCATTTATAAAAGTGAAACACATGCATAAAACGGGTTATTCATTAATAGTGAGAACATTGGTCCTCGCATGCATATTTATTATGAAACAATTTTGATGTGATGATTTATTTGGGTATGAAAAACTAGGACATTGGTCCCCTTTTATTTAGAAAAAAAATGCCAAGTTAATTAATAAAAATATTTTTGTGATTTTCTTTCTAACGAGCCTAAATAAAGAATTTTACAAGAAAATTATATGAAAAATTAAATAAAATATTACAAATAAAGAAAATAAATAAACCAAACGAGCCTTTTTTGGACCTCCCGATGTGCTCGCAAAAACGCCCAAGTGAAAAAATGAGTTTAGACATAAAAACAAAATACAAATAAAATAATGTTAGTGATTAAATCAATTAAACATACAAAATAATGAATAACAAATTAAAATAAAATAAGGTGATATGAAAAAAAATGATAATGGAATCAAAAATATTAACAAACCAAAATAAAATGAGAAACATGGATTATATATGATAAATGATTGAATGATGTGATGAAAATAAAATAAAACTTGTTAATTAATTAGTACATGAAAATATACACATGATGAAAATAATGATGATATGTGAAAAATAATGAATGAATAAATAAACAAATGATAATAAAATCATGTAACAATGATAAAATTAGTAAACAAAGGAATGATGAAAATAATAATGATATATAACAAGGTTAATTGATGTGTTCATGATTAATACAAACCATTTACATGGCAAAAAGATTAGTTTAAATTAATTAATTATTTGCATGTTAAAAATAATGAGGAATCAAAATAAATTATTTACATGTTAGGAATTAAAAAGACAATATTCACGTGAATAAAAATCAAATCACATATAAACAATTAAATAGAACGAATATAAAATCAATACAACAAATGAATAGATGAAAATAATAAATAAATTAATAAAAACAATAAAATATATATGAATAAATTAAATAAAAATAAAATAAAATAGAAATGGAGCCAAGAATATTTACCCTCAGAATATTGGATTTGATGAAGGAAAAGTGATGATTTTCCGGAAAATTGCTTGAAAGAATAATCAATAAAATTAATTCTCTTTGTTTATGAAGAAAAACAAAGGAATTGATTTGTATGCTGAAAATTAAAAAGAAATTGATGTCAAAATGATGATTAATTTCTTGTGTTTATGGAGCAAAAACAAAGAAATTAATTGGAATAATTAACAATTGAAAATTGACCTTTCAATTTCAATTAAACCTTATTAATTAAAAAGAGAAAATCTGAAATTTTGAAGAGAAATCAAAGAGGAAGAGAAATGCTGGAAATTCTGATGTAAAAAAAATAGTGGAGGCCCCCTTTTGATTTTTCATCATAAAGTATTTAAAAGATAAAAAGGTTGCCCTAATTTAATTATGGGAAACAATTCTAATTTTATTCAAATTCCTTTATTTTTGGGGATAAAATCAAGTTTTATTAATTAATAATCTATAAAAAATATTTTGGAATTTTATTTGAAGTCAAAAACCCTTAATTTTGGGATAAAAACGGATTTTTGGGTGAAAAAATCGGAAAAAGGCTGAAAAAATGGAAAATAGGGTAATAGACCCTATACCGACGGCCAGGGAGCCGTCGCTAGAGGGACGCCGCCCGTCGCTATAGAGCGACGGGGACTCACGCGGCGACCAGGCGGGCTTCCGCGCGAAATCCGCGCGCTGGCGCTCGCGCACGAGCGCTCCGTGCGGCGCTCAGCGTGCGCGATGCTGCGCGCGCCTTTAGCGACGCGCAGCATCGGCGACGCTGAGCGTCGCCTTTGCGTCCGCAATGCGATGGGCGCACGGGCGCTGGGCGCCCACGAGCCGGGCGCCCACGCGCCTGCGAGCTGGGCGCCAGCGCGCTGCCGCGCCCGACACTCGCGATCCGATTTTTTTTTATTTTTTTTTTCATTTTTAAATTATAAATTGACTAAAAACACTATAATTTTAAGCCCCCACTTTTCAAAATTAATTTTTTAAATATTTTTTATTATTTTTTAATTTTTCACTCTAAAATGCAAATTTGACGAGAAAATCATCACTTTTAACCTTTTAAGCCTGTGAAGGCAATTATCATCATTGGGTAATCCTGATCAAGGCTACTCGGGACCCGGTGTCTACAGTTGCCCCCAATTTTGGAGAGGCTAGTGCATGGGTGCCTAGGTGAGCCAAAATTCAGGAAAAGGAAAGAAACGCGTACCTGACGCGGCAATCTTCCTACTGGATGGAGTTATGATGATAGCTGTTGCTGTCTTTTGGTTGTAACAGGTAATGCCGTGGTCGTGCTAACCTCTTGTGGGTAGTGCCGCCATCGTGCTAACCTATGTGAATTGGTAGTGCCGTGGTCGTGCTAACCTCTTGTGGGTTGTGCCGCCATCGTGCTAACCGTTGTGAATTTTGGTAGTGCCGTGGTCGTGCCAACCTCTTGTGGGTTGTGCCGCCATTGTGCTAACCGCTGTGAATTTTGGTAGTGCCGTGGTCGTGCCAACCTCTTGTGGGTTGTGCCGCCATCGTGCTAACTGCTGTGAATTTTGGTAGTGCCGTGGTCGTGCCAACCTCTTGTGGGTTGTGCCGCCATCGTGCTAACCGCTGTAAATTTGGTACTGTGCTCCTTTAGATGTTTGGACTGGTGTCGTCACTCGGCTTTTGTTGGTGTTCCCCGCCGATTTCTCCTGCAAGATTGTATGCATAGGAATATACAAGAAATCACATGTGCATGATATGGAATGCAAATGCTTGCAACAATGTATAGCCTGTGCCCTAGGTGGTCCATGGTTCGCTGAGGTTGTAGCCTTCCTACTCTACAATGCCCCCTGAAACCTGAGGATCGTCGACAAGTTTTCTGAAAGAGACGTCCGGTATATATCCTTGCCCCCCCTGGTCAATGATCATTTACCCGGGATTCTGTTTCATGTTCTGTATTGTAAGTTACTTGATTGAAAGAAGATCATCTGAAGTAACGCCGCCTTATCGCTCTAGGCATTGAACGTCATTGTTTTAAAGGTAGTGCGTCCCTTGTGGATTTTCACACTAGCTTTTCTTTGCGGGAAATGCGTCCCTTATGGGATTTTCACACAACCCTTTGCCTAACTTTTGCCTGGAATGGACCCAACCCAATCCAGCGGCTTTTGTTTATTTTATATTTATATTTTTTTGTTTGTAGGGCAGACTGGCTATTTCCAGGTTTTCACCCTACCCTTTGGCCTAACTTTTGCTTAGAGAGCCAGTTACGGTTTTCATCTCTAACGGCCTTCTTTGTTTTGTTTTGTTTTGTTTTGTTTTTTTTTTTTTTTGGTTATCACCAAAGCTTCTGTTAAGAGCAAATAGCACATATCCAATGAAGGGACTGAGCAATAATCATTAGATGAACAATTGGTATATTTCTTTTTAAGACAGAACTGAAAGATCAATGAAAATGTATTCTTTTATTCATTGCAAAATTGTGTACATTTCTATATGATTTCATCATACATGATTTTCATTTGACAAGAATTCAAAAGCATATGACTACACCTAATCTCGGAGTGGGTTTTGTCAGCATCAAACTCCTGTTATTAATCGGCCCTCTCAGGTTTTCTCGATTAAATATTTTCTCTGATGCCTCTAATTTTTGCACAGGATGCCTTTTTTCGGTTTTCACCCTGTCGAGGCGCCCAATTTTAGCACAGCCGCCTCTTTTCGGTTTTCGACTTGCAGGGCATTTTATTCTCTTCTTTTTATTTTGGTCTTTAGCCGTGGAACCTTTTGACTCTGTCGACATTGATCGGTTCTTTGAATTCGTTCCCATCACTATCCGACAAGATTGCAGCTCCCTTGGACAGCAGCTTCTTAAGGATATACGGCCCTTCCCAGGTAGGTCTGAATTTCCCTCTAATATCTGGTATGCCTGGCCTCATCTGCTTGAACACCAAGTCCCCTTCTTTCAACGGATGCTTTCTCACCTTCTTTCCGAAAGTCCTTGCCAATCTCTTCTGGTAAATCTGATTATGATAATAAGCTTTCAGCCTACTCTCATCCAGTAAATTCAAGTGCTGTAGCCTCTGCTGCGCCCATTCGGCCTCCGGAATTTGGGCTTCCATGACCACCCTTAGCGATTTAAGCTCTATCTCTACCGGCAACACTGCTTCTGTTCCGTATACCAGGGAAAATGGTGTAGTGTCTGTAGACGTCCTCACCGTCGTTCTGTATCCCCACAGGGCAAAGGGTAACTTTTCAGCCCAGTCCTTGTAAGTTTGGACTATCTTGGACAGGATCTTCTTTATATTCTTATTCGCGGCCTCTACTGCCCCATTCGCTTGCGGTCGGTAGGGAGAGGATTTATGATGCTTGACACCATACTTCTCGAGAAGTTTTCTGGTTTCTCCCATGAACTGCACCCCATTGTCAGACACTATGTGATGAGGGAGGCCATACCTGCAGATCAAATTCCTCTCTATGAACTTGGCCATGTCCCTTGCGTCAATCTTCTTGAAGGATTCTGCCTCGACCCATTTGGTAAAATAGTCGATTGCAACTATGATGTATCTGTGCCCATTGGACGCCGTGGGGTGGATTTCGCCTATGATGTCTATTCCCCATGCTGCAAATGGCCATGGAGATGTTAAGTTATGTAACTCTGAAACTGGCACATGCCTCAAATTCGCGTACTGTTGGCATAACTGGCATTGCTTCACAAATTTTGAACAATCTGTATCCATTGTGAGCCAATAAAACCCTTGGCGCATGATCTTCTTTGCTAAGGCTAAGCCATTCATGTGAGCTCCACAAACCCCGGCGTGAACCTCTTCCATAAGTCTTTTAGCTTCTTTCTCTGCCAGACATCTTAACTGGATACCATCAGCTTGCCTTTTATACAAAGTGCCATTAACACTGATGAATTGAGTGGATAACTTCCTGATCATTCTTTGGTCCTTCTCAGTGGCTTCCTCTGGAAAGACTGATCTCTTTAAATAATTCTGAATGTTATAATACCATGGATTTCCATCAATGGCCTCAATGTCCATCACCTGTTCAGCTTCAAAGCAAGGTCTTTCCGAACTATAAATCAGCACGGGTTTCATCGCAACTCCTGTTGGGTTATCCCACATAGACACTAATGTTGCTAGAGCATCAGCTAACTGATTTTCGTCTCTGGGGATGAAGTGGAAAGTGCAAATCTCGAACTGGCTGCTCAACGTTCTCAAGTGCTTTACATAAGGCAACAACCTTTCTTCCTTGACTGACCACTCCCTTCTGATCTGATGAATTACCAAGGAAGAATCTCCAAATACTTCTGCGGTCTCTGCCCCCAGAGCGAGTAATGCTTCCAATCCAAAGATGCAAGCTTCATATTCTGCTTCATTATTGGTAGCCTTATACCTCAGCTTCTTAGCTAATGGTAGTCTTTCACCATCTGGGGTCGTAAGAATAACTCCTACGCCTGCTCCCTTATTATTGACTGCTCCATCAAAGAATAATTGCCACCCTTGCACTGCTATGGCCGTAACATCTTCATCTGGGAAGTTGTATTCAAACTGATCTCCCTCAATAGGATGCTCGGCTAAGAATTCTGCTACCGCTCTTCCCTTAATGGTTTTCTTGGTTATGTACTCAATATCAAATTCCTGCAACAGCAGTAACCATCTTCCCATCTTCCCTAGTAGAGAGGGTGCTTCTTGGAGGTATCTAAGCGGATTATGTTTGGCAACCGTTTGTACCTTGAAGGAATGAAAGTAGTGCCGCAACTTCTTAGAAGCCCACATAACTGCTAAACAAATCTTTTCTACCTCTACATATTTGGCTTCGTACGGCAGGAATTTCTTGCTAAGATAATAAACTGCAAACTCCACACCAAAATCGTCCTCTTGAGACATCATAGCACCCACTGAGTTATCTTCCGCAGCCAGGTACAGGATTAGTGGTTTGGCACGGCGTGGTGGTCTTAGTACCGGAGGATTTAGCAGATAGTCCTTAATGGTGTCAAAGGCCAGTTGACAGTCATTGTTCCATATCACCGGCTGATTCTTCCTAAGAAGCTTGAAAATAGGCTCACATACTGAAGTTAGCTTGGCAATAAATCGGCTGATGTACTGAAGCTTTCCTAAGAAACTTCTGACGTCCTTCTCCTTCTTGGGCACTGGCATCTCTCTTATGGCTTTGACTTTATCGGGATCTACCTCGATTCCCCTCTGGCTTACTACATGGCCTAACAACTTTCCTGATGTAACTCCAAAAAGGCACTTCTTGGGATTGAGGCGCAAATCGTACTTGCTAATTCTTTGAAAGAACTTTTCTAAAGCCTCAAAGTGACCTTCCCTGGTAGCCGACTTAATCATCATGTCATCAACGTACACCTCCACTTCTTTGTGGATTAAGTCATTGAGAACCTTGGTCGCCATCCTCTGATAAGTCGCTCCTGCATTTTTCAACCCAAAAGGCATAACTCGGTAGGCATATGTCCCCCACTCGGTGATAAAGGCTGTCTTGATCCGGTCCACTATCTTGTTAAGAATTTGATTGTACCCTGCGCATCCATCCACAAAGCTATACATCATGCAAGCAGCAGCACTATCTACTAGCACATCAATATGAGGAAGAGGGAAATCATCTTTCGGACAGGCCTTGTTCAGGTCTCGATAGTCAACGCATACTCGAACCTTACCGTCCTTCTTAGCTACAGGAACCACATTAGCTAACCATGTTGGGTATTGAACCTCTATCAGGAACTTAGCGTCAATCTGCTTGTGGATCTCCTCTTTCACTTTTTGTGCCCACTCTGGCCTAAGCCTCCGAAGCTTTTGCTTGACTGGTTTAAACTCTGGGTAAGTTGGGATGGCATGTTCGGCAACATCTTGATCTATTCCCGGCATATCCTCATAGGTCCAGGCAAAGACTTTTTCATATTTTTTTAATATTCTCTCAAATTTTATTCTCTCTTCAGGAGTTATGTCTGATGCTAGCAAAATTTCCTTTGGATTTTCCAAAGTTCCGAGATTAAATGTGGTTGTACCAGTTGAATTGATATCAAAAATGAATGCATCATGCTTATGATCATGCGAAATGAAATCATCAGAAACATCACACAAGTAAGCAAAGTTATTCATCTCATTAACATAATCAGAAACATTAACATTGTCCTCAAAGAGTTCTGGTATAAAAAGAGAATTTAAATGATTATCAACTTCAGTCAACGCCGATGCTGCAGCTGACTGTGCTTTGGCTTCCTGGCTTGGTGAAATCTTGAGATCTTCACTCTTCGGCTCTGGTTCCACTATCTTCTCCTTTCCCTTAAGTCTGGTGGCTAATAGCTTATCAGTTACAATCTCTTCGGATTCACCTCTATCCCAGATGCTGCATTGGGTCATAATCTCCTCATCCCAAAAGTTCTCTACAGCTTTAACAACTCCGATTTCCCAATCAAAGACATCATTGAAAATTTCAAAACCCGGGGTAATCTTCCCATCTACCCACTGCGACTCTTCTTCTCCGGTGTAAGCACAAACCGATGATGATGGCACAAAGCTCTCTGAAATATGGGGAATCTTCCCTGACACTTTCTTCTTACCATACTTTCCTTGGTAGCCTAATCCCTTTCGATCTTTCTGACCATGTGTAGTGATAGCATCCTGCAGTCCTTGTGACTCTTTTCCCAAACCAGCCCCTGGGAGAAAGTGCATCTTTTTCAGCATATTCACCACTTGAGGGCTACCTTCTAAGCTTTGCTCTTCTCCGATCACTGATACATGAAAGCCACTGAATGGCTGATTAGAGATCTCCAAAGCAGACACTTGGTTCTCTCTTGCTGCTTTAATGGTCACTACCTCTCCTTCATGAGGTATCTTAATTATCTGGTGTAAGGTAGATGGCACTCCTCCTAACTTATGGAACCACGGTCTTCCAAGCAGAGCTGAGAAGTTTGCTGGGATCGGTAGAACCACAAAATCCGTCTCTGTCTCAATAGGCCCCGTCTTTACCAAAGCTTTGAAAGTTCCCAATGCTTGCCTCCTAGAATTGTCGTAGGCAGTGATGGTCAGGTCATATTTGCTTAACATACTCTCATCCATCCCGAAGGCCTGAAGCGCCACCAAAGGGCAAACATTTATTGACGACCCGTCATCAACCATGACGCAAGCGGTGTGTTTACCATTGATTTGTGCCTTGATGTACAAAGGTCGGTTGTGGCTGCGACCCTCTGTTGGTAGGTCTGCATCAGAAAAAACCAACTTCTCCCCGGATCCCCCTTTTACAAGGTCTAAAAGCTCGGATGGAGAGATTGTAGTTGCTACGGTGGATACACTCAATGCTTCAACTAACTTCTGTCGGTGAGAGGGGGACTGTCTCAAGAGGTCCCAAATAGATATCTGAGCCGTGGTCTTTTTTAGTTGCTTCACTATTGAATTTTCTTCCGGCTCCTTCTCTGCGATTGCTTGTGCTGGGTCCTGCTGTTTCTCGGCTTCTGGAATGACCCTCCCACTTCTTGTTACTGCTTCTACTCTTTCTTCTTCCTCTGAATCCCACGGATCCGTAAACTCTCCATTTTTCTCATCTTCATCCTCTCCACTCTCACTAGTGGACCAACAGTCTATTGCTGCCACGGAAACCCCTTCTCCATCCACTGTAGGGCGAGTAATAGCGACATACTCATTTCCATATAGGTCTTGCATCACATACCATTCTGATAGGCTCGATCCAATCATAAAGACTGGAGGTGGCATTGTATTATAATCGGACTTCTTCTTGCTTTCCCTCTGCTCAGGATCGGTGATCTATTTGTTGTCAATTAGATCTTGGACCCGATGTCTTAGTGTTATACAATCATCCGTCAAATGCCCGGTATGTTGGTGGAATGCGCAATATTCTTTCTCTTTGTGCCCTGGCTGTCCTTGGGTCTTGGCCGGCCTAGGTGATAGGGGCCGCAGTTTTCCTTCTTTTATTAGCCTCTTCAGTACCCATGATAAAGGCCTACCCAAGTTGGAGAAATACCTCTTATTTACCCCGGTTGCAGACACCTCGGCAGTCTTCCCAACTCTGCTACCACTGCTGGAACTTGCTGGCTTGGCTGTCCCTTGATTGCTGTATCCCTTCCTGGCATAGGACTCGCCGTTTGCCATATTGGCTAAATATTCTCCCTCTGCTTCTATGGTGATATCCTTCAGGGATTCCCAGTCTTTCAGTCCCTTCATTTTCAATCCATCTCTCAAGTAGGGGCTGGCATTTCGAATGAACAGCCGGATCTGATTAGAAGTGTCCGGTTTGCGTTTCATCTCCATAACCCGGTTTCTCCACCGAGTAAGGTACTCGTGGAAGGACTCCCCAGCCTTCTGTTGTAGCAACTCGAGATCTTTCAAAGTGACCTCCATCCGGGTACTGCAATCGTACTGCTTAAGGAACTCTTCAGTTAGCAAGTCCCAATCCTCCTTGGACCTCCTCTCAAGCCCATGGTACCAATCAATAGCAGCTCCTGTGAGACTCAAGCAAAAATACTCTATCTTTTGCTTTCTTGTCAAGGTCGTTCCCTTCATGACCAGCGAGTATTGCTTGATGTGTGCGGCAGGATCAGAGGTGCCATCAAATTTGGGAATATCCGGCATCTTAAAATTCTGGGGAATCAGGTCATCCCCATCTAGCTCTCGGTCTTCCGGGTTCATTCCTTTTCCCACGGTCATCATCCTTGCCATGGCCTCAAATCTCTCTTCCATTTTCCTCCACATTACCTCGTCCAGTTTTGGTGACTTCTCTTTAGCTACTGTATGCTCCTCTAGCTCATCTCCCCCAAACTCAGCTTCAGACCTGGGGCCCTCTCTGCGCTCAATAGGTGCAGGCACTCTTTGCTCAACAGCAGGTGGGTCAACCATTGGTTGGTTAACTGCAGCAGGACGCTCTTCTCTTACAACCCCTTGTTCAGCTGGTACTCGGATAGGGGCAGCATCAGCTTGTTGCCCAGCTATTGTGGTGGCAAGATTGCCGATCATTGCAATCATGCGGGCTTCAAATTCCTCCATTCTCTTTCCTACCTCCTCAGCAATTATTGCCCGGGTTGCATCAGACTCATTTGATGGATTAGCCATGCTTACTTCTGTTGATGATTCGAGAGAAAACCCCACACTATTTTCTGAGATTGAATCTGAACTCTGATCCAACACTAATTCTGTTAACCCCAAAAGTGGCATCCTTCTTAACCGTCCGCCGGGACCTCTAGACCACCCAGGAGAATCTATGATGGCTGAAATGCAAAAATTATTAAGATGGTGCATGATTAAAATGCAATGCATGCTCGTACTGATGCAACATAGACAAACACATGCAAGCAGATAGATCCCTCCAACCTTATATCTCCCACACACGTGGTAGTGCGGTCTCTTTCCTAGGTGGGCTTGATCCATGGATTAATGTGGAACCCAATGGACACGTATGGTGAGCGGTGAAAAATCGACAGCATAACACTCCTATACTAATGTACAAGCGAATGGATAGTGATCGTCATGTATTTAGACGTTCCATAAATTTCGACATGGCCCTACCGGGGCATGGAAGCCTTTGGCTAGGTTACCAAGCGAGATATTTGGACTCACCCAATACATGAGGATCCATACAACAAGCATGGAATTAGGGTTCATATCACCTGTGGAAAGTAGCTATGGCCATTATATGAGCTTTGGACAAGGGAGATGTTACTTTAAGGCTACCCAAGCATGGTCCCTGCATGACGGGTCTATCTCATCACGAGCATAACGACCGATCGGGTCACCATTTGATATACCATGATGGTACGAGGCTTGGGCTGGTGATTATCCTTAACACTTCCCCAAATTGAGTGAAAATGAGGAGGTGCTTCAGGAACGCACCGGGGCTAAAAGAGGGACCAAACTAGCATAGATCTAAGGCTCTAATGAGATGCAATGCAGTTTTGAAAGAAGATGAAATTTTTGAATTAAAGCTCAATTATGATTTTTAATCAAGGTACTTTCGAATCGAAGTCTCGAGTATGTCCCCAGTGGAGTCGCCACTGTGACGCGCGCCGAATCCCCGCGGCCGCCCGTTCGACATCCCGCACGTGGGCGATCGGGGCAATTGTGGGTCCGTCAACAGCTTGCGATAAATCGCAAGTGCGTCTATGTTGGGCAACAAGGAGGTTTCATGGAGTCGCCACCCAATAGAACATTGGGAAAGTTTCTCTCGCCTCGGAGAGCCTAAGACTTGCGCATTTTATCCATATTGGGCCATGAGGCCTAGGATTAACGTCTAAGTCTTGTGACACAAGAAGTATCTTGGAGGATAACCTCTAACCTCTTGAGCCCAAAGACCAGAGCAGGGTTCGGGACTTCTCATTTATTTATACCTTGATTAATATCATAATTAAGTTTTGAATTCATTGTTTCATCAACTTTCCACACAATGCAATTTTAATTTAAAGGCGCAACCATTCATATCAAAAGCGGTAAATGTAAGCAAAATCCAAAATAAAGCATTCAAAAACAAATTACAATAACACTAGGAGCGGAATACAACTCCCATTTATAAAAGTGAAACACATGCATAAAACGGGTTATTCATTAATAGTGAGAACATTGGTCCTCGCATGCATATTTATTATGAAATAATTTTGATGTGATGATTTATTTGGGTATGAAAAACTAGGACATTGGTCCCCTTTTATTTAGAAAAAAAATGCCAAGTTAATTAATAAAAATATTTTTGTGATTTTCTTTCTAACGAGCCTAAATAAAGAATTTTACAAGAAAATTATATGAAAAAATTAAATAAAATATTACAAATAAAGAAAATAAATAAACCAAACGAGCCTTTTTTGGACCTCCCGATGTGCTCGCAAAAACGCCCAAGTGAAAAAATGAGTTTAGATATAAAAACAAAATACAAATAAAATAATGTTAGTGATTAAATCAATTAAACATACAAAATAATAAATAACAAATTAAAATAAAATAAGGTGATATGAAAAAAAATGATAATGGAATAAAAAATATTAACAAACCAAAATAAAATGAGAAACATGGATTATATATGATAAATGATTGAATGATGTGATGAAAATAAAATAAAACATGTTAATTAATTAGTACATGAAAATATACACATGATGAAAATAATGATGATATGTGAAAAATAATGAATGAATAAATAAACAAATGATAATAAAATCATGTAACAATGATAAAATTAGTAAACAAAGGAATGATGAAAATAATAATGATATATAACAAGGTTAATTGATGTGTTCATGATTAATACAAACCATTTACATGGCAAAAAGATTAGTTTAAATTAATTAATTATTTGCATGTTAAAAATAATGAGGAATCAAAATAAATTATTTACATGTTAGGAATTAAAAAGACAATATTCATGTGAATAAAAATCAAATCACATATAAACAATTAAATAGAGCGAATATAAAATCAATACAACAAATGAATAGATGAAAATAATAAATAAATCAATAAAAACAATAAAATATATATGAATAAATTAAATAAAAATAAAATAAAATAGAAATGGAGCCAAGAATATTTACCCTCAGAATATTGGATTTGATGAAGGAAAAGTGATAATTTTACGGAAAATTGCTTGAAAGAATAATCAATAAAATTAATTCTCTTTGTTTATGAAGAAAAACAAAGGAATTGATTTGTATGCTGAAGATTAAAAAGAAATTGATGTCAAAATGATGATTAATTTCTTGTGTTTATGGAGCAAAAACAAAGAAATTAATTGGAATAATTAACAATTGAAAATTGACCTTTCAATTTCAATTAAACCTTATTAATTAAAAAGAGAAAATCTGAAATTTTGAAGAGAAATCAAAGAGGAAGAGAAATGCTGGAAATTCTGATGTAAAAAAAATAGTGGAGGCCCCCTTTTGATTTTTCATCATAAAGTATTTAAAAGATAAAAAGGTTGCCCTAATTTAATTATGGGAAACAATTCTAATTTTATTCAAATTCCTTTATTTTTGGGGATAAAATCAAGTTTTATTAATTAATAATCTATAAAAAATATTTTGGAATTTTATTTGAAGTCAAAAACCCTTAATTTTGGGATAAAAATGGATTTTTGGGTGAAAAAATCGAAAAAAAGGCTGAAAAAATGGAAAATAGGGTAACAGACCCTATACCGACGGCCAGGGAGCCGTCGCTAGAGGGACGCCGCCCGTCGCTATAGAGCGACGGGGACTCACGCGGCGACCAGGCGGGCTTCCGCGCTAAATCCGCGCGCTGGCGCTCGCGCATGAGCGCTCCGTGCGGCGCTCAGCGTGCGCGATGCTGCGCGCGCCTTTAGCGACGCGCAGCATCGGCGACGCTGAGCGTCGCCTTTGCGTCCGCAATGCGATGGGCGCCTGGGCGCTGGGCGCCCAGGCGCCTGCGAGCCGGGCGCCCACGCGCCTGCGAGCTGGGCGCCAGCGCGCTGCCGCGCCCGACACTCGCGATCCGATTTTATTTTATTTTTTTCATTTTTAAATTATAAATTGACTAAAAACACTATAATTTTAAGCCCCCACTTTTCAAAATTAATTTTTTAAATATTTTTTATTATTTTTTAATTTTTCACTCTAAAATGCAAATTTGACGAGAAAATCATCACTTTTAACCTTTTAAGCCTGTGAAGGCAATTATCATCATTGGGTAATCCTGATCAAGGCTACTCGGGACCCGGCGTCTACAGCAAGTGTGAAATTTATGAAGTTAATATGGTTTTGCTATTTGAACTTGAAGAAGAAGCGGTTGGGGGAGACAAAAAGGAGAAAGAATAAGAAAGAACATGAAAGAGTGAAAGGAATAAGTGATCTTGAGGTTTAGGAATCTTTCTCCCCTTTTTTGTATAATTTGTGTATAATTGAGTAATTGATGTGATTATGTGCTTGTAAATGTTGCTAGAGATGTATAAGAGTTAGTTGGATGTCAAATAATGATTTTGGAAGTGGTTGTATATGAAAGGAATGAGTTTGAATGTGCTATTTGGGTTGGAAATTGTAAAATAGGGCATTGGCGTGTGTTTTTCCAAAAAAGCACAGCTGTGCTTCGTAAAAACACAGCTGTGTTTCAATGTAACAGTGCATATTTGTTGAGTTGCACAACGGTTAGAGAATCCTTGCAGCCGTGTGATCATGCCAGACCTGAGGGATTTTAATGATCCGTCGATCCACACAGCGGGCAAGAATATCCTTACCGCCCTATAAATGCATTATGTTCAACAATATTTGAACATTGGGATCCTACATGATGGTCAGGACATTTCTGCCCACCGTGTGGCATGTCACACAGCGATCAGGAGTATCCTTACCACCGTGTAAAAGCATTCTATTTAACAATGTTTAAATTCTATCATCCCACATGGCGATCAGGATCTTCTACCCACTATATAGAGTCTCTTACATGATGCTCAGGATTGTTCTTACTGCCATGTAAAAGCATTATGTTTGTCAAGGCTCGAATTTTAGTATTTCACATGGTGGGCATGTTTTCCTTACCACCGTCTAACCCCTGTTTTCCAGAATTTATTTGTGAATTTTGCTATCAAATGGCTTTCAAATGGAACCACGTTAAATATAATGATTATTTAACAATAATAAATGATATTTACTATGCTTTTGTACTGTTCTATGAGTTGTCCATATGAGGAATGCATGTATTATGCAAATATTTACTTAATGCCATGACATAATAAACATATAAAGTGATTAAAATCCAGTATAAGCTCTCCCGCCTACTTTAGACTGGGATTGTGGATAGATAATCATGCCAATAGGGACTCTATTTGCTGCAGCCCCCGTGTTATCCTATAGACCCTGTTTGGGTCATCACTCACTGCAAAAGAGATAATAATATTATGAAAATGTATTATAACTTCGGGTACCCCTGTTCTGTACCTCTTGGTACTCATGTTCAGTATTTTTCCCATTATCCACTTCCTTAGGAATAATGCAGGCAATTTATGTTATTATTACATGCACTTTATGGTGATCTGAAATGTACTTACTATGGATATATGGTTACTCTTTATTGTGCTCATGTTGAGATCATGGCTACGCAATATGTATCTATTTATGATCTATGTTTGTGCATGGTTTTGACAACTGCTATCAGTAGTCACCCATTTCATACTAATTCCCCACTAAGCTTTACGCTTAGCGTGGGTGTTCTATCCGTGTAGGTACCGAACATAAAGTTAGCGCCAAGGACATCTCGTCTTAGCTAAGGCCAACACACCTGTAGAATAACCTTCATGAAAGGTTTACTTTTGTCATAAGTTTTGTATTGAGTATCTTTTATCTTGTAATTATATATTTTAATACTGTATCCAAACATATATATTACTAAAATATCTTTTGGTAATGTAAATTAATATGAATTATGATAAGGCTATTCGTGTAATGTAAAGAAATGATGAAATTTTGTACTTCTGACTATTGGATTTGTGCTTCATTCTGCTACACTCACTTGTTCTCCGAAAGGGGTATAAGGGGTGTTAGAAGGATAGGGAATAGCAGCAAGCAGATTACATATATTTAGTGAAGAACAATATACTACTTTAGAACTAGTCAACTTTGAGTATGCACAACAAATTGTTCTTCTTGTATTAATACATGTTTGCGTTTGAAACATGCGTATGTTTCAAGCTTGATTTTAATACACATGATCATTATTTGACAACAACTTGTGAATATAAGACCTCATTTAATCTCAAGATAGATTTTAAAAGTATCAAACTCCTGTTATCAATAAGCTCTCGCAGGTTTTCCTGATTGAACATTTTCTCTCAGCCTTTAATTTTTGTAAAGGATGCCTTTTTTTTTGTTTTCATCCAGGTAGGGCACCCAATTTTAGCAAGATCGCTATTTTTCTGGTTTTCAACCTATGGGCTCTCATTCTCTCCTTTTTATTTTAGCCTAGCCATGAAACCTCTTCAGTCTATCAATGTTGACCGGTTCTTTGAATTCATTTTCATCGCCGTCTGTTAAGATCGTCACTCTCTTTGACATAAACTTTTTCAACACAAAATGCCCTTCCCAAGTCGGTCTAAACTAACCTTGAATGTTCGGAACCCCTGGTCCCATCTGCTTGAATACCAAATCCCCTTCCTTTAAGGGATATCTCCTGAACTTTTACTCGAATGAACAAGCCAGTCTCTTCTAATAGACCTGATTGTGGTAGTAGGCTCTCATCCTACCTTCATCTAGTACATTCAACTGTGACAAGTGTTGTTATGCCCATTTCACTTCTGGTATCTTGGCTTCTAAGGCTACTTTCAAGGATTGGAGCTTAATTTCTACCGATAATACTGCTTTTGTCCCGTATACCAAGGAGAATGGTGTAGCCCCCGTTGAAGTTCTGACGGTGGTCCTATAACCCCATAGTGTGAAAGGTAGTTTTTGCGCCCAATCTTTGCAAGCTATACCATCTTAGCTAGTATTCTCTTCATGTTCTTGTTTACTGCCTTAACTGCCACATTAGCCTATGGACGGTAGGAAGAAGACTTATGGTGTTGGATGTCATACTTCTTGAGCATTTGCTTCATCTTAACTTAGAACTGCACCCCATTATTTGGCACAGCATGGTGCGGAAGCCCATATTTGCAAATCAGGTGCTGCTCAATAAATCTGGCAATCTCTCGTGCACCGAGCTTTTTAAAGGATTCGGCCTCTAACTACTTGGTAAAGTAATCGATAGCGACCACAATGAATCTATGCCCGCTAGAAGCTGTTGGATGTATCTCTCCAATGATGTCAATTCCCCACACTGCGAATGGCCATGGAGAAGTGAGGTTGCACAATTCTGAAACCTGTAGGTGTCTGAGATTGGCATACTGTTGGCACAGTTGATATCATTTGACATACTTGGAGTGATCTGTATCCATCATCAACTAGAGGAAACCTTGGCACATGTTTTTATTTGCCAAAGTGAGGCCATTCATATAGGCTTCATAGACTTCAACATGGGTCTCTTCCATAACCTTCTTAGCTTCTTTTTCATCTAGACACCTCAGCTGAATTCCATTGGCTTGCCTTTTATATAACACCTTATCTATACTAAACCAAGCGAATAGCTTATGGATCATCCTTTGGTCCTTTTCAGTGGCTTCTTCTAGGAATATTGATTTCTCTAAATAGTTTTGAACATCATAGTACCATGGTTTCCCATCATTAACCTCAACATCGATGACTCGTTTAGTTTCAAAGTATGGCTTGCTTGAACTTGAAATCAATACGGGCTTCATGACAACTCATTTCGAGTTATCCCACATAGAGACTAGGGTGGCAAGAGTATCTGCCAATTGGTTCTCATCTCGAGACATATAGCTGAAAGTGCAGACTTCGAATTGGCCACTCAACTCCTTCAAACACCTCTCATACGGCATTCTTCTTTGACAGACCATTCACCCCTGACTTGATGGATTACAAAGGAGGAGTCTCCAAAAACTTCTGCAGTCTTTCCCCCCACAACCAAAAGTGCTTCTAACCTGAATACGTAAGCTTCGTACTCAGCCTCATTATTGGTAGCCCTATATCTCAGCTTCTTGGCTAAGGGAAGTTTCTCACCTTATGGGGTTATCAGAATTACTCCCACTCTGGCTCATTTGTTATTCACTGCTCCATCTAAATGCATCTGCCACCCCTGCACTACAATAGTCGTAATGCCTTCATCAGGGAACTCAAATTTGAATTTGTCTACATCGATGGGATGATCTGCTAAGAATTTCGCTACAGCTTGGCCCTTAATGGATTTTTTAGCGATGTACTCTATGTCGAACTCCAACAGTAGTATCAACCATCTCCCCATTTTACCTAGCAAAGAAGGTGCTTCCTGAAGATACCTCAGAGGATTCTAGTTGGAGATTGCTTGTACTTTGTAAGAATGGAAATAATGTCTTAACTTCTTTGAAGCCCATATTACTGCCAGATAAATATTTTCCACCTCGACATACTTGGCTTCTTAAGGAAGCAATTTCTTACTGAGGTAGTAAATTGCAAATTCAACCCCAAATTCATCTTCTTGGGCTACCATGGCACCTATAGAGTTATTTTCTATTGATAGGAATAGGATTAGAGGTTTAATGGGCTAAGGTGGTCTTAGAACTAAGGGATGCAAAATATATTCCCTTATAGTGTCAAAGGCCTTATAAAAGTCATCGTTCCATACCACCGGTGGATTTTTCCTGAGGAACTTGAAGATCGGCTTGCAAACTGAAGCAAGCTTGGCAATAAACTGACTGATGTACTGAAGTTGGCCTAGGAAGCTTCTCACCTCTTTCTCTTTATAGGGCACTGGCATCTCTCTTATGTCCTTGACCTTATCGGGATCTATCTCGATTCCTCTGTAGTTCACCATATGACCCAACATCTTACTTTATGTCACTCCGAATATACACTTCTTAGGATTAAGGCGAAGATTGTACTTGTCAATCCTTTGAAAGAACTTCTCTAAGGCTTCGAAATGACCCCCTCAAGTAGCCGAGTTAATCATCATGTCATTAATGTATATCTCCACCTCCTTGTGAATCAAGTCATCCAAGATTTTGGTGGCCATTCTTTGATAAATTATTCTAGCATTCTTCAATATAAAAGGCATCATTTGGTAAGAAAATGTCCCTCATTTAGTGATGAAAGCTATCTTAATGCGGTCCACAATCCTGTTAAGAATATGATTGTACCCAGCTACCCATCCACAAAATTGTACATCGCACAAGCTACTGTACTATCTACTAGAACATTGATGTGGGGCAATGGGAAATCATCTTTTCGGCAAGCCTTATTCAAATCTCAATAGTCTACACACACTCGAACTCTCCCATCCTTTTGGGCTGCAGGGACTACATCGGCTAACCATGTTGGGTATTGAACCTCCACTAAGAACTTAGCCTCAATCTGTTTGTACACCTCCTCTTTTACCTTTTTTGCCCACTTTGGTTTGAGCCTCCTGAGCTTCTGTTTGACTGGCTTTTACTCTAGATAGGTTGGAATGGTATGTTCGGCGACCTCATGGTTAATTCTCGGCAAAGACTTTTTCGTATATTTTTCAATATTCTCTCAAAATTTTTTCTCTCTTCAGGAGTTATATCAGATGCTATCAAAATTTCCTTTGGATTTTTCAAAGTTCTGAGATCAAATTTAGCAGTATTAGTCGAATTAATATCAAATATAAATGACTCATGTGCGTGATCATGCTTAATGAAATAATGAGAAACATCACATAAAAAAAAAAGCAAAGTTGTTAATATGATTAATATAAATAGTACTGCATACATCATCACTGAAAAAGTTCAAACACAAAAAAGTCCATCTACTTCTAGTAGAGCAATAGTCACTTCTCAGGCCCTCTTCTCCTTTTCTCGTTGCTCTAGGTCAAAAATTATGTAACGACCGGTGGGATCCCGACCGAGGGCTATCCCTGAAACATATCTCGTAGGGCCTTCCCTGTGCGTCGTCTATAGCCACCGTGCCGTACTCAAGATCTTTACACTTCCCCTTGTGCATTTTTGCCTTTCGTGGGATTCAAACCAAGGACCTAAGGAATAAGTCCTTAATTCCTAGAATCCCACTACCATTAGCCTTATACTTTTATCATGGAATCAAATTGAATTTGCAATCACAAACCTCAAATCCTTGAAATATACTTCTCAATTATCCTTTTACTTGCCCTTAGCTTGATTAGAGGTTCCTTCACCTAATGGACATAATTATGTCCAAACACAAAAATGATGATTCCATCAAATCCAAGCTTCCTTTCAAAAATAAAACTTCATAAACATCTTATTCAAATCCTAGAGTACCCTTAGGAACCTTAAAACCAAATTAAAAACACCTAAATCACTTTCCTCAATTTTACACCCAAACTTTTAAATCTAGATTTCACCCACTTTTACACCTTCAAATGAAATTCTAAGCCCACCAATGGATTCTAGATGAGCTGAATTATGTTAGAGATGTTTGATTTTGAGGTGATATGAAGAAAAAATAAAAGAAAAATGGTGGAGGAAGGAGGAGAAACAATTTGGCCAAGAGAGGAAGAAGGAGGGTGGCTAAAAAAAAGGAATCCAAGGGATTTCTAGAAATTTTAATGTATTTATATGGGTCCAATTGGACCGAACCAGGTCCAACCAAAGTGGTTGAGCCAATTTGGTCCAATTTTCAGTTTTCGGGTCATATTTCACTATTTTGGTGTAATTGAATGTTTTAGAACTCATTTTCACTCCCAAATAATTCCATCATTCTTATAATATTAAAATTAGTCTCCCTGCAAAATTTTAGGTCAATCGGAGTCCGTTTGGGGTCCTGTTCATTTAAACCGGTCCAATTCAGTAAAGTCCGATTTTACCATAAAACACAATTCTAATGTTGTCAAAAATTTCTAAAAATCATTCTAAGTCTTTAATCCTCTTATATTATATCCTTTTATCCACTCTAACTATTTATAAAAATTCGGTCAAAGTTCAGTCAAACTTCGATTCAACCGAACCGAACCAGAGGCAACTTCAGACTGACTTTCGGGGGCCTATTTGACCTCGTTTTGACACTAAATTATACCATTATCCTCCATTTAACATCCTCTTTCTAATGGTGAAATAAAATATTTTTAAGTACTCTTACTATTCATGGGTCCCACCTGAGCCCACTCTTACTATTCATAGACCCCACCTGGGCCCACTCTTATTATTCACTAAAGTAAATATTTTTGGGCCATTACAATTCTTCCCTACCAATTAAAAATTTTGTCCTTAAAATTTAGTTGAACTGAAGAGCTGGGCATATTGTTGTCTCATGGTCTCTTCGGGTTCCCACGTCGCTTCCTCGATATTGTGGTGATTCCAAAGAATCATCACTAGTGGAATCTGTTTGTTCCTGAGCTTCTTCAATTCTCTAGCCAGGATCTTCACTGGATACTCCTCATAAGTCATGTCTGGCTGAACTCAAACTTCTTCAGGCTTGATGACATGACTGGGGTCTGAACGGTACCTTCGAAGCATAGAGACATGGAAGACATCATGAATCTTCTCTAACTCTTGTGGAAGTTTCAGTCTGTAAGCTACTGGTCCAACCCGCTGAATAATTTCATAAGGGCCAATGAATCTTGGACTCAGCTTGCCTTTTTTTCCAAATCTCAGGATCTTCTTCCATGGAGAAAATTTCAAAAATACTTTATTTCCCACTTGAAACTCTATATCTTTCCTCTTCAAATCTGCATAGGACTTCTGTCGATCCATGGCTTCTTTCAGTCTGTCTTTAATCACTCGAACCTTTTCTTCAGTTTCTCGAATAAGATCTGACCCCACAATCTTGTTCTTACTAAGCTCTATCCAACAAAGAGGAGTTATGCACTTTCTACCATACAAAGCTTCATAAGGAGCCATCTTAATACTAGTCTGATAACTGTTGTTGTAAGTAAATTTTGCTAAAGGCAAGTACCTCGCCCAACGGTTACCAAACTCAAGTATACAACATCTCAACATATCTTCCAGAATCTGAATCACACGCTCAGATCGTCCATTCGTCTGAGGGTGGAAAGTTGTGCCGAAATGTAATTTAGTTCCTAAAGCTTCCTGAAGTCTCTTCCAAAACTGAGAAGTGAATCTCGAATCACAATCTGAAATGATGGAGGATGGAACTCCATGCAGTCTTACAATCTCACGAATATACAGTTTTGCTAGTCGAGATAGTGGATAATCCATTCTGATAGGCCGAAAATGAGCTGATTTAGTGAGTCGATCAACAATTACCTAAACTGCATCATGTTTCTTTCTCGTGAGAGGAAATCCTGACACAAAATCCATGGTTACCCTATCCCATTTCCATTCAGGAACGACAATAGGCTGAAGCAAACTTGAAGGAACTTGATATTCTGCCTTAACTTACTGACAAATCAGACACTTACCCACAAATTCTGTCACATCACGTTTCATGCCTTGCCACCAATAGAGCATTTTCAAATCCGGATACATCTTATTACAACCAGGATGCATGGCGAAGCTGCTGTGATGAGCTTCTAACAGGATATTCTTTCTCAAATCAGCTTGATCAGGAACACACAATCTCTATTTGTAATATAACCCACCATCTGAACCCAATGAGTAATCACTAACATGGCCATCGATCACCTGTACCATAATGATGGACAACCGATCATCCTGCTTCTCAGCATCTTTCACTTGCTGGAGTTCAATCTGTAAACACACTCCAGCTGATCAAGTTACTTGGGGGTTTTTCTAGACTCAATTTGAGAAGAAATATGTCGGTTCTGAGTATAGATCTGCTATGCAAGATGCATTCTGGAGGCTCAGACAGGGAAGTAAGTCAGTTGCAGAGTATGAGAGAGAGTTCGAGCTTAGTGCCTATCTAGATGATGAGTCCATGACTGAGCAGAAGTTATGCCATAAATTTGAAAGAGGGCTGCATAATAACATCAGATTGGCTTTGGGTTCTTAGAGGCACATGGATATGAGGTCCTTGGTTGAAGCAGCCTTTAGAACATAGACTATTATATCAGATGAGGCTGATAGACAGTCCCGTTTCAAACAAAAGAGGAAATCGGGTCAGTCTTTTGGTGCAGCGGTTCAGGGTAAGAAGTTTAGAGGGCCTCCTCAGTCATAGAGTCGTGCATCAGCAGCTCCTGCTACTACTCAGAGGAACCCAATCAGCAATAATGCCCCAGTCACATCCGTAGCTAGTTCACCCAGGGGTAGAGGACGAGAGTCAGTTCCACAGTGCCCTTATTGTAAGAAGTTTCATTCGGGCGAGTGCAGATTTTTTATCAGGGCTTGTTTTAGATGTGGGTCCCAAGAACACCAGATCAGAGATTCTCCTGAGGCCCAGCCGTCCACTGCAGCATCACCAGCTCTGGGTGGAGGGTCAGCCCCTCAAAGAGGACGTGGTAGGGGAGCAGTTCCTCCACAGGCAGTGTCAGGCCCTTCAGTACAGCCACTTTAGGGTCATACCACTGGACGAGCATATACTGTTAGATCCCGTGAACGTAATGATGCTCCAGACGTCATTGTTGGTAAATTCTCATTGCTTTTTCATTCAGTTTATGCTTTGATTGATCCTGGTTCTATGCATTCCTATTTTAGTACTATGGTTGCTCGGGATAAAGGGTTGCATGACAATCAGTTAGACTAGGATATTTTACTGAGTAATCCTTTGGGGCATAGTGTAGTAGTGAACAAAGTTTACAGAGATTGTCCGATTAGTGCTCAGAGTTTTGTATTTTTTTGCTGATTTGATTGACCTTCTGTTCCGAGAGTTTGATGTGATTTTGGGTATGGACTGGTTATCCACTCACCAGGCCACTGTTGACTGTAAGAGGAAGAGAGTAACTTTAAGAACTGCAAACGATTAGGAGATTGTCATTGTGGGTGAAAGATCAGATTTTCTTTCTGATATGATTTTAGCTACTGCAGCTAAAAGACCTATCAGAAAAGGGTGTGTTGCCTACTTGTGCTATGCAATGGAGACTAGAAAGGATGAACTTAAGGCTTCAGATGTGCCCACTGTTCGGGAGTTTTAGGATATTTTCTCTAAAGAACTTCTAGGTCTGCCACCTGATAGAGAGTTAGAGTTTACTATTGACTTAGTACCTAGTATTGCACCTATCTCTATTGCTCCTTATAGAATGGTGCCTTCAGAACTCAGAGAATTAAAGATTCAGTTGCAAGAATTATTTGATAAAGCCTTCATTAGACCGAGTGTTTCACCTTGGGGTGCACCAGTCCTCTTTGTGAAAAAGAAGGATGGATCACTTCGGGTATGCATTGATTGTAGATAATTGAATAAAGTTACCATAAAGAATAAATATCCACTGCCGTGCATTGATGATTTGTTTGATCAGTTAAAAGGTGCGGGCGTGTTTGCCAAGATTGACTTAAGATCTGGATACCATCGACTAAAGATTAAAGAGTCAGATGTGCCTAAGATAGCTTTTTGCACCAGGTATGATCATTATGAGTTTATGGTCATGCCTTTTGGATTTACAAATGCACCTGCAGCTTTTATGGATTTGATGAATAGGATTTTCCACCCTTACTTGGATTAGTTTGTGGTTGTTTTTATTGATGATATTTTAGTGTATTCGAAGACTCCAGAGGAGCATGATGAGCATTTAAGGATTGTTCTGCAGACTCTGAGACATAAGCAGCTTTATGCCAAGTTCAGCAAATGTGAATTTTGGCTAGATGAGATATCTTTTCTGGGTCATGTAGTATCAACAGATGATATTAAAGTTGATCCTAAAAAGATTGAAGCGATCCTTCAGTGGAAGACACCCAGGACTGTTACCGAGGTTAGGAGTTTTCTTGGCTTGGTCGGTTATTATAGAAGGTTCGTGAAGGGTTTCTCTTCGATTGCAGCTCCTTTAACCAAGTTATTGCAAAAGAATGTTAAGTTTATATGGTCAGATAAATGTCAGGAGAGCTTTGAGAAGCTTAAGTGTATGCTGACTGAAGCTCCAGTGTTAGTGCAACCTGAATCTGATAATGACTTTGTGGTCTTCAGTGATGCTTACAGAAATAGTTTGGGTTGTGTATTGATGCAAGAAGGCAAGGTGATTGCTTATGCCTCCCAACAGCTTAAGACTCATGAGAAGAATTGCCCTACTCATGATCTTGAGTTAGCAGCAATTGTATTTGCATTAAAGATCTGGAGACATTATCTCTATGGTGAGAGATGCTACATCTACACTGATCACAAGAGTCTTAAGTATTTCCTTACTCAGAAGGAGCTTAACTTGAGACAGAGACGTTGGCTTGAATTGATCAAAGAATAAATCACACACTTTTTTCACAGACATAACCGAAATCTATACTTTACCATGGAATTAAATGGAATTTGCAATCACAAACCTCAAATCCTTGAAATGTACTTCTCAATTGTTCTTTTCCTTGCCCTTAGCTTGATTAATGGTTCCTTCACCTAATGGATATAATTATGTCCAAAAACAAAAATGAAGATTTCATCAAATCCAAGCTTCCTTTCAAAAATAAAACTTCATAAACATCTTATTCACATCCTAGAGTACCCTTAGGAACCGTAAAGCCAAATTAAAAACACCTAAATCACTTACCTAAATTTTATACCCAAACTTTCAAGTCTAGATTTCACCCACTTTTACACATTCAAATGAAATTCTAAGACAACCAATGGATTCTAGATGAGCTGAATTATGTTAAAGAGGTTTGATTTTGAGGTGAGATGAAGAAAAAATGAAAGAAAAATGGTGGAGGAGGGAGGAGAAGCAATTCGGCCAACAGAGGAAGGAGGGTGGCTGAAAAAAAAAGGAATCCAAGGGATTTCCAGAAATTTGAATGTATTTATATTGGTGCAATTGGACCGAACTAGGTCTAACCAAAGTGGTTGAGCCGATTTGGTCCAATTTTCAGTTTTCGGGTCATTTTTCACTGTTTTTGTGTAATTGAATGTTCCAGAACTCATTTTCACTCCCAACCAATTCCATCATTCTTAGAATATTAAAATTAGTCTCCCTGTAAAATTTTAGCTCAATCGGAGTCCATTTGGGGTTCGGTTCACTTAAATCAATCCAATTTGGTTCAGAGCGATTTTACCTTAAAACACAATTCTAATGTTGTAAAAAATTTCTAAAAATCATTCTAAGTCTTAAATTCTCTTATAATAGACCCTTTTATCCACTCTAACCATTTATAAAAATTCGGTCAAAGTTCAGTCAAACTTCGACTCAACCGAATCGAACTAAAGGCAACTTCAGACTGACTTTCGGGGGCTTATTTGACCTCGTTTTGATACCAGATTATACCACTATCCTCCATTTAACATTCTCTTTCTAATGGTGAAATAAAATATTTTTTTAGTACTGTTCACCCTGAAGTCACTATTTGTGGGACCCACAGTTACTATTCACGGGACCCACAGTCACTATTCATAGACCAGTCAAAGATGTTGTCACTATTTATGAAACCCAATCAATGATGATATTACTATTCATGGGACCCAGTCAATGATGATATCCATGAAATATATGTCTATCACATTAATAATGTGAAAAATAAAATAATATTACCCTATGTAATGATCTGGTAATCAAGTCTAGTTTAGGATATGTTGGCATGCCATAGGGATATAAGACCGCGGGTGTGAGCATGGTGTCTCGCTTTTTATATAGGCCAATGATGGTCCTATCTCTCTGTATCTGAATATTGTACTGTACTGTATTTAAAGACAGTGGTGGTCCCATAGGACTCCTCTGGTATTTCTGTGAACTTTTGGAGTTCACGTCTCGTTTATCCTGTACTCAGAGTTTGCCAGTGTGTTACATGGGCATAATGGTAAAAATGAGATTAAAATAGTTAAAATGTGATTAAATAATTGCATGAATAATTGGTAATTAAATTAGATATGTTTACTTATGAATATTCAAATGTTATTATTTATTGAATATTATTCATGCATGTGAAATTAGTTTAAGTGAAAATTTCTGAAATTGCAATCACCACTGGGCATATTTAATGCTCAGCACGTAATTTTATTTGACTGCGTGTAGGTACTCCATAGGATTTTGGAGCAGTGCATACCTCACACGTTTTGGAAGTGGTATTGAAGAGTATTATTTGGAATACTAAGTATGTTAAGATTTTGGCATGTATATGTCTTATAATATTATTTTGGGTTTTGCTTTGTAATAGATTACTAAAACTGTCACTAGGTTATGAGTGTTTGGCATGGCTAATAATTGGTAAAAATTAAGTTAATACCATTGGTAAAATAAAATATAAATTTCCAACTTAAAGGAAAACTGACCAAATGAATAGTAATTTAGACAGCTATAGGTTAATCGGCATTGTTAATAGTGAATTAAGGTAGAAATATTAAGTTTGATGATTAGTTAATAAGTATTAATAGACTCAAGTAAATTGTCTATTCCATACGGTACTATTCATACATACGACACTATTCATACATATGGTATTATTAAAAAAAAAAATTATTGATTTTAATTAATTGTCTATTTAATGACCTGACTAGTTCAATTAGGTTAACCGGATTAAAATGAACAAGTTAATAAATCGGAACGTAGGGTGTTACAAATCTCTTTGCTCTCAATAAGGTCCTGAATCCAATCTCTCAATGTCTTGTATTAATCAGTACGATGGCCAGTGTGCTAGTGGTATGCACAGTACAGGTCCCTTTTGTGGCCGGGTTGGCTATTATTTCTAGAAGGTGTAGCTAGCAGCGGCTGCAACTTTCCTGCTTTCATTAGCTTCTCAAAAACCCCAAATAAGGGTCTACCTAGGTTAGAATAATACCTTTGCCTTACCTCGGCGGTAGACACTCCTGCTGTCGGCACTTGTTTCACGTCTATCAAGTCTTGAATGCGGTTTCTTAGGACACGACAGTAATCTGTTTTATGTCATGTGTGCTAGTGAAATGTACAATACCAATCTGTCCTATGTCTAGGCTTCCCCTAGCTTATGGCTGGCTTTGACAGCAAGGATTGTAATTTTCCCTCCTTGATGAGACGAGTGAGATGCCAAGACAGCGGTTTACCTAAGATGGTATGAAAACGCTGGGTTGTTCTTGTCTTTTCAGTGCTATTGCTACTACCACATTTCAAATTTTTAACCTCCAAAACTTACATCACTGCTGGATCCTCATCCCTTTTAGGCATAAAGTCAGACTCAAGAGCCAGCCTCTTATTCTTTCCCTGCTCGACCAGTGAATCGAGTGGCAACTTGTATTTAGGCCTAGTAACACAGGGGCAACTGTAGCTATCATCGTAGAAGTCTCCCCAACCATTACTGGTTCAACTTGGTTAACAGCAGGAAATGCTCCGAAGCCAGGTGCTATGGCGGCGAGCTTTTCACTAAACAAGGCCATCATCCTTTATTTGAATTTATCAAATCTTTTATTCAGCTCCTCCTCAATGAGGATACCAACTTGTTTCATTGGATCAGTCATTCCTTAAACTAGTGGGTGATCAGAGGAAGATTTTGGATTTTTTTACTATGATCCTGGCTCTAGTTGTTCATGCAAAGATCCTCTTATAAGGCAACCGTTTGAAACCCTAAATCACTCAGATGAATCTAAATGGCTGCAAGACTCAAAATGTTAGAATGATGCATGAATGCAATGCATGATCGTGTTTATACAACATCCACAACCACATACAAGCAAGTAGAAAACCTTCCAACCTTGTCACTTCCACGAGGTCGTATGGTCTCTTTCCTAGGTGGGTTTAATCCATGGGTCAACTGGTAACCCAATGGTTGTGTATGGTGCACAGCAAAAAATCGACAGCATTACTTTTCTTATTTAAATAACATGTACAAGAGTTTTGGCGGTTACATATTCAGACATATCAAATGGATCAAAATAGTCCCACCGAGGCATGGAAGCCTCTGATGAGTGACCAATCAACTGTAGACACTGGGTACTGAGTCAGCCTAGATCGAAGTTATCCAATGATGATAATTGCCTTCACAGGCAAAAAAACGTTGAAATTGATGGTTTCCTTGCAAAATTTGCAATTTAGAATGAAAAACAAAAAAATATTAAAAATATTTTAAAAAATTAGTTTAAAAAAATGATATTTGAAAATTTAAAAAAAAAAATTTCGGCGAGTGTCGGGCGCGACAGCGCGCCTGCAGCAGCGCACAGGCATACGCAGGGCGCCAACGCTCGCGCACGCCATGCGGGCGTCGCCCGCTCGCTTGAGCGACTCCTTGGGCGTCGTTCGCGCCTGCCACGCGCGATCTGCGCATGGCCGACGGGCGTCGGTCGCCCATCAGCACCCAGATCCGCCGAAATTGTCCCTTTTTCGCCCGGATTTCATTTTTCTCCTATTTTTGACATTTGTTCACCCAAATTTCGGGATTTTGAATATTTTCTTCCATTTTTACACCTAAAATCAAGGGAATTAATTAAAAATATGATTTTTCTTCCATTTTAAGGGAAAAATTGGAGGTTTTATAGGGGGAGATGATTTTTTGATCTTTTCTTCTTCCTTTTTTTCTCCAATAATTCTCTCCACTCTTTCTTACACTTCTTTTCTCCAAATAAAAGTCTAAGATTAAGAAATTCAATTTTTTATCTAGAATTTTTATTGAAGCAAGAAAAATCTTTCTTTTGTTCTTAAATCTTGGATCTTTTTATGAAAAGTATTTTTTTTTAAATAATTTTTTGTTATTGAAGATTAATTTTGTTTTCATCTTTTTCATTTTTTTTGTCAAAAATAATTGTTCTTGAAACAAACAAAATCAATTCTTCGTCTTCAAGAATTAATTTCTTTCCTTTCAATTTTTTTATCAATTTTCTCTTGGAATAAATTTCCAATTTTTATTATTTTCATTTTTATCTCTATTTTGTGAATTGCAACAAGGAAAATCAATCATTTTCATCATCAATCGAATCCAAATCTGAGGGTAAATATTCTAGACTTGATCCCTTAAATTTTATTTTTCTTTTATTTATTTTGCTTATATTTAATTGTTAACCATGTAGATCCTTACATTTATTTTGTTTTTATTTATTTCATGTGTTTTTGTACATAAATCTAATATTTCTAAATATTATTTATGTCTGACCTCATTTTATTATTATTATTATTATTATTATTATTATTATTATTGTTGTTGTTGTTGTTGTTGTTGTTGTTGTTATTATCATTATTTGTTTTATTTAATATGTTAATCAATTTACTCTAATATGTTATTTAATTGACTTGTCGTATATAATGCATGTTTTATTTATTCTAATCTATGATTTATTGTTTTATGTGTTTAATTAATTTCTTTGGTTTGATCACTAACATAAATTTTATTTGTCTTTTTTTGGTTTCAAATCTGTACTTTTCTTGTTTGAGCATCCATGCAAGCGAAGGAGGAGATTTGGGGTTTGATCATTTTATTGTACATGTTAATTTTCCTTTGTTTATTTTTGATTTATTTGTTATATAATTGTTAAATGAAATTGTTTTTACGCACGCTTAATTAAAAAATCACACAAAAGTATTTCTATAAAATAAATTGGTTTTTCCTAATAAAATGGGACCAATGTCGTAGTTTTTCATCCAAATACATTGTCGCCATTAAAATTGTTTTATTTAATTATACATGAGAGGACCAATGTCCTCATTCTCAATAAATATCCCGTTTTATGCATGATTTTGTATTTTATTTGCAATGGGGGTTGTATTCCGCCCTTAGTTTTGTTGTATTTTATTTTCTTGTACTTTATTGTATTTACCCTTTTATTTATCGCTTTCCTTTAATGATCAAACTTGCGCTCTAATTATTGCATCGAGATGTATGAGAAAAGGGATGAAAAAGTAAATTCAAAACTTAATTATAAAATAACCAAGGTATGAATAAATGAGAAGTCCCGAACCATCTCTGGTCTTTGGGCTCAACGAGGCAAGAGGACCATTTCGATGTTTCATTGGGATGGGATCTCCAAGACACCTCTTGTGTCCCACCAAAAGACTTAAATTTACAATCCTAGGCTCCACGGGGTTAGAGGGTCATTCCAGTGTTCTATTGGGATGATATCTCCAAGATCCCTTTGGCTTGCCCAAAATGGATATTATGCGCCGTCTTAGGCTCACCGAGGCTAGACGACCTGTCCCAATGTTCTATTGGGTGGCGACTCCAAGAAACTTCCTTGTTGCCCAAAATAGACGCACTTGTAAATACCTTACAAGTTTTCACGAACCTCTCTCAAAAGCCCCAAAAGCGGGCCTTCGGGGTGTCCTACGGGGTTCGGTACACGTCACATCAACCCATTCAAATTTGTCCAATATATAATGGCCTACATAACAAGCACATTATTATGGTTCGTAAAACCTAGAGGACGTATCTACTTGTCATTACATAAGTGCAGACACCGGGTCCTGAGGCAACCCAGACCAAAGTTACCCGATGATGAGAATGATGCCTATTCACAGGCGAAAGACAAATAGAAGTGATGATTTCCTCAAAAAAATATTTTCCGTTAAAAAAAAAAGGATTTTGGGCCTGTGTAATGAGGCCTAGCCTCACGTTAGTGAGGCCCATCTCACTAACGTGAGATACAACCTCACTAGGGATACCCTAATTCCTGAGGACATATAAAGAGGAAAAGTTGAAACTGAAAGAGGGGGGTTGTTTTTTAAAGCGCCGACCCAGCAAGCAAAAAGACAGAGAGGAGCTTTGAGAGCCAAGAAAACGATTTTTGGTTCTCAAAGTATTCTGAGGTTGTTCTTGAACCCAGGAAACTAATTCCTGGCATTTGAGATTCAATCATCTTGCATTTTTTTTCCTTCAACGTAACTCTCATTTAAAATTTTTCTTAGTCTCTATTTTTACTTTCTTTTCAACAAACCAACGAAGGAAACTAACACTTTCTCACTTGCAATACAAAGTCATTCTGAGGGTAAATACTGGGTAAACTTCCCCTTCTTTCATTCTTTTTTTTTTCGTTTCTTATTTTTCTTTACTAAGTTTCCTATTATGTACATATTGTATATATTCGTTGTTTAATTTTATTAGTTTATATATTGCATATTTGTTGCTGTTTGTTATCAGACATGAATCCTAAATATTTACCTTGACTTATCAACATGCTTGTCATTCTATTATGCATGTTTTGATGACCTATTATCATACTTGTTAGTCTGTTAACATTGCTCTGTTCATCTATGTTTCTTGTTTGTCTGAGTCTTTATCTTTTCGCATGAGTCATGATTTTTTGTCCTTGTCGTGTTCATAGTTCGAGAGTCATGCCTCCTTTTTTCTGTCTTGCCCGATCGGATTTGCCTTTGCTTTTGTTCAAATCGTGATTGGCCGATCGGATTGTGCCCTTATTTTTTTGAGCCGTGTTTCCCGATCAGGTTATACTCTGTGTCCGAGTCCATTTTCCCGGTCGGGTCGTGCATTTTTGCATGACTCTTGCCCCCTAGTCGAAAGACTTCATGACTCGTGCGTCACTTGCATGAGTCGTGAAGGACCTGCATGACTCGTGCGTCACTTGCACGAGTCGTGCTCCTCTTGCACGACTCGTGCAAGTGTGCATAAGTCGTGTACGTTTGTCCTCACCCCCTTTTCCAGCCTTTCCTTCAGCTCTTCCTTGCCCGAGCGTCTTCTCTCCTGTTTTACCCAAACGTAGACAGAATAGGATTTTTGGGCAGAAAATTGTTAATAAGATTTGACAAAATTGAAAAAGTTTCGCAGGGCGCTACCCCTTAACCCCGCCCGCTAACCGGCTAGCGGGACCGCTGTGCTACCTCTTCATAGCGCATTATATGTACATTTTTCCAAGTGCCCAAATATAGAAAGTTGCCAAAAATGCATGTGATGTAAAATAATTTGCTCTATTTTTCATTGTTAATTTCTGTCTTAATTTATTTTATTAATTTTAGCTTTTATTCAATTTATCTCTATTAATAATTATTAATGTTATCATCGAATCATTTGTCACCGTTTAATTTTTTTTGTTGACTTATTTGTTTTGTTTATTTATTAATCTTTATTTGACTATTTCTTATATATTAACTACTTAATTACTTTATTAACATTTTATTTTATTTTATTTTATTTTGCCTCAAAATTTATTTATTTATGCGAGTTACATTTGTGCACGAGATGGAGGATCGGGTGATCAAAGACCTTCGAATTTAGGGTTTGCATTTTTTATTATATTTTTTTATTATATCATTTTATGTTGAATGTAAAATATATTTTTAAATTCTCCGTATTATAGAAAATCGTGCCTTTTACAATAATCAATAACTTGGAATTTTTCTTGATAAAATGGACCAATGTCCTATTTTAAACCAATAAAATCTCACTTTCAAAATGGAGAACTAATTTTCATAAACTGTGATCACTCATCCCTGTTTTCTCAAACAATGTCTAGAAATAGTTCTCTAATTTTTAAGTTAATAAAAAAGGAACCGATGTTCCCAAAACTCAATAAATCTCCCGATTTATGTATGATGCATTTTAATTAATTTTTTATGTATTCATTTATTTATTTGGGCCCTTGTAATTAATTTTGGGGCAAACCTTATTATGCTCTCTTATTTTTGGGGGAGTCCCAATTTTTACATGTAATTTATTTATTTCTTTATCGCTTTATTTAAATGCTTTCTAATGTGGTTGAGATGCGCTTTAAATTCAATGCATGATCACGTGAGTGGAAAGATGGAATTTTGATTTCTTAAAAACTCATTTATAAACTTAACTTAAGGCATTAATAAGAGTGAAGTTTCGAACACCTTCTCTGATTTAGACCAATAGAGGTTAGATGACCTTTTCCCAATTTCTCGTAAATTGGGTGGCGACTCCAAAATACCTCAAAGGTGCCTAAAGGTGTCACGAGGCTAGATGATCCTTTCCAATGTTCTATTGGGAAGGAGGTGTCCAATATGTCTCGTGGCACCCAACATCAAAAGACGCGAACTAATCCCTCGAGCCCTAAAAGTGGGTCTCCCCTATGAGGGCCTTTGCTAGGTTCGGCGCGCGTCACAGTGGTGACTCCACTGGGAACCATCGAAACTTCGCTTCGAAAGTGACTTAAGTTAAAATTATAATTGAGTTGTTAAGAATTAAAAATTCCATTTCTTTTCAAAATTGCATTGCATTCACTAGAGCCTTAGAATTATGCTAGTTGGTCCCTATTTTACCTCGGTGCATTCCTAAAACACGGCCCTACATTCACTCAATGTAGGGAAGTGCTAAGGATAATCACCAACCCAAGCCTCGTGCCATCATGGTATATCAAATGGAGACCCAATCGGTTGCTATGTTCGTGATGAGTTAGACCCGTTGGCAGGGACCATGCTTAGGTTGACCTAAAGTAAAACCACCTTTGACAAAAGCTCATGTAATGCCAATAGAAACTTCCATTAGGTAATATGCTCCTTAATACGATGCTCGTTACGTGGGCCCTTATGTATCGAACCAATTCAAATGTATAAATTGGGCAATCATCAAAGGCTTTCATGCCCCGGTGGGCTCATTTTAGTCTGTTTGAAAGGTCCAGATATATAATGGCTAAAACCCATGCACATGTGCTTTAAATCAAAAGTGTTATGCTGCTGGTTTTTTACCATGCACCATACATGCCCATTGGGTTCCCCGTTGACCCATGGGTTAAGCCCACCTAGGAAGAGACTATTTGACCTCATGTGTAGTAGTAACAAGGCTGGAAAGATCTACTTGCTCGTATATGGTTGCGAAATGTTGCACAACTCATGATCATGCATTGTACCTGTCATCCATTCATCATTCTAACATTCTGAATCTTTCAGCCACCATAGATTTATCCAAGTGGACTAGGGGCTCTGACGGTCGACTAGTGAGGACAGATTCGCCCTTTGGATTGCTAGAATTAATGCTTGTTTGGGATTCTGAGTCACTCTCAACAACTAGTGAATCATCTTCGATGGCAGAAGAGACCGGAGCTCTAACCACTCAAGACCTCTCCAGGAGACTGGAGGATTTTGAGCGGAGAATGTTAGAAATGATGGGCGCCATGGCCGAAAGGATTGCTTATCCTCCTGCCCCACAAGCACCTGTGGCTCCACAAGCACCTGTCGCTCAACAACCACCAGTAATCCCTCCTTGGGGGCAAGTTGAGCTGCCTGTCAGTGAAGAGGCCCCAATTTTAAGTAATGCTGCTCACTAATCTATCAATGAGCCTAAAGCTTCTACTGTGCCCGTTACGCCAAGAAGAGCAAGGGTCCCTAATCTTGATGAGGATTTTATGATGGAAGAGGAGGTTGAGGAGATAGCAGCCCATCAAGTCGTGAGGGGTAGAGCACCCAGGCTAGAAGATGGTGCTATAAGAGATATGAGATAGCAGATTGAGGCTATCACCCCGTATGTTATCAGCTAGAAAGGGGATCAACCCCAAGGATAGAGATTTGGGAGATGAAGAGCTACTACCCCAGAGGTTTAAGATGCCCGAGTTGCTGAAGTTTGATGGGACGTCAGACCCATCTGCACTCATTAAATAATACACCCTAGTGATGAAGGGTGCAGGGCTGACCAAGAGGCAAAAGGTGGAATATTTTTGCCTCAGTCTAGTGGGTCCGGCGGTAGACTGGTATTATGTGCTGGATAGGAGATCCAAAGAGGACTGGGACCTTTTGACTAATGAATTCATGAAGCAGTACGACTGTAGCACTAGAATGGAGGTCACCCTAAAGGACCTTGAACTTTTATAGCAAAGTAGTGACGAGTCATTACATGAATACCTCACCAGGTGTAGGAATAGGGTCATGGAGATAAAAATGAAAGCCTAACACTACTGACTAGATCAGGCTATTTATCAGGAACTCCTCCCCTTACCTAAGGGACTTGCTTAGCTTTAATGGGCTTAATGGGCTTAGAGATTGGGAGTCACTTAAAGACATTACTATAGAGGCTGAGGGGGCTTACCTGGCAAAGAAAGCAAGTCAAAATAACTTTGTTGGGAAGAACTTTGGAAACCAGTCAGGGTACAAATCAGGTGGGGCTGGAAGTAGTAACATAAATGGCAAGACGACCAAAGTTGCAGCTATAGAGGTCAGATAGGGTCAGAGGTACTACTCTAACTTAGGCCGCTCTCTATACTAGGTATTAGAGAGACTGATGAAGGAGGGCAAGCTATGACCTTTGACGCCCAGGCCAGCCATGAATCAGGGACAATCGGGGTACAGAGATGATCAGTACTGCGCCTACCATCAACACACTGGGCACCTGACGAATTACTGCCAAACTCTAAGAAATAAGATCCAAGATCTTATTGACAGTAAACAGATTACGGATCCTGAGAAGAGAGAGAAGAAGAAGAAGGTAGGCTATAATGCAGTTCCTCCACCGGATATTTGACCAGGTCTGGGAAGGAAAATACGTCGTCATCACCAGTCGAAAGACAAGTGAAGAAGGGATCCCTGTTGCGGTAGTAGATTGTCAATCCACTAGTGCGAGTGAAGAAGAAGACTATGTTTTTAGATGCTTTATTTCTTTTTTATTTCAAGAACTCCTTATGACAATTTGGTTATTTTGATATGATGAACAATTTTACTTATTTGTGTGGTGTTTCTAACTATTTCATTTCCTATGATCACGATGCATTCATTCATTTTCGACATTAACCCAATTAATACAGCTCCATCTAATCTCGGAACTTTGGGGAGTCCAAATAAAATATTGATGGTACCTGATATAACTCCTGAAGAGAGGCTAATTTTGAGAGATGATGTTAAAAAAAAGGGGGGAAAAGAGAGAGCCTTTGCCTAGACCTGGGATGACATGCTGAAAATTGACAAGGACATTCTTGAGACCATGCTACTTCCACATGCCAACATAACGACAAACAGAATTTTGAAAGCCATTCTTTTGTATCCACAACATCTGGGTTGCATATGGTGCTGCCAAATAAAATCAAACTCTGAGAACTACATCATAAGTTGGATGAATAAAACTCAGGACCTTCACGAGAAACATATAACTCATTAGAACCAAACCGTATGACCCCTTTCCTCCCAACCATTTGAAATGTGTACCCGAAAACCAATTAAGATTGACCTTTAACCACCCGGGACCCTTATAGCCAAACTTAGAAGGACAGCTCTTTACCTTTCAATGAAACAAAATCATACACGCAAAAAAAAAAAAACAAAAAAACAAAACAAAAACACAAAAAAAACAACAAAAAATCGAAAAAGCAAAAAAAAAAAAACTTCAATTTTACCCCAGACCATCTGAGGCTAACCTGTCCCCCAATCTCAACCATTAAAAGTCACTTCAGAAATTGAACCACCAAAGCCAACAAAAGTAAGGTGTGGGATTTCACATTCAAGCCCCAAATAAGGAACTCGTCATCTCAGCCATTTTGCACAAGGGCCAAGGAAAGGACTTTGGGGCCAAAGAAGGAACACTGTCAGAAGGAGTAGCCTCTCCGGCTAACGAAGATGAAAGCAAATTAAATCAACACCGACGAACTGAAGGAGGGTTCATGGCAAAGGCTAAAATAATAATAATAATAATAATAATAAGGAGAGAAAATATTCAATCATGAAAACTCGAGAGGACTGATTGATAACAAGAGTTTGATACTTTAAGGATCTATTCCGAGATTAGATGAGGTCTCATTTTTTCAAGTTAATGCCAAATAGTGATCATGTGTTATGAAATTAAGTTGAAATATATGCATTTATGCAATGATATTGGTGTGACCAAAGCAGTTCATCTTGCATACTCAAAGTTGTCTGGTTTCGGCGTAGAATCAGTGCATTGGTACTATCTACCCTCCGGTGCTCTGCCAACTCAAGCACTTCAGTCGACTCATCTTGCCATCAACTGAGAAGCCAATTCAAGCTTATACAACCATGATCTAAAATGTAAGCACATGCCGATCATACCCGGGGAGATCTTTGGTAGCATCTTCAATCCCTTTGCAAAAAGTTAAAAAAAAGCCCGTTAGAGACGAAAACCGTAATTGGCTCTCTAAGCAAAAGTTAGGCAAAGGGATAGGGTGAAAACCTAAAAATAGGCAGTCTGTCCTACAAAAAATGAAATGAATAAAAGTCGTTGGATTGGGTTGTGTCCATTTCAGGCAAAAAATAAGGCACAGGGTTATGTGAAAATCCGAAAATGACGCATTTCCCGCTAAGAAAAGTTAGTGTGAAAATCCACAAGGGATGCATTACCTTGAAAGAATGACTACAGGTATCAGAGGAGAACCTCATAATCCCCAAAGGCATGAAATTCAAAAGCAATTCCAGAGGGCACCGATCCTACTGCAAATTGCGACCAAACCGGCTGTCGCCTCCAAATCCACTCAGATGAATTCTTATCCTTCATTCTTGCATGACTCATGCATTTTACTTGCATGCTCACTATTTTTCCTGCATATTTGGTTTTTCAATTTTGCAATAAGAAATATTCGATGCGGACACCGATGAAAGGCGGGTGACGACATCAGTCCAAATACCAATACAACGATGAATCGAAGACCTCTCAAGGGGCAACCATCCGAAGACCTCTCAGGGGCCAATGAACCGAAGGGAAAATCAACCAAAAACCTCTCAGGGGGCAATCAACCAAAGACCTCTCAGGGGGAAAATTAGCCAAAGGGCTCTTAGGGGGCACCACTTTAAATCTTCAGAAGGGTTTGCACGATAACGGCACTACCACTACACATAGGGTTTGCACGATCACGACACAACTACTTCAAATCTCAGAAGGGTTTGTACGATGGCGGCACACCGTTCTACGGAAGGTTAGTATGACCATGGCACTACCACTTCAAAAGGGTTTGCACGATAACGGCACTACCAGTCCACAGAGGGTTTGCACGATCACGGCACTACCGCTTCAAACTTCAAAAAGGTTTGCACGATGGCGGCACTACCATTCTCCGGAGGGTTAGCATGATCACGCCACTACCACCTTAGAAGGGTTTGCATGATGACGGCATTACCACTCCACAGAGGGTTTGCACAATCACGACACTACCACTTCAAATCTCAGAAGGGTTTGCACGATGACGGCACTACCACTCCACAGAGGGTTTGCACGATCACAACACTACTGCTTCAAATCTCAGAAGGGTTAGCACGATGGCGATACTACCATTCTATGGAAGGTTAGCATGACCACGACACTACCACTTCAACAAAGGATAACACGCTGACAATATAGCGACTACTACCACAACAACAACATCACCTAGTTCAAGAAGACAGCTGCCTCACATACGCATCTCTTCTCTCTTTCTTTGAGTTTTGGCTCACTTAGACACTTAGGCACTACATTTTCCAAAACTTGGGGCAACTGTAGACACCGGGTCCTGAGGCAGCCCAGACCAAAGTTACCCAATAATGATAATGATGCCTGTTCATAGGCGAAAGACAAATAGAAGTGATGATTTCCTCAAAAAATTATTTTCCGTTAAAAAAATAAATAAAAAATAAAAAAAAAAGATTTGGGGCCTGTGTAATGAGGCCTAGCCTCACTAGGGATACACTAATTCCCTAGGACGTATAAAGAGGAAAAGTTGAAACTAAAAGAGGAGGGTTGTTTTTGAAAGCACCGAAAAACCCAGCAAGAAAAAAGACAAAGAGGAGCTTTGAGAGCCAAGAAAAAAATTTTTGGTTCTCAAAGTATTCTGAGGTTGTTCTTGAACCCAGGAAATTAATTCCTGGCATTTGAGATTCAATCATCTTGCATTTTTTTTCCTTCAACGTAACTCTCATTTAAAATTTTTCTTAGTCTCTGTTTTTACTTTCTTTTCAAACAAACCACCACGAAGGAAACCAACACTTCCTCACTTGCAATATAAAGTCATTATGAGGGTAAATACTGGGTAAACCTGCCCTTCTTTCATTCTTTTTTTTTTCCATTTCTTATTTTTCTTTACTAAGTTTCCCATGATGTACATACTGTATATATTCGTCGTTTAATTTTATTAGTTTATATATCGTATATTTGTTGCTGTTTGTTATCAGACATGAATCCTAAATATTCACCTTGACTTATCGGCAAACTTGTCATTCTATTATGAATGTTTTGATGGCCTATCATCATACTTGTTAGTCTATTAGCGTTGCTCTATTCATCTTTGTTTCTTGGTTGCCTGAGTCTTTATCTTTTTTGCACAAGTCGTGATTTTCTGTCCTTATCGTGTTCATTGTCCGAGAGTCGTGCCTCCTTTTTTCTGTCTTGCCCGACCGAATTGTGCCCTTGTTTTGTCCGAGCCGTGTTTCCTGATCAGGTTATACTCTGTGTCCGAGTTCTTTTTCCCGATCTGGTCGTGCATTTTTGCACGACTCTTGCCCCCTAGTCGGAAGACTTCACGACTCGTGCTTATACTCTGTGTCCGAGTTCTTTTTCCCGATCTGGTCGTGCGTTTTTGCACGACTCTTGCCCCCTAGTCGGAATACTTCACGACTCGTGCGTCACTTGCACGAGTCGTGAAGTACCTGCACAACTCGTGTGTCACTTGCACGAGTCGTGAAGTACCTGCACAACTCGTGTGTCACTTGCACGAGTCGTGCTCCTCTTGCACAACTCATGCAAGTGTGCACGAGTCGTGCACGCTTCTCCTCGCTCCCTTTTCTAGCCTTTCCTTTAGCTCTTCCATCCCCGAGCGTCTTCTCGCCTATTTTACTCGAACGTACACAAAATAGGGTTTTTGGGCAGAAAATTATTAATAAGATTTGACAAAATTGAAAAAGTTTCGCGAGGCATTGCCCCTTAACCCCGCCCGCTAACCGGCTAGCGGGACCGCTATGCTACCTCTTTGTAGCGCATTATATGTACATTTTCCAAGTGCCCGAACGTAGGAAGTTGCCAAAAATGCATGTAATGTAATATAATTTGCTCTATTTTTCATTGTTAATTTCTGTCTTAATTCGTTTTATTAATTTTTAGCTTTTATTCAATTTATCTCTATTAATAATTATTAATGTTATCATCGAATCATTTGTCATCGTTTGATTATTTTTATTAACTTATTTGTTTTATTTATTTATTAATCTTTATTTGACTATTTCTTATATATTATCTACTTAATTAATTTACTAACGTTTTATTTTATTTTTTGTTTTGTTGTCTCAAAATTTATTTATTTATGCGAGTTACATTTGTGCACGAGATGGAGGATCGGGTGATCAAAAACCTTTGAATTTAGGGTTTGCATTTTTTGTTATATTTTTTTATTATATTATTTTATGTTGTATGTAAAATGTATTTTTAAATTCTCCGTATCATAGAAAATCATGCCTTTTACAATAATCAATAACTTGGAATTTTTCTTAATAAAATGGACCAATGTCCTATTTTAAACCAATAAAATCTCACTTTCAAAATGGAGAACTAATTTTCATAAAATGGGATCACTCATCCCTGTTTTCTCAAACAATGTCCAAAAATAGTTCTCTAATTTTTAAGTTAATAAAAAAGGAACCGATGTTCTCAAAACTCAATAAATCTCCCGATTTATGTATGATGCATTTTAATTATTTTTTATGTATTCATTTATTCATTCGAGCCCTTGTAATTAATTTTGGGGCAAACGTTATTATGCTTTCTTATTTTTGGGGGATTATTATGTCCATATTTTTACATGTAATTTATTTATTTCTCTATCGCTTTATTTAAATGCTTTCCAATGTGGTTGAGATGCGCTTTAAATTCAATGCATGATCGCTTGAGAGGAAAGATGGAATTTTGATTTCTTAAAAACTCATTTATAAACTTAACTTAAGGCATTAATAAGAGTGAAGTTTCGAACACCTTATCTGGTTTGGACCAATAGAGGTTAGATGACCTTTTCCCAATTTCTCGTAAATTGGGTGGCGACTCCAAAATATCTCAAAGGTGCCTAAAGGTGTCACGAGGCTAGATGATCCTTTCCAATGTTCTATTGGGAAGGAGGTGTCCAAGATTTCTCGTGGCACCCAAAATAAAAAGATGCGAACCAATCCCTTGAGCCCTAAAAGTGGGTCTCACCTATGAGGGCCTTTGCTAGGTTCGGCGCGTGTCACAATAAGCTTGAGTCGGGGTGATGATACTTTAAGGCTACCCAAGCATGGTCCCTGCCAATGGGGTCTAGCTCATCACGAGCATAACGAACAATCGGGTCACCATTTGATATACCAAGTGGTACGAGACTTCGGTCATCTTTGGTACTTCCCTATATTTAGTGAACATAGGGTCGTGCTTCGGGAATAGACAGGGATAAATGGGGATGCCTAGCATAATTCTAAGGCCCTAGCATGAATAATGCAATTTTGAAGAGAGATAGGATTTTGATTTCAAAAAATCAATTATATTTAACTTAACCAAGATACTTTAGGAGCAAAGTCTCTTATGTCCCCAATGGAGCCGCCATTGTGACGTGCATCAAACCCCATGTATGCACTTCGTTCGCCCTCGAAAGGTCTGCTTTTAGGACTCTAAGCCGAATGGAGGTTCACTTTAACTCGTGAAGGTTGGTCACTTCGCAATAGAAAAGAAATCACCTCGATCCCATTATTGATGATCAATTTATAAAGGCATCTAAGTGGGAAAGGTTTATTCTAGCCTCATGAAGCCTAAACCAAAGAAGGTTCGGGACATCACTCTTACTTATACCTTGGTTAAGTTTATAAATGAGTTTTTAAAATTAGATTTCCATCTCTCTTCTCACACAATGCTAATAAAATAATGGTGCATCACAAGCACATAAAAAGGGCAATAAATAAAGTGATAAACAAAATTATAATTGTCCTAAAAATAAATACAAAGTCCATGACGAAAATGAAAAGAAAACATACATAAATCGGGGTGTTCGTTTGGATGGAAACCTTGCTTCCCACATACATATTTACAAAATCGAAGGGTTTCTTAATTAACTTTGGAAAGCTGGGATGAGTGATTCCATTTTTAAAAATAGAAACCCCTCTTTTGAAGTGGTATTTTCTTGGATAGAAATTGGGACATTGGTCCTATTTTAATAGAAAAATTCCAATAAATTAGTATAAAACCTTTTGATGAATTTTTAAATTAGCGTGCACAAGAAAATCTTTATTATCATAATGAAGGAAAACAAGATAAAATAAACCAAGCAAATTCATAGAAACATAACCAGCCCCGATGTGACTCGAATGCTTCAACCTCCAAGTTCCCATTCTCGTGGAGAATGCTCACAAAAAGGAATGAGTTTGGGCCATAAAAATAAATGAAAAAAGAACTCATTAGTGAAGTCATAAAAGCACTTAAATAAATAAAAACTATTCTGAAATTAAAGAACATAAAGATATTAAGATACAAGAAATAAAGCTATATGCTTGAGAGAAAGAAATCAAGGCAAAAAATGGTGAGAAGACTTTAAAAGGCATTAAAACAAACAAAAATGGCTAAACAAGGCCCACGAATGGGTAGATCCACGAGAGACAGGCAGGAAAGGAGAGATAGATGAGACGGATGAGCTTTTGCTCCGTCCCGTCTATCACTTGAGAGACGCTCGTCTCTCAAGCCTTCTTCCCAAACCTCCATTAAAAACATTTTCTAGCTCAAAAATCATGCATAAAGGACCTCAAACATGCATATTAAACCTTAAAAACACGTCTGAATCATCTTTAAGATCTTAAGAGGCTATTTAAATTAATAAAAACTCAAAACCATAAAAATCATATATTCACAACTAACAACACATAACATGTCATATTCAAATATAAACATGGAATAATGGTATTTGAGCCTAAAATATTTACCCTCATAGTGTTTTCTTAGATTCTGAAGAAATAGAAAGTGCTTTTGCCTCCATAACTCCCAAAAGAAATATTTAAAATTTAGAAAAAAAGGAAATTTCTCTCTCTAGGATATATCTTCCCTTTTGGTTGATTTCTAAAAGAGATTAAAGCTCTAATAGAAGATCTAAACCTAGGGAAGCATTAAAAATGGTATTTTTAAACAAAATATTTTGAAGTTTTCTCTCAAAAAACCAAAATCCAGTTTGCCTGTCTACTGCCTTTTTATATCTAAAAATCCCACCTTTCTCTCTTTCTTTTCAAAATGCTCTCCATAAAATATCTTCCCCTTTTTTTTGTCTTTTCTCTTTCTTTTTATGCCCAAACCCACAAGATTAGGGTTTCCCTTTTTGGTAGAGATAAAACCTCAATTTTTTAAAAAGGATCTACAATAATTAGGTGGAGAAACCACCCAAATCCCCCTTTTGCCACTACACTAAGCAATCTGTAGATTTCTATAAAAAGTGACGACAGACGGGTGTCTGTCAAAAACCATCTCTACAAATTACAAAAATGCCATAATTGAGCATAAGCAATCAGCGAGAGACGGGCAGGACAAGCGAAAGATGGAATTCTATCGCTCACAAATAGGCTTCTGTCACCCATAGAAGGCCTTCTGTCACCTATAGACGGCCGTCTGTCGACAAAAACCTAAATATTTGCATTTAAAATCCTCATTTCATTTCCTACAAAACGTAAAAGGTTAGAAGGCAGGAAAGTCGTCAAAAACATGGGAGTCAAGGGATAGGATCAAGCACTTTTGCTCCTCGATACGCGTCATAGATGACTTTTCATCACTGGGTAACCTCTGATCTGGGCTACCTCAGGACCCGATGTCTACAGCTTGTTAGTGTATATTTTTTCTAAACTTGAATATTAGGCATATAAATAGTTAAATGTAATCATCTGTATGTTTTTGCGGGCGACTGCTGTGAGTGGTCGCCCATATCATATTTGTTTCCCCACTAAGCCTTTGTGTTTAGCACAGGTGTTTCATCCGTTCAGGTGTCAAAGATAGATGTGTTGCCAAGGACAACCTGCATCTTTTCGAGGCAAACGGGTCCATAGGAGTTTTGTATAGGGTTTGTATTATGTGTATTAATGTATTGTAAGTTTAGACTGCAAATGTGTAACTTTATTTATGTGTTATGACTGTTATGTAAGATAAGTGATTTCTAAAAGTGTAAAGTTGTCACACCACGATCGGACCGCCACGGAAGCACCCCGACCGGAGAGCTACACACGGGACCAACACGAGCCGAACATCACCAATCATACATACATAAAACCCGAGCGGAAGCATTCATAGTCAAAAACATAACTTTATACAATAACAAAAATTACATCATGCTCAAATAATTACATAAATCACTGTACCCAAAAAGAATTACATATATAAAACATTACAGGAGCAGAATACAAAATAAGACTTTAACTCCTATGCGGCCGACCTGCAGATAGGTGACTCCAACCAGAACAAAACCTGCCACCTACATGGGAAAATAAAAAGACATCCTGTGCTAAGTGATAACACTTAGTGGGGAGGAATAAAGACAGGAGAAAACACTATACCGAAATACAAATAAGTCATGCAAAAATATGTACGAATATAAATGTACATCAACTCATTAAATCCGTAATTTAATAAGGGTCAGAAACATGCTCACAAAATCAAGTAATAAGAAGAACAGAAAACAAAGCCGATCGGGAAACACTAGCCAAGATCACTCGGGACAAACAACACACTTCACTGCACTCCAGAACCGAACAAAACACAATAGCCTGAATTTCACTGGTGGTGGATACGGGAGCACTACACTGGGGACCGAGGCCTCAAAACACTTTCACTAGCCCGAAGGCAACAAGGGAGACTGGAGTCTCAAAACATTTTCACTGGACCTTAACGCAGGTCAACCGTATCACTGGACCCAAACGGGCCGAACACTGGCAGCTGCACTCACTATCCCTTTATAAGCATGCTTATCTATCCACTACACTGACACTTTAGGAGCAACTCACTCACTCAAAATCACAACACTATTATGCACAATCACTAATCAGAACACTAACATCATCAGGAGATTAGCAAAACATGAACCATGCAATAGCGAGAAACCATGCAAAGTGAGATAGGAAAAATCATTTTCATTCCGATCGGGAATCTATAAGCCGAGTGAAGCTCTTCCTGCTGAGTGGGCTCTACATTCCGAGCCTAACCTGCATGCCGAGCAAAGCCCTTCATGCCAAGCGGGCTCAACATATCGAGCGGATTGGGAAACTTAGCTCTATCTCGATCGGGACAAGAGTCTCGGTCGGATAAAGTCGGATTTCTCCAGAACTCCAAAAATCAGCTGGAACATCGAGCTTTCAAAACCATGCCAAAACCATTTCATTCACTCATGAAATTCACATCAACACCTAGTATGAAACACTTCACAACACTAACACAAAATACTAGCAAATCACTCGCTATAACATATACATCACTACTTACAAAACACTCAAAATCCCAGAACTTAAACTACGCAGAACACATGATCTGAAAGAAGATGAACAGATAACTCTCAAACAAACACCAGCACAAACACATGCTCCCAAACCTGAAAACGAAAACTTTTCAGTAAACCACTTTCTCTTTGCCTTTACTCTTCCTTCTCTATTCCGATTCTTGCACAAAAACTCAGCCAAATCAACACTAAATCAAAGCATAAACTCAAACCATAAAACCGAACTTCTCAACCCAAGAATAGAGAACAAGAAGAATGAAGAAATCCCAAACATAAACCCGAACACTTACCTTCTTGAACCAACTCAAACCTCTGCAAATCCCTCACAAATCCTGAAGAACACACAAAGGAGAATTGAGAGCAGAATTTCGGGAGAGTATAGAAAAGATGGGAAAGAGCAGAAAGATGAAGAATGACTTCCAAGGAAAGCAAGCCCTCTTTTATGCCTTCCCTCTCGTCTCTCTCTCTTTCAAATCCTCATTAATGCTCTCAACCACCAAAGCCACTTGTCCAACACTCATTGGACCCCTTCTTCCACTAACTTGACTTTTACCCTTCAACCCTTGGCAAATCTCCTTTTAATCACTAACAACAATTCTTTCATTTTATACTTTAATTCACTCTTCAATTAAGTCCTCAATTCCACTTACGTACTTACAAAATAACTCTAAATTTCTGATCAAAACCACAAATTCCGACTAGGCACTTTTTGGGTTGTGACAACTCACTCGCCCTTAAGAAATTTCGTCCTCGAAATTTCCTTGCTAATCCATTACGACCCAAAACCCAAAACCGAACTTTGAACAACTTAAAAATTAATACTTACCAGAAGGCCCTGCAGGCTCAAGAGTATCCTCTCGAATCATCGCATACACTCGAGGTCATACATACTCTCCTATAGTCCCTGGTCGCTGCGATATCTCTGATGGCGCTTGTGAAGGTCGTCCACTGCCTCTACCACTTTGGTCCACTCTCGTTCTCTGTCCACTCGCTCTACTCTCGAATTGTTCCTTGACCTCTCTTCTTTCCAGACAGTCAGCTAAGAAATGCTCTTTACTTCTGCAGTTGAAACATGCTCCCGAAATCTTCTGACATTTGCCCCAGTGGCGCCTCTGGTAATACTCACACTCTGGAGCCACACTTCCTTTGCTGGAGGGCAGCACCGCACTCCCAACTTCAGAAGGCGCTTGAGCCGAACCTTTGGTCTCTCGACCGATCAGAACATTCTTAGCTCTCTTACCACTCATGAATCAACTGTCCGGAGCTTTCCTCTTTTGCTCTAATTTTTGCTTAATCCCTTCTGACTCCTCTAGCTTTATTGCAGCTGCCACTAACTGATAATATCCGATCGGATGCATAACTGCCATAGCTAATAGTGGTCCTCTAATCACTTCTCTTAACCCGTCTTGAAAATGCTGGCACCTGAATTTTCAGTCAATATCATTTTCGGCACATATTTGCTCAGGCGGCTAAACTACTTCTCGTATTCACTGACCGTCATATTTCTCTGCCTAGGACTTATAAACTCCTTCCACTTCACCTCTCTATAAGCTTCAGCCACATATTTCTTCCCGAACTCTTGCGAGAAAAACTCCCATGTCAATTTCGCCGGTCTCTAAGGGTTGCGAAGCACGAGCTTCCACCAATCATATGCCGATTGTTGTAGTAATGACACTGCACAAATCACTCGCTCAAGGGCGGGACACCTAATCTCCTGCAAAATCCGATCTACTCTCTCAATCCAAAACTCGGCCACGTCCGATTGGTCGACTGCAGTCCTATGAAAATCTTCGGCTCCTCTTTTCCTCAAAAGCTCAGAGGGAGCCTTGGGAGCAGTCAGTCTATCTACCACTTGAAGCAAACCTTGCACTAATGACGTATAAAAAAAAAACCCGTACTCGCTGGTAGTGCACGCTCATGTGCAGGCCTATCACTGCCGACCGGATTAACACTTCCTGCTGTCTCGCCCACATTCTCACTCGGATCAAACTCGATCAAGACACTACACAGGACACATCTGCATTAGGCCACGACACTAGACAAACTCACATGCCAGGACTCTACACTCAAAACAACCAAAGATAACCAGGACCGGCTAAACCGGTGCTCTGATACCAAAGCTGTCACAACCCGATCGGACCGCCACGGAAGCACCCCGATCGGAGCACTACACACGGGACCAACATGAGCCGAACATCACCAATCATACATACATAAAACCCGAGCGAAAGCATTCATAGGCAAAAAGATAACTTTATACAATAACAAAAATTACATCAAGATCAAATAATTACATAAATCACTGTACCCAAAAAGAATTACATATACAAAACATTACAGGAGCAGAATACAAAATAAAACTCTAACTCCTATGTGGCCGACCTGCAGATGAGCGACTCCAACCGGAACAAACTTGCCACCTACACGAGAAAACAAAAAGACATCCCGTGCTAAGCGATAACGCTTAGTGGGGAGGAACAAAGACAAAAGAAAACACTATACCAAAATACAAGTAAGTCATGCAAAAATATGTAGGAATATAAATATACATCAACTCATCAAATCCGTAATTTAACAAGGGTCAGAAACATGCTCACTAAATCAAGTAATAAGAAAAACAGAAAATAAAGCCAATCAGGAAACACTAGCTAAGATCACTCGGGATAAACATCACACTTCACTGCACCCCAGAACAGAACAGAACATAATAGCCTGAATTTCACTAGTGGTGGATACAGGAGCACTACACTGGGGACCAAAGCCTCAAAACACTTTCACTAGCCCAAAGGCAACAAGGGAGACCAGAGTCTCAAAACATTTTCACTAGACCTTAACGGAGGTCAACCGTATCACCGGACCCAAACGGGCCGAACACTAGCAGCTGCACTCACTATCCCTTTATAAGCATGCTCATCTATCCACTATACTGACACTTCAGGCACAACTCTCTCACTCAAAATCACAACACTATTATGCATAATCACTAATCAAAACACTAACATCATCAGGACATTAGCAAAACATGAACCATGCAATAGCGAGAAACCATGCAAAGTGAGACAGGAAAAATCATTTTCATTCCGATCGGGAATCTGCAAGCCAAGCGAAGCTCTTCTTGCCGAGCGGGCTCTACATGCCAAGCCTACCCTGCATGCCGAGCAAAGCCCTTCATGCTGAGCGGGCTCTACATACCAAGCAGACTGGGAAACTCAGCTCTATCTCGATCGAGACAAGAGTCTCGATCGGACAAAGTCGCATTTCTCCAGAACTCCAGAAATCAGCTGGAACATCGAGCTTTTAAAACCATGACAAAACCATTTCATTAACTCATGAAATTCAGATCAACACCTAGTATGAAACACTTCACAACACTAACACACAATACTAGCAAATCACTCGCTATAACATATACATCACTACTTACAAAACACTCAAAATCCCAGAACTTAAACTACGCAGAACACATGATCTAAAAGAAGATGAACAGACAACTCTCAAACAAACACCATTACACACACATGCTCCCAAACCTGGAAACGACGCTTCAAGCCGAACTTTTCAGTAAACCACTTTCTCTTTGCCTTTACTCTTCCTTCTCTCTTCCGATTCTTGCACAAAAACTTAGCCAAATCAACACTAAATCAAAGCATAAACTCAAACCATAAAACCGAACTTCTCAACCCAAGAATAGAGAACAAAAAGAATGAAGAAATCCCAAACATAAACCCGATTACTTACCTTCTTGAACCAACTCAAACCTCTGCAAATCCCTCACAAATTCTGAAGAACACACAAAGGAGAATTGAGAGCAGAATTTCGGGAGAGGATAGAAAAGATGGGAAAGAGCAGAAAGATAAAGAATGACTTCCAAGGAAAGCAAGCCCTCTTTTATGCCTTCTCTCTCCTCTCTCTCTCTTTCAAATCCTCATTACTGCTCTCAACCACCAAAGCCACTTGTCCAACTCTCATTGGACCCGTTCTTCCACTAACTTGACTTTTACCCTTCAACCCTTGGCAAAGCTCCTTTTATTCACTAACAACAATTCTTTCATTTCATACTTTAATTCACTCTTCAATTAAGTCCTCAATTCCACTTACATACATACAAAATCACTCTAAATTTTCGATCAAAACCACAAATTCCAACTAGACACTTTTTGGGTTGTGACAACTCACTCCCCCTTAATAAACTTCATCCTTGAAATTTCCTTGCTAATCCATTATGACCTCAAACCCAAAACTGAACTTTGAACAACTTAACAATTAATACTTACCAGAAGGTCCTGCAGGCTCAGGACTATCCTCTCGAATCATCGCATACACTCGGGGTCATACATACTCTCCTGTAGTCCCTGGTCACTGCACTGTCTCTGATGGCGCTTATGAAGGTCATCCACTGCCTCTACCACTTTGGTCCGCTCTCGTTCTCTGTCCACTCGCTCTACTCTCGAATTGTTCCTTGACCTCTCTTCTTTCCAGACAGTCAGCTAAGAAATGCTCTTCACTTCTGCACTTAAAACATGCTCTCAAAATCTTTTGACATTTGCCCCAGTGGCGCCTCTGGTAATACTCACACTCTGGAGCCACACTTCCTTTCCTGGAGGGCAGCACCGCACTCCTAACTTCAGAAGGCGCTTGAGCCAAACCTTTGGTCTCTCGACCGATCGGAACATTCTTAGCTCTCTTACCACTCATGAATCCGCTGTCCGGAGCTTTCCTCTTCTGCTCTAATTTCTACTTAATCCCTTCTGACTCCCCTAGCTTTATTGCAGCTGCCACTAACTGATAATATCCGACCGGATGCATAACTGCCATAGCTGACAGTGGCCCTCTAATCACTTCTCTTAACCCGTCTTGAAAATGCTGGCACCTGAATCTTTCAGTCAGTATCATTTTCGACACATACTTGGTCAGGCGGCTAAACTACATCTCATATTCACTGACCGTCATATTTCTCTGCCTCAGACTTATAAACTCCTTCCACTTCACCTATCTAATAGCTTCAGTCACATATTTATTCCCGAACTCTTGCGAGAAAAACTCCCATGTCAATTTGCCGGTCTCTGAGGGTTGCGAAGCACGAACTTCCACCAATCATATGCTGATCCTTATAATAAAGACACTGCACAAATCACTCGCTCAAGGGCAGGACACCTAATCTCTTGCAAAATTCGATCTACTCTCTCAATCCAAAACTCGGCTACGTCCGATTGGTCTACTGCAGTCCTATGAAAATCTTCGGCTCCTCTCTTCCTCAAAAGCTCAGAGGGAGCCTTATGAGCAGTCAGTCTACACTACAAGAAATTTGACTTTTTGTGACGAATTTTTTAATGACACATAAAATTTCGTCACTAATTGTAACTTACAACGATAAATTTTTTAAAACGTCACCATACTATTTATTACTGTGACAAAATTATCTTGCGTCATTTTATGTTTTAATTATCGTCACTAAAAGATTAATTTGGTGACGAAAAAATATATTTCATCATGGTTTATTTAGGAGGGATAATTTCCCACCATTTTTTTGGAGGGAAAAAATTTAATGACAAAATAATAACTTATTGCAACGTATATAATCGTCACAAAATATTTATTTTTCGTGACGAATTATTTTTTTCATAATTAAATAAATTAGTGACGAATTATTTTTGTCATAATTAAATAAATTAGTGATAATAAAATCATTTCGTCACGAATAACATATCGGCATAAAAAATTATTATATTTATGACAAATAAATATATCACAAAAAATGAATATACTGTGACGAGATACAATTTCATCACCTTTGATATGAAGGAAAAATTTCTAACCTTTTTCTTTTGGAGGGAAAAAATATAATGGAAAAATTTACTATTTGAGACATATAAATTCGTCATGAAATACTTATTATTTTTGTGACATTAATTATTTTTTGTCACAATTTAATGAATTAGTGACGATAAAATTATTTCATCACAATAATGTTATTTATAATAAATAAATATGTTACAAAAAAGGAATATATTATGACGAAATACAATTTCGTCACCAATACAATCAATTAATTTCAAAAATTTGAAACTTGAGATTTTGGTCTAGAGACGGGAATCCCGTCTGTGGAGAGACGCCCCGTCTCTCGGTCGAGCGGCACCCCGTCTCTCGCTTGAGCTGGTGCCTGACCGCTCGCCTTTGTGCCACGTGTAGGTCCCCAGGAAAACAGACGCCCCGTCTGTTATACGTGGGAAGCCCGTCGGTCAGTGATCATTTTGTTCAACCGCTGGATTCTACAAGATTTAAGGGATTTTTACAAAGTATTTTGAAAATGTCTCAAATCTTTTCAAATATTTTTTAATATTAGATTTGATTTTGAGGATATCCCTAATATCTTTCAGTTTTGATTTGATTTCGAAAAATCCTCTTCAAATCTGAATTTAAAATTTAAATTTATTTGAATTCCCTCCTAAAATCTATAAATAGGGGAAGGGGGATTCGTTTGAAGGGGTTGGAAAAAAGGAGATCTAACTGAGAAATTTTTAGAAAACCTTTTTAGAAGTTTTTCACAAAAGATTTTCTTCTCAGTTTCTACATAAAACAATTTTCCTTTAAAAATCTTTTTGATTTTCAAATTACGCTAATACGGGAAAATGAGATCCATTCGTTTTCATCCAATTAGCTAATTCAGATATTTACTGCTGTCCAAATTCCAAGAAAGAGAAAACAATCTTCTTCTCTTGGCTGATTTTTTAAGCGATTTTTTTGCAACCTAAAATCTCTTCCATTTGCGCGGTCACAATCCGATCCTTGTAGAACTCGAGGAGTCAATATCTTACAACGTTCACCTTCGCAAGGTAAAAAAATAAAAAATCCGAGGGTAAACATTCTGGAATTATTATTTTAAATTCGACTTATTTTCGTTAATTTCTTTCATAAAAATCCTCTTCATTCAAACCAATACAATAATTTGGCTTTTTTAGGTTTATTGTTCGAAAATAGACTCGACCGACGGGCATAAGGACCGCCGACGGCCGTTTCTCAATCGAACGACGTGACATCACGGTTTGCCCTTACGCCCGTCTGTCGCTCCCAGAGATGCCCGTTGGTCATACGTTTTGGGCCGTCCTTGGGCCTCTTTTCCACTTAACCTCTTTTCTTTTCTTCTTTCATTTAAAAATGGTTTCATTATTCAATTTCTTCTACTTCCCTTTTTATTATTTAACTTCACGTTTATTTTCTTTTTTTACATTAACGTGTTCTTTATTTTGTGAGTTATTATTTGGATTTGTTGGGCGAATTTGGAGCCACTTGATGTAGAGGCTGTTGCAAAGGTCTCATCTCTGGTTCATTCTCTCGACTTTATCATTTTTTCATTATATTATTATTGTGAATAATGTTATTTTATATTTCCTCGCTTATGTAAAAAATTACTAAATGTTTTTTTATTAATTAAATTGGAGTTTTTCTCATAAATTGAGGACCAATGTCCTATTTTTTCTAACAAATAAGAATCGACATCTCAAAACCATTTTATAATAAATATGCATGCGAGGACCAATGTCCTCATCTTTAATATATATCCCGTTTTATGCATGCCTTGTATTTTACTTACAATGGGGGTTGTATTCCGCCCCTAGTTTTGTTGTAATCTATTTTCATGCACTTTACTCTAATTATGCTTTATTTATCGCTTCTTTTTAATGAATAACTTGTGCTTTAATCTTATTTGTAACACCCGCACCGCCGCCCCCGTTGGAAGGATTTCGGCGGACGCGCTACCCGACACTCACTCATAACATTCACACATACACGTATACATGGGCTAAGCGGAAGCATTCTCTAAGAATAATAATAAAGGCAAAACATAGATCTCATATAATCAAAATATAAAATTAGATACAATATCCAGAATATTACATCATAAACCTTACAAAGAGTTACAAGAGCCACTATACAAAAAAATACTACATACAAAAGGAATTATAGGAGGAGATAACAAAAATAACTCTACTCCTATGTGGCCGACTTGCAGATGTGCGACACGAGCAAGCTCCCAAAAATCCTGTCACCTACACGGGACAAGAACCCGTGCTAAGCGATAACGCTTAGTGGGGAGGGACAAAACACAATAGAACACTATACAAGATAAAACAAAAACATACAGAAATCATTAAGTACCACAGGGCAGAAGTATATATAATATCGAGAAACACTATGCAAGATATAAATTTAGAACAAAAAGCACGAAGAAACTACCATGAACTCAATCACGCAATAATCAAAACACATCACTGACCCAATGCCAAACACTTTACACAATAGCCTGAATTTCAATGGTGGAGGATACGGGAACACGGCACGGAGACCGAAGCCTCAAAAATAGTTTTAATACCCGACGGTAGCGCGGGAGACCGGAGTCTCAAAACATTTTATCACTACATCGAAGATGACCATCTCGGAGGTCGACCGCTTCGCCCAAACGGGGCGGACACGGGCAGCTGCACTCACGAACCTTTTCTTAAGCATGCTTAATTATCCACTACCCTAACACTTCAGGTTCAACAACTCAATTAATGATAAAAACACTTACTACACAAAGCTCAGATCAAAACCCAAAATTGCATTAATTCATTACAACGACATGAGTATAAAAAGGGCAACAAGACATAAACTCGATCATGTACTATGCAATAGTGAGAAACCGTGCAAAGTGGAACAAAAGAATCACATTAAAAAAATAGGGCAGGCAGGAAGGGCCTCTGTCGCGATCGCGACGGTGTCGCGCTCTCGACAGAGCACGGGGTACCTCCTCATGAGCTCGTGCTAGAAGGCATGCTCGCGACGAAGCATGCTGGGCAGGTTCACATAAAACCGAGTTCTTTCGTAATCGGGACAGAGACCGGCTCCTTCCTCCTCGCGGGCACGCTTGGCAGCATGCTCGCGCAGAGGATTTGGCCACCGAGCTCTCTATCGTGGTCGCGACAACGTCACGATCGCGATAGAGGGCTCTCCAAGAACAATGGGCCAAATTTGCACTCTGTCGCGCTCGTGACAACATCGCGATCGCGACAGAACCCAGCTTTGCCCAAAATCTGCACTTCCAGCACTCTTTCCCCCTCAAACCTTCAAACACTCATTCAATTATGCATGAACACTTACCTCAAGCCACTAATACATCATCGCAACATTCTCAAAGCCACATAAACACATTTTACACAATAATCAAACATCAATTCATCATGAATGCCAACTAAACTAACTCCAAAATTCAGTTTTCATAACATGTTCATGTTTTCCAAAAACACATGCCATCCTCACTATATCACTAACATCTCACTCATATTCATTACACGATGCACACATGCATCCACATATAACTTAACACTCAAGAACACTAATAACATACAACTACAAAATACATTTGATCCAAGAAGAAAATAGGGGAAAGCACTCCCAAACACATTCAAATTAAAGCTCCCAAACCTGGAAATTCCAGCTTCAAACCGGGCCCCTCACAATCCCACTTTATCTTTCCCTTTCTTCTTCCTACAATCCTTCGATTCTTGCACAAACCCAACCAAGAACATATAAATCAGACCCAAGCTCCATAATCAAAATCAGAAAAAGAACGAGAAGGGGAGGAACCGAAACAACTAAAGAATTCCAGACCACTTACCTTCAAAACCCAGCTAAAACCTCCAAGAACACACAATAGGGAGAGGTTGAGAGCAGAAAATGGTAGCAAGAGAGAGAGAGAGAGAGGACGGGAAAGAAGAAGAACAAGGGAGGAGGGGAGTAGCTTCCACTGGAAGCTTCACTAAAATCTGCCCTTCCTTGCCTCTCTCCTCCTTTTTCATTCAATGCTCACCTACCCATTCCACTTGTCACAATCCTAGAGAATCAAACCATCCACTTTGACTTGAAAAAAATCCTTGGCACCATAATCCACTTACACAATATAATCTCTTACATAAATATCTCCAAGGCACCAAACTTGACTCACACCATATAATTTCTAATAAACCACTTACATCCAAGGCACCATACACACATAAACCACACAATAAAATCCCTTAACCCACTTACATCCTAATACCATACACTGCAAGCACACTTTATAAATTCTCCTCTTACATACTTGATTAAATTTCTTTCCAATAAAATCCTTATAATCCAAATTTTCTCTTACTCAAATTACGGAAATACTCTAAATATTCTGACTTATCATGCAGATTCTGACTAGGCCCTTTTTGGGTTGTTACAATCACTGTTCCTTAAGAAATTTCATCTTCGAAATTTCCCTGCTAACTACTTATATCCAAACAACCCAAAACTCAAACCGAACTTAACAGAAGCTAATAACACAACTTATCGGAAGGTCCTGCTCGATAATCCGCTACATCCTCTCCTAACCTGGCATAAACTCGTGAGCGCGCATACACTTCTTCAGTTGGTGGCTTTTGCACTATTTCTGACGGCGCTTGTGAAAGACGTCCACTGCCTCTTCCACTTTGATTCCCTCTCGCCCTCGGACCACTTGCTTTACTCTCGGGTTGACCCTGAAGCTCTCTTCGATCCGGGCAGTTAGCTACCATTTGCTCTTGACTGCCACATTTGAAGCATGCTCCAGAAATCCTTCTACACTCGCCCCAATGGCGCTTATGACAATGCTCGCACTCCGGGATCGCTCTTCCTTTACTAGAGGGTGGCGCTACACTACCGACTTCCGAACGTACCGGAACCGAACTCTTCACACCTTGACCACTCGGAGCTCCTCTCGACTTCTTACCACTCCCATGTCCACTATCCGGTGTTTTCCTCTTGTGCTCAATTCTCTGCTTGATCAACTCAGATTCCTCTAACTTGATTGCCGCTGCCACATGCTGATAATACCCCACTTGCTGCAAGACTGACATCGCCGACAAAGGACCTCTGATCACCTCACGTAATCCCTCTTGAAAGTGTCTACATCTAAACTCATCCATCAATAACTGCTCAGGCACATACTTACTTAACCGGCTGAATTCCTTCTCGTAATCACTTACGGTCATACCCCGTTGCTTCAGACTGATGAACTCTCTCCACTTGGCTTCCCGATATGCCTTCGTCACATACTTCTGCTCAAATTCTTGCTTGAAGAAATCCCAAGTCAACTCGGCTGGTCGCTGAGGATTTCGCATCATGAGTTCCCACCAATCGTACGCTGACCCTTGAAGCAACGATACTGCATAAAGCACCCTCTGATCTGCAGGACATCAAATCTCTTGCAAAATCCGACCTACCCTCTTAAGTCAAAACTCGGCCACATCGGATTAGTCTAAAGCAGTCTCATAAAAGTCTTCTGCTCCTCTCTTTCTTAACAACTCAGTCAGAGCCTTAGGAGCAGTCAACCTCTCTACCAACTGAAACTAGGATCGGATTCTCGTGACCAAAACCCATACCAGGAATCTCTTCTTGCTAACGCTGAGGAGCAGGTTGCTCACCTCTCACTACACTCGCACTACCAACCGTCTCACCCATGTTCTCACTTGGATCAGACTCCATCTAAACACTACACAAGACAAGACACATCTGTATTAGGCCACGACACGAAACCGACTAACATGCAAAGACTCAACACACAATAAACAAAGACAACCAGAATCGCCTAAACCGGCGCTCTGATACCACAAACTGTAACACCCCCACCGCCGCCTCCGTTGGAAGGACGTCGACGGACGCGGTACCCAACTTTCACTCACAATATTCACACATACACGTGTACATGTGCTAAGCTGAAGCATTCTCTAAGAATAATAATAAAGGCAGAACATAAATCTCATATAATCAAAATATAAAATTAGATACAATGTCCAGAATATTACATCATAAACCTTACAAAGAGTTACAAGAGCCACTATACAAAAAAATACTACATACAGAAAGAATTATAGGAGGAGATAACAAAAACAACTCTACTCCTATGTGGCCGACTTGCAGATGTGCGACATGAGCAAGCTCCCAAAAATTCTATCACCTACACGGGACAAGAACCCGTGCTAAGCGATAACACTTAGTGGGGAGGGACAAAACACAATAGAACACTATACAAGATATAACAAAAACATATGGAAATCATTAAGTACCAGAGGGCTGAAGTATATATAATATCGAGAAACATTATGCAAGATATAAATCTAGAACAGAAAGCACGAAGCAACTACCATGAACACAATCACGCAATAATCAAAACACTTCACTGACCCAATGCCAAACACTTTACACAATAGCCTGAATTTCAATGGTGGAGGATACGGGAACATGGCACAGAGACCGAAACATCAAAAACAGTTTTAATACCTGATGATAGCGCGGGAGACCGGAGTCTCAAAATATTTTATCACTACATGGAAGTTGACCATCTCGGAGGTCGACCGCTTCACCCAAACAGGGCGGACACGGGCAGCTGCACTCATAAACCCCTTCTTAAGCATGCTTAATTATCCACTAACCTGACACTTCAGGCTCAACAACTCAAATAATGATCAAAACACTTACTACACAAAGTTCAGATCAAAACCCAAAATCACATTAATTCATTACAACGATACGAGTATAAAAAGGGCAACAAGACATAAACTCGATCATGTACCATGCAATAGTGAGAAATTATGCAAAGTGGAACAAAAGAATCACATTCAAAAAATAGGGCAGGCAGAAAGGGCCTCTGTCGCGATTGTGACGGTGTCACGCTCGCGACAAAGGACGAGGTACCTCCTTACGATCTCGTGCCACAAGGCATGCTCGCGACGAAGTACGCTAGGCAGATTCACATAAAATCGAGCTCTGGCTGTCGCGAGCTCGACAGAGACCAGCTCCTTCCTCCTCATGCGCACGCTTGGCAGCATGCTCGCGCAGAGGATTCGACCACCGAGCTCTCTGTCGTGGTCGTGACAATTTCGCGATCGCGACAGAGGGTTCTCCAAGAACAATGGGCCAAATCCGCACTCTTTCGTGCTCGCGACAGAACCCAGATTTGCCCAAAATTTGCACTTCCAGCACTCTTTCCCCCTCAAACCTTCAAACACTCATTCAATTTTGCACAAACACTTACCTCAAGCCACTAATGCATCATCGTAACATTCTCAAAGCCACATAAACACATTTTACACAATAATCAAACATCAATTCATCATGAATGCCGACAAAACTAACTCCAAAATCCAGTTTACATAACATGTTCATGTTTTCCACAAACACATGCCATCCTCACTATATCACTAACATCTCACTCATATTCATTACACGATGCACACATGCATCCACATATAACTTAACACTCAAGAACACTAATAACATACAACCACAAAATACATTTGATCCAAGAAGAAAATAGGGGAAAGCACTCCCAAACACATTCAAATTAAAGCTTCCAAACCTGAAAATTGCAGCTTCAAACCGGGCCCCTCACAATCCCACTTTATCTTTCCCTTTCTTCTTCCTACAATCCTTCGATTCTTGCACAAACCCAACGAAAAACATATAAATCAGACCCAAGCTCCACAATTAAAATCAGAAAAAGAAGGAGAAGGGGAAGAACCGAAACAACTAAAGAATTCCAAACCACTTACCTTCAAAACCCAGTTGAAACCTCCAAGAAAAGACAAGAGGGAAAGGTTGAGAGCAGAAAATGGTAGCAAGAGAGAGAGAGAGAGACGACGGGAAAGAAGAAGAACAAGGGAGGAGGGGAGTAGCTTCCACGGGAAACTTCACTAAAATCTGCCCTTCCTTGCCTCTCTCCTCCTTTTCCATTCAATGCTCACCTACCCATTCCACTTGTCACAATCCTAGAGAATCAAACCATCCACTTTGACTTAAAAAAAATCCTTGGCACCATAATCCACTTACACAATATAATCTCTTACATAAATATCTCCAAGGCACCAAACTTGACTCATACCATATAATTTCTAATAAACCACTTACATCCAAGGCACCATACACACATAAACCACACAATAAAATCCCTTAACCCACTTACATCCTAACACCATACACTACAAGCACACTTTATAAATTCTCCTCTTACTTACTTAATTAAATTTCTTTATAATAAAATCCTTATAATCCAAATTTTCTCTTACTCAAATTATGGAAATACTCTAAATATTCTGACTTATCACGCAGATTCTGACTAGGCCCTTTTTGGGTTGTTACCCTTTTTTGTAACAACCGGTGGCGGCCAACCGAGGGCTATCCCCGAAACTTATCCCGTCGGGCCTTCCCAGCGCGTCGCTCACTAGCCACCGTGTTGTACTCACGATCTTTACACTTCCCCTTGTGCATTTTTGCCTTTCGTGGAATTCGAACAAAGGACCTAGGGAATAAGTCCTTAATTCATAGAATACCACTGCCATTAGGCTAGCCTAATGGCAGTGGTATTCTATGAATTAAGGACTTATTCCCTAGGTCCTTGGTCTGAATCCCACGAAAGGAAAAAATGCACAAGAGGAAGTGTAAAGATCGTGAGTGCAACACGGTGGCTAGTGAGCGACACGCTGGGAAGGCCCGACGGGATACATTCCAGGGATAGCCCTCGTTCAGCCGCCACCGGGTTGTTACATTATTGCACGGAATTGAATAAGGAATTGGATGAAACGATAAATTCAAAACTTGATTATAAACCTAACCAAGGTATAAATAAATGGGGAGTCCTGAACCTACTCTGGTCTTTGGGCCCAATGAGGCGATAGGGCCACCTCGGCATTTTGTTAGGGTGGAAGCCTCTAAGACACCTCTTGTGTCCCGTAAAAGGATCAAATTTGCACAGTCCTAGGCGCCATGAGGCGAGAGGGCCATCTTAATGTTCTATTAAGGTGGATACCTCCAAGACACCTATGGTTTGCCCAAGCATGAGGCTAGAGGACCATTCTGCAATCAGGGTGGATACCTCCAAGACACCTCCGGCTTGCCTATGATGGACATAACAGCGCTGTCTTAGGCTCACTGAGGCCAGATGACCTTTCCCAATATTTTATTGGGTGGCGACTCCAAGAAACCTCCTTGTTGCCCAACATAGACGCACTTGTAAATACCTTACAAGTTTTCATGAACCTCCACCCGATCGCCCTAAAAGTAGGCCTTCCGGGCACCCCGGGGTTCAGCGCGCGTCACAATGGCGACTCCACTGGGGACCTACACGAGAATTCTCTTTGAAAGTACCTTGGTTAAAATTTACAATTGAGTTTAAATTTAAAAATTCCATCCTTTTTCGAAACTGCATTGCATCTCATTAGAGCCTTAGATCTATACTAGTTTTGTCACACCCCATTTGCCCCCTAGTTGTATGAGCCTATTTGTGTGTGCATGCATTGTGTGTTTGGCATGACATAGGGGCATTTTGGGTAAAAATGCATATTTGTGGGTTTTGTTAGTATAAGGGTGCATGCATGGTAGTAGGATGTGAGTAAGTTGGGTTATATTTGTGTGTGCATGAGCATACCTTAGTAGGGTGTGTTTAAATTAGGATGTCTTTGTGTGTGAGTGATGAATGTGTTTCGGGTGTGAGTGACCAAATCCCACTAATAGGTAAGTGACACTTGTCTAGGGTTAGGAAAAGAAAAAGGAGAAGAAAGAACAAGGGGAGAGGCAGAAATCATTCCCGTTTTCCCTTCTCACCCTCTGTTCTTCTTCCTTTTCTCTTCCCCTAAGAACCCTAGCTTGGATTCAAGGACTGCTAGTGGGAATTGATCATCTCCTTGTGTCTCTTGTGGTAAGTTTTCTGCATTCTTCATCTTGTTCTTCGTTGTCCTTCTTCTTCTTCATTTTTTGGGTTTGGAGTTTTGATCTAGGGTTTGGTTTTTGGTGTGTTATTACTGGTTTGTTGGTAGTTGAGCCTCCTCGTGACCTGAAAGGCAAAGAGAAGGCTGGGAGTAGTGGAACCAAGTGACTGAAGCTAGGATTACAGGTTTGGGAATATTCTGCATTTTGATATTTTGTGAATGGTTGTGAAAGGTTGATTTATTTGGCTAGAAATTTTATGGGTAATGAGTTGCATGTTGATATAACTATTATGAGTTTGATTTGGTGCATTTTGTGCTTCTGAATATGGGTGTGATGAAATCAATGTGGATGAGAGTGAATTACTGTCATTTTTTTTGGGTTCTGGAATTTTTGCATTTGTTGATTAAGTTAATCTATGTTTTGAGTGGGTTGTTGTTCAAAGAGGTGTTTCTATATTGTTTTACGTGGGTTTTAGGTGCTGGAAGTGTGTAATTTCAGCTAAAAAATTGAATTGGGTTTAAGACGGGATGATTTTCTGGGAATTCTGGGTTTTGGGTGAATTTCACGACGTTAGGGTTTCGAAAAATTGGAAAATTACGTTAGATGTCTCTTCCGTGATTTCGTTTCCTTTGTTTGCTGTCTGTGTGCTTATCCTAGTCGTACTTGGGCGTGTGAGTTGTGTCCATCTTGTGAGTATTTCTTCCTCTTTTTCTTCTCTTTTATGCCTTGGAGGGAGCAGTGAGAGAGCCAAAGCACGAGTCATGCTCTAGAACACGAGACGTGCTCTGGCAGGGAGCATTAGCATGACCCGTGCTCATGCTTGAGGGACTCAGCACGACTCGTGCCCCTCAAGTCTCCAGGAGTACGAGTTGTGCTCCTCAGCACGACTCGTGCCCCTCTAGCCCCTGTCCCTTCTGTTTTTTTCAAACGTATTTGGGTCCTTTTCAATCCTTTTTCTTCTGTTTTGAGTTCTTTAGTCCTCATTTATGTGTTCTTAATGTGCAAATGATATAATGGGTATTTTAACTTATCCAAATAATGAGTAATGTATACGATATTGCATGTTATAGGTTGTTGAATGATATTGGGTTATGCATGTCTTATTTATGATTCATTGATATGAATATACACTACAAGAAACTTTACTTTTTGTGACAAATTTTTAAATGACGCATAAAATTTCGTCACTAATTATAACTTATAATGACAAATTTTTTAAAACGTCACCATACTATTTATTACTGTGAAAAAATTATCTTGCTCATTTTTTGTTTTAATTTTTGTCATTAATAGATTAATTTTGTGACGAAAAATATATTTTGTCATGGTTACTTTAGAAGAGATAATTTCCTACCATTTTTTTTGGAGGGAAAAAATTTAATGATAAAATAATAACTTATTGCAACGTATAAAATCGTCACAAAATATTTATTTTTCGTGCAAATTATTTTTGTCATAATTAAATAAATTAGTGATAATAAAATCATTTCATCACAAATAACATATCGATATATAATAAAATTCTAATTAATTTTTTCAAAAAATTTTAGTTTAAAAAATAATTTTATTTGTGACAAATAAATGTGTCACGAAAAATAAATATACCGTGACGACGTACAATTTCGTCTCCTTTGATTTGGAGGAAAAATTTTCAGCTTTTTTCTTTTGGAGGAAAAAATATAATGAAAAAAATGACTATTTGCAACATATAAATTCGTCATGAAATACTTATATTTTGTGATATAAATTATTTTTGTCACAATTTAATGAATTGGTGATGAAAAAATTATTTTGTCACAATAATTTTATTTATGAAAAATAAATATGTTACAAAAATGAATATATTATAACAAAATATAATTTCATTACCAATACAATCAATTTATGACAATAATAATATTTTGTCACAATTGATTGTAATGTTAATATATAACAAATAAGTTATGTCATAAAAGATAATTAAATTTATGAAAAATAAATATGTCACAAAAAATAAATATATTGTAACAAAAATATAAGTTAATTATTGATACAGTCAGTTTGTGCACACATAATATTTTATCATAATTAATTGTAATAAAAATATGCTTCAGTTAAATTATGTTATAAATAAATTATTTTATGTTATAAATAAAAATGTCTCCAATAAATTTTTTAATGGCCAAAAATAGTTTGCCATCTACTTTTTCACAAAAATAACTAAATTATATATGATAGTTAATTAATTAATAATATAATAATAATTTAAAATAAAATAAATTATTTATTAAAATAAAATATTTTAATGTAAATTAAAAAATTGTAGAAACCACAACGTTTATGGGTCAATCACCTTGTTCCTTTTCTGCCTCAGTCTCAAAGTTTTTTTATTTCCCTTTCTCTCTGTCAATCTACGGTATCCATTCTCTCCATTGCCTCCATCCAGCCGATCTCGCCGCCTTGTCACCTCTGTCTAGTGGTGCCGGTGGTGCATCGCCTCCGTCGTTCACCAGGTTGGTTTGACTTTGTCTCGCACTCTAAGGCAACCATTTTTCTATCAGATTCTTAGTCTCTATCGGTTTCTTTTCACACTATTTTTTGTTTTCTTGGTTCAAATCATTTTGTATTTCATAGATTAGAAATTGTTAAAGTAAAAACTGATTGTGAATAAAAAGATCTAAATAGTGGAAGATGGGTCGGATTCAGTACTCTGAGAAGTATTTCGATGATACTTACGAGTACAGGTATTAATAATTGTAATTATCCCATTAGCTTTTCTCATTCTTTGTTTTTGGAAAATAGTAATAATAAATAGATATTATATTGATTGAATGATCGGTTTATTATTTTTTTGATTTTAATGGTGTTCATTCAAGCATGTAGTTCTTCCTCCCGAAGTGGCCAAATTAACTACTTACCAAGAATTCATTAAGAGGTAGGAATCTAGTATTCAAATTTGTAGTAATTTAAACTCATTTGCTTGATTTACTTCGTCTTAGTTTGTATTCTTCATATTCAATTTCTCGTATTTAAATTCTTAAATTTTAATTTTCGGCATATTGAAATATTTTGAAAGGGGATGATTTGTTTCTAAAATGCAAAGGATAGGTTATGTCTACCCTCCATATAACCCGAATTGTATAAGTCTTATGCTAATTTATGCCATATTAACATTTGGTTTTTAGCAGCTTGTTATTGCTATAGTTTTGTATCAAATACTCCAAGCTCTTTCCCATCTTCAGGCCCAAGGGCACATTCACAGAGATGTTGACGTATCCCATTTGGTTATATTAGTTTAGGCCTTTAAATTTGAGGTATCATGTTGCCTGCATTTAGGATTAAGATCAGATCGTTACTCTTTAATTCTCAATTTATAATGATCTTAGTGACCCTGACAGCGACGAAGCCTTGAAAAGGCCAGTGCTTGGTGGCAGCGAGCTCCCTTATCCTAGACATTACAGAACAGGAAGGCCAAGATGCAAGACATGTATCTCTTGTTCAACCAATATCAGCTCTAAATGCCACATTCATTATTAGTTCATGTTCTTAAGGTTTAATGACATGGATTAAGTATGACTATTGGCTCTGAACATATCCATACTCAGAGTCGAGGAGCAAAAGAGTGACTGTAAGTAATAGGATGAGAGGTTTACACAATGGGAGTAACAGAAGTAAAAATGAATTGATCACGGCAAATAGAATTTCAGAAAGGTCATTGCCCATGCAAAGGTAAAGATATCAAACTCTATTTAGATTGATGTGCAAGCTCTTATGTGAATAGATTTATGCTTAAACACACAGAGACAGAGCTATAACTACAGTATATCATAATCTACTATAACAGTAGAGGTGTACTTTAGGGAATTGAAATCAGCATCATTGGAATGCAACAGTCCATAACTTCACATCTTGGAATATGTGCATATGTGTGTGTCTGTGTGTGCACGCATGTGTCACAACTTTTAGTTAAAGGGCAAGCAGAGCTAATGAGTAAAGCTCTATACCTTTCCCATCTTTCCTTTGGATGAGTTTTTTGATTTTGCATTTCATTCCTTCTTCCTGACCCCTTTATTATCAACATTTTGATGCGACCCATTAAGCATAAAATTGATGACGGTAAATAATTGAAAATTCAAAGTATTTATGTATGAATTTTGTCAATAATACACTGACATGAAATGCCAATGTTATACTTTTAAAATTAAGATGAATTTGATCAAGTTGCCTTAAAAAATACAGCTCCGGACCAGTAATGAAAGCATACGAGTTTATCATATGAGTTGCATATGATGTGGACCAGTAATGTTTGAGATGAGAATTAAATAAAAGTCATAAACTTTAATCGAAGTTGTTTGGATAAAACCATGCAGGAATGGCCGTTAAGGAGTGAGCTAGATCCTGTTGTATAGATTAAGGGTGTTACATGATTGAGTTTTTTTTTTATCTAATATATGATTTTTTTTGTAGGAACAGGATGCAAATTTTGAAGTTTCAACAGATTTTATTTCTGGATTAGGATGCAAATTTAATTTTTTGCATTAGGTAGTATGTTTTTATTTAATTAACCTTTTATTTGAATAAATACATTATATTAGATTTTCTTTACAAATTTAATTGATTGTATAACATTAAATTTAAAATGTGTCATTTTTAATACAACGCATATATGACAAGTATATTTGTCATAATTTGTCGACTTGTTAGTTCATAAATGACGATATAATGTTTACAATTACGATATTAATATTGTAATAAAAAATATAATTTAATAACAATAAAAAATTGTCACTAAAACTATTTTTTGTGACAATTATTTTTGTCCGTATTTATGTCACTAATTTGTAAAATAATATGACGATTTATATTCATCATTAATATACATTAATTTAATGACGAAATCATTTTTCGTCACTTAAAGTATTAGATTTAATGACGACATTAAATATTTTATGGCAAAAATTATATTTATTTGTGACGATAATTACGTAACCAATACTTAATGGTTTTAACTAGAAGCAGAGTTTCGTCATTAAAAATATTTAATTTCGTGACGAATTTTAAATTTGTTATAAAAAATGCCAATCTTTTGTGACGATAAACAATATAATGTGACGAAATATAATTTTATTTGTGACATAATTTTTGTCATGAAAAGTCAGAAATAAAAATGACGATAATTATTTTCGTCACAAAAAATATACTTACGGTGACAAATAACTAAATTGTAACATAAACGTTTATGTTACGCGCCTACCGTTACATTCTCTGTGATGATAAAAATTCGTCACCTTATCTTTTCGGCGACGAAAAATGAAATTTTCATGATAATTTTTTGTGTCATAAAAAGTGTAATTTCTTGTAGTGATAAGTATAATTATGTATTACTCTTGGAAACATGATTTGAATGATGCATAACCTGCTAGAGTTGTAACACCCCCATACCCCCGGTAAGGGATATCGGGGCATCACGCGGGCACTTACGTATACATATACGTATACTAGCAGAAGCGATAGCATAAACACAACCATTTAAAAGTAATTAAATACTACACTAGGGCCCAACATGCATTTCATATCCACTATACATATGTACTTCTTTCTCTTTATACTTGTTCATATTACACTCTGTTTTCATTTAACTTTACATATACATTTACATGTGATTCTTTAACTTTTATTACATAATGATGTTACTCAAAACATCACTAGCTCTGTATCTAATCTATACAAAAGACCTGAATAATACTCCCTAGTGGCCTTGAACTGCAGATGCTCGCTCACTGTTCCGAACCTGTAAACCTACACGGAAATAAACATCCGTGCTAAGCGATAATGCTTAGTGGGGATGAAATAATACAAAGGACTTCTTTATGAAGTCACAAGTAAAGCACAAATTTCATATAACAAATCAACTAGCTCATGCATATAGCTCTTATACATATATAGGTTGCATGTTCAATTATCAAAGCAATAAACTCACAAGTATATAACATCTACTCTTCTACTTATTCATATACACTACAACTTGTACATATCATTTATTCAAATATACGCTATCATGTGTTCACATTCATGAAATCATGTACTTGTATACAGAATTGTAATGTACTTAAACATTACTTTCATGTGCTATAGCTTTATTCGAAGCAACTCTTTAATCATCTCAAGTTCACTGCACAACATTTAACAAAACAGGCCTGACTTCCTTTAGTTGCGGATACGGGACGCTCTATAATAAAAACATTTTCGGTGGACCGAAGTCACAAAACATTTTCATCTATCTCTATTAATGACCATTCTCGGAGGTCGACCCGCTTCGCCCAAACGGGGCGGTCGGTGGCAGCTGCGCGGTAATCCCTTTATAAGCATGCTTATCTATCCACGGCTATGGCCAGTCAGGCTAAACATAAAGACTCTATACTCTATATCAGATACATTGCATGTACTCTACTGTTCATTCAAGAACATTATACACTATTTACATATTAATGGAGCAAACCATGTGCATACATATACCCTATGCATATACTCGCATGTAGCCATATAATCTCAATGCATCTTTGTACTCTACTTTATTAACTAATCAAATACACAGTGCGTTTTACATGTTCATAGCCTTCACAGATTATGATTCAATCATACATGATCAATATCACATGCATATCATGTTCAATAATTATAAAGCATATATACATTTAATTTCATTATTAATCTCTTATGCCATTTTAATCATCTATAATTTCAATTGACAATGACTCACATACTCATTTCATAAGGTTAGAAATGAGTTGGACATGCTAGAGGAACTTACCATGAAGTTCGGGTGCATTTCGGGAAGAAAAACACTCAAAATATGCATATTAGGGGTTGGTCACGGTGGTAATGGATTGGTTGCCACCATGAGGTCCAAAAACGAGCATTCTGCCCAGCATTTTCATATGTCACGGTGGTAATGAATTTGGTTACCACCGTGACCTACCAAAATTTGCAAAACAGAAGCTTGGATACAGGACTGCTTCACAACTCATTTTTGTTCAGGCTAAACGAACATCTAAACGACATTTTTAGGAAAACATTCCTTCTTAAAATTTGTTTCCTAAGATGTTAAATTTCAATTGGGACAATTTTAAAGTCAATTGGACATCTAAAACATCAGATATACTCTAAGCAATCTGAACTGGTCAAATGAACCGGCCAAAGTAGAGACACCTTTGTTTTGGCCATTTTTGAAGGTCTTAGAGCACAAATTTGCTCAAGCTTATTTCTGTAACAATTATAGATATAGAAGTTATGGTTCTATTGGCTCAATAATTACTCAATTCAGAGGTCTATAACTATACTTATGACAAAAACTTCACACAGAGGTCATATGACAATTAAACAGAATTTACCATCTCAAATTTTATCATCAACAAATACACTCAATCGATCAATTCACATACTTCTAAGCATATATACACATATCACAAGTACCACAAGCAATCAAAATGATATTTGCACACGATCCCAACCTCTAGAAAGCTCGATCTTGAACTTTCTACTCGATTCCGACCTTTCGACTCTCTTGCTTCCAGCTTGTACCAAAACCACACAAAAACACTTGGATTACTCTTCTTTTTACTTTAAATCAAAACCAGAAACCAAGTAGTAAAAGAAGACTAATGCTATCATAATAGTACTACTTACCTCTTCTCAAAAATCCACTCTCTTCATCCCAACCCAAATGATTCTCTTTAGGAACAAATGAAAAAGAAAAGAAAAGAGAGCAAGGTGGAGCACGGCAAAGCCAAGGAAAAGGAAGAAAAGAGGAAAGCCAAAAGCAAAAGGGCCAAAAGCTAAGAAAATAAGATGGGAATAGGTAAGTGGCCGGTCAACTAAAGAAAATTAACAAATTAATTTCCCACTAACCATATTAAAAGCCAACCACTTACTTTAATTCATCCCTATCCTAAGCCAAGCCAAGCCAAGCCAAGCCAAACCAAGCCAAGCCAAACCAAATGCCTCTTCCCTACAATGACACTTGGCACACTTCTACAATGCCACTTGTCACTCTCATATGCCGCCACTTGTCACTCCTCTACGATGCCATGTGCCAACTCCCTACAACTCCAAGTCTCTTAGTCCCTCCTATGCACACATCTCGCGAGGGGGTTCTGTCGCGCTCGCGACAGAACGCTCACGCCCGCACCAACCAACTGAAGTTCGAAAACCGCTGGAGGGCTCTGTCGCGCCCGCGACACTTGTCGCGCTCGCGACAGAAATCTCGCACATGAACTTACCTTTTTCGAACAAAACTCTGTAATTCTTCTAGGGCCATTTTGGGGTGTGACAAATCTCTCCCCCTTAAGAAATTTCGTCCCCGAAATTTCCCCGCAAATCACTTACACCGGTATATCCTTAAACAGATCTCTGAATCGCTATCACTTATATCATACCGCTATCAAATCGTATACATTTCACACTTTCCTTAACGCACCGCACTCTAATCTATACACTTCTTTTAAGCATCAGTCACTTGATGTATATCCTGTCGGCTTTTCTCAATGAAACGCATGCAATGATACTTTTTCACATACAAATGAGGGATGCGGATGGAATGACTATGTAATGATTCATGTATGCAGGATGATGCAAGAATGCGATGCAAGCTGCAGTAATGTATTTTTCCCATCCCCATGTTTCACTGTGCTCATGTCAAATGATTTCAAAGAGATAGCTGACAGGAATACAGAGTGTCATCTCAAACTTTTACCAATTCACATCTGCAGCTGTCTTTTCTACGCTCTCACGCGAGTCGGACTCCATCTATACTTTACACAAACTACATCTGCATTAGGCCACAACTCTAGACAAACTCTGACATTTAATATATACTCTACATCTTATAGACCAGAACCTCTAACCTATGCTCTGATACCACTAAATGTAACACCCCCATACCCCCGGTAAGGGATATCGGGGCATCACGCGGGCACTTACGTATACATATACGTATACTAGCAGAAGTGATAGCATAAACACAACCATTTAAAAGTAATTAAATACTACACTAGGGCCCAACATGCATTTCATATCCACTATACATATGTACTTCTTTCTCTTTATACTTGTTCATATTACACTCTGTTTTCATTTAACTTTACATATACATTTACATGTGATTCTTTAACTTTTATTACATAATGATGTTACTCAAAACATCACTAGCTCTGTATCTAATCTATACAAAAGACCTGAATAATACTCCCTAGTGGCCTTGAACTGCAGATGCTCGCTCACTGTTCCGAACCTGTAAACCTACACGGAAATAAACATCCGTGCTAAGCGATAACGCTTAGTGGGGATGAAATAATACAAAGGACTTCTTTACGAAGTCACAAGTAAAGCACAAATTTCATATAACAAATCAACTAGCTCATGCATATAGCTCTTATACATATATAGGTTGCATGTTCAATTATCAAAGCAATAAACTCACAAGTATATAACATCTACTCTTCTACTTATTCATATACACTACAACTTGTACATATCATTTATTCAAATATACGCTATCATGTGTTCACATTCATGAAATCATGTACTTGTATACAGAATTGTAATGTACTTAAACATTACTTTCATGTGCTATAGCTTTATTCGAAGCAACTCTTTAATCATCTCAAGTTCACTGCACAACATTTAACAAAACAGGCCTGACTTCCTTTAGTTGCGGATACGGGACGCTCTATAATAAAAACATTTTCGGTGGACCGAAGTCACAAAACATTTTCATCTATCTCTATTAATGACCATTCTCGGAGGTCGACCCGCTTCGCCCAAACGGGGCGGTCGGTGGCAGCTGCGCGGTAATCCCTTTATAAGCATGCTTATCTATCCACGGCTATGGCCAGTCAGGCTAAACATAAAGACTCTATACTCTATATCAGATACATTGCATGTACTCTACTGTTCATTCAAGAACATTATACACTATTTACATATTAATGGAGCAAACCATGTGCATACATATACCCTATGCATATACTCGCATGTAGCCATATAATCTCAATGCATCTTTGTACTCTACTTTATTAACTAATCAAATACACAGTGCGTTTTACATGTTCATAGCCTTCACAGATTATGATTCAATCATACATGATCAATATCACATGCATATCATGTTCAATAATTATAAAGCATATATACATTTAATTTCATTATTAATCTCTTATGCCATTTTAATCATCTATAATTTCAATTGACAATGACTCACATACTCATTTCATAAGGTTAGAAATGAGTTGGACATGCTAGAGGAACTTACCATGAAGTTCGGGTGCATTTCGGGAAGAAAAACACTCAAAATATGCATATTAGGGGTTGGTCACGGTGGTAATGGATTGGTTGCCACCGTGAGGTCCAAAAGCGAGCATTCTGCCCAGCATTTTCATATGTCACGGTGGTAATGAATTTGGTTACCACCGTGACCTACCAAAATTTGCAAAATAGAAGCTTGGATACAGGACTGCTTCACAACTCATTTTTGTTCAGGCTAAACGAACATCTAAACGACATTTTTAGGAAAACATTCCTTCTTAAAATTTGTTTCCTAAGATGTTAAATTTCAATTGGGACAATTTTAAAGTCAATTGGACATCTAAAACATCAGATATACTCTAACAATCTGAACTGGTCAAATGAACCGGCCAAAGTAGAGACACCTCTGTTTTGGCCATTTTTGAAGGTCTTAGAGCACAAATTTGCTCAAGCTTATTTCTGTAACAATTATAGATATAGAAGTCATGGTTCTATTGGCTCAATAATCACTCAATTCAGAGGTCTATAACTATACTTATGACAAAAACTTCACACAGAGGTCATATGACAATTAAACAGAATTTACCATCTCAAATTTTATCATCAACAAATACACTCAATCGATCAATTCACATACTTCTAAGCATATATACACATATCACAAGTACCACAAGCAATCAAAATGATATTTGCACACGATCCCAACCTCTAGAAAGCTCGATCTTGTACTTTCTACTCGATTCCGACCTTTCGACTCTCTTGCTTCCAGCTTGTACCAAAACCACACAAAAACACTTGGATTACTCTTCTTTTTACTTTAAATCAAAACCAGAAACCAAGTAGTAGAAGAAGACTAATGCTATCATAATAGTACTACTTACCTCTTCTCAAAAATCCACTCTCTTCATCCCAACCCAAATGATTCTCTTTAGGAACAAATGAAAAAGAAAAGAAAAGAGAGCAAGGTGGAGCACGGCAAAGCCAAGGAAAAGGAAGAAAAGAGGAAAGCCAAAAGCAAAAGGGCCAAAAGCTAAGAAAATAAGATGGGAATAGGTAAGTGGCCGGTCAACTAAAGAAAATTAACAAATTAATTTCCCACTAACCATATTAAAAGCCAACCACTTACTTTAATTCATCCCTATCCTAAGCCAAGCCAAGCCAAGCCAAGCCAAACCAAGCCAAGCCAAACCAAATGCCTCTTCCCTACAATGACACTTGGCACACTTCTACAATGCCACTTGTCACTCTCATATGCCGCCACTTGTCACTCCTCTACGATGCCATGTGTCAACTCCCTACAACTCCAAGTCTCTTAGTCCCTCCTATGCACACATCTCGCGAGGGGGTTCTGTCGCGCTCACGACAGAACGCTCACGCCCGCACCAACCAGCTGAAGTTCGAAAACCGCTGGAGGGCTCTGTCGCGCCCGCGACACTTGTCGCGCTCGCGACAGAAATCTCGCACATGAACTTACCTTTTTCGAACAAAACTCTGTAATTCTTCTAGGGCCATTTTGGGGCGTGACAAGAGTCAAGTAAGTGGATAGTTAGGCATGCTTAATAGAGTCTTAAGCTACAGCCTCAGTTCCGTTTGGACCCCGATCAGGTTCCCGTTTGGTTCCTCGCGAACCCCTCAGTATTTGGATCTTGTTTAAGGTCCCCTCCGTAAAATGTTTTGTAATTGATAAAGTGAAATGGTTTTCGATTCGTACCCGTAAGGTACTATCAGTATTCAATTCGTACCCGTAAGGTACTGTCCGTATACTCGTTATCCACTATTGTGAGTCAGCAGGTGTTTTGTTCGCTTTAGTTTGCTCCAATGTGATTATACGAATGTGATATCTAAATGAGTATGATAATGAGATGAATGACCAGTTAATGTAACTATGAATGTGAGTATGGATGTGAGCTAATGTTATCAAAAGTATGGCTTTTATATGCAAGAATGTATATTTACTTGATATGATTATCTACATTTACCATTGTGAATGTGTTATGCCTCGATGACCATTGTGAATGGCCATCCATACTACTTGTGTGTTTCCCCACTAAGCGTTTATCGCTTAGCACGGTGTTTTATCCGTGCAAGTGTGGAGGATGGTGTTCTTTTGGGAGAGTTGCCGCCAGTCAAGCCAACACAGAGGGATTAGTGTTAGGGGTTTATGTTTGATAGCATGTTGATTCTTTTGTATCGGAACTCTCTTTATACCATTATTTTGTAATGCTCCTGCATTTATATACTTTTCGGTTATGTAATTATTTTATTCTGGCTTTTGATCAGGACTTTATTGTAACGAATTTTGCTATTGTAATGATTGATCATACTGGTGCTTATGAAAGTTTTAATTTTCCTGTAATGATGTATGGTTATTATGTATGAATGTATGATTTGTATCTTTATCTGTTTGGTGACACACCCGGCTCATACGGCTTCTCGCTCCTTGAGGATAGGTACGTCTACGTATGGGCAGGGGGTGTTACGGTTTTTGGTATCCGAGCCTAGGTTTAGGCATTTCTGGGTGTTGTTGATGTGTTGAGGTGCATAGATGTGTATAAGTCTAGATCTGTGTTGGCTGACGTGGTTATCTTCTTATTATTTTAGACGGCTTCTAACTCTGTTCGTGGATCACTTAAGGAGTCCGCCAAAAGTGTGAACCCTCAAGCCGTAGATCCTTCGGTTTCTGTGTCGGCTCATCATGCTAGTGTCCAGCCTGAGGCCGCAGCCATGTCTTTTGAGGCTATGTTCAAGCTATCACAGGACATGGCTAGGGTTTAGATAGAGTGACTGCTCCTAGAGCCCCTATAGAGAGCTTGCGAAGGGCTGGTGCTGAAGATTTCTATGGTACGGGTTTAGATGAGTCAGAGTTAGTTGAGAAATGGTAGACAAGGTGAAGCGTACCTTGAGAGAGATTCGGTGTCCTCCTGACCAGCAGGCAGAGTGTGCAGTGGCTTTGCTACAAGGGTCAGCTTTTGAATGGTGAGAGTTAGTTTGTAGGCATCCTCAGTTGCCCGATCTAGTTACATGGGATTTCTTTGCAAGGGAGTTCACGAACAAGTATGTTACTCAGACATATAAGGATGCTAGGTGGGCACAGTTTTTGAGTTTGAAGTAGAGGGCTACATCGGTCTCAGAGTTTGAGAAGGAGTTTAACCGGTTGGCTAGGTATGCTCCTGAAGGTATTATGACGGATGAGTTCCGGATTAGGCATTTTGAGGCAGGATTGAATGAGTCCTTGAGGGCTATGTTGATTTCCTTGATGAGCACTCCAAGGGTGAATTATTATCAGATTGTGGAAGCTGCTGTTAGAGCCGAGAGATCAGAGTCTGTGTTGAGAGAGAGGGCTCAGAGGAGGAATCCTTCTCGTGACGGTTCATCTTCATCATCCTCGAGTAAGAGATCTAGGAACCTGCAGGATGAGTCATCAGTTGGTCCGGCCACTAGAGGTAGAAGACAGGGTTCTGCAGCGGTATCTGGTTCTGGTAGAGGTGGTAGATCTGAGCCTATTCCCCATATGTTCGCATTGTAGTAAGGCTCATCGGGGTGAGTGTAGGTGGCCCACTGGTGGGTGCTTCAGGTGTGGGAGCACTGAGTGTAGACACCGGGTCCTGAGTCGGGTTTAATGTTAAAAATAAAAAATAAAAAAATGGCGATGGCAATGGAAATTTTGGGGCCTTGATAATTCCTCTGAAAAAATATATAATATATATAAAGTAGGTAGGTAGGTTAAATTAAAATTAGATTAAAGTGCATGAAAAATTAAGATTAGTTAATAGTATTAGTTAATTGATTAGTTAATATTATTGGGTAATTAAATTTGAAAAAAGAAAATAAATATAGTGTTTAATTAGATAAATTAGATGTGATAATTCAAGTAGGTTGATTAAATTAAATAGGTATAAAAATATAGAGTATTTAATTAATAGAGTATTTAATTAGTTAATGTGTTAGTTTAAGTAAGTTAATTAAAATTGGAAATTAAAAAAAAATAGAAAAATGGAGGAAGTGATTAGGGTAACCAAACTTAACCTAATTTAGGGATATAAATAGAAAATGATAAGAAAACAAAAGGGGGCTCTCTCGGCTGGAACAAAGAGAAAGGGAAAAATTAGAACACAGAGAGAGAGCAAGAAGGAACTGAGGAGCAAGGAAAAAGAAAATAATAAGAAGAAAGAGAGAGCAGGGAAAGGAAGAACACAAATCAAAGGAATTAAAATAGAATAGAAAAGGGAAATAGAAAGAGGAAATAAAAGCAAAACAAGAGAGGGAAATAAGGACACGTCGGAAAGGGAAAACGAAGGAAAAGAGGGAAAGGAAAAGGGGGTGGCGCCGGCCACCTCCGGCGGAGGAGGTCACCACGCGAGGCGGCGCTGTGACCCTGGTGGCGGGACGATCCACCCGCCACCGGCAGCTACCCGACGGAGGCCGCCGTGGAGGAGAACAGCGAGGAGGAGCCCGCACGTTCCAGCGCCGTTACCGGTGCTCTGGCGACTGTTTTCGGCCCATGGCTGTCGACGGTGGACTCCGAGAACTCCGATCTACCTTCTGGCATGGGTGGTGTCGACCACCTCCCCTCCGGCGAAGCTCCGGCGACCGGTAAGTCACTTTCCTCTTTTTTATATTTATTTATTTTTTTTATTATTATTATTATTATTATTATTATTATATTAATTATTATTATTATTATTATTATTATTATTATTATTATATATTTATTTATTTTCTGTTATTATTATTATTATTATTATTATTATTATATATTTATGTATTTTATGTTTATTATTAATTAATTGTTATTATTATTGCTATATTTATTTATTATTCTATTTTTTATATTATTTATTATTATTATTATTATTTGATTTATTATTGATGTTGTTGTATTAGGTTAATATTTTTGTTATTGATATTATTTATTTTTTGTATTATTATTATTATTATTATTATTATTATTATTATTATTATTATTATTATTATTATTATTATTATTATTATTATTATTATTATTATTCTGTATTTTTATATTTGATTATTATTATTGTTGTTATTATTATTATTATTATTATTATTATTATTATTAATCAATTGCTTATTTATTATTAGTATTATTTGATTTGATTATTGTTATTATATTTATTATTATCTTTACAATTATTTTTGTTATTATCATCAGTCTTATTATTTATTTATTTTCCGTCTATCTATTTATTATTCATTATCATCTTACGGTATTATTATTAGCATTATCATTTTTATTGCATTTGATTATTATAATTGTCATTTGTCTTTTTATATTCATTAATTCTCAATTTATTTCATTCAATTGTTTATTTATCATTTAATTTAATTTGATCAGTTATCAATCTTGTTCATTTTTCTTAATTTACTTTATTAAATCATTTATTTGCTTATTTATTTATTCAATTATTTATTTATTCATTATTAACCAATATCATTTTCTGTCTTGACCGCAATGCGGGAGGCATGTGACTCGTCTGAGAAGCATGGTCGGAACAGGTAGATTAAGATTTATTTATTATTTATTATTTGGAAATATGTAATTATTATTTTATTCTCTTTATTCGCTTGTGGTCTGCAATAATAAAAGATTTTCGACCGCACTTAAAACAAACCACCACAAAAATGTTTTCTACTAAAATGAAGATTTGTTAATAAAACTGGACCAATGTCCTCATTTTCATCCCAAACCAAAAGATTTAAACCGATTTAAGAGTTTTATACTTTTTTATAAAATAGATAGTTGGGAACCAATGTTTTCGCCCAAATGAATAGCCCGATTTGTGTATGTATTTGAGCTATTTAGGGTTTTCCATTTATTTTTAGATAATTATAATTATATTTTATTTATTGTTTTATTTACTGCTTTTTATACATGCTTGAATGTGCTTTAATTTTATTGCATAACTCGGGTGAGAAGAGAGATAAAATAATTGACTCTAAAGACCTGTTCACATAATATTAACCAAAAGTATGAATAAGAGTGAGGTCCCGAACTCTCTCTAGTTTTTGCCTCATAAGGTTAGATTTTATTTCCCAATATTTTATTGGGTGGCGACTCCGTGATACCTGCCTTATGATACTCAATAGACGCTCTCGTAGGTTGACTGCCAATAATGGATTTGGATAAATTCTTGTCCATTGCGAAGCGACCAGCTTTCACGATTTTAATGAACCTCCATCCGGCCTCGGGTCCTAAAAGCGGATTCCCGAGGGCCACCCGGATCGCGAGCGAGGTTCGGGCGCATCACACTGAGCATCTTCTGGCTAGTTGTCCAAGATCGAATGAGGAATTGGGTTCCCAGAGAGAGGCCAGCATGGTTTATTCTAATGCCACATAGGCTACTCGTGGTAGAGGCCGAGGTAGAGGTCGAGGCGGTCGACCTAGAAAGGGAGCTGCATCAGAGTCTGTTGAGCATCAGTTGCCAGTCGCAGCTAGAGCCTATGCTGTCAGAGCTAGAGAGGAGCAGGATGCGCCCGATGTTATTGCTTGTAAGTTCCTACTCCATGACACTGAATTGTATGCTCTAATTGACCCTGGTTCCACACACTCATACTTGTGCACGGATAAGATTGTTGATAAGTTGCATGTGGTAGATTGGCTATATTATGAGATATGTGTGACCAGTCCATTAGGGCATAGTGTCAATGTGAGTAGAGTCTATAAGAATTGTCCTTTGTTGGTTGAGGGAGTTGTGTTTCTAGCGGATTTGATTGAGTTGCCTTTCAGAGAGTTTGATCTGATTTTGGGTATGGACTGGTTGGGTAAGCACAGGGCTGTAGTTGATTGCCATAGGAAAACGGTGGTGCTTTGGGATAAGGATCGGTCTTCTATGTTTGTTAAAGGTTTGGGTGCTAGTTCTTTGAACAATGTAATTTCAGCAATGCAAGCTAAGAGGTTTATTAAGAAGGATTGTGAGGCTTTTCTAGCAGTTGTGTTGGATTCCAAGAGGGATCAAGTTAAGATTGAGGATATCCCTGTTGTGCGGGAGTTTAGTGATGTGTTTCCGAGCGAGTTGCCTGGTTTGCCTCCTGAGAGAGAGGTAGAGTTATCCATAGAGATTATGCCGGGTACCACACCCATATCGAAAGCACCTTATCGGATGGCTCCTGTGGAGTTAAGAGAACTCAAAACTCAGCTATAAGAGCTATTGGATAAGGGGTTTATTAGACCCAGCATATCTCCATGGGGAGCTCCGGTTTTGTTTGTTAAGAAGAAGGATGGGTCTCTGAGGATGTGTATTGATTATAGGCAAATTAACAAGGTCACAGTGAAGAATAAGTATCCTTTGCCTAGGATCGAGGATTTGTTTGATCAGCTTTGAGGTGCGGGTGTCTTTTCGAAAATTGATCTTCGGTCGAGTTATTATCAGTTGCGAGTTAAAGATGCAGATGTGGTTAAGACTGCATTTCGGACTAGGTATGTCCACTATGAGTTTCTGGTGATGCCGTTTGGTTTGACTAATGCACCGGCGGCTTTCATGGATTTGATGAACCGCGTGTTTAGGCCATATCTAGATCGATTTATAGTAGTGCTCATAGATGACATCTTGGTGTATTCCAAGAATGAGAGTGAGCATGAGGAACATCTTCGGTTGGTTTTGCATGTTTTGAGGGAGCATCGGTTGTTTACCAAGCTTAGTAAGTGCGATTTTTGGTTTTGGGAAGTGTCATTTTTTGGTCATGTTGTTTCGGCTAGGGGTATTCAAGTTGATCCGGCTAAGATTGAGGTGATAGTTGATTGGAAAGCGCCTAGGAATGTTCAGGAAGTGAGGAGTTTCATTAGTTTGGCGGGATACTACCGTCGGTTTGTTAAGGGTTTTTAAGTGATTGCTGCTCCAATGACGAGGTTGTTAAGGAAAGGAGTCAGATTTGAGTGGTCGAATAAGTGTCAAGCGTGTTTCGAGCAGTTGAAGAGGTTGCTAGTCGAAGCTCCTATACTTACTCAACCAATCTCGAGTAAAGAGTTTGTCATGTATAGTGATGCTTTGGGTGTGGGTCTTGGCTGTGTTTTGATGCAAGAAGGTAAGGTTGTGGCTTATGCTTCTCGACAGTTAAAGCCACATGAGAGGAATTATCCGACACACGATTTGGAGTTAGCAGCTGTTATCTTTGCTCTGAAAATTTGGCGCCATTATCTATATGGGGAGAAGTGTAGGATCTTTATGGACCATAAGAGTTTGAAGTATCTCCTCACGCAGAAGGAGTTGAACATGAGACAGTGCCGTTGGCTTGAGTTGTTTAAGGACTATGATTGCATATTGGATTACCATCAGGGTAAGGCCAATGTAGTCGTTGATGCTTTGAGTCGGAAGTCAGTTTCAGCCTTATTTTTGAGACGGTTTAGATGGAGGTTTGATCCAGATAGAGCTTTGGTTGCTCAGTTGACAGTGAAGCCTACCTTGAGATAGAGGATTGTGGATGCTCAGAGGGATGATGAGAGGCTACAGTGGATCGTGCAAGAGGTCAGTTCTGGTAAGTAGCAGGCAGATTTCTCAGTTCTAGATAGAGTGTTGATGTATAGAAATCGCTTGTGTGTGCCTGAGGATGAGGAGTTGAGGAAACAGCTGTTGAGTGAGGCGCATAGTACGGTTTTTACTATGCACCCTGGCAGTGAGAAGATGTATCGAGACATGAAGTAGTTCTATTAGTGGTTCGGTATGAAGAGGGATATTGTGGATTTTGTGTCCAAGTGCTTGACATGTCAGCGAGTAAAGGCCGAGCATCAAGTTCCTTCGGGATTGCTCACGCCTTTATCCGTTCCCGAGTGGAAATGGGATGACATTGCCATGGACTTTGTATTTGGTTTGCCTTTGACTCAGAGGAAGCATTATTCAGTTTGGGTGATAGTGGATCGGCTTACGAAGTTAACTCATTTCTTGCCAGTGAGAGTGGACTATCCAATGGATAGATTGGCTAGTATGGACGAAATAGTTCGGTTGCATGGAGTGCTGTTATCCATAGTATTAGATCGGAACCTAAGGTTCACTTCGAAGTTTTGGAAAGAGTTGCAAAGAGCTTTGGGTACCAAGTTAAACTTCAGTACGGCATTCCATCCTCAGACAGTGTAACAACCCAAATAGGGCCTGGTCGGAATTTATGTGATAAGTCGGATAAGTAAGGGTATTTTCGTATTTTGAGTAAGAGGAATTTTGGTTAATAAGGAAATATGTGTTAAAGGGAAATATTAGTGTGTGCTTGTAGTGTATGGTTGTAGGGTGTTAGTGCTCTAAGGGCTTTTATTGTGTGGGTTGTGGTGCATGGTGCCTAGGATGATAGTGGAATAATAAGAAATATTATGGTGTGAGTGTAGTATGGTGCATAGAAGATATTTGTGTAAGAAAGCTTGTGTGTGGTTAGTGTATGGTGCCATAAGTGGATGAGTTAAGATGGATTGGCTTGATTCTCTAAGATGGTGACAAGTGGCAAGGGGTTGGTGAGCATTGAATGGAAAGTAGGAGAGAGGAAAGGGAGGGGCAGAATTTCCTAGCTTCCCGTGGAAGCTAGCTCATTTCTTCCTCTTTTCTTCTTCTTTCCCGTTCTCTCTCTCTTGCTTGTCCATTTTTGCTGCTCTCATCTCTTTTCTCTTGTGCTTTCTTGGATCTTTGAGTGGGATCTTTGAAGGTTTGAGCTGGAAGTGTTAAAGGTAAGTGGTTGAGTTCGGTTTGGGGTTTCTTGTGTTGTTCTTGTTATTAGATTTCTGGTTTTGGTTGTGATTGGTTTTGATTTAAGTGTATTTGGTTGGATTGTGTAAGAATCGGAAGAGAGAAGGAAGAGCAAGGGCAAGGATAAAGTGGATTCGTGAGGAGCTCGGTTGAAGCTTCGTTTTCCAGGTATGGGAGTCTGATTTGTAGTGCTTGAGTTGGGTTTAAGTTCATATAAGTGTTGTGAGCTGTGTTGTGAATTGTGGTTTTTCCCTAATTTACTCCTTGGATCAACTCTAAGTGGTGATTGCATGTCATTGGTAATCTTGAGTATTTTATGAATGCATGTTTAAATTGTGTAGTGACTTATAGTGAAGTGCAAGTGATATAGTGACGATGTTATGCGTTTTCAGAATTTGAGCATGCCCTGTTAGTGTATTTGAGTTTGATTGTGAGTGAGTTCTTATGGAAATTATAGTTGATTATAGTGTAAATGTGTTTATTTGGCTTGTGAATGATGCGGTGATGTGCTAGAGGCGAGAGGTAAGTGTTTTGAATATGTTTTGTGTATGTATGAAGAGTTGTGTGTGAAATGAGTAGGAAAAAGTGCAGAATTGGGCAAATCTGGGTTCTGTCGCGATCGCGACAAGCGCCGCGATCGCGACAGAAGGCGGACTTGGCCCCTTGTTCTTGAAGAGCCCTCTGTCGCGAGCGCGACAGAGAGCTTGGTATCGGAACCCTCCACGCGAGCGTGCTGCCGAGCGTGCGCGCGAGGGGAAAGGAACTGGTCTCTGTCGCGATCGCGACGCTTGTCGTGAGCGCGACAGAGCTCGGCTCCATGAATTCTGCCGCGAGTGCTTTGTCGCGAGGAGGCCCCTTGGCGCGACCTCGCGAGGGAGTACCCCGTGCTCTGTCGCGAGCGCGACACTTGTCGCGATCGCGACAGAGGCCCTTTCTGCTTGCCTTGTTTTCTGAATGTGTTTCGTTTGTTCCGCTTTGCACGGTTTCTCACTATTGCATGGTATATGTGTGTGCTTTTGACTCGTGTGTCCTTTATATGGATTTATATTATATAAGAGTCTTAATTTGAATATTGTTTTTGTTATGTAATGTCTTGTGAGTTGTTGTGTTGTCGAGCCTGAAGTGTCAAGGTATAGGATAATTAAGCATGCTTAAGAAGGGTTAGTGTTCAGCTGTTCTGTCCGCCCCGTTTGGGCGAAGCGGTCGACCTCCGAGATGGTCATCAATCGTGTAGTGATAAAATGTTTTGAGACTCCGGTCTCCCGCGCTACCTTCGGGTATTAAAGTGTTTTTGAGGCTTCGGTCTCCCGTGCCGTGTTCCCGTATCCTCAACCATTGATTTCAGGCTATTGTGTGAATTGTCTTGCATTGATAAAGTGAGTGTTCTGATTGTAGTGTGATTTCCGAATAGTGTAATAGTTTAGTGCATTGCGTTATATTATCCTGATTATATAGTTATATTTCTATACTCTAATGCATAATGATTTATGTAGGTTAGTGCATGTTTCCTTGTATAGTGTTCTGTTGTGTTTGTTTCTCCCCACTAAGCGTTATCGCTTAGCACGGGCTTTTATCCCGTGCAGGTAGCGTGAAGGATTTTGGGAATGCTCGAGTCGTGCATCTGCAGGCAGGCCACATAGGAGTCAAGTTTATTATTTCATTTTGTTTCCTGATGTAATTCCTGTTGTATATGGATTATTTTTGTAAAGGATTTTAAAGATGTAATCTTTTTGGAATATTGTATTTATAAATCTATATCTTAATTATGTTGAAGTATATTTCTATTATATGGTTATTGAATGCTTCCGCTTAGCGCATGTATGCTTTGTCGCGTCGTGAGTGAGTGTCATGCTGTAGCGCGCCCGCCGGTGCCCTTCCAACGGGGGCGGCGGTGGGGGTGTTACAGACAGATGGTCAGTCAAAATGGGTTATTCAGATTCTGGAGGATATGTTGAGAGCGTGTGCTTTGGATTTTTCGGGTAGTTAGGACAGATATGTGTCACTTATGGAGTTTGCCTACAACAATAGCTATCAGTCGAGCATTGGTATGGCACCATATGAAGCTTTATATGGTCGGTAGTGTAGGACTCCGGTTTGTTGGACCGAGCTATCCGAGCATTCAGTGATTAGACCAGAGTTGGCTAGGGATACTGAGGAGAAGATCAGAGTTGTGCAGCGGAATTTGAAAGCGGCTAAGGATCGACAAAAGTCTTATGCCAACTTGAAGAGGAAAGATGTGTAGTTTGAGGTCGGGGATAAGGTTTTCCTTAAAGTTTCGCCTTGGAGGAAAGTGCTTTGGTTTGGTAAGAAAGGCAAGCTTAGTCCTCGCTTCATTAGTCCTTATGAGATTTTGGCTAAGGTTGGCCCGGTAGCCTATAGATTGGCTTTACCGATGGAGTTGGCGAAGTTGCATGATGTGTTCCATATTTCAATGCTTCATCGGTACAGATTAGATCCTTCACATGTTCTTTCGGTTCAGGATGTACAAGTACAGCCAGATTTTTCTTATGATGAGGAACCAAGAGCCATCCTAGCTCGAGAAGTGAGACAATTGAGGAGTAAGCAAATCCCATTGGTAAAAGTGTTATGGAACCATCATGGAGTCGAGGAAGCTACTTGGGAACCAGAAGAGTCGATGAGAGCTCAGTATCCGCATTTGTTCAGTTCAGGTGAGAATTTCGAGGACAAAATTCTTGTTAGTAAGGGAGAGTTATCATACCCCGTTTGCCCCCTAGTAGTATGAGCCTATTTGTGTGTGCATGCATTGTGTGTTTGGCATGTCATAGGGGAATTTTGGGTAAAAATGCATGTTTGTAGGTTTTGTTAGTATAAGGGTGCATGTATGATGGTAGGATGTGAGTAAGTTGGGTTATGTTTGTGTGTGCTTGAGCATACCATAGTAGGGTGTGTTTAAGTTGGGATATCTTTGTGTGTGAGTGACCAAATCCCTCTAATAGGGAAGTGACACTTGTCTAGGGTTAGGAAAAGAAAAAGAAGAAGAAAGAACAAGGGGAGAGGCAGAAATCATTCCCGTTTTCCCTTCTCATCCTCTATTCTTCTTCCTTTTCTCTTCCCCTAAGAACCCTAGCTTGGATTCAAGGACCGCTAGTGGGAATTGATCATCTCCTTGTGTCTCTTGTGGTAAGTTTTCTGTATTCTTCATCTTGTTCTTCCTTGTCCTTCTTCTTCTTCATTTTCTAGGTTTGGAGTTTTGATCTGGGGTTTGGTTTTTGGTGTCTTATTGTTGGTTTGTTGGCTAGTTGAGCCTCCCCGTGACCCGAAAGGCAAAGAGAAGGCTGGGAGTAGTGGAACCAAGTGACTGAAGCTAGGATTACAGGTTTGGGAATATTTTGCATTTTGATATTTTGTGAATGGTTGTGAAAGGTTGATTTATTTGGCTGCAAATTTTATGGGTAATGAGTTGCATGTTGATATAACTATTATGAGTTTGATTTGGTGCATTTTGTGCTTCTGAATATGGGTGTGATGAAATCAATGTGGATGAGAGTGAATTACTGTCATTTTTTTTGGGTTCTAGAATTTTTGCATTTGTTGATTAAGCTAATCTATGTTTTGAGTGGGTTGTTGTTGAAAGAGGTGTTTCTATACTGTTTTGCATGGGTTTTAGGTCCTGGAAGAGTGTAATTTCCGCTAAAAAATTGAATTGGGTTTAAGACGGAATGATTTTCTGGGAATTCTGGGCTCTGGGTGAATTTCACGACGTTAGTGTTTCAAAAAATTGGAAAATTGCGTTAGCTGTCTCTTCCGTGATTTCGTTTCTTTTGTTTGCTGTCTGTGTACTTGTCCTAGTCATGCTTGGGCATGTGAGTCGTGTCCATCTGGTGAGTATTTCTTCCTCTTTTTCTTCTCTTTTACGCCTTGGAGGGAGCAGTGAGAGAGCTAGAGCATGAGTCGAGTTCTAGAACACGAGACGTGCTCTGGTAAGGAGCATGAGCACGAGTAGTGCTCGAAGAGCACGACCCGTACTCATGCCTGAGGGACTCAGCACGAGTCGTGCTCCTTAGCATGACTCGTGCCCCACTCAAGTCTCCAGGAGCACGAGTCGTGCTCCTCAGCACGGCTCGTGCCCCTCTAGCCCCTGTCCCTTCTGTTTTTATCAAACGTATTTTGGTCATTTTCAATCCTTTTTCTTCTGTTTTGAGTTCTTTAGTCCTCATTTATGTGTTCTTAATGTGCAAATAATATAATGGGCATTTTAACATAGCCAAATAATGAGTAATGTATACGATATTGCATGTTATAGGTTGTTGAATGATATTGGCTTATGCATGTCTGATTTATGACTCATTGATATGAATGTGAGTATAATTATGTATTACTCTTGGAAACATGATTTGAATGATGCATAACCTGCTAGAGTCAAGTAAGTGGATAGTTAGGCATGCCTAATAGAGTCTTAAACTACAGCCTCAGTTCCGTTTGGACCCCGATCAGGTCCCCGTTTGGTTCCTCGCGAACCCCTCAGTATTTGGATCTTATTTAAGGTCCCCTCAGTAAAATGTTTTGTAATTGATAAAGTGAAATGGTTTTCGATTCGTACCCGTAAGGTACTGTCAGTATTCTATTCATACCCGTAAGGTACTGTCCGTATACTCGTTATCCACTATTGTGAGTCAGCAGGTGTTCTGTTCGCTTTAGTTTGCTCTAATGTGATTATACGAATGTGATATTCGAATGAGTATGATAATGAGATGAATGATCAGTTAATGTAACTAAGAATGTGAGTATGGATGTGAGCTTATGTTATCGAAAGTATGGCTTTTATATGCAAGAATGTATATTTACTTGATATGATTACCTACATTTACCATTGTGAATGTGTTATGCCTCGACGACCATTGTGAATGGCCGTCCATACTACTTTTGTGTTTCCCCACTAAGCGTTTATCGCTTAGCACGGTGTTTTATCCGTGCAGGTATGGAGGATGTTGTTCTTTTGTGAGAGTCACCGCCAGTCAAGCCAACACAGAGGGATTAGTGTTAGGGCTTTATTTTTAATAGCATGTTGATTCTTTTGTATCGGAACTCTCTTTATACCATTATTTTGTAAAGCTTCCGCATTTATATACTTTTGGGTTATGGAATTTTTTTATTCTGGCTTTTGATTAGGACTTTATTGTAACGAATTTTGCTATTGTAATGATTGATCATACTGGTGCTTATGAAAGTTTTAAATTTCCCGTAATGATGTATGGTTATCATGTATGAATATATGCTTTGTATCTTTATCTGTTTGGTGACACACCCGGCTCATACGGCTTATCACTCCTTGAGGATGGGTACGTCTACATATGGGTAGGGGGTTTTACAAGTTTGGTCCCTCTTTTAGCCCCGGTGCGTTCCCGAAGCACGACTCTACGTTCACTCAATGTAGGGAAGAGTTAAGGATAATCACCAGGCCAAGCCTCGTACCATCATGGTATATTAAATGAAGACCCGATCGGTCGTTACGCTCGTGGTGAGCTAGACCCATTGGCAGGGACCATGCTTGGGTAGCCCTAAAGTAATATCACCTTGACCAAAGCTCATGTAATGGAAATAGATACTTCCTCTTGGTGGTATGAACCATGACACCTTGTTTGCTACATGGATCATTTTGTATTGGACAAACCCAAATAATTCGATTGGTCACCTAATCAAAGGCTTTCATGCCCCGATAGGCCCATGTCAACTTATTCGGACTGCCTAAATACACAATGATCATAACTCATGCGCTTGTACATGAGCTAAAATAGGTTATGCTGCCGATTTTCCGCTGCGCACCATACGCACCCATCGGGTTCCCTGCTGACTCATGGGCGAAGCCCACCAAGGAAAGAGACTATGACCTCATGTGCGGGAGTAATAAGGTTGGAAGGACCTATGTGCTTGCATGTGATTTGTGGATGTTGCATAAACACAATTATGCATTATATGTCATTCACGCATCATCCTAACGGGTGTGTTTTGCAGCCATCATAGATCTACCTAAGTGGTCAAGAGGTTCTAAAGGGCGGCTACGCAGAAATCCATTCTTCGAGCTACAAGAAAGGGTGGAGTATCCGGACACTCCTTCAGAAACTAGCTACGCTACTTCAGCTCAGCTTTCTCTACACAAAGAAATGGCAAACTCACCAAAAGGGGAAGATGCCACCAGGGCTTTGATAGCGGATGAAGTGGGCCGAAGGTTAGAAGAGTTCGAGAACTGGATGATGGCCATGATGGCCATAATAGGTCAGCCAGGGGCCCCACAGAACCCACCACCTCCTCCTATGAGGAATAATGAAAGGGAGGAGGTCAGAGAAGACCCACAAGAGGAAATTCGCCCGCCACCTATATAGAGGAGAAGGCCAGCACCCAGATCCGATGATGACTGGGAGGATGATGAATATGAAGGAACAATATCAGAAAGGGGGAAGGCACCCCAGAGTGAAGAAGCCATCTGGAAGAAGATGGAGGAAAAATTCGAAGTAATGGCAAGGATGTTGACAAGGGGTCGAGGAATGAACCCTAAAGACAAAGATTTAGAAGGGGAAGATCTGATTCCAATGAACTTTAAGATGATAGATGTTCCAAAGTTTGACGGCACTTCTGATCCCACCGCACACATAAAGCAGTACTCCTTGGTGATGAAGGGCACCACTTTGACAAAAAGGCAAAAGATCAAGTACTTTTGCTTGAGTTTGACTGGCCCAGCGGTGGATTGGTACCACGGGCTCGACCGCAGAACTAAGGAGGATTGGGATTTATTGACAGAGGAGTTTTTGAGACAATACGATTGTAGTACGAGGATGGAAACAACCTTGAAGGACTTGGAGCTACTACAGTAGAATTGGGGCGAGTCCTTCCATGAGTATCTAACCCGGTGGAGGAATCGGGTGATGGAAATGAAGAGGAAATCGGATACTCAGGATCAAATATGGCTATTCATTAAAAAAGCGAGCTTGTATTTGAGAGAAGGATTAAAGATGAAAGGACTAAAGGACTGAGAGTCTCTGAAGGACATCGCCATTAAAGCTGAAGGAGAGTACCTTGGCAGGAGAGCAGGTAGTGAGAACTATTCCAAGAAAGGTAGTAGTAGCCAGGGGACAAGTAGACCGACAGGTTCCGCTAGTGGTACGAGGAAGACTGTTGAAGTATCAACTACTAATACCACCCCGAGATGTTTCTCCAACCTTGGAAGGTCGTTGAGAAGGCTAATGAAAGAAGGTAAGCTGCAGCCTTTGCCACCCAGACCCGCTAGAACTCAGGGTATGCTGGGGTATAAGGATGATGAGTATTGTGCATATCATCAGCACACTGGGCATACGACTGATAACTGTAAAGCTTTGAGGCACGCAATTCAGGATTTAATTGACTCTAAGAAAATCACGGACCCAGAAAAGAGAGAGAGTCAGAAAAAAGCTGGATACAACAATGCGCCCCCGCCAGTATTTATGATCGGGTCCAGTTTACCTGAGAAGTTCATGTTAAAGGAGTTGTACGGCAACAATGTCAACACTGCTGTCACAGGCCTCTGTGAGGTGAGCGAAGCCGCTGCAGTGATCAATTGCTGGTCCACTGATGACAGTGGAACTGAAAATAGTGATTATGAAGTATTTCCCGACCCTTGGGGTTTGGAGGAGGAAGAAGAGGAAGAAAAGAAAGAAAGGAAGAATAAAGTTGGAGCTGTGACCCGGAGCGGAAGGGTAGCTCCAGAAGTCGAGAAGCCCCGGGAGCCGGTTGAGGGCAAAGAGGGAAAAGAGCCGAAAGAAGATCTGATTGTTAAACAGCTGAAAAAGATGCCAGCTCAGATTTCAATATGGGATCTCCTGAGACAGTCACCGTCGCATAGACAAAAGGTAGTAGAGGCTTTATATGAGGCAACTGTGGCCACAACCATCTTGCCTACGGAACTTCTGGATGTAGTGAAGGGAGGATCGGGAGAACATGTTATCTTTACCAATGCTGATTTACCGGCAGAAGGCCGTAACCATAATCGCCCTTTATACATAAGGGCATAGATTAACCAAAAGCACGCACCCTGTGTAATGGTGGATGATGGCTCTTCGATAAATGTGTGCCCGCAGGTGGCAATGGCAGCTTTTGGGGTGATAGAGGAAATGTTGGCCAAGTCTGATCTCACCATCACATGGTATGACCACTCGCGTAGACATGCTTCAGGGACATTCATGGCAATAGTGAAGATGGGACCAGTAGAATCAGAAGTGGAGTTTGTGGTACTGCCTATACTTGCCAATTTCTCAGCTCTTCTAGGTAGACCATGGTTTCATAAGTTGGGAGGAGTTCCCTCTACGCTTCACCAGATGGTAAAGATACCCCATAAAAACCAGATTGTGACTATAAGTGCTGCACGCGAGAATCAGGTTTCAATACTGGAGATCGCTAGGCAGCCGTTTAGTGGGTTTCATGTTGCCATGATAGGTGAGGAAGAGCAGAAGGGAGAAAGCCTCCAGGTGCTAAATATGATGAAAAGGATGTCATTCCTTCCCGGCGCGGGATTAGGGAAGAATTCTTAGGGGATGCCAACCGCCGTTGTTACCAAAGGCCAAAAGGACAGAAGGGGTCTAGGATACACAGGTGTTGTAAAGAGGGGTGAGAAGCTAGGAATGAAAATTCCTCACATCCAGAAAACTTTTGTGCCAGCAACCGCAGCATGTGCCTATACAGGGGAAGCTGAACTGCAGTGGATGGATGGAACAATTGTGCCCGGGTTTGATGTCTTTAATGATGTTTATAACTGGGACATTAGATTGATCAAGCCAGCAGAGGGCTTTTGGGATGAGGAAATCATGACCAGTAGGACAGTTTGGGACCGTGAGATGCCCGAATGGGGGACGTATGCTTACCGGGTAATGCCTTTTGGCCTAAAAAATGCAGGAGCCACTTATCAGAGGATGGCGGCAAAAATCTTAAACGACTTGATCCATAAAGAAGTGGAGGTATACGTGGATGACATGATGATCAAGTCGGCCACTAGGGAAGGTCATTTCGAAGCCTTGGAAAAATTCTTCCAGAGGATAAATAAGTACAATCTGTGATTAAATCCTAAGAATTGTATCTTTGGTGTCACCTAAAGGAAGCTCCTAGGACACGTAGTTAGCAAAAGGGGCATCGAGATTGACCCAGACAAGGTTAAAGCCATCAGAGAAATGCCAGTGCCTCAGAAGGAAAAAGATGTCAGGAGCTTTTTGGGCAGATTACAGTATGTCAGCAGATTCATCGCCAAGTTAACCTCAATTTGTGAGCCAATCTTTAAACTCCTCAGGAAAAATCAACCTGTAGTGTGGAACGAAGATTGTCAGAGAGCTTTCGATACTATCAGAGAATACTTGCTGAAACCACCGGTGTTGAGACCACCACAGCCAGTCAAACTAATGATTCTGTATTTAGCTATAGAAGATAGTTATGTAGGTGCCATGATGTCCCAAGAGGACGAATTCGAAGTGGAATTTGCTATTTACTATCTTCGTAAGAGGTTCCTGGTTTGTGAGATTAAGTTTACAGAAGTAGAAAAGATTTGCCTTGCGGTAATCTGGGCCTCTAAGAAGTTGAGACATTACTTTCATTCCTACAAGGTGCAGGCAGTAGCAAAGTAGAATCCCTTAAGATACTTACAGGAGGCCCCATCTTTACTTTGGAAAATGGGTAGGTGGCTGTTGCTGCTGCAAGAATTTGATGTAGAGTACGTTACTCGAAAAACTATCAAAGGGCGTGCAGTAGCAAAATTCCTAGCAGAACACCCAATTCAAGGAGACTCATACGAGTTTAACTTTCCAGACGAGGATGTGACAACTATCGGAGTTCAAGGGTGGCAACTACACTTTAACGGGGCTGTTAATAGTAAAGGGGCAGGGGTAGGAGTTATTCTAACAACCTTGGATGATGAGAAGCTTCCCTTAGCAAAGAAGTTAAGATTCAGGGCCACCAACAATGAGGTCGAGTATGAAGCATGTACTTTCGGGTTGGAAGCGTTAATAGCCTTGAGGGCAAAGAACGTGAAAGTGTTTGGTGATTCATCCTTGGTAATTAATCAAATTTGAGGCGAATGGGCTATTAAAGAAGAAAGGCTAATGTCGTACATCAAGTACTTGAGAGACTTGAGCGGTTAGTTTGAAGTGTGCACATTCCATTTTGTTCCGAGGGACAAAAATCAGTTGGCTGATGCACTCGCCACTTTAGTGTCAATGCGGGACAATCCAGAAGGGACAGTTATGAGGCTGATTTTGATTTCTAGCTCTGAGAGACCTAGCTTCGAATCTAAGTCAATCATGAAAATAGAAGTAGCGGATGGGAAGCCGTGGTACTACGACATTATGAACTACCTAGAAAATGCAACCTTTTCAGAGGAAGCTACCGAGAAAGATCAGAGGATGATTCGCAAGTTGTCGACTCAGTTCATCTGCATAGATGGAATGTTGTATAAACGACAGGTTGATGGCATCCAGTTAAGGTGTTTGGATGAGAAAGATACAAAGAGGGTAATGGAAGAAATGCACGCCGGCATATGCGGAGCCCATATGAACGGACTAACATTGGCTAAAAAGATTATGAGACAAGGATTCTTCTGGCTCACCATGGATAACAATTGCTCAAAGTATGTGAAGCAGTGTCAGTTATGCCAACAATACACAGATTTGAGGCATTTGCCCGTATCAGAATTGCATAATTTGACATCGCCTTGGCCGTTCGCAGCTTGGGGATCGATATTATTAGGGAAATCCGCCCTACGGCTTCCAATGGACACAGATACATCATTGTTGCCATCGACTATTTTACTAAGTGGGTAGAAGTTGAATCCTTCAAGAAGGTGGATGCTCGAGATATGGCAAAATTCATTGAGAAGAACTTGATATGTAGATATGGCCTTCTGCACCATGTGGTATCTGACAACGGGGTCCAGTTCATGGCCGAAACGAAAAAGTTATTCCAGAAATATGGTATTGAACATCACAAATCTTCTCCATATCGCCCTCAAGCCAACGGGGCAGTAGAAGCTGCCAACAAGAATGTCAAGAGGATCTTGACCAAAATGGTTCAGAGTTACAAAGATTGGGCAGACAAGTTGCCTTCTGCACTCTGAGGTTACAGAACAACTCTCAGAACATTTACAGGGGCCACTCCATATTCCTTGGTCTATGGAACGGAAGCGGTATTGCCGGTCGAGGTGGAACTCAAGTCACTGAGGGTAGTTATGGAAACTGATATTCCGGAGGTCGAATGGGCGCAGCAGTAGCTGTAACACTTGAACATGTTGGATGAGGCAGGTTGAGAGCCTACTACCATAATCACATCTATCAGAAGAGGCTTGCCAGATCATTCGGCAAGAAAGTCAAGGGGCACCCATTAAAAGAGGAAGAGCTGGTATTCAAGCAGATGAGACCAAGCGCACCGGACATAAGGGGGAAGTTCAGGCCCACATGGGAAGGTCCGTTTATCCTCAAGAAGCTGCTATCAAAGGGTGCTACGATCTTGTCAGATAGCGATGGCAATGAATTTAAGGAGCCAGTCAATGTCAACAGACTCAAGAGGTTCCATTGCTAAAGACAATAAAATCAAAAGAAGAGAATAAAAGCCTCGCGGGTTGAAAACCGAAAAAGGCGGCCTTGCTAAAAGTGGGTGCCTCGTCAGGGTGGAAACCGAAAAAAGGCACCCTGGGCAAAAATTAGAGGCTTGAGAGAAAATGTCCAATCGAGAAAACCCGAGAGGGCTGATTGGTAACAGGAGTTGATGCTATCAAGATTTGGTTCCACGAGTAGATGTAGTTTTGCATAATTGAGTTACTGCCAAAAATGATCATGTGTACTGAAATGTACACAATTTTGTGAAATAAAATAAGACTTGATTTATTCATTTACATCGTTGTTTAGTTCTGTTTTGAAAAGAAACATACTGCTCGAAATACATGCAAAGCTAAACTATGCTCTACTACTACTTTCGCCAGCCAAATGCCTAAGTCGTCGCGTCCTATTATCAGATGTTGGGTTGAGTACCCACCTCTTGTACGCACTAGTGGAAGTAACAGAGAGAATCCCGAAGGGAGGTATGACAGTCTTCAATGGAAGTTGGTCCCAGAGCTCATGATAGCGAGAGGCAAAAGCGGCAGAAAAGACTCCGCCTTGAAAGGATATAGGGAGCCTCACCACATCTCGAGTCATCTTGAGTTGATGAACACAGCGGGATGTAATGTAGAAGGTAGCCTTACGAAGCCCGCATAGGGGAACGCATCCTAAGGATCCATTGATTACTGCACTGGATAGAGGAAGCCAGGCGTGCATGAAGCTAATATCCTCGTCCGATAATTCGCTGAATCTGGCAATACCTTCGTCGGGAGTCGCAAATGAGTACAGCCGTTGCCATGGAAGGAAGTGTCTCGGAGAGTATTGAGCGATGACCCTGGGAGGGGCTTCTGATAGTAATTTCAGCTTCTCTTGTAACCATAGCTAAAAAAAAAAAAAGCCGCCGGAGTGAGTTGGTTTCTCTTCAGGCAAAAGTAAGGCATAGGGTTGTGTGAAAATCCGAAAAGGACGCACTTCCCACCAAGAAAAGCTAGTGTGAAAATCCATAAGGGACGCACTACCTTTTGAAAGAATGACTTACCTGGAGTAATAAGGCGCTCCTAGAGAAAGTGGTAGAAGACCCAGCACGGACAGAATCAAGGCCTAAGATAGTCTCAGCAAGAATCAGTGAAAAGGGGGTCAATCCACATTGAAAATCATCCAGGTTCCCAAACAGATGAGAGTCTCCAATCAACTCCTCTGAGGTCACAATTAGATATTTCATCAGGCAGAAAAGAAAAATGACACTTACGCGGTATGGAGGAGCGTCGGAGAACTCTTCCAATGCTTTGATCAATGGTTCTAAGGCAAACGTGGGCCCCTGAGGAACTAGACGGGCAGCGTCAGAAGGGGCAATGCTTAAAGCTAGTGCTACGTCTTAAGTCTGAATCAGACCACAGCGGGGAATGTAAGGCAAAGTGCTAGGTGGGTACCAGGTCTCGGTAATAGCAGCAAGCTCTTCAGGAAGGGGGCACAGTTCTTGGTAGGTAAACCTGAAGACATGAAATTGCGAATCCCAGAAACGAACCGCGGCCAGAAGAAGACTATAGTCTACTTTGATTCTTCTCAGGAATCTCAGACCAGAAATTGGAGCAAAAGTAGGGTTTTCCCAAGTCTGTTGAGTATCCAGAATTCGGTGCAGCCTGACAGCAGTGGCAGAAGGCATTTCTTAAGTCCTATGATTGAAAGTTTAGAATTGGCCGAGGAAATAAGCAAGAAAACCTGGAAAAAGGCTTGGATCTAAGCTCAAAAAGATAAAGGCACGAAAACCAAGGGAAAAAGGGAGCAATTTATGGTGAAGGGTTACAGACGGTGTGCCCGTCTCTCATGTTATATACGGCAATTCCGTCTGAAAGATTGCCCGTCTGTCATATAACCGGCGGCACGCCCATCGGTCATTCGGATTGGCCCCTAGGCAGATCTTTTTCTTCATGTCGCACGCATGACACACGCATAAAATAATCTTTGCATATTACGTTTGGAGTTTTGCAGGTGAATGCGTGAAAAAAAAGGTGTGTGTAATTAATTACCATTTAATTGGAAATTAATTAGGCCATTAATTGGCATTGAAAAACGGAATTCAGAGCGACAGACTGGCTGCACGTCTCTCTCTATGTGGACGGGCTGCCCGTCTGTCATTGAAGTCTATAAGTAGGGCAGGTCGCCGACTCCCATCTATTCTTTTCTTCTTCTTTTCTTTCTCTCCCTCACCAAACCGACACCCTTTCGGTATTTTGGCCATATTTCCCTCATTTTTCGCCCGTTTCGTGCACCGTTCGCACCAAAACGACCCTCACACTGTCCCGCACATTTAGACACACTTTTTACGTATTTTAGTTGTGTTTATTTTTAGCACAGTCTCGTCGACATACAGGTCAGTCATTCATTTTTTTTACTATTCTTCCCTTTTAATTTCACTTTTTTCACATGAGAAATGCATGTTGGCATAATTTAGCATGAGATGACGCTAATTTTTGCCTTATTTCTACTTAATTTCTTTGAACTGTATATATGCATAGAAGAAAAATCAAAAAAAATGAAAAGAACAAAATGATAAGAGAACAAAGATTATCTATAGCGAACTTGGATTTACCACTGTTGGGACTAATTTTAGGAGCAACCCGAACTGGACAAGACATTAATATTTTAAAATGTTGCTTGGGGCTTGAGGCTTGTCCTTTGTTTTGTTTCTGTTGTCGTGCAGGAGGTTGGGCACATTCTTGCTGGGATGCTACCCAAATTTTTGTAAATTTTTCTAGTTGGGCACATTCTTACCAGGATATTGCCCAAATTTTTATAAGGCACGCCTCATCGGGATGCCACCCAATTTCTTATATATTTTATATAAATGTACCCTACAAGAGCACTATTAATATTATCGCATGTCGGCCCTGGACGCTACCGAAATTTATAAAGTCATAATTTTCTGCTTAGCCGCGCTATGGCCAAACTAATTTATTACTTTTTTTTCTTTTCTTTCTTTCCAGGATGCTTCCTAGATGTCAGGTTCCACATGGCCAGCCAGAGCCTGAGCCTCCTGCCTGGATGAGCGATGAGGCGAGGGCGAGGTTTCGGCTGCTGGCTCAGGTGCAGTTCCGAGCGAGTCGACTTGTCTCCAGACCGTTCTTACAGGCCATGGGTATGTTGGAGGAGGTCGATACACTAGTGGCGGCTATAGGATGGACAAGCTTCTATGGGCTGCCTTCCCCACTCACCCAGGGGTTGTTCGGGAGTTCCTCACTACTTTGTTTTACGGGGGATTCCAGAGGTCGGACACAGAGGAGGGGGTCGTTCAGTTCTAGGTAGATGGATATCATTACAGCATCACTCGCCAGCGATTCGCAGAGGCTATGAGATTACCACTCGGGGACGATGTCGTAGTGCCTCAGAGGGGTGTCAGGCGCCAGCATTGGGAGATTATAGCTCTTCCGGGGGTACCATATGATCATGACACAGTAAAGAGTACAGTACTCTCATCGCAGGCTCCCCGGTGCATCCATAGGGTTTTGTCTAGCTCCTACCTAGGACGGCTCACTTAATACTGTAGAGATATGGAGTCTATGGGCTATGGTGACGAGGCACCGGCTCAACATTAGTCACGAGATTGTGGCTAACTTGGTCAGAGTATCTAGAGGGGCAGTCCCTGTAGTATATGTGGGAGGAGTAATCACTAGGTTGTTGCTAGAGCTTGGAGCTTGTCCAGATCGTTTCGGACCCGCACTAGAGGAGAGCATATATGTGGATGCGCCATCAGCTCTCACCATGGGGATGATAGCTCAGTTACCGGGACAGGCCGACGCATATAGACTGAGCACGATTCATGAGACCAGACATGCTCTAGGCCTTCTATCACTTCATCCAGCAGAGGAGCCCCAGATGGAGGAGCAGCCTCCCCAGTAGCCCAAGTTTCCAGAGGATCAGCCTCCCCAGCAGCCTGAGTTTCCAGAGGAGTAGCCTCCCCAGCAGCCTGTGTTTATAGAGGAGCAGCCTCCCTAGCCCCAGCAGCCTGAGTTTCGGGAGGGACCATCTCCGTAGTAGCCGCCATCAAAGGAGGGACAGCTGCAGACTCCTATTGGCATGGGGATAGAGTTCACCATGGATGAGTTGTTTGCTACTCCCCCAGCGCAGAGGGTACCGAGTCCTCCTCCGTCTCCAGCATGAGTTCAGAGGCCAGTACCATGGGATACACCCAGGTTTCACCCCTATAGCCGGGCAGGGCACCCGAGGGCATCTACTTCCATGGCGCCACCTCCAAATTACCCGGCAGGGTCGGCACCAGCACCAGCTCCACAGCCAGCCTAGCCCGACCTATTGGCGGCCATGATATCTATTCTTGCTGCTATGGAGCATAGGCAGGAGGAGAGAGACAGTGTCCTCCTTGAGCGGGTTGGGCAGCAGGAGGAGTGTGCTAAGGCCCTCCTTGAGCCGATGGGACAGTATGAAGAGCGTGATTGAGCCATGTTGGAGAGATTGGCCCAGTAGGAGAGGGTTATTCAGGACCAGGCCAGGCTCGTTGAGGAGTTACTACGGGATTTAACAGCTTCTGATGGCGCTGCAGCTGACAGGGTGGATACGGTTGTCCAGATGGTGGATGAGTCTATTACTTCCCTCAGGTTCAGGGTAGGAGTGTTGGAGGGTACCATCCCGTCTATCGCCCAGTCTATCAGGGAATTTCGAGAGCAGACAGAGTCTACGCTTGGGGGGATCAGGAGTGCAACTCGAGATCAGACCCGTACACTGGCTAAAAGATTCCAGGAGATGGGACAGGTAGTCAGAGACACCTTGGAGTTCATGGGAACTTGCGTTGAGCCTTTCCTAGATAGCTATGCACAGGTGCAGTTCCAGCAGGTGGACACTGCTAGGGCACGACCCGCAGCTGCACCGGTCGCAACCCCTCCTCGCGCACAGGCCGCGTTCAGACCCCCAGCGCCAGCACTGCCTAGTCGACCCTCTATGTCCAGGGCATGGCCATCGGCGTCCTCATCACAGAGCCAGCCAGTGCACGTATCGGATGATGATGAGGATCCAAAGGAGCCCTCGGACTACTGTACTCTTTAGACCATTCAGGAAGCCCATTCTCATCACATTTTGTTTTACTTATATATGTTTTTTGTACAAAATAGGTTGTCAGTTAGTGGAACATTTACGTTTATATTTCGACTAACTTATATGTTGTCAAATCCATATTTCATGCTGCATATTCTGCCATGATCAACATCTTACTTTCCTAACGGTTGATAACACGGTAAATGAACAAGAAAAAAAAACAAAATAGAATGAGATGATAATGATGCAAAAAAAAAATGTTTAAAAGACAAGCAAGCAAATTAGCTCGCAAAAAATTAATCAAATTTTATTAGCAAAACAAGAACACGAGTTCACACTGACCCGAGGATGGTCAATGTTAAAACAGTTCAGACTCCGCATAGGCCGAGATGAGGCCAGCAAAACACACAACCACCGTGCATGCCAAGACGAGGACAGCGGGGCACACGCAAGGGAACAAATCGCAAACAGAGGATACAGTTGGATAACACTTCACCTCACACCGTGCATGCCCAGATGAGGATAGCGGGGCACACGCGATAAAATAGATCGCAAGCAGAGAGTGCAGTTGGATAACACTTCACCTCACACCGCGTAGGCCGAGATGAAGCTAGCGGAACAGATCAGCCGCCACGCAGACCAAGATGAGGTTAGTGGGGGCAAATGCGATAGAACAGATTGCAACTGAGATGGGGCTGGATAACACCGCATCCCAAAAATGGCGTACAAGCTGAAACGAGGCTCACCAGATAGGAGCAGGAAGCCACTTGCTTTTACGCAACGTCAGGAAGGTAAGAACTACCTCAGGTACGCATTCTTCCTTTCTCCTCTGAATTTTGGCTCATCTAGACACTAGTGTACTACCTTTCCCAAAATGGGGGGCAACTATAGACACCGGGTCTTGAGGCAGTCCAGATCTGAGTTACCCGATGAAGAAAATAAAGTCGGTTTTTGGATAAAGATGAAGTTCATGAGCATTCATTCCCCAGTCTTACGAGGATCGAAAGCTTTTTAAGGAAAACGGGAGGTCTCGGAGAATCAAGAGGGTCAAAACTTTGAAACTTGAGATTTTGGTCCAGAGACGGGAATCTCGTCTGTAGAGAGATGCCCCGTCTCTCGGTCGAGAGAGATGGGCCCGTCTCTCGGTGGAGAGATGCCCCGTCTCTCGGTTGAGCGGCACCCCATCTCTCGCTTGAGCGGGTGCCCGACCGCTCGCCTTTATGCCACATGTAGGTCCCTAGGATGACAGACGCCCCGTCTGTTGTACGCGGGAAGCCCGTCGGTCGGTGATCAGGTTGTTCAACTGCCGGATTCTACACGATTTAAGGGATTTTTACAAAGTATTTTGAAAATGTCTCAAATCTTTTCAAATATTTTGAATATTAGATTTGATTTTGAGGATATCCTGAATATCTTTCATTTTTTATTTGATTTCGAAAAATCCTCTTCGAATCTGAATTTAAAATTTAAATTTATTTGAATTCCCTCCTAAAATCTATAAATAGGGGAAGGGGGATTCGTTTGAAGGGGGTTGGAAAAAAGGAGATCTGATTGAGAAATTTTTAGAAAACCTTTTTAGAAGTTTTTTCACAAAAGATTTTCTTCTCAGTTTCTACATAAAATAATTTTCCTTTAAAAATCTTTTTGATTTTCGAATTACGCTAATACGGGAAAACGAGATCCATTCGTTTTCATCCAACTAGCTAATTCAGATATTTACTGCTGTCCAAATTCCAAGAAAGAGAAAACAATCTTCTTCTCTTGGCTGATTTTTTAAGCAATTTTTTTGCAACCGAAAATCTCTTTTGTTCGCGCGGTCACAATCCAATCCTTGTAGAACTCGAGGAGTCAATATCTTACAATGTTCACCTTCGCAAGGTAAAAAAAAAAAATTCCGAGGGTAAACATTCTGGACATTTTGGAATTATTATTTTAAATTTAACTTATTTTCGTTAATTTCTTGCATAAAAATCCTCTTCATTCAAACCAAAACAATAATTTGGCTTTTTTAGGTTTACTGTTCGGAAACAGACTCAACCGATGGGCATAAGGACCGCCGATGGCCGTCCCTCAATCGTGCGATGGGACGTCACGATTTGCCCTTACGCCCGTCTGTTGCTCCCAGAGACGCCTGTCGGTCATATGTTTTGGGCCGTCCCTGGGCCTCTTTTCCACTTAACCTCTTTTCTTTTCTTCTTTCATTTAAAAATGGTTTCATTATTCAATTTCTTCTACTTCCCTCTTTATTATTTAACTTCACGTTTATTTTCTTTTTTTACATTAACGTGTTCTTTATTTTATGAGTTATTATTTGGATTTGTTGGGCGAATTTGGAGCCACTTGGTGTAGAGGCTATTGCAAAGATTTAAGGGTTTCATCTCTGGTTCATTCTCTCGACTTTATCATTTTTTCATTATATTATTATTGTGAATAATGTTATTTTATATTTCCTCGCTGATGTAAAAAATGACTAAATGTTTTTTTTATTAATTAAATTGGAGTTTTTCTCATAAATTGAGGACCAATGTCCTATTTTTTTCTAACAAATAAATATCGACATCTCAAAACCATTTTATAATAAATATGCATGCGAGGACCAATGTCCTCATCTTTAATATATATCCCGTTTTATGCATGCCTTGTATTTTACTTACAATGGGGGTTGTATTCCGCCCCTAGTTTTGTTGTAATCTATTTTCATGCACTTTACTCTAATTATGCTTTATTTATCGCTTCTTTTTAATGAATAACTTGCGCTTTAATCTTATTGCACCGAATTGAATGAGGAATTGGATGAAACGATAAATTCAAAACTCGATTATAAACCTAACCAAGGTATAAATAAATGGAGAGTCCCGAACCTACTCTGGTCTTTGGGCCCAATGAGGCGAGAGGGCCACCTCAGCATTTTGTTGGGGTGAAAGCCTCCAAGACACCTCTTGTGTCCCGTAAAAGGATCAAATTTGCACAGTCCTAGGCGCCACGAGGCGAGAGGGCCATCTTAATGTTCTATTAAGGTGGATACCTCTAAGACACCTCTGGTTTGCCCAAGCATGAGGCTAGAGGACCATTCTGTCATCAGGGTGGATACCTCCAAGACACCTCCGACTTGCTATGATGGACGTAACAGCGCAATCTTAGGCTTACTGAGGCTAGACGACCTTTCCCAATGTTCTATTGGGTGGCGACTCCAAGAAAACTCCTTATTACCCAACATAGATGCACTTGTAAATACCTTACAAGTTTTCATGAACCTCCACCCGATCGCCCTAAAAGTAGGCCTTCGGGGCACCCCGGGGTTCGGCGCCCGTCACAGCCACATTTTTGAAGAGGAAAGGAAGAGACAAGAAAAACATGAAGGACTTCCCTCAAATCTACAGATTTCTAACATTAAATAGGTAGGTAAGAGTAGGTTAGCCTATCAATTAGCTCATTAATTTGATAATTATCCAATTATTCCAACTCAATTTAATTCTCTCACTTCCCAACTTCAATTTCACTCCAGTTTGATTCTATAATTTTTGGCATATTTTTATTAGCTTACACTTAAAATATTAGCTTAATCGAAAACCAATTTTCGGTCCGGTAATTATTTATCTGTCTGATAGCTAAATTTTTAAAGTCACCAAAACTCCAATTTCTCAAGACCATTAAATTCTACTCGTTAATATGAGCGCGTTAATATTTTCAAAATATTTTCCTGAGATCTATAACTCAAGATATGATCCGATCAAATTTGGGTCAAAATTGGTCAAATCGGGTCGATTTTACCCATCTGAGCTGACTGACGGCCGTCCCTCATCAGGGACGCCCGTCCCTTACCAAAAATGCCAAAAATTGATTTTCCCACTGTTTTGGCCATTCCGTACCCGTTTGATCTCCGATTGACCTGAAAATTTTACCTACGAACTCCTACTGACGTGGTCTATCTAATAGTCCAATAAAATATTTTTCAATTTCGGGAAGTATTATTCACCTTGGAAGCACTATTCAATATCGAAAAATACTATTTACGACTAATCCAGTATTGAGGTCGCTACAAATCTCCCCATTAATAAAATTTCGTCCTCGAAATTTACTTACAGTGGATAATCTATCAACTATACTCCTTATCATTATCATTATTATCATTCATTCATTCATTCCTATTACTCTAATATAGTCATATAACACTAACATTTTACACTTATAATCTATACACTCCACTTGTTTCAGTATGCCTACTTTGCTTTATCACTTCTATCTTATGGCATAATTATACACTATTTCGAGGTTTACTTAACTTCCTAATTTTTTCTTACTCTCAATTGCTATTATCTAGAAACAATAGTAGCCTACTTAGAAAATTGCCGATGTTGCTATCCAAATAGCAAGTCATCTCACTCAAATGAGTATCAATTGTCATTGTCACAATATGCCACCTTGCATCATCTTCATACTGTTACAATTATTCCTACTAATTCAAAATATCTCAGAAAATCTTTCTCTAAAAGCAAGAATCTCCAAAATTTGAGTTACAGATCATTTACATCCTAGCGCTATCATATCCTTAAGGTCATCCTCAATCTATCTTTTTAATTAATGTCAACTTCACATATAAGAAACTCAATCAAATTGGCTAAGGAAGTACATTCTTGTGCACTATCGGGACAATCTCAATATACTATATTCACTTGTAACACTATGACCTCAAGGACTTATTACTAAACATCCCGATCTCTCTATTCATCCTTCAGACCCTTTTCCTTAACTGGCATGTATATGAACTTAATCTAAACATTTAACCCACTTTGATCTTAAAATCGCCTAAATTACGCTCTGATACCAATAAAATATAACACCCTTATCGCTTCCGTACATTGCATACACTACACTATTCAATCCATACTTATGACAAATGCGGTAATTTTTTTTCTTTTTTCTACTTATTCTTTTATACTATCATATCACTAGTATTCCATAATCAATGCAGTCCAACCATTACATTTAACATATCATGTCATCAATAATCTATAACATTCACTACAATCATAATACAGTTTACATAATTAATTCTAATTACTATTACATATACATGCCAAAAACATTATACATACTATTCTTCACTTCAATCCAGAGATCCGGTCTAATCTTGAAGCTGATAGCATGCCTGCTCTTTTGAAATCCTACCCGGTACCTGCACGCAGTTAGATAAACTACGTGCTGAGCATTAAAAATGCCCAGTAATGATTACAAATCTAAGGATTTCCATATCTAACTTATCTATACTAACAAATACATACACATCACTTTAACCCATACTTTTAGACTTACCAACGTCAGCTCACTATTTATTTCTTCATTTTTCTTTAGTTATGATTTTACATTATTTATTTTTCTTAACTTATCATCTTACATGTAACATATTCACTTTGGTCCTTTAACCTACTCTTTCACTTTTCACTCTTCTAATCCTTACTTTAGCAATTTCTACTTATCTTTCTTATCATGTAAACTTCCCTTCTTCTTTTTTGCACTCAAACCACATTTCTTATAAACACTCATTCTACTGCTTTACTTTTAAATCTCTGCAGTTTAATTCTCTTACTTCATTTACTTCAATTTATATATTCTACATTAGGCTACATTTTGCTCCTATGTCACACTTACTTTCTTACACTCACTTCATTCACTTCATTTCATTTCGTATACTTCTATACTGCAATTCTTCTTAACTAATTCCTCAATTCCATTTACATCACTCACTAAACCTTAATCAGTGTCATATATATTTATTTGCTTATTTAATATGCAAATTACAGTTTAGCCCTCACATTCTTACATTCACATTTTACTCATTCGTTTATATTATACTTTTACATTGTTATTGGACTCATTAATTATTCACTTGGATATTTTCATTTATTAGGTATATTATTAAACCTAATTATTCTCTTATATCTTATTTATGATTTTACCCTCCATTAGTTACTTACTATTATGGCATTAATTCATTGTTTCACTTAATTAAACATTATTTTAACTTCCATTAGTTACTTACTTACTATTATGGCATTAATTCATTGTTTCACTTAATTAAACATTATTTTCACTTCACTTTTCCTTTTATTCTATAAGGTATCATCAATATGGCATATTCTGCTTTAGTCCCTAATCTTTCAATTTATTACAACATTGCCAGTTTACTTCAAAATTACAGTATTGTTATTAGTTCATTTATCTTTCCATCTTAAATCATTAATTGCCTTCCAAATTACAAATCAATCCTTATTTAGCATTCTTTCTCTCAAATTACAGTTTAGTCCTTAAACTTTGCATTCTTTAAATACAAGCCATTTCAGTTTTGCTTTTCACTTTTTAGCTGACTTTTACACTAAATTTCTGTCTTGCCATTAACTTTTTATTAATTTACGATACACTAATTTTCTTGTCAGTTAATTACAATCTTATCACTTATTAACTATATTTTCTCCTTTATTCATTTCTTAATTTATAATTTACCAATTTGTCTCTCAACTAATTATTTTTATGGTAAATTACGATTTAGTCCTCAAATTTTTCACTTTCTTTCATTTAAGTCCTTTCTTACTCAGATTGTTATCTTCCTTTCAATTATTACTTGTTCAAGTCAATTTACCATTATTACTCAGTTACTTGTCATTTAGATAAAATTCCTTTTTAACCCTAAACTTTTCATCTCTTTACAATTAAGTCCTTTTTCATTTAAACACTCATTTTCATTTCACTTTTACTCTTTCATATCACTTTTACAATTATCAAATCAATTTACATGGTCATTTCACTTATCACTTTAATTACCATTATACACCTAGTATCACTCCGATAGAAGTATGTGAACCGAATAAACAGGGTGTGGATTCCGTGGTGCACAAAAAGAAAAGAGTGACCCTAAATGACCACTCAACAGAATCACTGAGCAGAACCCTTTATCACATTTCACTTTACACTTTTCAATATGGTAGTCTGTCATTGGCCTACCCAGTGGGGATGTAATGCCACCACAACAATACAAAATCCCTTATGGCTAGCCACTATATCCTGAACTAGATTAACTACCAGACACTACAAAGGGCACATACTTTCTTAATTAACTTTTAAATGCACTTTTCATATTTTTACATTTCATTTCTATCTCACTTTACCAATTACACAACATTTTCACTAATATTGTATGTTTCACATTATATACTTATTTTACTCAATAAGTATACTTAGTATAGTGAGTGGCCATAAATTAATTTCAAGCCACTACCATTCTTTCTTATCATTTTAACCTCAAACAATCAATAATCAAAAACAGTTTTAGTATATGCATAATTTTAATCAGTTCGCTTTTTGACATCATTTCCCACCATGGACAAAATGGGAAACTAATCTCAAAATATTCAATTAAACTCTTATAATTTAAAATTATGTAAATATTCATTTAATAGCTTATATATCACTAAATATACTAATTACATCTTTGGTTCAATATGTAAATTATTCAATCTTTCATATAATTATTTTCATTTTAATCTTTCTTTCACTTCTAATTCACTCATCTATTCATTTTATCACTCAATTATCATATATATGTCCTTTAATCACAATTTCCCACTGAGTATACTATGAATATACATAGACATACCATTATGTTTTACTATTGCCAAAACCTACAATTAGTTTTCTTTCAATTTTATCATGCTAATTAGCTTATCAAACTTCCTTAACCTCAATTATCACTTCTATTTAAAATATACACGCATTTTGCACAAAATCACTATTTGAACATAATATAAAACGTTAAATCTCACATGAAAATAATTAGATATTGTAATCATAAAACTCAATTTCATGCTTTAACCTCCTAAACTTCCTTTTTCTTCTATTTTCCTTTAGAACTACCCTTTCCTCTTTCTTTTTCTCCATTGGCCAAAATCATCAAGGTAAAATCCATAAATTTCATACTTCAATAGTTAATTCCAACAACATAAATAGCTTATACATATCCTAAGTTACTAATTTAAATAATGAAATTAAAATAATTTCTTCAATTTAACTTACCTTCACGTAAACTCCTCGCTCGAAATCCCTCAATTTCTTCACTTTTTCTTACTCAAAAGCACTTTAATACTCATTATTAAACTGAAAAGAAGTTCAATTTTAGTTGAGGGGCTTGAAATTGATGGATTTGTGAAGGAAAATGAAAAAAAAGGAAAGAGAAAAGGGAGAACAAGGCCACGTGTGACGCGAACCGAACCCCGGGGTGCCCTGACTGCCCGCTCTTAGGGCTTTCGGGGGAGGTTCATGAAAACTTCCAAGTGAAATTGTAAAGTCATCTATTTCAGGTAACAAGGAGATTTCATGGAGTCGCCGCCCAATAGAACAATGGAAAAGTTCATCTAGCCTCGGTGAGCCTAAGACAGCGCAGCTATGTCCATCATAGGCAAGCCGGAGGTGTCTTGGAGGCCCCACCCTAACATTAGGATGGCCCTCTCGGCCTCGCGCTTGGGCAAACCAGAGGTGTCTTGGAGACCCCATGCTAATAGAATATTAGGATAGTCCTCTCACCTCGTAGCGCCTAGGACTATGCAAATTGAACCTTTTTACGGGACACAAGAGGTGTCTTGGAGGCCCATCCCAATAGAACATTGAGATGGCCATCTCGCCTCGTTGAGCCCAAAGACCAGAGATGGTTTGGGACTTCTCATTTATTCATACCTTGGTTAAATTACAATTGAATTTTGAATTTAAGGTTTTATCCCTTTTCTCATACGTATTGATGCAATAATTAATCACATAATAAAATGGTAAATTAAAATAAAGGTAAATAAAATAGATTACAATAAAACTAGGGGCAAAATACAACCCCCATTGTAAATAAAATACACATCATACATAAAGCGGGTTATTTATTAAAGATGAGAACATTGGTCCTCACATGCACTTAAAAAATGTGTTAAAGGTCATGGTTTATTTAGGTGTAAAAAACTAGAACATTGGTCCCATCTTTATTAGAAAAAAAGTTCCAAGTTAATTTAATAAAAATATTTTTGTGACTTTTAATTAACGTGCATGAAAATAAAAAAACTTATTACAAATTACATATTAAATAACAAAAGCAAATAAAAGCTAAATAATACTAAAAGCTAAAAAAACATCCCACAAAAATGGTGCCTTCAAACTTCCACGGGCTCCCACTCGCTATTGAAAAGGCTCACACATAAAAATAATTATTAAAATAAAAAATACAAATGAAAGTGATGTTAGTAATAAAAAAATCAATTAAACATGTAACATGTAAAAAATGAATCAAAACAAATAAAGTACATCATGCATGACAAATTAATTAGATGACATAATAAAATAAATAACTTAACATATTAACATTTAACATGCATAAATAATAAAAATAACAACAATACTAAAATTCAACATGCATAAATAATAAAAATAACAACAATAATAAAATTCAACATGCATGAAAACATGAAAATAATAATGATGATGACAACAATAATAAATCATAATAATAAACAAAACTAATAAAAATAATGATAATAATAGTAATAATGATAAATTATAACTAATAATAACACTAGTCACAATAATAATAACAATACTAATGATGATGATGATGATGATAATAATAATAATAATAATAATAATAATAATAATAATCAAAGAATATGAACAATTGAATTAAATATGCAAGAATAAAATGAAGAAATAAAATAAGCCAATCATGCTAACACATGTTAAATGATAATACTGACAATAATAATAATATACGAACAAAAATAATGACACTAATAACAATATGAACAAATAAATAAAAAATAAGAATAAGAAAAATAATAATATGAACAATTAAATAAAAGATTAAGAATAAGAAATAATAGTATGAACAATTAAATAAAAAAATAAGAATAAGAAATAATAATATGAACAATTAAATAAATATAAGAAATAAGAAGTAAAAAAATAGATCTAGGAGAATTTAAATGATAGCTAACTAATTGTAAACAAAAATAAATTGAAAATGAAATTAAAAGTTGAGCCAAGAATATTTACCCTCAAATTTGATGTGATGAATGAAGTTGGATGACAAATTCCTTGCTTTGATTTAATAAAAATAAAATATAATGAAATTTTATTCCAAGAACAAATAATTGATTTATTTGTCTTAAGGAAAAAATTGTAACAAAGAAGTAAAAATTCACAAGAACAAATAATTAATTTATTTGTCTCAAGAATTAACTTAAAAAAATCAAATTAAAACACTTGGAGAATTTTTCTTGAAAAAGAAAAGAAGAAGAAGAAGAAGAAGAAGAAGAGAGAAAGTATATTTTTCTTATGAAAAATCCCCCCAAATTTCCTCTCTAAAAATCATTTTATACATAAAAAAAGCCTAAAGAAAATCAGATTTTTATTAAATTGAATTAAATCAATTTAATTCCAATAATCACAAAAAAAACTCATGAATTTGAAGGGTTTGGAAAATAAAAGGTTTTAGCATTGAATTGTATGAAAAAAATGAAGAGAAAAGCATTAAAAGTGAAGAAAAAAGGCCAAAAATTGAAAAAAAAAAATCATAAACGGGCGAAAAGGGGGCGTTAGGGGCAAGCGACGCCCGTCAGCGCGCCCAAGGCGCTGCCGCGTCCCTACATTTGCCGAAAATTTTTTTTCTTTTTTTTTTAAATTTTGCTAAAATAATATAATTTCAAAACATACCTTTTTATATCAAATTAATTTTTAAAACATTTTTATTTATTTCTACTAAATTAATTTGATAAGAAAATCATCACTTCCAACTTTCATTTTTGCCTATAAATAGGCACACTTAATTTCATCATTGGGTAATCCTGATCTAGGTTGCTTCGAGACCCAGTGTCTACAGTTGCCCTTAGTTTTGGGAAAACTAGTGCACTAGTGTCTAGGTGAGCCTAAACTCAGAAAAGGAAAAGAAGTGCGTACCTGAGGCGGCCACCTTTCCGGACTGGACGATATTGTTGTGATGGTTGTCGCCAGCTTGTCGGCATGTCGTCCATTGTTGAAGCGGTAGTGCTATGATCGTGTTAACCCTCCGTGGAGTGGTAGTGCCGTCATCGTGCTAACCCTTCTGAGATTTGATGTCGTAGTGTCGTCATCGTGCTAACCCTTCTGAAATTTGAAGTGGTAGTGTCGTGGTTGTGCTAACTTTCCGTAGAATGGTAGTGCCGCCATCGTGCTAACCCTTTTGAGTTGGTGAAATGGTAGTGCCGTGATCGTGCTAACCCTCAGGGGAGTGGTATTGCCGTCATCGTGCTAACCCTTCTGAAGTGGTAGTGTTGTGGTCGTGCTAACCTTCCGTAGAATGGTAGTGCCGCCATTGTGCTAACCCTTCTGAGTTGGTGAAGTGGTAGTGTCGTGGTCGTGCTAACCCTCCGTGGAGTGGTAGTGCCGCCATCGTGCTAACCCTTCTGAAGTGGTAGTGTCGTGGTCATGCTAACCTTCCGTAGAATGGTAGTGCCGCTATCGTGCTAACCCTTCTGGGATTTGAAGTGGTAGTATCGTGATCGTGCTAACCCTCTGTGGAGTGGTAGTGCCGTCATCGTGCCAACCCTTCTGAAGTGGTAGTGCCGCGGTCATGCTAACCTTCCGTAGAATGGTAGTGCCGCCATCGTGCTAACCCTTCTGAAATTTGAAGTGGTAGTGCCGTGGTCGTGCTAACTCTCCGTGGAGTGGTAGTGTCGCCATCGTGCTAACCCTTTTGAAGTGGTGCCCCCTGTGAGCCCTTTGGTTAGTTGCCCCCTGAGAGGTCTTTGGTTGATGCTTGGATTAATATGTGAATTGATTTTTGGATTTATGTTGTTACTCGCCTTTTGCCGGTGTCCGCATCGAATCTCTCTTATTGCAAAATTAAAAAAAACCAAATATGCAGGAAAAATAGTGAGCATGCACGTGAAATGCATGGGTCATGCAGGAATTCAGGATAAGAATTCATCTAAGTAAACTTAGAGATTATAGCCAGGTTAGCTGCAATTTGCAAAAGGGTCGATGCCTTTTGAAGTTGCTTTTGAATTCCATGCCTTTGGGATTGCGAGGTTCTCATCTGATACCTGTAGTCATTTTTTTGAAGGTAGTGCGTCTCTTGTGGTTTTTCACACTAACTTTTCTTAGCAGGAAATGCGTCCTTTGCGAATTTTCACATAACCCTGTGCCTTATTTTTGCCTTGAATGGACCCAACCCAGTCCAGCGGCTTTTTTGTTCTTTTTTTTTGTTTTTTGAAGGATAGATTGCCTGTTTCCAAGTTTTCACCCTATCCTGTTGCCTAACTTTTTCTTAGAGCGCCAATTACGGTTTTCATCTCTAACGGCTCTTTCTTTCTTTTTCTTTTTTCTTTTTTCTTTTTTCTTTTTTTTTTTCAGAGAGGTTGAAGCTGTTGCCAAAAATCTTTTAGGCATCTTAGATTATGGTTGCATGAGCTTGAATCTTATCATGAAGGGTGCTGTGGAATTGATTTCACAGTTGAAAGAAGAATGATAACAGGATGAGTCAGCTGAAGGACCCGAGTAGTGAGAGTAGCAGAGGGCAGACAGTAGATGACCTTGATCACACAAAGTGAACTACGATGATCACATCAATATATCATCGCATAAATGAATGTGTTTCAATTTGATTTCATTAAACATGATCATTATTTGGCATTAACTAAGAATATAAGACCTCATCTAATCTCGGGATAAATCTTGAAATCATCAAACCCCTGTTATCAACCAACTCTCTCAGGTTTTTATGGTTGAAGATTTTCTCTCAGCTCTTAATTAATTTTTTTTTAAGTAAATACTAGATGTAACGTTGGGAACGAGACTCAACTCAAATGCATAAATGTACTTGTGGCTCCCCGTTTGAAGCTCAAGAAACACCATATGCCTCTTCCTATGTACTGAACCTTATTAAAAGGTCATCTTTGCTGATTGGATAAGACTGAACTAAGAATCAAAAGGTCTTACTTCGGTTGCAACGTTAGGCTTAGGTCGATGGCTATCAAAAGCGGATCAGGTTGCTAGAGAAAAATGGCCGTAATTTTACTCGATTGATGGGAGGACCATCCTCAGCTCAATTGCGTACTATAAAGATGTTCTTGAATTTGGGTTTGATAATACTTTTAGCTCATCAAGCTCAGAATAATAATTAAGTTAAAGAGATAAACAAAGAAACTCATCAAGGGGTTACTATCTTGAGCTCTACTTCTTTGTTCTCTTTTTTCCTTTTTTTTTTCTATCTTTTTCTTTTATCTTTTTTTTTCTTTTTCTTTTTTTCTTCTATCTTTTTTTTTTCGTGAGCTCATGTATTTTGTGCATGACTAAACCCTCTTCCCAAAGTGTAAACTCATCCTTATCAGGGCAATTTTTGATAACCCAAAGAATTATCAATGATGTATAATTGTCAATGATGTACATCTATCCTTACTAGAACGGCCATTCTTCTAAGGGGAGGCAAAAATTATTTTAGGCGAAGAGGTAGTTTTAACATGTGTAACAATAAAAAAATGGCACGCATTTAGCACACCTCCATAAAGGCTCAACGGCCTAGCAAGCGATTGCGAAATAAAGGTAGAAAATAGTCATTTAGAGAGCTACACAAAGAAAGGCTGCCTAAATCATTTTCTAGGTTCCGTCTTATCCAGGAATCGCTTTGACGGGTAATCAGAAAGGTTCAAGTGCTCTTAGTGAGTTTTCATCCAATCCGCTAATTGCAACTAGTTTTTTTTCTATTCTTATTTTCAGCTCTCAGAATTTTCCTCTCTTCAGAAGTCATATCAGATGCTATCAAGATTTTCTTTGGGTTTTTCAAAGTTTCGAGATTAAATGTAATCGTATTAATTGAATTAATATCAAAAAATTGAATGCATGGTGATCATGAGAAATGAAATCATCAGAGACACTATACAAATACGCAAAATTGTTCATCTTATTGAAATTAGCAATACTGCAAATACTGTCATAAAAAGTGTTATTGGAATAAAAGAAGCAACTAAAACAAAACATAATCTTCTCCTCCGATCACATTCATGGTGGGGGAACTGCATTATACCCTGCCCTCTTCTTCTTGTCTCTCTTCTCAGGGTCAGTGATCTCCTTGGAATCAATAAGATCCTGAATTTTGTTCCTCAGAGTCCGATAATAATCTGTTAAATGCCCAGTATGCTGATGGTAAGCACAATATTGATCCTCTCTATACCCCGGCTTTCCTTGATTCATGGCTGGCCTGGGTGGCAATGATCTCAGCTTGCCTTCCTTCGTCAATTTCTCCAATACCCAAAACAGAGAGCGACCCAAATTAGAGTAGTACCTCTGAACCTGGCCAGCCTCAGTGGCTAAAACCTCGGCCGTCTTACCACTTCTATTATTACTGCTTCCTGCACTGCCCGACTTGTACCCTGATTGGTTGCCATAACCTTTCCCAGCAAAGTTATTTTGGCTTGCTTTCTTTGCTAGGTAAGCCCCCTCAGCTTCTACATCAATGTCCTTAAGTGACTCCGAGTCTCTGAGCCCTTTAAAGCTGAGTAGGTCCCTCAAGTAAGGGCAAGAGTTCATGATAAATAGCCTAATTTGGTCAGCAGTGTCAAGCTTTCTCTTTATCTCCATGACCCTATTTCTCTATCTTGTAAGGTATTCATGGAATGACTCATCATTCTTCTACTGTAAAAGCTCGAGCTCCTTTAAGGTGACCTCCATTCTGGTGCTGCAGTCATACTGTTTCATAAACTCTTCAGTCAAAAGGTCCCAATCCTCCTTGGACCTCCTGTCTAACCTATAGTACCAGTCCATAGCCGGACCCACCAGACTAAGGCAAAAATATTCCACCTTCTGTTTCTTGGTCAACCCTGTGCCTTTCATCACCAGGGTATACTGCTTAATATGTGCAGATGGATCCAAAGTACCATCAAACTTCAGCAGCTCAGGCATTTTAAACCTTAGGGGCAACAGCTCTTCGTCCCCCAAATCTCTGTCTTTAGGGTTGATCCCCTTTCCGGCTGATAACATGTGGGTGATTACTTCAATTTGTTGCCTCAACCCTCTCATCGCCTCATCTTCTGCCCTGGGTGCTCTAGCCCCCAAAAATTGAGGTGCCTCTTCATCTTCCTCCTCCATCACAAAATCATCATTGGGATTGGGGAATATTGCCCTTTTTGGCTCAGCAGGTACAGTAGCTATATGTTCATTAATAATCTAGCGAGGAGTATTAACTACAACGGGGGCTTCTCTGCAAGCAGGTGGTTCAACTTGCCCCCCAGCATGAACCATTGGGGGTTGTAGAGCAACGGGTGGATGTGGAGTAGCTGGTGGTTGTGGAGCAGGAGGATGAGCAATCCTATCAGCCATAGCTCCCATCATTTCCAACATTCTTCGCTCAAAATCCTCTAGCCTCCCAGCAAGGTCTTGAGTTGTTAAGGCTCTGGTCTCTTCTGCCATTTGTGATTCTATGGATGACTCTCTGGTCATTGAGGGCGGCTCAGAATTCCAATCAGACACTAATTCTGTCAATCCAAGAGGCAGATCTATCCTCACCAACCGACCGTCAGAACCCCTAGTCCACTTAGGTGAATCTATGATGGCTGAAAAGATTTGGACTGTTAGGATGATGCATGAATGATATATACAATGCATGATCGTGTTGATGTAACATGGACAATCACATACAAGCAGACATATCCTTCCAACCTTATCACTCCCACACATGAGGTAGTGTAGTCTCTTTCCTAGGTGGGCTTGATCCATGGGTCAACAACCCATTGAACGTGCACGGTGCACGGTGAAAAATTGGCAACGTAACATCTTTTGCTTAATATACATACGTATGGGTGTTTGGCCATTATGTATTTAAACACTTCAACTAAATTTAGATGGGCCCACCGGGGCATAAAAGCCTTTGATAAAAGACCATTTAATTTGGTTGGTTTTGTTCAATATATAATGGCCCACATAGCAAGCATTGTATTAATAAGCATATCACCTAGGGGAAGTATCTATTGCCATTACATGAGCTTTGGTCAAGGGTGATGATACTTTCAGGCTACCCAAGCATGGTCCCTACCAACGGGTCTAGCTCATCACCAGCATAATGATCGATTAGGTCTCCATTTGATATACCATAAGGTCTGAGGCTTGGGCTGGTGATTATCCCTAACACTTTCCCACATTGAGTGAACGTAGAGTCATGCTTTGGGAATGCATCGAGGCTAGAAATGGGACCAAAGTAGCATAATCTAAGGCTCTAGCATGGATGCAATGCAATTTCAAAAAGGGATAAAATTTTTAAATTAAAACTCAATTATATGTTTTAACCAAGATACTTTCGAAATGAAGTCTCTTATATCCCCAGTGGAGTCGCCACTGTGACGCGCGCTGAACCCCGGGGCGCCCCGACTGCCCGCTCTTAGTGCTTTCGGGAGAGGTTCATGAAAACTTACAAGTGAAATTGCAAGGGCGTCTATTTCGGGCAACAAGGAGGTTTTATTGAGTCGCCACCCAATAGAACATTGGGAAAGTTAGTCTAGCCTTGGTGAGCCTAAGACAGCGCAGCTATGTCCATCATAGGCAAGCCGGAGGTGTCTTGGAGGCCCCACCCTAACATTAGGATGGCCCTCTCAGCCTTGCGCTTGGGCAAACCAGAGGTGTCTTGGAGACCCCACGCTAATAGAACATTAGGATGGTCCTCTCGCCTCGTGGCGCCTAGGACTGTGCAAATTGAGCCTTTTTACGGGACACAAGAGGTGTCCTGGAGGCCCATCCCAATAGAATATTGAGATGGCCCTCTCGCCTTGTTGAGCCCAAAGATCAGAGATGGTTCGGGACTTCTCATTTATTCATACCTTGGTTAAATTACAATTGAGTTTTGAATTTATGATTTCATCCCTTTTCTCATACTATTGATGCAATAATTAATCACATAATAAAATGGTAAATTAAAATAAAGGTAAATAAAATAGATTACAATAAAACTAGGGTCGGAATACAACCCACATTATAAATAAAATACACATCATACATAAAGCGGGTTATTTATTAAGGATGAGAACATTGGTCCTCGCATGCACTTTAAAAATGTGTTAAAGGTGATGGTTTATTTAGGTGTAAAAAACTAGGACATTGGTCCCATCTTTATTAGAAAAAAAGTTCCAAGTTAATTTAATAAAAATACTTTTGTGACTTTTAATTAACGTGCATGAAAATAAACAAACTTATTACAAATTACATATTAAATAATAAAAGCAAATAAAAGCAAAATAATACTAAAAGCTAAGAAAACATCCCACAAAAATGGTGCCTTCAAATTTTCATGGGCTCCCACTCGCCATTGAAAAGGCTCACACATAAAAATAATTATTAAAATAAAAAACACAAATGAATGTGATGTTAGTAATAAAAAATGAATTAAACATGTAAAATATAAAAAATAAATTAAAACTAATAAAGTACATCATGCATGACAAATTAATTAGATGACATAATAAAATAAACAACTTAACATATTAACATTTAACATGCATAAATAATAAAAATAACAACAATAATAAAATTCAACATGCATAAATAATAAAAATAACAACAATAATAAAATTCAACATGCATGAAAACATGAAAATAATAATGATGATGACAACAATAATAAATCATAATAATAAACAAAACTAATAAAAATAATGATAATAATAGTAATAATGATAAATAATAACTAATAAGTAATAATAACACTAGTCACAATAATAATGATAATAATAATAATAATAATATCAAAGAATATGAACAATCAAATTAAATATGCAAGAATAAAATGAAGAAATAAAATAAGCCAATCATGCTAACACATATTAAATGATAATACTAACAATAATAATAATATATGAACAAAAATAATGACAATAATAACAATATGAACAAATAAATAAAAAATAAGAATAAAAAATAATAATATGAACAATTAAATAAAAGATTAAAAATAAGAAATAATAATATGAACAATTAAATAAAAAAATAAGAATAAGAAATAATAATATGAATAATTAAATAAACATAAGAAATAAGAAGTAAAAAAATAGATTTAGAAGAATTTACACGATAGCTAACTAATTGTAAACAAAAATAAATTGAAAATTAAATTAAAAGTTGAGCTAAGAATGTTTACCCTCAAATTTGATGTGATCAATGAAGTTGGATGACAAATTCCTTGCTTTGATTTAATAAAAAATAATATAATGAAATTTTATCCCAAGAACAAATAATTGATTTATTTGTCTTAAGGAAAAAATTGTAACAAAGAAGAAAAAATTCACAAGAACAAATAATTGATTTATTTGTCTCAAGAATTAACTTAAAAAAATCAAATTAAAACACTTGGAGAATTTTTCTTGAACAATAAAAGAAGAAGAAGAAGAGAGAGTATATTTTTCTTAAGAAAAATCCCCCCAAATTCCCTCTCTAAAATTCATTCTATACATAAAAAAACCCAAAGAAAATCAAATTTTTATTAAATTGAATTAAATCAATTTATTTCCAATAATCACAAAAAAACTCATGAATTTGAAGGGTTTGGAAAATAAAAGGTTTTAGCATTGAATTCTATGAAAAAAATGAAGAAAAAAGCATTAAAAGTGAAGAAAAAAGGCCAAAAACTAAAAAAAATAAAAAAAAGGGCGAAAACGGGGCGTTAGGGGCGAGCGACGCCCGTCGGCGCACTCGATGGCCGTTGCCCGCGCGCAACAGCGAGCGTGACGCCTTGGGCATCGCCCACGCACTGGGGCGTTGCCGCACGCACCCAACACGCTGCCGCACCCCGACAATCGCCGAATTTTTTTTTTCTTTTTTTTTTTAAAAAATTTTGCTAAAATAATATAATTTCAAAACATACCCTTTTTATCTCAAAATAATTTTTAAAACATTTTTAAAATAGATTTTTATTTATTTCTAATAAATTAATTTGACAAGGAAATCATTACTTCCAACTTTCATTTTTGCCTATAAATAGGCACACTTAATTTCATAATTGTGTAATCCTGATCTAAGCTGTTTCGGGACCCAGTGTCTATACCACGGTTTTAAAGGGGAAAGGAAGAGAGAAGAAAAACGTGAAGGACTTCCCTCAAATCTATAGATTTCTAACATTAAATAGGTAGGTAAGAGTAGGTTAGCCTATCAATTAGCTCATTAATTTGATAATTATCCAATTATTCCAACTCAATTTAATTCTCTCACTTCCCAACTTCAATTTCACTCCAATTTGATTATGCAATTTTTGGCATATTTTTATTAACTTACACTTAAAATTTCAGATTAATTGGAAACCATTTTTCGGTCTGTTAATTATTTATCTGCCCGATAGTCTAATTTTCAAAGTCACCAAAACTCCAATTTATCATCACCATTGGATTCTACTCCAAAAGCACTATTCACTATCGAATAATACTATTTATGGCTAACCCGGTATTGGAGTCGCTACAGTTATTCCATATTACAAGCTGGTTTTTTTGAGCAGTTTAAAGATAAGCTCGCAAATCGAAGTAAGAATGGGGATGAACCTACTGATAAACTGTAATTTCCCTAAGAAACTCTTAGCATTTTTGTCCTTCTAGGGTAATGGCATTTCTCTAATGGCCTTGACCTTATGAGGATCTATCTCAATCCCTCTCTGGCTTACAACATGACCCAAAAGCCTTCCTGAGGTAACACCAAAGATACACTTCTTCGAGTTGAGGGGCAAATTGTACTTATAAATTATTTGAAATAACTTTTCCAAAACCTCGAAATGACCTTCTTTGGTAGTCGACTTGATTATCTTTTTGTCAATATACACCTCTACTTCCTTGTGAATCAAGTCATCGAGAATCTTAGTAGCCATTCTTTGATAAGTTGCCCCTGCATTTTTCAAACCAAAAGGCATCATCCTACAAGCAAATGTACCCCACTTAGTGATAAAGGTTGTTTTAATCCGATCAACTATCTTATTATGGATTTGGTTATACCCGGCATATCCGTCCATGAAGCTTACATTATGCAAGCAGCTGCACTATCCACTAAAACATCAATGTGAGGCAGAGAGAAATCATATTTTAGATAGGCCTTGTTCAAATCCTGATAATCTATACATACACGAACCTTCCCATTCTTTTTAGTCACAGGAACGACAATAGCTAACCAAGTTGGGTATTGTACTTCTACCAGAAATTTGGCCTCAATCTGTTTGTGAACGTCTTCCTTCACCTTTTCCTCCAATTTTAACCGGAGTCTTCTGAATTTTTGCTTAACCGGTTTATGATCTGGATATGTTGGTATGGCATGTTCAGCGATTTCACGGTCGATTCATGGCATGTTTTTATATGTCCAAGCAAAGACTTTTTCATATTTTTTTAAGATTCTCTCAAATTTTAATCTCTCTTCAAGAGTTATATTAGATACTATCAAGATTTCCTTTGGGTTTTCCAAAGTTTTGAGATTAAATGGAGTGGCATCAGTTAAATCAATGTCAAATATGAATGAGTCGTGATAATGATTATGCATAGTAAAATCATTAGAAATATCGCATAAGTAAGCAAAGTCATTCATTTTATTGATAAAAACTGAATCTGAAACACCATATCAAATAGTTCAGGAATGAAAATAACATCTAAAAAAATATAGTTCAGGAATGAAAATAACATCTAAAAAAACTATCTCCGTCATTTCCCACCTACGCAGACATTGCAGCTAACAGCTCATTGTCTTCCGCAGGAACCATCTTCCTTTCCTCTAAGTTCATTATCAATGAGGTCTTGAACTTGGCCCCTCAGAGTTCGACATTCATCAGTCTTATGCCCTGTATGCTGATGGTAGGTACAATACTGATCCGTTCGATGATTGGGATGTGCCTAACTTCTAGCGGGTTTAGCAGGCATTGGCTGTAATTTCCCTTTCTTAATGAAATAAGCAAGGTGCTTAAATAAAGGCTTATCTAAGATGGTATAGTGGCTTTGAGTCGTTCTAATGGTTGAAACCTTTGTGGCTCCAAAATTTCTCCTACTATTACCACTGAAACTTGAGCTTCCATGATTACCTCCATTCGCAACGCTGTTTCCTCCTTCAAGGATTACAAGCTGCTTGTCATTAATAAGATCCTGGACTTGACCCCTCAGTGTTTGGCAGTCATCTATCAGATATCTACTGTGCTGATGGTGATTCTGCTGCCCTTGATCTTTAGCTGACCTAGCTGACCATAGTTGCGGGTTCTCCTCCAATGCTCGAGGCAAAGATCTGTTTACGCCGGAATATTATCTCTTAGCTGTTCAAGCTGCTCATACTTTTTCCATCCACCGAGTGTGAACACAACTGTCACATTTGCACGGTTAGCTTCCAATTTCTATGTTCGTAGCACCAATAATAGATTTCTTGCGAGTAACTTGGGTAATTGCGAGTTTGGACCTCAAAATGTCTTCTTCAAAGACGTCCATCTTTCTTTTTAGGCCCTGTCTCATTGCCAATAACCCATCCTCTAAAGCATGTCCTTTGCCTTTTCGTCCAGATGATGGAGTAAAAGGCATCTTTCCTTTAGACTCAATTTGTGGTAAGCGTACTTCCTTAATTGGATCATGCAACATGGTAGGAGTAGTATGTTGTTGCCTGGCGGGTGGTGTCATTGCAGCAATTAAATTCCCCATCATTATCATCATTCTAGCCTCAAACTCTTCAAACCTCCTTTCCATCTCTTGTGACCTCCTATTCATCTCATTAGTAATGAGTTCATGGGTCGCGTCAGATTCTCTAGGTGGGCTAGCCATTTCAGTTTCTGCTGAAAATTCTGAGTAATAAGACTAACTACTTTCTGAGAGCGACCCTGAACCCCAAACTGCTACACTTTCTAGAAGATCGAAGAATGTGTTCTTGACTAATTGGCCACCGGGAGCCCTAGACCACCTAGCTGGATATATGATGGCTGCAAAACATACCCTGTTGGGATGATGCATGAATCACATACAATGCATGGTTATGCTTTATGCAACATCCACAACGACATTGTAACACCCCCAACTCCCACACATAGCATAACGAAGGACAAACAGCTATGGTGAGCGGAGGGTGTGTAGACACCGGGTCCCCAGGCGGTCCAAGATCAGGATTACCCGATGATGAAAATAATACTTACCGCAAGTAGAGGTGTCAATAATGATGTCTTCCTTGTCAAAAGCTCCCTTTGTTCCTCTGAAAACTTCGATTTAAAATTCGCGTCGTTATTTTTTGTTTGTTTATTTTCACTTTTATTTTTACTTTTATTTTTTATTTTTTATTTTATTTTATTTTATTTTTTTGGTCCGCATGTCGAGTGGGCAGGTCGCGTCGGTGCGGGAGTCGCGTGTGCCCACGAGCGTTGCCGAAGCAGCATGCACAGAGGCGTGCGTAGTGCCCCGTTGGGGCACGGGCCCCACTGGGGCACGCCTCCCCGTGAGAGCGTGCGCCCCATTGGGGGCGCGTCTCCCCCCAGGCTCGCGCGCCCATAGGGGCGCACGTCTTCCCTCCCACATGCGAGCATTTTTGCCCCACACCTTGCTACCCCGTGCCGTCGCTTTCGCCCGTCATTTTTTTTCCAGTCTGTTTTTAGTTTCATGTTTTAATAATAATTTTGGGTAACGAAAATGAAAAGAGTTTTTGTCATTTCCCATTTTGGGACAAAGACAGTAAATCAAATAGGGTTTTGAGATTTATTTTCAGGGGAGCTGCCATTTTATTCTAAAAGAAAAAGAAACTTAGTTTTTTCTCTCAACAAAAGGAAGAGCAGCCGATAAAAAAAAATAGATATTCAGATTTTTTTTCTTTAGAATCTGGTTCTTCTCCTTCTTTATTTCTTCAAAATATTTTCTTTTTAGTCGAGAGTTTATTTCAAAGAAAGGAAAATCAATTTCCTTTGTTTTATATCACCCCTCTAAAATATTTTCTCAAGTTTTTCCTTATTTAAACTTGGATTTCTTCTTGAATATTTTCTGTTTTTATCACCGAAATTCGACAAGGGAGCAGATCAAAACACCATTTTTTCTCATATCTACAATCTCTGAGGGTAAACACTTTGGACCCATTTATTTTTGTATATCGTTTATTGTTGTTAATATTATTATTTTCATGTTATTATCATTTATAATTTGTTTCTAGAATTTTTGAGGTGATTATTATTATTGACATGTTAGGTGGTTTTTAGCTTCCTTTTTTGTTGTTCTAATTTTGCCACTATTGCCGTCCATCTTCTTCTCATTGTTATTATTGTTATTGTTATTATTATTATTATTATTTTCATTATCTCATGGTGTTAATATTGTTAGTATTATTATTCCATGTACATTTTACATTATCATTATTTGTCATTATGATTTTGTTTGTGTTATTATTATTATTATTATTATTATTATTATTATTATTATTATTATTATTATTATTATTATATTATCATTATTATTATCACGTTGCTACTACTACTACTACTACTACTACTACTACTACTACTATTATTATTATTATTATTATTATTATTATTATTATTATTATTATTATTATTATTATTATTATTTAAGTTTAGTATTTATAATCATTAATATCATTATTATCATCATTTTATTTATTATCATTCTGTGTTTATTTATTTTATGCTTATTATTGTTCATTATTATTGTTTATTATTATTATTATTGTTACATCTTGCATTTGTCCGATTAATTTGTTTAGAATTATTACTAATATTCTTAATATTATTTTTTCCTGTCTGAGATTTATTTTGAGTCACATTATGTGAGCTTCCCCGTGACTCCCCGGATGGGTTGCGATGCGTAGAGGGACACATCAATTGGGTAAGATCCTTCTATACTCCTTCTCATGTTGTGTTTATTTGCAAATGAATATTTTGTTTATGGAAGTGTGAGATAAAAAGTCACAAAAATATTTCTATTATCAAATTGGAATTTTTACTAATAAAATTAGGACCAATGTCCCTCACTTTAGCCCAGTAATGAAAAATATCACCATAAAACGAAGAGTTAGTTTTCTCCAAAATGGGATCACTTATCCCGGTTTTCAATCCAATGATCAAATGACTCTTTGAACAAACACGAAGGAACCAATGTTCCAACCCAAAATGAATATAACGATTTATGTATGTTTTCCTTGTATTTGATTTTGTTTGATTGTTTTAAAGTTTAAGTTCATTTCTTTTTGGGCTCTTATAATTAATTTTGGGGCAATACTATTTAATTTTGGGATTTTATTCCATCCCCATTTATATTTTTAATCTTCTTTCGATTGGGTTGTATTCTGCCCCAATTTTTCTTGTAATTGTGTGCTTGGTGTGTTTACCATTTTTTCTTTATCGCTTTATTTACCGCTTTCTTTACAATTTTTTTTATTTATCACTTTTGAATGCTTGCGATATGCCTTTTAATTTAAATGCATTAATCATGTGAGATAAGAGATAGAATTTGAGGAAGTTAAAAACTCATTTATAATTAACCAAAGCATAAATAAGAGTGAAGTTCCGAATACCAATCTCTAGTCTAGACCAATAAGAGGTTAGAGACTTTTCCCAATTTCTCGTAAATGGGGTGGCGACTCCATGATACCTCAAAAGTGTCCAAAGGTGCCATGGGGCTAGATGTTCCTTTCCAATGTTCTATTGGGGAGGAAGCATCAAGATGTCTCATGGCGCTCATTATCAAAAGACGCGAACCAATCCCTTGAATCCTAAAAGCAGGTTCAAAGGGGGCCTTTGCTGGGTTCGGCGCGCATCACAGGGTGCTACCAGACAAACACTCTTAGCAGTAACGAAAAAGAAGAATAATAAAATTTCTCTAAATAGAACCTCAAAACATGCACATCCTAAACCTATATCATCACCACACCATTATTCGCACTAGAGAATATTACAACATATTACAAATGCTAAATAAATAAACTTAATTACAAATCGACAATCAATAAAAACTTTCTATAACGTCTACTGACTCATTGGACAAAGTCATAAAGAACCGCTGCGCTATTCTGATCTCTTAACCTGCACGGAGAAACACCCGTGCTAAGCGATAATGCTTAGCGGGGCAAAATAAATAATAACCAACCACTCACAGTGGTTGCTAACACAAGCACATGCATAAGCGGTATATATATATACATAAAGATAAAGGAATAGCGGCAAAAATCATTACAAATTCATATCATTGTTCTATTACTAAAACTTAAGCAATACACATGCATTTGAATCTATAGACCATACACAAAAAGACTTTATTGCTTTTAACTATAAATACATTAGACATACTCGTTATTTATCTAAATCATTTAATTAACCATATTAATAGCTATACCTCATTGGTTACCAAAAATACATTTTACTAGTCAGAAAATATTAAGTCTTACTAATTCCCATTATTACTAATAAATCCAAAATCATGCAGATTATAATATCAATGCTTAAATCGAAACATTTCATTTTAATTAAACCGTTACTTGCTCAAAACTAAACAAAACATTTTAATGCTCAGATTTGGTTCGGGCTTGAAACAGTTATTCTAAGCTTCCTACATATCCCTATGGTTGGGGAATCAGAACCACGTAGTTCTATAGAAAACCTTTACACACACAAGTTCCAGAATTACTCCTAACTTATTTCCTACATTCAGTTATCTATATCATGCTTAACACTTTATTATCCCATACTTACCAATTGATACATAATTACTGTATTCGTTAAAACTAATAATAATGCACATTAATTCCTTACCAATATACTTATAGTATTAATCCAGTCTACAGTCTAGTAGGCACTAATATAACATCCCTATATTCTCAATTCAACATGTAAATGAATATATATTTATAGAATTCATTCACTAATTATTCCACCATAACAAATATGCATGTCAAATATTTCAATAATTACTATGCATGGGGAATACATTAAATAATTCATCTTTTAAATCATAAATGTAAAACATAAGTGTGAGACCATACAAAGAAGAAGATCTTTTAAAAACATTTATGAAACAGAGAGGGGACTGTCGCGAGTCCAACCGGGAACTTCTCGACTGCCATTTGGCAGCTAAGTGCTCTGTTGCGCTCTCGACTGAGCACCCATGGCACTGCTGTTCGGAAGATAGCAGCTCGGTCGGGCCCTGGAATCACCGATCCCTGTCGCAGTCGCGGTGCATATCACATCTTTCAATAATTCTTTACAAAGACTTCATATAGACAATCATCCTCATAGCTTTTGAACAGATTAATAACATGCATTATCCACATACTAACTCTTATGCAATCAGGATATATGCATACATGCCTATTAGAACAAACATTACTGGTTACATCTCTTTTCATTAAACATATATCGCATTATTATATATAACACATGGGTACCCGAAGATACCATACCTTTCCACACAAATGTTCATAAAGGATCCAGAATAGAGGAGTGCGTAGAGCACAAGTCAAATGGCATTTATCACAAATGCATCAGATACTTATTCACATAATCTCTTTGCACATCATTACAAAACTTATTAATTCATTCACATTCTGTTATTCTTTTAATTACTTGCTAAGTCAAAGGGTGGATAAGCAAGTAATAGAACACATTGGGGGTACCCGAGGGTACAATCGAAAAGTAATTTCTTATTTTCTCATAAAAACATTTTCATATTGGGGATCTTAAACAAGATCCATACACATTGAGGATCACGAGGATCCAAATGGGGACCTGATCAGGGTCAAAACAGAACAAAGGTGTTGCAGAACTCTATAGGCATGCCTATCTATCCACGTCTCGACTAATGCAGGCTAAATTTTCCCAAAGCATTATTGAATTCATCATGTTCTCATATACATATACACATTTTATTAATCATATTCAAAACTAATCATATATTATTTTATGGATAAAATATTCATATGAACATACTGTACATAACTATATTATTGGGCATCATGCACTCGTCTAGTATTAACAAATAATTTGCATTACCTTACATGCATACAATCACTAAATAATAGAAGTAGGCAAAATCCCATAATTCAATTATTATCATGTATAGAGACATTTGAATAATTTACATTTGAAATCATCGATGCATAATACAAGTGATAAACCAAACCATGTAAAGAATAGACATTTAAAAACATTTTTTGGCAAAGAGGTCTGTCGCGCTCGCGACAGACGAGGCCCAGGAGGTGATCACGAGTCGTGCTCACTGTCACGACTCGTGAAGGCAAACCCATCAAAGCATAACAAAAGAACATAGGAAGGCAGGAATAGGGGCGAGAGTTATCACGACTCATGCTTGCCAGCACGAGTCGTGCTCCCTATGCCAAATAGGCTCTCAGCATGAGTCGTGCGTCCTAGCACGGGTCGTGCTCTCATGCCGATCGGGCTCTCAGCCAAACAGGATCTCAATACGAGTTGTGCTTCCTAGCACGAGTCGTGCTCCTCAGCACGGGTCGTGCTCTCATGCCGATCGGGCTCTCAGCCGAACGATATCCTCATGCTGAGTTGTGAAGCTTGACACGACTCGTGCATTCCTCTATTGATAGCTCAGCTGCTCAAGAGTTGCATTTCCAGATCTCCAATGAACTGAAGAAATTCTTTTCTCCAAAATTCATACCCAAATCTCCCATTCCATCTGACTTTAACTCAATACAAATCATTCATTCAAAACCTCATAATTAATATAAAACTCAACTTTAAAATCATAATTGCCCAGAAAATCAACCACAAATCAACACAATCAAATTACACATCAAAACCTAAATTCCCATACCTCAGCTCCTATGCTCATAATAGCTTTCTTAGTTGATCTGTCTTGTTCCAAAATCCATCCAAAGTCTTTCTCACCCAAAATCCTCAGCAATGACATAAACACACACACAAAACATAAATCTCGGGTTTTATCCAAATCAAAATAGATAGAAGGAATTAAAACTAAATCTTACCTCTCTTAACAACATTTTCACTTAAATCACTTGAGCTAAATAACTTCATCATCAATCTTGAGTTTATATCTTCAAAGGGAGTGAATGGCATAACCAAGAAGAAGAAGAAGAAGAAGAAGAGGAGGAGGAAGATCGGGAACGGGAGAGGGGAAAAGCATATCTCCCCCTCTCTCTTCCTCTCTCTTCCTTTTATACTCCTTCTTATCCCTTGCCATTTGTCATATTCCCACTAGTCCAAAAATAGATATTTATATCAATTCTCCCATCTAGTCCATCAACTCCTTTCTCTTCTTACATTTAGCATCCCTCTATATAATTCTTAACATTGGCCCAAAAAATTAATCTTACTCCTTCAATTAAGTCCTAAACTCACACTTCACAATTTTAGCATTAATCGTACTTGCCGAAACTTTCACTTAAATTCTTAAATGGTTCATTTGACATGCCTAACACTTCAATTTGCATAACTTTGGTCACCACTCATCTCAATATGCACGAATCCTTCTAGGGTACTTTTTGGGTTGTGACAGACATGCAAGCAAGTAGATCCTCCCAACCTTATTACTTCTGAACAGGAGGTCATATTGTCTCTTTCCTATAAGGGACTAACCCATGGGTTATCAGGGAACCCAATGGGCATGTATGGTGCACGGTTGAAGACCGGCAGCATAAGCTCTCTTTATATAAAGTGCATACACATGGTTCTTGATCATTATGTATTTAAATAATGCAAATGAATCAAAATGGGCCTATCGCGGCATGAAAACCCTTGATTAAGTGACCATTCAATTTATCTGGTCTATTCAATACATAATGATCCATATAGCAAGCAGAGTATTAAGGTTTATACCACCTAGGGGAAGTATCTATTTTCATTACATGGGCTTTAGTCAGGGCGATGAAATTTTAGGGCTACCCAAGCATGATCCCTGCCAACGGGTCTAACTCGTTGTGAGCATAGCGACCGATCGGGTCATCATTTGATATACCATAATGGTACATGGCTTGAGATGGTGATTATCCCTAACATTTCCTCACATTGAGTGAACGTAGGATCGTACTTTAGGAACACACTGAGGCTAAAAAGGGACCAACTAGATTAGATCTAAAATTCTATAATGAAATGCAATACAATTTCAAAGGGGATGAAATTTTAATTTTAAAACCCAATTATAATTTTAACCAAGGTACTTTCAAAGTAAAGTCTCTAAGTCCCTAGAGGAGTCACCACTGTGACATATGCTGAATCCTGTTCAAGCTCGCCGCCCGCTTTTAGGGCCCGAGGGAGGTTCATGGTACCTGTAAAGATTAGGAGGCATCTATTTTGGGCAACAAGAGGTGTTTTGGAGTCACCATCCAATAGAACATTATGATAGTTCATCTATCCTCATTGAGCCTAAGACGATAAGTATATGTCTATTTTGGGCAAAAGAGATATTTTGGAATTCGCATCCCAATAGAACATTGGAAAGGTTCATCTAACCCCGTGAAGCCTAAGACTAGAGAGAGCTCGGGACATTACTTTTATTTATACCTTGGTTAAAGTTATAGGTGAGTTCTTAAGTTAAATCTTCATCCTTTTCTCATTCAATTTGCAAATTTTTTAGAATGCAATTCAAGCACATAATGAAAGCAGTACGTAATGCAATTTAAATAATAAAATTAAAAGTACATTAACTTATAATAAAATAGGGGTAGAATACAACCCCAAACCAAAGAAATGGAAAACATGCATCAAATCGGATGTTCATTTGAAAGTAGGAACATTGGTTCCTTCATACCTAATTACAAAAACGATAATTTTTAGGTGACATTAATATTAGAAGAAAAACTAGGACATTGGTCCTATTTTTTTAAAGAAAACCTTATTATTCGTGTTCGTCGGGCTATTCTTCGTTGCAAGTGCAACGAGGAATTCCTCGCCTTCTGTGGCGAGTGCGATAGAGGCCTGCCAGCTCCTTCTCGCCAGCATAGAGCTCATCGCAAGTGCAATTTTGGGCGAGGATTGCCTCTGTCGTGAGCACGATGGGTCCTCACGAGCGTGGCCCTCCCCTATTCTTCAAATGTGATTTATTTGTTGCACTTTGCATGGTTTCTCACTTTGAATGGCATATGATTTTTTGTATGTGAGTTATAGTATTGTATTCTAAATATGCCTTAATGGATGTATATGTGTCTTAAATGTGTTGGTTATTCGATTAAAGTAAAGTTTGAGTGTTATGGATAGAGGATATATGTTTAAGCCTGAATTATCATAGTAGTGGATAGATGAGCATGTTTATAAAGGGTTAGAGTGCAGGTGCTTCATTTGACCCTATTTGGGTCTAAGGTCTGCCTCGTTTGGGTCTAAATGTTTTGAGACTTCGGTCTCTTCTGCTACTTTTGGGTATTAAATGTTTTAAGACTTAAGTCTCTAGATGTTTGATACTATGTCCTATCAGTATCTTCAACACCCGTATCCACCACCATTGGAAATTCAGGTTATTGTATGTTATAGTTATTGCAAATGTGTAAGGTTATACTTATATGTACTTGCATGCATTTGAGATGTACATGTTAAAGCATATGTATAGCGATATGAATTGTTCAAGTTAAGATTTAGATGCATATGTTATTTACTTGCTCGTATTGTAATGCCCATTCCTGGCCACTAGGTTAGCTCCGCTACAGCAATCAAGAATGGTCGTTACACACACAAACTCACACAAGCTTTACTATCACAATATCATGCTAACAACACGAATAATAAAATTTCATCATCAATATACATTCTCATGCATCATATATCTTAAGTTCCCATGCCATTCAACAAACACACATACTTATATATATACAGGCCCTCTTTAAGTTTACAATACTTAATTATAATAGCTTTATATATTTTCTTTTGCCAAAATAACATCTTTAACAACTTGTACAAACACACAGTTAAACCCCAAAACCTACACTAAAGATGTAGTCCTAGTGTTGACCGTTGCTAATGCGGACTCGTCCTTCCAGAATCATCTCGTGTCTGAACCTACACGGATCAGAAAGAACCCGTGCTAAGCGATAACGCTTAGTGGGGAACACATATATATAACATACAGGCTCATACCTAGCATTGATATTAAACATGCATCATTACATAATCATGCTTAGACCTACAAATCCAAAACATTTATATATCACTTCACACATAACATTGTCATTTATTCACATTTTCCGAAAGCATGCATTAATTGACATAAATAACCACGTAATCACACGTCTGAAAAGTGTACAAAGGTTGGCATAGATTTGTCAAATTCAAAGCATTCACACACCACTTAACCCTTAGAATTATCTTTATCTTTTTTGTTTTGGGTTTGCCTGCAGTTCAAAGACACAGATAACGGGTATCACATTGGTACCCCTGTGGTATTGTAATTTCATTGTATCTATGGATACACATATACACATTTGTACCCAAGGTACAATAACTCAATAAGATCAATATTCCACATTAAAGAATCCAGCAAGGATTTATTTCATATTGTGATTCCAGAGGAATCGGACGCATTAGGCTGTAGCACTTGATCCTATAGGTATGCCTATTTATCCACTACTTGACTCGCAGGCTAAAGTTGATTAATTTCATTATTGATTTCATAGTTGTTAATTTCAATAGTACAAACATAAACCACATCAAATTCTTCACTTTGCATAATTACAAAACATTAACAAACCACATTATTCTTTTACACATCTTATAACTCTTGGATAACTTGTAATTAGGTCATTAACCAACAAGCATTTGCATTCTTTAATCATCATACTTATATGTATATATTTGCTTTATATAACCTTGATATCATGCTCATATAAAATAGTCACAAGCTTGGTCAATAGCCACACAATTAACAAACCAAAATAGTTTAGAGTTACTTGCCAAAACAGGGTACCTCACGGTCACAACCAGTTTGGTTGTCACCGTGACATACTGAGTTCTTCAAAACAGAAAGCAAGCCAAGGTACCTCACGGTCACAACCAATTTGGTTGCCACCGTGATATACCAAACATTCCCAAACAGAATGTAAAAAGGAGGTATCTCAAGGTCACAACCAATTTGGTTGTCACCGTGAGATACAACACACTTGCGGGCAGAATGCACACTTTGGCACCTCATGGTCACAACCAATTTGGTTGTCAGACATGTTAAACTCAGTCAGGCGAAATGGTGTTCCTGCTTACCTCACAGTCACAACCAATTTGGTTATCACCGTGACTTATACAAAAACATCAAAACTCAGCTGCGTTTTGCCTAAGCACAGCTGTGTTCCCGGCCTCAATTCTCATATCCCTTTAAGACCTCAAAACCAATCCTCTTTTTTGTCATTCAAGCCAACACATTCTTCAACAACATAACAACCAGTACATACCTGATTTCCTCTAAGCCAAACACATCCAAATGTATAGAATTTAACACATACATAAGCTCAATACTCAACATTCCATTCAAATATCATAAATACAACAATAGTCTCTCAAATATCATAAATACAACAATAGTCTCTAGCCTAATCCACAAGATACAGTTTTCGGTCTTTAACCTAATCAACACATTCATTCACATCTTTTAGGATTCCTACTACCAATTAGTTCATGCTTAGTCAAATTATACAAGCAAAATACAAAACATGTCAATACACTTTTAGGGTTAGTTCCCGAACCTCGTCGCCTATGCTCCTAATATTCACTGAGCACTTGCTTCTCTGATTTTTGCTTTTCCCTTGTCTTGCTTTGTTCCTTCCACTACAAATCCTAGTCCAATTTCAAGAATTGAAACACAACATCAGCCTCCACGCCCATTCAAAATCAAAGAAATAAGAAGAGAAGATGAAGAGTAATCCAACTAAACCAATTGCCTTTCAATTTCCACTTCTTAATTCTTTGATCAATATAGCAAAACTCATGGAACCAAAGGAAAGAATTCTAAAGGAAGACACATGGCAAGAAGGGTAGAAAAATAGAATTAAGAGAGATGAAGATGGCTGGAAACACATGCAATTCAATGATCTTTCTCTCTCCACCTAAAGCCTATAATGCATGCAAAGGAAGAAGTGTCAATTTCCTTGGCTTACACGTGGACTCCACCATAACTCCCACTACAAGAAAATTGGTTTTTAACGACCAAAATTTAGCAAGGGGATAAAAATCCGGTCGTAAAAATATATCAATAACGAAAGAAAATAAATCCAGTCGTTACTTCTTAATTTTTATTACCATTTAACAAAGGGTTTAAAATCCGGTCATTGAAACACTATGAATCCGGTCGTTACGGTTCAGGAAAATTGGCGGGACTTCTATCTGGCTTACCTCCAAAATAATTACTCATTATTTCGCAAAAATATAACACGAAACAGCCGTACCCACGCAAAACTAAGATGAAAAAAATCAAAAAATAGCAAACCCAGAAGATGAAAAAACAGCAAAAAACGCAAATCCGTTTCTGATCTTCCAAACCTAACCTAAACCTAATAGAAATGGCAGTTGTAGTAGAAGCAATCGCTTCGTATATGCCATAGCTGCTTCAATTTTCTTGGGTTTGCAAGATCCAGATTTAATATTTGCTGGTTTAATCGATCTAGGGCGCCGTGCAATTGGTGATTACAGGTGAGAAATTGAAAAAACCCTTCTTTCTTTCCTCTCTTGATACCAGTTGAATATCTATTTATTTCTAATCTTCTCATCTTCCCGTCGAATAGGAAAATAGGGCATACCAACTCTGAGATGTTTTGAGGATTTGCATTTCTGTTAGGATAATCTATCACGTAAAATGGGTAAGTAATTTGGTTTTATTTTTGTTCTCATTTCTTCGGAAGCTATCCCCTGCTAAATTTTTTTGGGTATTTCTGATTAGATCGATTGAATATTCTCTTTCATTCCTTTTTTTTTTCTCCATTAATTTCTTTTTCTTGTCTCTGTTTAAGAAGCTATGGCTGCATATGGAGGCTGAGAGCAACGGAAGCTACAATGCGGTACTGTTTGTTTCCAGCTATTCTATATATGCTGAGTTCAGTTAAAGTTTCCTTTTTTCCTCATCTTTTCATATAATTTCTATTGTTTGCCTTTTCCCTTATATGTGGGTATTTAACTTAATTTCTGTTGAAAGGAACTTCACAATCTTATGCCTGTGTTTTCTGGTTATGTTTAGGAATTTATGATCTATTCAATTCCCTTTATGGACTTGCTCTAACCACTTTGAAGCCCAGGTCTGAGTATAGGGCTAGTATTTATATCTTGGATAGAAAAGGAATAATTAAAAGATCCTATCATGAACTCTAAGTTTCTTATTCTGATGTCCTTTAGTAATGTGTAAATGATATCTGCATCTTTATGGCGTTCCAAATATATAATTTGTAAATATATGCCATGGCAAGTTATTGAATGATGAATTTAGCATATTAGGTGTATAAATTCATCTCTTCATATTTATTAAGGATATAAATTATCACAATGAGATGGAAAGTGAATGCTATTGTATTTTTATTTACTATGTTAAATCAATACAAAGAAACTAATCCCCAAAGAAACTAATGAGCACTGTTGGGGGTCTTAACTGATAAATTCCCCAATAAAATTTTTTAAAAGCCCTGAAACTAAACGAACGATCTAATTTGGGCTCACCACCAGCGGTTACGGGTTTAACCCTCTTTAACCACATGATAAATCCAAACCTGTATAGGAGCTGATAGCCTGCCTAATGCTATTGCAGCTTTTCCTAGTTGGTAAAAGCCCATATCAGTCAAAATTTTTATCATAACTTATAGACAAAGATTCTTCTTTCCTTGGTCTTTGCTCTATTATTCAAGTTAGACAAAATGTTCTGTTGCCAGGTCTTTCAGTTCCTTTCTCAGCCAGGTGCTTGCTTGTGTTGTTTTCACATGTTTTGTGCTCTATTTGCATTTCAATTGTTTTGCTTCCATTAGTAGGTTGGTGTTGATGCCACTGCTAGTGGAAAGCTTGTCATGTCAGGTAAGCCCGTTAATGTGTTAGATTATTCTGCTCTTTGTGAACTTTCTATGATTTGAATTAAAAAAAAATGGTTTGGTATCCTTTTGACCCTGGCAGTGATTCTGAAATTCCTATCCGGGATATTTTGCTTAGTATACTTGTTCCTTTTGACTGCAATTCTTTTTCTTGTAACATTAACAAGAGGAATGATTCTCCATAGCTATCCAGATATGGGGCTTATTGGAGATTTGGACTTGACACCATTGATGATTTATCCAATGGGTTTTTTGTTTTTCAAGCTGATGATATTTCTGAAAGGATTTTACATTAAATTTTTCTCAATAGTTATTTTTTTCACTGCCCTGTGGTTGCTTATTCTATAGTTTGTTATATGATCGATCATATTGTTGTAAGATTGGTCAAGCATTTTTGTAAATTTAAGCAATTGGAGAAATGACTGCATGCTATTTTGATTGATATAGTTATTTGATTTCATTTTCTTATGTTATCCTCAACTTATTTGTTTGTTATATTTATTTACTATTTTGATTGATATAATTGGCATTTTTTTCTCAAAGAGATTGTAAGATAAGCCAACCAACATGTTAGGATAAGGATGCAATGTTGTAATGCTGTTTAGAGAACTTAAAGATTATGCCGTTAAAAGAATTTTACTCAAATCCATGTTTTCCAGGGTTTCAAATTGGTTTACAGAGACCAAGTTTCTTTAAGTTGGCAACTTCAAGGGGAAAGGGCCTGTGGAACAATTGTCCGACAAGCCTAAAGAAATTGATGGGGGTATGCTGCTTTGCAAGTTATTGAATCCTAAATCAATCCAGGTTTATTGTGATTATAAATTTTCTGAATTATTATCCTTTTATTGTTATTGGTTCTATACATAGATACATGGATCTGATGTATTCTTTTTTAATTGCTAAACATTATCTGGGAGTTTTGACTTCAAATTAATTACCAGGTGCTATCCTTCCAAGTTTTCCTAAAATATGTGAACCATTAACTTATTGGCATTTTTTTTCCTTAATAAGCCAAAAGCTTGAATAAATAAGAGGAAATTACTCAACATGATAATATTACACTTCATGATTTTAGTAGTTTCTCTGAATTGCTATAGATGCTTAATAATGGTAGTGCATAGAGGTAGCAAAATTAGGTCCCGCCCAGAAATTTGACCCAAACCTGTTATAGTTACTTAACAATGGATATAATAATACATATGAAATATCAAAGAAATATGTAACAACTGGCACATATCATAGAAATATAATATTTAAAAAATAAAACATAATTCATTTTGTTTTTGAATTATTACTTCCCACCAATTCTGATATTAAAATAAAGAGTGCAAATGGAAGGGTTTTTAGATACAATACTATTGTATTATCTTGACAGAAAAAAAACTCTAATAGAGAAATGAGGCTTAAAGATAATCCTTAGCAGATAGAAGAACAGGCTACCGAATTTCATGGATCTTCATTCCGCTTTTGTTGCATAGATTCGGCTTAGATAAGTTCTTCTTTAATTGAGCACAATACTCTTGCTGCATCACTTATGTCAATCTGGTCCTTGGGTGATACAACAGAGCATGCTGCTCCAATTTCAAAGATTGAAATCAGCCATTCTTGCATCTTATTTCTCATCGTTTGAGAATGGGTTGCATTTGTGTTATTATCTTCATTATCCTTGCATATTATACATGGATATGCAATTTGAAGTACTTGCTCGGCCACTGTGGCGTTGGAGGACTCAACGGAGCTATCTATCAAGTCACCACCTTAGCAGGTCCTTACTTTTCCCTGTCCCATTTTTATTTATTGGGAATTTTCTGCTGTGCAGCGTTTGGATTTGCTTTTGAACTTCTATAGATTTGACATTTCTATGCTCAATTTATGTTTGGTTGTGTTTTATGCATTAATGATTTTGGAATTGTTCTTTTTATTAGTTGTGAAAGATGTCGATGTTCTGTTTAACAAAAATACAGAATGTTTTTGTTAGTTATAAGAAGCTTGTTCCAGTCTTAGAAGACGATCATTAAACTTTCACCCTAATAATTTTTCCATCAGAATTAACCGATTTATAACTAGAATATAATCAACTATTATTTGATTGCAATAAAGATAAGTTCTCCATCAGAATTTTGCATATCTCTCTCTCCTTATTTTTACAGATTATATGCTCAAAATAGAGAAAAATGCAAACACATGTGAAGAAACTAGAAACTTTGTTGACAAGGAGAAAATGTAAAAGCATTCACTCTGGTCTTGTCAAGATTTTATATAAATTGGTAAATCAGGTATCAAATTTAGAATTATTATTACCTGTTTGAGTGTAGTTTTTAATATATGTTGTCCAGATAAAATGCATCATATTTGTATGCTTATTTTAGTTTGTTCATAATCTTATAAAATCAATAATTGCAGAATCAAGCCATCAGCTACATGTCCATCATGACTATTTGGCTAGTTCTTATCATGACTTTTTACACAGATGTGAGAGCAGAAGGTGTGAAGCAAGGATTAGAAAGGTATTTCTTTAAATCTTCAAAGCTATCCTACATAATTTCAAGCATATTCTTACATTTTTTGGTAACTAATAATTCTTGCAGCTTCGAACAAGGTGGAATTTCTCCAAAGTTTGTCATAATTGATGATGGATGGCAATCCGTTGGAATGGATCCCACTAGTATTGAGGTTAAAGCTGATAACTCAGCCAAGTAAACACTTGAATTATAATTGCTCCTCCTTTTCTATACTACTACTATCTTTTATGCATTGACTAACGATTTTCAGTTCTTGTTCTTCTTTTGTTGTTCAGCTTCACAAACAGATTTTAAGGTGAATAGAAAATGATATAGATAGGGGTTGTTTTTATATTTTATATTTGTATATGATACAATGTCAAACAATTTCGAAATATCGATATATTTTGTATCTGATATTTTGCAATCTATGAAAAAACTATTTATTATAATTTTGGATATATATATGTGTGAATGATCTGTACAGGTAATAGTCAAATAAAATATTTTATTTATTATGAAAATTTAATATTAATTTCTGAATTTTTTTTCAACGATGAAAAATCCGTGACTATTTTTAACTGTCGAATATTTTTTCATTGATAGTGAATACAATGAAAGAAAAAACTTGTCGGTAAAAAATATCCTCAACGACCAAAATTTTTTTCGTTGAAAGCGAATAAAATTAGCAAATGGAAAATTCGATCAGTAAAACAGTATTTTTAATGACATGAAAGGTTGAAAAGTGAATATAATTAACGAAAGAAAAATCTGGTTGCTAAAAAGTATGTTTAACGACCGGAAATCCTTTCGTTGAAAGTGAATATAATTAACAAAAGGAAAATCCGATCGCTAAAAGGTGTTTTTAACGACCGAAAATCCCTTCGTTGAAAGTGAATATAAGTAGCGAAGGGAAATCAGGTCGCTAAAAGGTATCTTTAACGACCAAAAATCCTTTCGTTGAAAGTGAATACAATTAGCGAAAGGAAAATCCGGTCGCTAAAATATATTTTTAACGACCGGAAATCCCTTCGTTAAAAGTGAATACAATTAGCGAAGGGAAAATCCGGTCGCTAAAAATCACTTTTCAACGAACGGAAACATTCCGGTCGTTAAAGACATTAACGACCGGATGCAATATCCGGTCGTCTATACCTTTAACGAAGAGGCTTTTACCAACCGGATTTTCCGGTCGTTAAAGGTTTTTAACGACCGGATTTTAACTTTTAACGACTGGATTTCCCTTCGTTAAAAAGCATTTTTCTTGTAGTGTCCCTTAATCCAAATCTGATTTAGTTAAGCATCATTAATACTAATCAATCCTTACTTATTGATGATCATGCACAATAGCCAATATGCCACTTGACTTTCTTTTGGTTATTCAATCAAGTCCTCCATTAACTTACTTTTAGGTTCTAAATTAACATACACAATGCAACCAAATCACCTATCTTAATTTAAGCCAATTACTGCTAGGGTACATTTCCAACCATTACAACTCTCCCCTCCTAAAAAGAATTCCGTCCGCAAAATTCATACCTGAGTCAAATAGGTGAGGATGTTGTTCCCGTAGAGAGCTTCAGGCTCCCATGTTGCGTCCTCTACTCCATGGTGTTGCCAAAACACTTTCACAAGTGGAATTTGTTTATTCTGGAGCTGCCTTACTTCCCTTGCCAGAATTGCCTTCGGTTTCTCATCATAAGAAAAGTCTGGCTGAACTTCCACTTCTTGTACAGGTAACACATGAGATTCATCTGATCGGTACTTTCTCAATATAGATGCATGGAAAACATCATGTAGTTTAAATAAAGCCGGAGGCAATGCCAACCGAAAAGCCACTGAACCAACTCTATCTAACACTTCATATGGTCCAATTAACCTTGGACTCAACTTCCCTTTCTTACCAAACCTCAATACCTTCCTCCAAGGAGACACCTTTAAAAACACTTGGTCACCTATTTCAAATTCAATGTCCCTTCTTTTCAAATTCGCATAAGACTTCTGTCTGTCATTGGCTGCTTTCAGTCGCTGCTATATAAGCTTTGCTTTCTCTTCAATATCTCGTACCAATTCTGGTCCAACAATTTTGTGTTCACCCAATTCTGTCCAGCAAACTGGCGTACGACACTTCCTTCCATATAAGACTTCATATGGCGCTATGCCAACACTTGTCTGATAACTATTGATATAAGCAAATTCCATGAGTGGAAGATACTTATCCCAACTCTTTGAAAAGTCTAGAACACATGCTCACATCAAGTCTTCCAATACCTGAATAACCCTTTCCGATTGTTCACCGGTCTGCAGATGAAATGCAGTACTGAAATTCAACTGCATACCCAATGCAGCCTATAAACTCTTCTAAAACTTGGAAGTGAATCTTGGATCTCTATCCAAGACTATCGATAGGGGTACACTATGCAGTCGAACAATCTCCTTCACATACAATTTCGCTAACCGATCCATTGAAAAATCCATTCGAACCGGTATAAAATGAGGAGACTTCGAAAATCTATCCACTATTACCCATACTGCATCATGCTGCCTTGAAGTCATAGGCAGTCCAGAAACAAAATCCATGGTAATATTGTCCCATTTCCATTGTGGGATGGAAAGAGGATTCAATAATCCTTGTGGAACTTGGTGTTCCGCCTTCACTTGCTAACATGTCAAACACTTAGACACATAGCCTACTATATCCTTCTTCATGCCTGGCCACCAATACAGTTGCTTCAAATCCTAATACATTTTGTTCCCGCCTGGATGCATAATGAAAATAGTATTATGAGCCTCAAACATCAATCTCTTCCTCAACTCTTTATCACTTGCCACACATACTCAATTCTTATAAAGTAACACTCCATTCTCATCCACTGAATAGTTAGTCTTGTCACCATTTCTAACCAACTGCAAGATCCATTGCAATTTAGAATCATTTCTTTGTGCAGCTAACAATTCATCCTTTATTACAGGTCTTGCTTTCAGCTGAGCTAGTAATGCTCCATCTGGAGTAAATCTCCATCTCACTGACCCTAAATGTAATGCTAAAATAGATTTTCTACTTAACGCATCAGCCACTACATTAGCTTTTCCTGGGTGATAATCCACAATGCAGTCTTAATCTTTAAACAACTCAAGCCATCTACGCTTTCTCAAGTTCAATTCTTTTTGGGTTAACAAATACTTCAAGCTTTTATGGTCAGTGTAAATTTTACACTTCTCACCATACAAGTAATGTCGCCAAATCTTTAAAGCGAACATTACTGCCGCCAGTTCTAGATCATGAGTCGGGTAATTCTATTCATGTGGTTTTAATTGCCTGGAGGCATAAGCTACTACATTCCCATCTTGCATTAACACATAACCCAAACCTATACCAAAGGCATCAGTGTACAAAACATATTCTTTGCCTGAGATAGGCTATGTGAGGATCGGTGCTTCCACTAACATTCCCTTCAGCTGATCAAAACTCGCCTGACACTTTTTTGACCACTCGAATTTAACTCCTTTTTGAAGCAATCTTATCAATGGCGAAGCTGGCGAAGCTATCACCAAAAATCCTTTCACAAATCTTTTATAATATCCAGCCAACCCAAGGAAACTCCGAATTTCTAGCACATTTCTAGGTGGCCTCCAATTCACAATAGCTTCAATCTTAGCTGGATCCACCTTAATACCTTCAGAAGTTATCACATGTCCCAGAAAAGATACTTCTCGCAACCATAACTCACACTTACTCAACTTGGCATATAACCGATGTTCCCGTAATGTCTGAAGTATAATTCTCAATGCTGCTCATGTTCTTTCTCATTCCTCAAATAAATAAAAATGTCATCGATAAATACCACCTCAAACTGATCTAGATATGGTCTGAACACCTTATTCATCAAGTTCATAAATGCAGCAGGCGCATTAGTCAACCCGAATGGCATTACTAAGAATTCATAATGTCCATACCGAGTCTCGAATGCAGTCTTAGATATGTCCTCCTTCTTTACTCGCAATTGGTAATACCCAGATCGTAGGTCAATCTTAGAAAACACACATGCCCCTCTTAACTGATTGAACAAATCCTCAATTTTAGGTAGAGGATACCGATTCTTCACTGTCACTTTGTTCAGCTGCCGGTAGTCAATACACATCCTCATAGTCCCATCTTTCTTTTTGACAAATAGGGTTGGTGCTCCCCAAGGAGAAACACTAGGTCTTATGAAACCCTTGTCCAATAATTCCTGCAACTGAGCTTTTAACTCCTTCAAGTCAGTAGGAGCCATTCTGTAAGGCGCTTTAGACACTGGCATTGCTCCAGGCACAACATCAATGGACAATTCCACCTCCCTTACCGGTGGCACACCACTTAGTTCTTCCAGAAACACATCAGGAAGCTCCCATGCAATCGGTATATCCTGAATCTGTACTTGCTTTCTTTTAGAATCTAACATAAGAGCCAAGTAAGCCTTGCATCCCTTCCTCAAACATCGGTATGCTTGCATTGCCGATACCACATTCACAAGAAGATTCACACTAACTCCCCTTACCAACACTTTACTTCCCTTACAATCACGGAGTACCACGCTCCTCCTCTTACAGTCCACTATCGCATTATATTTACTTAGCCAATCCATACCCAGTATTAAATCAAACTTATAAAAAGGTAACTCAATCGAATCAACTGGAAATACACTATCCTGAACTACTAATGAACAACCTCTATACACTTTGTTCACATTGACATTATTTCCCAAAGGGCTTGATACACATATATCATATTTCAAACATTCAGCATCAGGCATTTTATCACATATCTTTTTAGAACACACATACGAATGAGTTGATCCAGGGTAAATTAATGCAAACATTTCTACATCATAGAGTAGAAAAGTACCTGCTATAACTTCAGGTGCGTCCTGCTCCTCTCGAGCCTTCATCGCATAAGCCCGAGGTGGTGCAATATTAGGTCTGTTCACTATTATTGAATCAGCTGCACCTCTGGACTGGCCACCTCTACCTCTTCCTCTACCTCTTCCTCTATTAATTGGAGGTAAATTAGAACCACCTCTACTCTATTCCTGTTGATTTCCAGTTACATCATATGCCTTTGGACAGTTAGCTAAGAAATGCTCGGTACTTCCACACCTAAAACAGGCACCGGTCATTTTCCAGCATTCCCCTCTATGTCTTTTGCCACAATGGGGACACTCATGCACTTCATTCTTGGTACCAGATGTACCTCTACCAGACAGATACAGAAGGTGCTCCTCGCTTCTTACCCCTTGCTGCTGAACTAAATATAGATTTTGCCGGTGGGACCATAGGTGAATCCCTTGACCACTTGCCAGCATAGCAGCTTGAACTATCCGATAGTAGCTTACATTTTGCTCAGTAGTCAGCGAGATCAGTAATGCCTTAATCTCTTCAATTAACCCTTCTTCAAACTGCTAACACCTCAACTCCTCAGTTAATACACCCTTTTGTGCATACTTACTCAATCGACAAAATTCTTTCTCATACTCTGCTACAGTCATTGTTCTGTGCCACAAATTCAAGAATTGCTTTCAGTTAGCCTCTCTATATGCCTTGGTTATAAACTTATTTCGGAACTCTCTTTCAAAGAATTCCCAGGTAATTGGATTCGGGAGCATCGGATGCTGCAGAACTAATTTCCACCAGTCGTATACTGCACCCTGAAGCAGCGATACTACACATTCTACTCGTTGATCCGAAGGACATTTGATCTCTCCTAGAACCCTCTGCACCTTCTCTCTCCAATACTCTGCTTTTTCAGACTAAACTTGTCACATCCCAAATATGGCCTAGTAGAAATTGTATGAGTAATTGGATATATAAAAAAGGTATTTTGGTAATAGACAAATGAAGTGGGATATATGTTAGGAATTATAGGAGTTTATAGAGGGTATTTTGGTATTTGAGTAAGTGGCTAGAGGACAAAAGAGCAAAAGTGAAGAAAGATGTAGAGGAGGCCCAATGAATGAGTGACATGTGTAAGGGTTGTTGGGTGCATTAATGAGTATTTGAAAGGAGTAGAGAGAGGGAAGGCTGGAAATCTTAGCTTCCCGTGGAAGCCAACTCTTTAGCTCACTCTCACATTCTCTCTCTCACTTTCTCTTCTCCATTTTTCTGCTCTCTTCCTTTGCATGTGAGTGTTCTTCAATTGTTGAGCTAGGATTTTGAGATTTGAGTTGCTTCAAGAGGTAAGTGTTTGGATCTTCTTCTTCTTCTTCTCATTTCCGTTCGGTTATGGTTTGGGGATTATATGGTTTGTTCTTGGGTTAATTGGATGTTTGTTTTGATTGGATTATTTACAAGAATCTGAAGAGAGGAGGAAGGATAAGGGAAAAGGAACATTTGGATTTTGAAGCTAGTGGCAACAGCTCAATTTTCCAGGTTTGGGAGTTTGTTTTTGGCTGTGTACTTTGAGAATGATTGTTCATTTCTCTTTGGATCTTGGGTTGATATGTGATCAACTGTTATTGGTGTGTTTTGATACATGTAAAAGTATGTGTTAATATATTTGTGAATACAAGTTGAGATGTTAGAATTATATGCTTTGATGTGCTTCATGATTTTTGTATGAATTTCTGGAAATCTGGTTGTTAAATGTGTTTTAGCTTGTATTTGAGTTGGGTTTTAAATATATATATATCAAGCATGATAAATGTAACTTTGGATATGTGTTTTATAATGGTATATGCTAATAATATGATCAATGGATTGAGGATATATGTATAATTGTTGAGGTTGTGTGAAGTCATATGCATGTTGAGATGAATTTTGTTGGGTTTGTTTTGGAAACAAATGAGTTTTCTCGAAAAATCTGGGATAGGGCTGTTTACACGGTGGTAAGGTAGACCATACCGCTGTGTAACCTCTCTCTGGTTTGCTGTTTGTCGAGCCACATGGTGGTAAGGAATCCCATATCGCCGTGTAAAATGCGTGATTTGTGTAGTTAGCTGGGCAGGACACGAGTCGTATCCCTCATGCACGACTCGTGCTCCCCCGTTTTACACGGCAGTATGGCTTTGCCTTACCCCCGTGTAAAGTTTCTTACACGGCGGTAAGACAATGTTATACGGCCGTGTAAAACGTTACTGCCCCCAGATTTTGTAAATGTTTTCTGTTGTTTCTTTTTTATCCTTTTTCTTTTAATTTGGGTTTTTAACCTTTATTTGTGTATTATTAATTAGTAAATAAGATTTGTATGCGATGCATATGTTCTTAATTTGATAAAAATACATGTATACATAAAATTGTATAATTATACTTGAGTTATTCTTTATTCTATGGTAGTAATACTAAAGTGCACATGAGTTGTTATGTTGAGCCTGATAGTCATAGTTAGTGGATGGATAAGCGTTTATCAAGGGTCAGGGTGTGAGTCATATAAGATATTTGAGGCCTCGGTCTCCGGTATACTTTCGGGTATACAAGATTATAAAATATTTTGAAACCCATGTCTCCATATGCTTGGGATACTGTGTCCTATCAGTATCATTAGTACCCGTATCCACCAAGTAATCAGGCTATTACTTGAGGTTTAACACCCCCTACCCATACGTAGGCGTACCCATCCTTAAGGAGTGAGAAGCGGTACGAGCCGGGTGTGTCACCAAGCAGATAAAGATACAAAGCATACATTCATACATAATAAACATACATCATTACGGGGTAATTAAAACTTTCATAAGCATCAGAATGATCGATCATTACAATAGCAAAATTCGTTACAATAATGTTCGGATCAAAAGCAAGAATAAAGTAATTACATATCCCAAAAGTATATAAATGCGGAAGCTTTACAAAATAATGGTATAAAGAGAGTTCTGATACAAAAGAATCAACATGCTAACAAAAATAAAGCCCTAACACTAATCCCTCTTTGTTGGCTTGATTGCCGACGACTCTCCCAAAAGAACACCATCCTCCGCACCTGCACGGATAAAACACCGTGCTAAGCGATAAACGCTTAGTGGGGAACACACAACAAAAGAGTGGACGGCCATTCACAATAGTCGTCAATGCAAAACACATACAATATGATAAATGCGGATAATGATATCAGCTATATAATCATACTTATATAATAAAGACATGCATTCAGAAGTTCACATCCACATTCATTCACACTTTAAGTAATTTCACAAACTTAACATGATACGCATCCAAATACCATATTCTTGTAATCATATCAAAGCGGAGCAAAACAAAAAGAGCACCTGCTGACTCATAATAGTGGATAACGAGTAAACGCATAGCGTACCTTACGGGCACGAATCGAACGCATAGCGTACTTTACTGGTACAAACCGAAAACCATTCTATTTTTGTCGCATTCAAAACATTTTACAAAGGGGGACCTTAAACAAGATCCAAAATGCATAAGGGGTTCACGAGGAACCAAACGGGGACTTGATCAGGGTCCAAACGGAACTGAGGGCTGCAGCTAAGAGACTCTATTAGGCATGCCTAACTATCCACTTGCTTGACTCTAGTAGGTCATGCATAATCCAAGGCACATTTCAATTCACAACATATATTTGCATCATGTATTATTCATGATATAGAAAGCATATAAACACATTCATATAGAAAACAGTAAGAATTAACCATGAAAAAGACGTTAGAAATTCATTTTCGGATAATTGGGTACACGGGAAAAATAGGGCAGATCAGAGCCTCTGTCGCGCTCGCGACTAAGTCGCGATCACGACAGAGAGGAAATGGGCACGAGTCGTGCTGAGGGACACGACTCATGTCCATTCTCCCTCAGACGTGCTCTGAAGCATGACAGGTAGAGCCTCAGCGCAGTATGAGTCGTGCGGCGCCAGCACGTCTCGCGCTGAAGCTCCCCTCCTTCCTCCGTCTCGTGCTCCATAGCAAGACTCGCACACTGAAGGAGCACGAGTCGGATGAAATGCTGTTTCTCTATTGCCAACATGCGAAGATGCATGCCTCGCACACACAAGGAGCATGAGTCGTGTTCTTCGATACGAGTCGGACGCAGTACATGCTACAGTGCCAAAAACACGAGATCTGGGCGCGACAGAGACGAGATTTCCAGTCCCAACGAAGAGCAGAAACCCAGAATTTTCCCAAAAGAAAACCATTTGACCCGAACAAACTTTTAATCAAATCTTACCTCAAATATGGCCTCCAAAACACCACAACAAACATAAGTTAACATATTTCAACAATCAATTCTCATCAATTAATCACTTTACATGTTAAGATTCCATGAGTCCACAAATTCTGGAAATTTGTAGCAAACTCAATTAATCCTCATAATCACTTCAGTAACCCACGCATATGTATAATCATTTTTCACAACTAAAAACCCATAATATACATGCCAATATAAAACCAATTACACACCAAAAAAAATTCCAGAAATTCATGTACACCCACATAAGAACACATGAACATTCAAAGAGCAGAAATTTCCCAAACCTTTTCTCCTAAACTCCAAAACTAATGAGCTCCACTAGTACCAGCCTTCTCCTTGCCTTTCGATTCCCGAGGAGGCTTAACTAGCACAACATCCAAAGAACACACAAAAAGCAAGCCCTAAATTAAAACTCCAAACCTAGAAGAAGAAGATGATGATGAACAAAGAAGAACCAGATGAAGAAATGCAAGGAAACTTACCCAATTAGAGTGCAAGAGATGATCAATTCCCACTAATAATGTCTGAAATCCAAACTAGGGTTCTTAGGGAAAGAGAAGGAAGAAAAAGAGTAAGGGAAAGAGGGGCAACGGGATTTGAAGAACAGAAATCTGCCCTCCCCCTTTTCTCTTTCTTTTTCTTTTTCTTTTCCTAACCCTAGATAAGTGTCACTACCCTGTTAGTGGGATTTGGTCACTCACACCCTAAACTCATGCTTCACACACACACAATGCATTCCCAACTTATATACACCCTACTATGATATGCTCATGTGCACACAAATATAACCCAACTACTTCACACTCTAATGCCATACATGCATCCATATGCTAACAAAACCTTTAAAACACATATTTTACCCAAAATACCCTTATGACATATCAAAACACACTCAATACATGCACACACAGATGGGCTCATACTACTAGGGGGCAAACAGGGTGTGACATGAGGTGATTATACGAGTTTGATAAATGAAGCTGTTATTTACATAAAATGAATATATGTTACATGTATATGTATATGCGTTATGACATGATAAAATGTAATACTTGTATTCAGATATGAATGGTTATAAGATGATATTCCTGTTGATACATAAATAATGACTACTTGAATATGAATGGTATTTTCCGATATGCATGTGTGTAATGAATACTTATTATAAGTTTGAGTTATATATGTTTATACGCTTCAATTATTATTTTAGCTTATATATATGTTTATTGCAATTATATGTACATGCATGTCTTGTTCCTCCCCACTAAGGTTATCGCTTAGCACGGGCTCTTTTCCCGTTTAGGTGGCAGGTTCATTTTGGAGTCGGACATCTGCAGGTCGGCCACTAGAAGTCTTTAGTTGGAGTTATTTTATCTCCCGCTATATTTTTGTATATGGAGTATGATTTTGGAAATGTAATTTTTGTAAAGAATTATTTTGTATATGTAAATGTTTATATTTTACAAATCCCTTTTATAAAACTTTATGGTTATATTTATGGATTTGTTATCTTTTGATTAAACGTATTTATTTTCTTAATTTATTTGAGTTTGTATGTGAGTTTGTGTGCGTGGCGGCCCGGTATCCTTCCAATGGGGGTATCGGGGTGTGATAGCTTGGTATCAGAGCACAGGTTTAGTCGGTTTTGGTACTATGTGATTGGTTGAGTGTAGAGTCTTTAAATGAGAGTCTGTCTAGAGTCATGGACTAATGCAGATATTGTTTTGTGTAGTGTCTAGATGGAGTCAGATCTAAGTGAGTACATGGGCGACACGATGTAAAGTGTGAATCTGGTTGGAAGTAATTCGGTCGGTCAGGATAGGCCTGTACCCGAGCGTGCTCCAGTAGAAGGTTAGGGTTTTGATCCGGCATTAGTGCAAGGTTTACTTCAAGTGGTAGACAGATTAACTGCTCCTAAGGCTCCTTTTGAGCTTATAAGGAAAAGGGGAGTAGTAGAATTCCATGGAACCTCTTTGGACGAATCGGATGTGGCAAAATTCTGGTTGAAGAGAACAGATCGAATTCTACAAGAGATAGCTTGCCCTCCGCATCAACGAGTTACTTGTACTATATCGCTTTTGCAAGGATCAGAATATGATTGGTGGAACCTTATGCTTCTCAATCCCTAGAGACCAGCTGAATTAACATTGGAGTTTTTTGTGAAAGAGTTTGAGCAGAAATATGTGACCAAGGCCTACCGAGAGTCAAAGTGGAATGAATTCATCAATTTGAAATAGAGGAACTTATCAGTCAGCGACTACGAGAAAGAGTTTAGCCGATTGACCAAGTATGTGCCCGGACCGGTGTTGACGGAAGACTTTAAGTGCCAGCATTTTCAGGGTGGATTAAGAGAAGTCATTAGAGGTCCATTGTCAGCTATGGCAGCTATGCATCCGGTTGGATGCTATCAGTTAATGGCTACAGCGATAAAGTTGGAAGAATCCGAGATGGCAAAGCGAAGAATATAACAGAAGAGGAGAGCACCGGATGGTGGAGTTGCTAGTAACAAGAAGTCCAAAGGTGCTCCGATTGAACAAGGAACTAGAGGGACTGCTCGAGTGCCTTCTGAGGTGGGAAGTGTAGCACCGCCCGTGAGTAGAGGAAATAAAGCACCAAAGTGTGAGCATTGCCAAAGGCACCATTGGGGTACATGTCACAAAATCACAGGTGCATGTTTCAAATGTGGAAGTATGAAGCATCGGTTTGCTAGTTGCCCCAATCGGCAAGAGAATAAGAGCCAACAAGAAAGTAAAGTAGGTGGAGGTAAATCAAATGCAACAAGAAGCAATCGGGGTAGAAGTAGAGCTCCTCAGGCACCATCGAAAACCGTGCATCGGCCAAGGACTACGGAAGAGTATGCTTCAGCCAGAGTCTATGTGATGATTAGAGAGAATACTCTAAAAGCTATAGGTCCTTCCGGTAAGTGTTGACTTGTTAAGTTATTTTTGAGTTCGGTTTTGGTATTTGGGATGTAAGTGGTTAGCAGGGAAATTTCGAGGACGAAATTTCTTAAGGAGGAGAGAGTTGTCACATCCCAAATATGGCCTAGTAGAAATTGTATGAGTAATTGGATATATAAAAGTTGTATTTTGGTAATAGACAAATGAAGTGGGATATACGTTAGGAATTATAGGAGTTTGTAGAGGGTATTTTGGTATTTGAGTAAGTGGCTAGAGGACAAAAGAGCAAAAGTCAAGAAAGATATAGAGGAGGCCCAATGAATGAGTGATATGTGTAAGGGTTGTTTGGTGCATTAATGAGGATTTGAAAGGAGTAGAGAGAGGGAAGGCTGGAAATCTTAGCTTCCCGTGGAAGCCAACTTTTTGGCTCACTCTGACGTTCTCTCTCTCACTTTCTCTTCTCCAATTTTATGCTCTCTTCCTTTGCATGTGAGTGTTCTTCAATTGTTGAGCTAGGATTTTGAGATTTGAGTTGCTTCAAGAGGTAAGTGGCTATGTTATTTGATTTGGATCTTCTTCTTCTCCTTCTCATTTCCGTTCGGTTATGGTTTGGGGATTAGATGGTTTGTTCTTGGGTTAATTGGGTGTTTGTTTTGATTGGATTATTTGCAAGAATCTAAAGAGAGGAGGAAGGATAAGGGGAAAGGAAAGATTGGATTTTGAAGCTAGTGGCAACAGCTCCATTTTCCAAGTTTGTGAGTTTGTTTTTGGCTGTGTACTTTGAGAATGATTGTTCATTTCTCTTTGGATCTTGGGTTGATATGTGATCATCTGTTATTAGTGTGTTTTGATATATGTAAAAGTATGTGTTAATAGATTTGTGAATACAAGTTGAGATGTTAGAATTATATGCTTTGATGTGCTTCATGATTTTTGCATGACTTTCTGGAAATCTGGTTGTTAAATGTGTTTTAGCATGTATTTGAGTTGGGTTTTGAATATATATATATATATCAAGCATGATAAATGTAACTTTGGATATGTGTTTTATAATGTGTATATGCTAATAATATGATCATTGGATTGAGGATATGTGTATAATTGTTGATGTTGTTTGAAGTCATATGCATGTTAAGATGAATTTTATTGGGTTGGTTTTGGAAATAAATGAGGTTTTTAGGAAAATCTGGGATAGGGGGTGTTTACACGGCGGTAAGGTAGACCATACCGCTATGTAACCGCTCTCTGGTTTGCTGTCCGTCGAGCCACACGACGGTAAGGAATCCCATACCGCCGTGTAAAATGCGTGATTTATGTAGTTAGCTGGGCAGGACACAAGTTGTATCGCTCATGCACGACTCGTGCTCCCCCGTTTTACACGGCGGTATAGCTTCACCTTACCCCTGTGTAAAGTGTCTTGCACGGCGGTAAGACAATGTCATATTACCGCCATGTAAAACGTTACTGCCCCCAAATTTTGTAAATGTTTTCTGTTGTTTCTTTTTTATCCTTTTTCTTTTAATTTGGGTTTTATTTGTGTGTTATTAATTAGTAAATAAGATTTGTATGCGATGCATATGTTCTTAATTTGACAAAAATACATGTATACATGAAATTGTATAATTATACTTGAGTTATTCTTTATTCCATGGTAGTAATACTAAAGTGAACATGAGTTGTTATGTTGAGCCTGATAGTCATAGTTAGTGGATGGATAAGCGCTTATCAAGGGTCAGGGTGTGAGTGCAGCTGCTATATGTTATTTGTTACATGCGGACCCCATTTGGGTCATATAAGATGTTTGAGGCCTCGGTCTCCGGTATACTTTCGGGTATACATGATTATAAAATGTTTTGAGACCCATATCTCCATATACTTGGGATACCGTGTCCTATCAGTATCATTAGTACCCGTATCCACTAGTTAGCGAGTAATCAGGCTATTACTTGAGGTGATTTTGCGAGTTTAATATATGAAGGCGTTATTTATATAAAATGAATATATGTTACATGTATATGTATATGCGTTATGACATGATGAAATGTAATACTTGTATTCGGATATGAATGGTTATATGATGATATTCCTGTTGATACATAAATAATAACTACTTGAATATGAATGGTATTTTCCGATATGCATGTGTGTAATGAATACTTATTATAAGTTTGAGTTATATATGTTTATACGCTTCAGTTATTATTTTAGCTTATATATATGTTTATTGCAATTATATGTACATGCATGTGTTGTTCCTCCCCACTAAGCGTTATCGCTTAGCACGGGCTCTTTTCCCGTGTAGGTGGCAGGTTCATTTTGGAGTTGGACATCTACAGGTCGGCCACTAGAAGTCTTTAGTTGGAGTTATTTTGTCTTCCGCTGTATTTTAGTATATGGAGTATGATTTTGGAAATGTAATTTTTGTAAAGAATTATTTTGTATATGTAAATGTTTATCTTTTACAAATCCCTTTTGTAAAAATTTATGGTTATATTTATGGATTTGTTATCTTTTGATTAAACATATTTGTTTTCTTAATTTATTTGAGTTTGTATTTAAGTTTGTGCGCATGACGCCCCGGTATCCTTCCAATGGGGGTACCGGGGTGTGACACATCCAACCTTGTACCATGAAACTCTTCCGCACCATGCTTTCTTAGTGATTCCACTGGAGCCTTTGGTGCCGTCATTCGATCCAGCACTCTAGCCATGTCTTGCAACATCTTTAACAGAGCCTCCATTGGAACCATCGGAACCTCATTTCCAAAACTGACTGGCCTTGACTGGCCAGACTCCGTCACGTCTACTTCTCGGGGATTAACACTTTCTGCCATCTCCTCTCTCGAGTGATGACTAGGGTTGTCACTAGGATCCATCGATCTACACAATTTACATAAGGATATCCACATTAGGTCAACACGTCTATACACATCCTAACTACCCAATTACCCAGAAAGGACTAAACCTAGGCTCTGATACCACAACTTGTAATGCCCATTCCTGGCCACTAGGTTAGCTCCTCTATAGCAGTCAGGAACGGTCGTTACTCACACAAACTCACACAAGCTTTATTATCACAATATCATGCCAACAACACGAATAATAAAATTTCATCATCAGTATACATTCCCATGCATCATATATCTTAAGTTCCCATGACATTCAACATACTCACATACTTATATATATACAGGCCCTCGTTAAGTTTACAATACTTAATTATAACAGCTTTATATATTTTCTTTTGCCAAAACAACATCTTTAACAACTTGTACAAACACATAGTTAAACCCCAAAACCTACACTAAAGATGTAGTCCTAGTGTTGACTGTTGCTAACGCGGACTCGTCCTTCCAGAATCACCTCGCTTCTAAACCTACACGGATCAGAAAGAACCCGTGCAAAGCGATAACGCTTAGTGGGGAACACATATATATAACATACAGGCTCATACCTAGCATTGATATTAAACATGCATCATTACATAATCATGCTTAGACCTACAAATCCAAAATATTTATATATCACTTCAAACATAACATTGTCATTTATTCACATTTTCCTAAAGCATGCATTAATTGACATAAATAACCATGTAATCACACGTCTGAAAAGCGCACAAAGGTTGGCATAGATTTGTCAAATTCAAAGCATTCACACACCACTTAACCCTTAGAATTATCTTTTATGTTTTGGGTTTGCCTGCAGTTCAAAGATGAGGATAATGGGTATCACATTGGTACACCTATGGTACTGTAATTTCATTATATCCGTGGATACACATATATACATTTGTACCCAAGGTACATTAACTCAATAAGATCAATATTCCACATTAAAGAATCCAGCAAGGATTTATTTCACATTGTGATTCCAAAGGAATTGGATGCATTGGGCTGCAACACTTGACCCCATAGGCATGCCTATCTATCCACTACTTGACTCGCAGGCTAAAGTTGATTAATTTCATTATTGATTTCATAGTTGTTAATTTCAATAGCACAAACATAAGCCACATCAAATTCTTCACTTTGCGTAATTACAAAACCTTAACAAACCACATTATTCTTTTACACATCTTATAACTCTTGGATAACTTGTAATTAGGTCATTAACCAACAAGCATTTGCATTCTTTAATCATCATACTTATATGTATATTTGCTTCATATAACCTTGATATCATGCTCATATAAAATAGTCACAAACTTGGTCAAAAGCCACATAATTAACAAACCAAAATAGTTTAGAGTTACTTGCCAAAATAGGGTACCTCATGGTCACAACCAGTTTTGTTGTCACCTTGACATACTGAGGTCTTCAAAACAGAAAGCAAGCCAAGGTACCTCACGGTCACAACCAATTTGGCTGCCACCGTGACATACCAAGCACTTTCAAAACAGAATGCAAAATGAGGTATCTCACGGTCACAACCAATTTGTTGTCACTGTGACATACCAAACATTCCCACACAGAATGAAAAAATGAGATATCTCACGGTCACAACCACTTTGGTTGTCACCGTGAGATATAATGCACTTACGGGCAGAATGCACACTTTAGCACCTCACAGTCACAACCAATTTAGTTGTCACCATGACATGCCAAACTCAGTCAGGCAGAATGGTGCTCGTGCTTACCTCACGGTCACAACCAATTTGGTTGTCACCGTGACCTATGCAAAAACATCAAAACTTAGCTACGTTTTACCTAAGCACAGCTGTGTTCCCGACCTCAATTCTCATATCCCTTTACGACCTCTAAACCAATCCCCTTTTTGTTATTCAAGCCAACACATTCTTCAATAACATAACAACCAACACATACCTGATTTCTTCTAAGCCAAACAGATCCAAATGTATAGAATTTAACACATACATAAGCTCAATACTCAACATTCCATTCAAATATCATAAATACAACAATAATCTCTAGCCTAATCCACAAGATACAGTTTTTGGTCTTTAAACCTAATCAGCACATTCATTCACATCTTTCAGGATTCCTACTACTAATTAGTTCATGCTTAGTCAAATTATACAAGCAAAATACAAAACATGTCGATACACTTTTAGGGTTAGTTCCCGAACCTCGTCGCCTATGCTCCTAATATTCACTGAGCACTTGCTTCTCCGATTTTTGCTGTTCCCTTGTCTTGCTTTGTTCCTTCCACTACAAATCCCAGTCCAATTTCCAGAATTGAAACACAGCATCAGCCTCCACAACTATTCAAAATCAAAGAAACAAGAAGAGAAGATGAAGAGTAATCCAACTAAACCACTTACCTTTCAATTTCCACGTCTTAATTCTTTGATCAATATAGCAAAACTCATGGAACCAAAGGAAAGAATTCGACACACGGCAAGAAGGGTAGAAAAATAGAATTGAGAGAGATGAAGATGGCTGGAAACACATGCAATTCAATGATCTTTCTCTCTCCACCTAAAGCTTATAATGCATGTGAAGGAAGAAGTGTCTGTAACACTCTTATACCCGTAAATGATGCGGATACCGGATATCACAACACTGCACTGCATTGCCAATCACTGATGATACACTTGAAAGTTCTGAATTTTTTTTTTATAATATACACAATAAAACATATACAATAAACATATCAAAAATATAACATATAAACTACCTACCCATACCATAACTTTTCCCAACTACGATCGTATACATGCCATGCAACCTTTGATCCCTGCTGTCGCTCAATCCTTGATTACTTCTACGTCTTCGGCCACGTCTAGATATTATAACCTGCTCGCATAAACACTTAAGCGCTGAGCATTAAAATGCTAAATGGTGGATACTTATCCTAAGTTTTCCATACTAATCCTACATACTTGATCACTTAATTGTTTTACTGTATTTAGATTATGGAGGCAAATTTTCTAAATCTTTTAAATAGTTTATAGCATACTTTTGTGACTCACTATTTTTTTATCTTCATCACTGTCACTATTATCACTAATCAATGTCTTTACCTTTAGCTCTACACTATAATATATTAATCGCTATCATGCTATTGATAATTTCATTATCACTTACACTGTTAACCATTACACTTATCGATTTCACTATCATTTACACTGTTGACCTTTAATGTTGTCGATTTCACTATTATTTGCCAATTTTGGTGCTTTACCTTATTTATTGGTTCTATTTTTTTTCATTACTATTATCACTAACTTTATCATGTGCACCAATCACTCTTGTCGCTTAACACTTTGTTTGGTTTTGTCGTTTACGATCAATTTCACGCGTATCTCTTTTAATACTTTCATATTTGTAAATAACCTATTAGGTTCTTCCCTTAGTTTGGATGCTCAATTATAATTTAATTTCGGACAGTACGTTGTTTATCAACTTACTTAATAATTTATCATTATTTTACTACTAGTAACACTGATCAAATACTATTACTTCCTTGGCGCTTCTAACATTTCCTTTACTCTTTTACACTATACTAACTCTCTTACGTTAATATCATTTACTATGCTAAATCTTCCAATAAATCATTTTCTTAAATTAATTTTGATTGCATTTATTCTTGTGTGGTTATCACTATACTTTAATCACTATCTTATTCCTTCCTTTACTATTTCGATTCTACACGTATCAATAATTTTACTTTACAATGTCACTTATCAATTTCATTTCATTTAGACACTCATTTGTTTAACAATTTTCACTTATCACTTAACTATCGATTGACCTATAACTGTCTATTTTTACTATTCACTTGGTCCACATATACGTCATCATAAATTTCATTACTAATATATTATTTCTTATTTGACTTGGTCACCTATATTATTATTCACAATTATGACCTGTCTATTTTCTTTTATCTTAACACTATTTATTAATCACTCTATCTTTTATCACTTTTACTATGAAATCTTTATTTCCCAATATACTCAATTAGGCACTTTTAATATTCTAATTATTTTGGCTACACTTAACTTGCTAATCCTACTTATTACATTTATTCAGTTAATTTACACTGTACTTTTATTCACTATAGCCTCTTAAAAATTAACTTTACTATTTAATCTCTCTATGTTTCATACAATTTAAAACACTATCTTTCCATTTCACTTGATTAATATTATCATTATTATTTACCTTATTATTTACTTATTTCCAAATATCATCTCTTAATTTACACATACATAAAACCAATTTATTCATTTACTTAGTAGTCTATTTTTTTTCCATTTACACTTAAATATTATCACTAGCATTGTTATAATCAATTACGTTTAAATCCAATAAATTTCACTTATTTACAATAACGCCACTAATATACCTATTTATCCTTCATTATCACTAGCATGTTAATTCAATCATAATATATTTAATCCATTATTCACTTAATATTTAATCAAACAATATTATTCTAAAATTCTCAATTGTTCGCTCACTAATTACAGACACGCATTTATTATCTCTTTTATTGCATATTTGCATTTTAATCTCTTCCTTATTCTCATTATTTCCAATTTACCATTAGCCCCTTACTTTGTGACAATTTACAATTTAGCCTTCAATTAGTTTATATTACGAACTTGTCATTACTTAATTTCATTATTACATTACTTTATTATTCATTTAGCATACAATTTCTATCTAGTCACTACTATAATATTTTCCTCACATTACACTTTAGTCCCTCATTAGTCACTAATTTCAATTTTACCACTCTAATTCACTATAATTATAATTATACCACTATTTATAATTAGTCTCACTTTTAATATTATTATTAACTCACAATTTACCTTTTAGTCTTTAAATCATTCATTCACTTATGCATAAATTTTCACTAACTACAATATAATTAATTAAATATAATAATTTATCCAATTATTTCCTCAATGTAATAATCCACTTAAATTCACCAATTAATTAATTATACCATTATTTTGCCAATTAACATATTTTTATACTAATTCATTAATTAATCTCATTTCAATTATAATATTTATTAAATCACACTAATTACATTAATTATACATATATTCCATAATTACTCCACCAATTTTAATTATTTACACTTAAGTCCTTAATCTTTTCATTTAATTCCATATACGTCCCTAACTTTTTCATTAATTACATCTATGTCCCATCTTTTACATTAATTACATTTATGTCCCATCTTTTACCATAATACCATCCATGTCCTTTCTTTTTCAATAATTCCCTTTACGTCCTCATTTTCCACTTAATTACCATTTTGCCCTCACTTATTCAATAATTACCATTTTAACCTTATTTACTTCCTATCTTACACTTTTACCCTTATTTACTTATTTAGTTACTATTTTACCCTTTTTACACTTAAATATCACTTTTAACCTTATATTTTCACTAAATTACATTTAGGACCTTATTTTATCACTTTTTCACTAATTTACTATTTTAACCTCACATTTTGCCAAAATTACAATTTTACCCTTCCACTTACACTTACACTCGGTAGAAAATCTACTGACCGGATAAGCGGGACATGGATCCCACATATCCACTATACTATGAAATGATGGCAATAGGATCATTTCTCACTGTACTGTACTACACTAATCACTGAAATAACTGGATACACTATAAACACTGAACACTGCACTGAAATAGACCGTCATTGGTCTATCAATAACGAGTCGCCATGACTCATACCGCGGTGTGGAATCCCTATGGCTAGTTAATTATATCCTGGACTAGATTTTCCTACTAGACAACTACTAAGGGCAATATTTCATCAATATTCATAGAAATATCACATTATGCCATCACACTTATTTTGTCATACACTTTATTTTCACTTTCCACTTTACGTACACACTCATTAATCATCACTTAATCATATTATGCTATTACATTACATTAATTATCAAAATACACACTTTATTCCTTTAGTGTTCCATTCTGCCACAACTTTACCATTTCATTATAATTTCTTTTAATTCTTTTAATCACTCTATTATGCTTTAAACATATTATATACACTATACTCATCATTTATATACCATAATCATCATTAGATCTTGAGAAAATCCTTTAATAACCATTCGGCCTACACTAGAGTTTTTATTCCAATTTGTTTTAATTTCATTTAATCATATTTATACACTATATTAAATCCATAGATTATGAATATCACATTAAGTTTAATTAAACATGCCTAAATCTCATTTTCACACTTAGATATAACCTAAAATTCACACATAATCAATGGAAAAGGAAGAATAATGTATCCACTCACCTTAGATTCTTGTTCTCCACATCATAAACATGCTCTCCATGCCATAACTGCTTGAAACTCCATCATTCCCTTTTATTCCCTAAGGTGGCCGAATTGAAAAATCCACATAACTTTAAAACCAAACTTCCAAAATGAAATCTAACATCATAAATGTGTTCTACACCCTCAAAAAACCCCATAGGGACCAATAAACTAAATTAAAAACCCTTAAATCACATACCTCAAATCTTGACATAAACTTTGCACACTTGATTTTTCCAACTTCCAGTGCTCCAAATGGACTCCAGTAACTTCTATATGATTGTATAGGAGCTGAAATTTGTCTAGGAGGTTGAATTTTGAAGAAAGATTGGAAGAAAGATGAAGAAAAATGGTGGAGAAGTGAAGAAAACCCATTCTTTTTTAGAGAAGAAGAAGGAGGTCGGTTTTGGATGGATTTCTCTACAAAAATATGGCCTCCTCTCTCCTTATATAGGCCTATAATGAACCGAACCGGTCCAACCAAGGCGGTCCAATCGATTTAAACCAAAATTTTAATTTTTCGGTTCAATTGCACTTTTCCAAAGCATTTATATGTTCCTCTCATTATTTCCACTTATAACTAATTCCATTGATCTTAAAATATCAAAAATAGGCTTCCTGCAAATTTTTAGCTCAATCGGAGTCCATTTGGGCCTCGGTTCACTTAAATCGGTTCGATTCGATCAATTTTTCTTCTACCGTAAAATACAGCTCTAAAGCTATCAAAATTCACAGAAATCACTCCCATTACATTATTTAACACACTTAACTTCTATTGGGCCACATAAACCTCTCATAACCCCTTGGTCAAACCTCGATCAAACCCCAGTTCAAATTGAACCGAACCGGTGGCCAACTTCAAACTGACTTTTGGAGTTCAATATAACTCCGTTTTTAGTTCCGATTTCACCACTAGACTCCTTACGGCCCACAGATCATTTTTACGAAATTAAAATTTTTTGGGCGCCGGACAGCCGGGTCTGCTGTATAGTCACCTCGGTGTCACCTGTCTCGGAATCACTATATTTTTATCCCACTTATTACTAAACTTTGACACTGGCAAACTCACTCCCTGCACTGTTCAACGCTGCGATCATCATGATAACACTGAAATTACTTACTGACAGTTCTAGACCGGTATTTGGGCCATTACAGTGTCAATTTCCTTGGCTCACATGTGGACTCCACCATAACTCCCTTAATCCAAATCTGATTTAGTTAAGCATCATTAATACTAATTAATCCTTACTTATTGATGATCATGCACAATAGCCAATATAACACTTGACTTTCTTTTGGTTATTTGATCAAGTCCTCCATTAACTTACTTTTAGGTTCTAAATTAACATACACAATGCAACCAAACTCACCTATCTTAATTTAAGCCAATTACTGCTAGGGTACATTTTCGACCATTACACGTATTCTAGTGTTTGCGGATAAATGTTATTGTGTATTGAGCATGCTGTTACGATGAATATGTGATATTTGTGACTTCGTCCATAGTCTATTATTTCTGTTTCTCCCCACTGAGCCTTCGCTCAGCACGAGTGTTTTCCTGTGTAGGTTGAAAGTTTTGTTTTGGAGTGGTGCATCTGCAGGTCTTGGCCACTAGGTGTCTAGAGCTTGTTGAGAGTTCTTTTATTTTTATATGTATATCTAAGTAAAAGAATTGTATATGTATTTAATACTTGTGTTATGTGTATAGAATAACGTTGTTTATGTAATCTGAAGTTGTAAATGTTATAAGGATGCTTTTGTAATTTTGACAATTAATTTTATATATATATTTAAGCTTGACCGCTGATGCCATGTTTTATTTCTTCCACTTCTATACGTGTATGTTTGCGCTCTTTTGTGTTTGTGGTGCTCCGATATCCTCCCAAGGGCTATTGGGGTGTTACAGTTTTAGCGAGTGATGGACAATGCTTCAAGTCTATCGGTCATTCAAAACCTTTTTTTTTACTAACGATACTCCCTGAATATATTGAGTTCTTGACTTTTTAGCGTCCATACTACAAAAATAAGGCCAATGTATAGAGATATATTTATGCAGGTGACATGCATGAAACATGCAGGCAAAATGCTAAAAAGGAAAGAGGTCTAAGTAATCCAGGGTCGAGCGATGTGCTGGCCGTGCCTCGCCCGTCGCCCATTGTGCTTCTACAAAAGGACTTATTCTCCTTAGATTTTATGCTATCTTCCTTATGGGCTCTTCATCAGCGCTCTTTTCCAGGTATTTTTCTTCATTCTCTACTTTCTCCTTTGATTTTTTTTCCTTTGCTTATTTTTTAAAGTTTTCCAGACTTTCTAAATATGCCTATGCCAGTCCTTAATAAAATTTACCAAACCATGGATGACACCCGGTCTTGGAAAATCCCGTTTTAGCTCCCTATTGTGGTATGAAATTCTTACGAAGGGCCAAACTTGATAAAAACATTTTGTTAGCCGCTGCCCAGTTCTGGGACCCTACATTTCATGTTTTCAGATTCTCTCACCAAGAACTATGCCCCCCTGCATGAAAAATTTGCTGCTATTATTAGTTTGGGATTTTCTCTCAGCTCCCTTCCTTGCATTCCGAACTACGGGCTGATTTGTGCAAGAGATGTAGAGCAGACTCTGGGAGTTCCACCATTAACAGCTATCAAGTTGGATCCTCAGGATGCACTTTTTGCTTTAAAGCCACTAATTGACTTCCCTGACTTGCCTACCTATCATTCCAGCATTATTTTGCTATTCTGCTTGTCCCTATACCTGACAGTTACCGCTAAGAGGCTAGCTGGTGACTACCGACTATTCGACATTGTAGAAAGCATGCGCCTTGGGTTGACCCCTTTCCCCATTGATCCTTGCTGAGACTATTCTAGGTTTAGATGCTATCTGTGTCGATTCCTCTACTTTCTTCACTGAAACTGAAAGCCCCGTATTACTCCAGGTATGTATCCGTCATTATTTTAAAGGTAGTGCATCCCTTTAGAATTTTCACACTAGCTTTTCTTTGTGGGAAATACGCCCTTTTGGATTTTCAAATATCCCTATGCCTTATTTTTGCCTGGAATGGACCCAAACCGATCTAGTGGCTTTTTCTTTTATGAAACTTAAGCACCTATTTAGTTTTAGATCCAAAACACAAGGTTAAGAGCAAAGCTCAGTATCTTTTTGACATAAAATCAATCAATGTTCTGCATGATTACTTGATACCTAGCTTGGTGTTAAGTATTTCAAACTTTTTGTCTTCTTCTACTTGTTAGATATGGCTGTAAGAGAAACTGAGGTTGTTATTCGAGCCTCCTCCTCAGGTGATCAGCACTTACTCTTTGAGGCATTTTCTCCCTCGACAACAGTTATACACCTTCAAGTCATCCGATGACGATTTTGCTCGATTGGCCACCCTTACAAATGGCGATCCAAGCTTCATGTGTATTTGGCTACCTCTTTCTTCTATGACTCAAGATGGTCCTTCAGGATGCCTACCTTTATGTGGAGTTTATGAGGCCAATTTCTGTATCACTATTCGTTGTGCTCAATAATTTCGAAGTCGTCAGGATATTGTGAGATGCCCATTTTCATTTCAGGGTGGCATCTTATTTTCAGCCTTTGTCACTCGGTACCTTGATCTTTGGGCTCAACTTCCTGTGAAGACAACCATCCCACGAATTGAGGAATGTGAGTTTACTACCTCTCCTACATATAAGAGATTAGTGACTAGCCCTACAGTCAACAACAAAACTCATTAAGTTAAGCATCTGAGCGGCGATAGCAGTAGAAGATAGTTTGCTAGATATAAATAATGTTTTCATTTTTATGCTAGAACCGAGTGGGATGAATCGAACTTTGATGCTTTGACTTTCATTGTTATAATTGCGTATATTTACGATATGATTTCATCACACATAATCATTCTTTGAAATAAATATCAAAAATGCAAAAGCAACATCTAATCTTGGGGTAAAACTCACTAGCATTAAAACTCATGTTTCCAATCAGCCCTTTCAGGTTTTCTTGATTGGATATTTTCTCTCAGCCCCTAATTTTTGCCCAGGGTGCCTTTTTCAATTTTCACCCTAGCAGGGCGCCCAATTTTAGCAAGGCTACCATTTTTTTGATTTTCGACCCGCAGGGCATTTATTCTCTTCTTTTGATTTTTGGTCTTTAGACGTGGAATCTCTTGAGTCTTTCAAGATTTATCGGTTCTTTAGACTCGTTTTCATCACTGTCTGTTAGGATTGCCGCCCATTTTGAGAACAACTTTTTTAGCATAAATGGACCTTCCCAGGTTGGTCTGAACTTGCCACGTATATCTGGAACACTTGGCCTATAACAACCCAAAAAGGGTCTAGTCAGAATTTGCATACTAAATCAAAAAATTAAGGGTATTTTGGTAATTTGTGCATGTGGAAATTTGAGTAATTAAGGACTTAATAGAAGAATTAATTAAAGTATTAAGTGAAGAGTTTATCTAGTGTGTGGTGTGTATGGTGCCAAGGATTGAGTGTAAAGTGAAAGAGTGGTATTTTTGGTCCAATTAAAGCTTGACATGTGGACTTATGGGGTAGTGACAAGTGGAATAGGTTGGTGAGAGCATTAATTATGAAGTGAGTGAAGGAGAGAGGGAAGGAAGAAAAGCAGAATTTTTGCTTCTTACTCATGTCTCCTTCTTCCTTTCTTTTGCTCTCTCTTGTTTTCCCTAACGTGATTCTTCAAGATTTGAGTGGATTTTTGCGGAGTAATTAAGTTGGGTTTTGAAGAGGTAAGTTTGAGTTCTTCTTCTTCTCCTTCTTCTTTGTTAGTTTTGGGTTGATGTATGGTTTGAATAGTGTGTAATTGTGGCTAGGTTTGTGTGCAAGAATTGGAGGAGAGAAGGAAAAACAAAGGAAAATAGAAAGTGGGATCTTGAAGGGATAGGTGTAACACCCCCTAACCACCTGTAGAGATTTACTACAATGACTATAGAGTGTTATAACACAAACACATGCGATTTAAATAGTTTTACAAACAAAGTTCCGAATTAATAAATTTCTTTCATCAATAACACTAGATTACAAACTAAGAATCCATACATTACATTACAAAACACTTTTTGTCTTACAATAGTTTCGCGTTAAAGAATACAACTTTACTGATACAAAACTTAGTTCAATATACATACTTACCAACAATACCCTTTTTGTACTTATTACAAAATAATCTATATAAAACAGTGGATTCCTAATGTGTTGGCTATTGGCGATGCAGGACTGCCCTCCAAAAGCTCTATCTTCAGAAACCTACATGGATAAAGCATCCATGCTAAGCGATAAGGCTTAGTAGGGAACAATAACATAACATTCTTGTACAAAATAATCATTTGATCAAGTCCTATCATGCCTTGAATTAACACATATACAAAATATATGTCTTTCTTATCATTCCAATAATAAGTCATTATACATATACGTCCCATACTCAAGTTCTCTTATAGTATAATTCTTGTATCATGCATAAACTTACATTGCTATATTCACAACATAGCATTCATCCTATATTTTGTTTTCATCACTTTTAGAAGTGGATAACAATATGTTACCATGCACATAAGAATACCTCATTCACACATATATATCTGAACACACATACACTTTGGGATCAAATTAATATAAACATATCATATCATACATCTTAGTTTACTCATAGCCTTACTAATGAGTCATGTTCGTATGGCTACATCACAAGTCAAATTTTAACGCATCGTATTCACATTTCAAATAATATAACATTCTATTAAAATGCTCAATATTATCATTAACCTTGCTTGTAATTAATAGACAAGCACCTAAAGTCATGCTTCTACAAACATGGTATAATAATAGAACATATCCACAACTTATTACAATCATAGCACATTAGTCATCGCAATTTAAGTATATATATTATCCATATGCATTCATGTGAATGAATCATATAAATGCATCTCATATCAAACTATGTAACTTTGTATTCGTATTCTCATCTTTAAAACTTTCCTTCAAATGACCACATAATTATCATTAATCTTTCTTTGCCTTGCCTACAACTCAAAGACGTGGATAACTGGTATCGCATTGGTACCCAAAGGGTACAGTTATCACATTGGTATCTGTGGATGCCTCACATTTGCATTGGTACCCTAAGGTACAAAATATCAACATTATCAATAATTTTGCATTGAAGAATCCAATAAGGATTCAAATCGCATTGTGATTCCAAAGGAATCGGACGCATTGGGCTGCAGCACTTAGACCCTATAGGCATGCCTATCTATCCACTACTTGACTCGCAGGCTAATTATTATTTTCAGTTATCTGTCTATCATTCACAATTCACATTGTTCATATAGTCATATGAAACAGATCATAATGCATAATAGCTCACATATGTTTGTAAGCATACAATCATATTCACATTCCTTTCCAAAGTACACATTCATATAACTCATAATCATTTCACAAGTGTAACAACCTAAAAAGGGCCTAGTTGGAATTTGAATGCTAAGTCGAAAAAGTTAAGGGTATTTCGGTAATTAGTGCATGTGAAATTGGATTTATTAAGGATTTAAGTGTTAAGTGAGGAATTATCTAGTGGAACGTGTGTATTATACCAAGGATTTTATGGTTATTATGGAAGTTATCTAGTGTGTGTGGGTATAAGGTGCTTAAGAAGTGAATGGACAAGATTGTGACACTTGGGTCCGTAGGATGGTGACAAGTGGCATGGTTGGTGTGTGCAATTAATGAGAAAGAAGAAAAGGAAAAGAAAAGAAAAGGGAAAGGAGATGTTCACGTTTTTGCCTACCTCTCCTTCCCGTTCTCTCTTTTCTTTTTCCCTTTCCCATTTCTTGCTTTTCCTCTCTTGATTGTGTGTGAAGTGGAGCTGATTTAGGAGTGTTTGGGAGCAAGATTGATGAGGTAAGTGGTTAGGTTTTGGTTATTTGCGCTTGGATCTTCTTCTTCTCCTTCTAGTTTGTTTTGATTTTGGGGTATCTAGGGTTTTGGATTAAGGATTTTGGGTTTGTTTGTGCAAGATTTGGATGGCCAGATGGAGAGCTAGGGCAAGGATAAGGTTCTAGTTTGAAGATGAGCTGGGTTTTGGTCTTCAAGATGTTTGGGAGTTGATTTTGTCACTCTTTTAGTTTGATGATTTTGCTCTAGTTCTCTTTTGTATTATGTGTTTGTTTGTGTGTTCTTCAAATTCTGGAAATCTTGATTGGTTGTTGGGTAAATGTATGTGTTTCTTAAGAAGTGATTATGAGTCTAAATGCTAGTGATGTAGTGATGTTTGTATGTGTATTTGAAGAATAAGAACATTTAGGAGGAATGAAATTCTGGGTTTCATTATTGATAGTGTGCATGTTGAATTATTGTGTGATTATTGTGTAAAATGTGTTTATTTGGCTTTGGGAATGTTCTGGAGGTGAAATCGGGGTTCGAGGTAAGAATTATGCATGTTTATGTGATGGGTATTTGAGTGATTTTAAAGAGCAGAGTGATACAGGGCTTCCTGGGGTTGGAAAAATCGTTTCTGTCGCGATCGCGACAGAAGCAATTTCTCCTACCTCTCGAGTTTTCTGCGCGTTTGAGAGAGATGGCGTCCGACACGTGCTGTCCAGCACGACTCGGAGGGCAAGATTTTGGCTGAGCATGAGACGTGCTCGTAGAGCATGAGTCGTGCTCAGATGATGTTGTGCACACTCGTGGGCAAGGAGCACGGGATGTGATGTGCTCCTTGAGCACGAGTCGTGCTCCTCCCCTCTATCTTCCCGCAGCGTCTTCCCCTCTATCGCGATCGCGATAGTAGGACTCTTCTTTTGCCCTGCTTTGATTCTGAATTGTCCTCTTCTTGTCTTGTTCGGCATGTTTTCTTTCTAGTGCATGATTTAGACTTATTAATACTTAAATTAATATATGATTAGAGTTGTAATGGTAATTCTTGGGCATGTATATGTTTCAATATGTTTTACCCAATTATGTCAAATGTTTTAACTTGAGTGAGTGGGGCTGGCCTGAAATATCAGTGTAGTGGATAGATAAGCATGCTTAGAAAGGGTTAGTGAGTGCAGCTGCCTATATTTACTTTCCGAAAGGGCGATGACCCCGCTTATAGGGTTTTAGTGATACCATTGAGGCCTAGTGTAGACACCGAGTCCTGAGTCAGCCTAGATCGAAGTTACCCAATGATGATAATTGCCTTCACAGGCTTAAAAGGTTAAAAGTGATGGTTTTCTCGTCAAATTTGCATTTTAGAGTGAAAAATTAGAAAATAATAAAAAATATTTAAAAATTTAATTTTGAAAAATGGGGGCTTAAAATTATAGTGTTTTTAGTCAATTTGAAATTTAAAAAAAAAAAAATTTCGGATCGCGAGTGTCGGGCGCAGCAGCGCGCTGGGCGCGAAGAGGCGACGCGCAGCATCTCCAATGCTGCGCGTCGCTAAAGAGCGTCGCGCAGCGTTGTGCGCACTGCGCGCTGGAGCGTGCGATTTTCGCGCCTCTGCACGCGGATTTCGCGCAGTCTCGCTGCGTGAAGCCCGTCGCTCTATAGCGACGGGCTTCCCTCCTCCCCTGGCCATCGCTATAGGGTCTGATACCCTCTTTTCCGATTTTTCACCCCTTTTTCCAATTTTTTCACCCAAAAATCCGTTTTTTATCCCTTTTTTTGGGTTTTTTAGTTCAAATTAAATTCTAAAATATTTTTTTAGATAATTAATTAATAAAACTTGATTTTATGATTAAAAATAAAAGAATTTTGTGTTAAAATAGGTTTGTTTTCTCTTTTAATTAATAAGGTTTAATTGAAATTGAAAAAATCAATTTTCAATTCTTAATTATTCCAATTAATTTCTTTGTTTTCCCTCCATAAACACAAGAAATTAATCATCACTTTGAAATCAATTTCATTTCAATCTTAAGCATACAAATCAATTCCTTTGTTTTTTCCATAAACAAAGAGAATTAATTTTATTGCTAAATTATTCTTTCAAGCAATTTTCCGGAAAATCATCACTTTTCCTTCATCAAATCCAATACTCTGAGGGTAAATATTCTAGGCTCAATTTATATTCTATTTTATTTTTATTTAATTTATTCATGTATATTTTATTGTTTTTATTGATTTATTTATTGTTTTCATCTATTCATTTGTTGTATTGATCTTATATTTGTTCCATTTAATTGTTTATATATGATTTGATTTTTATTCATGTGAATATTGTTTGCTTTTAATTCCTAACATGTAAATAATTTATTTTATTGTGATTCCTCATTATTTTTAACATGCAAATAATTAATTAACTTAAATTAATCTTTTTGCCATATAAATAGTTTATATTAATTATGAACACATCAATTAACCTTGTTATATATCATTATTATTTTCATCATTCTTTTGTTTACTAATTTTTATTATTCTTTTTATCATTGTTACATGATTGATTTATTATTATTTGTTTATTTATTCATTTATTATTTTTCACTTATCATCATTATTTTCATCATGTGTATATTTTCATGTACTAATTGATTAACATGTTTTATTTTATTTTCATCACATCATTTAATCATTTATCACATATAATGCATGTTTCTCATTTTATTTTGGTTTGTTAACATTTTGATTCCATTATCATTCTTTTCATATCATATTATTTTATTTTAATTTGTTATTCATTATTTTGTATGTTTAATTGATTTAATTGATTTAATTACTAACATTATTTTATTTGTATTTTGTTTTTTATGTCTAAACTCATTTTTTTGATTGGGCGTTTTCACGAGCACACGGGGAGGTCCAAAAGGCTCGCTCGGAATATTTATTTTTCTTTATTTGTAATATTTTGTTTATTTGGCTTTTTCCTATTTATTTTTGCCATATAATTTTCTTGTAAAATTGTTTATTTAGGCCCGCTAGAAAGAAGGTCACTAAACCATTTTTATTAATTAACTTGGTATTTTTTCTAAATAAAAATGGGACCAATGTCTCAATTTTCTCCATCCAAAATCATCACATAAAAATTATTTCATAATAATATGCATGCGAGGACAAATGTCCTCACCATTAATGAATATCTCGATTTATGCATGATATGTATTTTATTTACATGGGGGTTGTATTCCGCCCTTAGTTTTATTGTAATATTTTTACATGTGCTTTATTTTACTTATGCTTTTACCGCTTTTTCTTAAATGTATGTTGTGCGCTTTAATTAATTGCATTAAATGTATGTGAAATCGGATGAAATAATAAATTCAAAACTCAACTATAAACTTAACCAAGGTATGAATAAATGAGAAGTCCCGAACTCACTCTGGTCTTTGGGCTCAAAGAGGCGAGAGGTTTGCCCTCCAAGACACCTCTTGTGTCACGAGACTTTGACGTTAATCCTAGGCTCCTTAGGGCGAGAAGTTTACCTTCCAAGACCCCTTTGGCTGGCCCAAAATGGATACTAAGCGCAGTTTTAGGCTCACCGAGGCGAGAGAAACTTTCCCAATGTTCTATTGGGTAGCAACGCCATGAAACCTCCTTGTTGCCCAATATAGACGCACTTGCGATTTATTGCAAGCTGTCAACGGACCCATAAATGCCCCGATTGCCCTCAAGAGGGCGGTCCCATGGGCGGCCGCGGGGATCCGGCGCGCGTTACAGTGGCGACTCCACTGGGGACATACTCGAGACTTCGATTCGAAAGTACCTTGGTTAAAATTTACAATTGAGTTTTAATTTAAACATTTCATCCTTTTTCAAAACTGCATTGCATCTCATTAGAGCCTTAGATCTACGCTAGTTTGGTCCCTCTTTTAGCCCCGGTGCGTTCCCGAAGCACGACCCTATTTTCACTCAATTTAGGGAAGTGTTAAGGATAATCACCAGCCCAAGCCTCGTACCATCAAGGTATATCAAATGGTGACCCGATCGGTCGTTACGCTCGTGATGAGCTAGGCCCGTCGGCAGGGACCATGCTTGGGTAACCCTAAAATATCATCACCCATGACCAAAGCTCATGTGATGGCAATAGATACTTCCCCTAGGTGACATGTACCTTAATACAATACTTGCTATGTGGGCCATTATATACTGAACAAATTCAACTCAATTAAATGGGCTTTTATCAAAGGCTTTCATGCCCCGATGGGCCCATCTTAATTTAGTTGAAATGTTTAAATACATAAAGGCCAAAATTCATATGTATGCGCATTAGATAAGAGATATTATGATGCCGATTTTTCACCGAGCACCATACGCATCCATTAGGTTCCCCCGCTAACCCATAGATTAAGCCCACCTAGGAAAGAGACTGCATTACCTCGTGTGTGGGAGTAATAAGGTTGGAAGGATTTACTTGCTTGCATGCGATTGTAAATGTTGCATAGCTAACTATCATGCATTGTATATGTCATTATGCATCATCCTAACAATCTAATTTTTTCAGCCATCATAGATTCATCTAAGTGGACTAGAGGTTCCGATGGTCGGCTAGTAAGGACAAATCTGCTCTTTGAGTTGCCGGAACTAGTGTCTGACTGGGATTCTAAGTCATCCTCATCAATCAGTGAAGCCTCTGTAGAACCACCAATGGAAAAAGAAACCGGAGCACTGACCACTCAAGACCTAGCTAGGAGGCTAGAGGACTTCGAACGAAGAGTGCTAGACATGATGGGTGCCATGGCTGAAAGGATTGCCCATCCACCTGCTGCCCCACATCCGCCTGCTGCTCTACAGGCACAGGCAGCCCCTCCTCGGGGGCAAGCCGAACCACCTGTTGGTGGGGAGGCTCCCTTCGTTGGAGCTGCTGCTCGCCAACCAAACAATGAGCACAGAGCTGCCGCACCCATCGAACCAAGAGGGGAAATGATTCATAACCCCAACGATGATTTCTTGATGGAGGAAAAAGAAGAAGAGGTGCCGATAGTCTACCAAGCTGCAAGGCCCAAAGCACCCAGAGTAGAGGATGAAGCTTTAAGAGGTATGAGACAGCAGATCGAAGTTATCACCCACATGCTCTCAGCTGGAAAGGGGGTCAACCCAGAAGACAGAGGTCTAGGGGATAAAGAGCTGCTGCCCCAAAGATTTAAGATGCCTGAGCTGCCGAAATTTGATGGCACCTCTGACCCATCCGCCCACATCAAGCAGTACACCCTGGTCATGAAAGGCACAGGGCTGAGCAAGAAGCAGAAGGTGGAACATTTCTGCCTTAGTCTGGTGGGCCCGGCAGTTGACTGGTACCACGGGTTGGATAGGAGGTCCAAAGAAGACTGGGACCTTTTGACCGAAGAATTCATGAAGCAGTACGACTGCAGCACTAGGATGGAGGTCACCCTAAAAGACCTCGAGCTTCTACAGCAGAAGAATGATGAGTCATTCCATGAGTACCTTACAAGATGGAAAAACAGGGTCATGGAGATGAAGAGGAAGCCTGACACTGCAGACCAGATCAGGCTGTTTATCAGAAACTCATGCCCTTACTTAAGGGACTTGCTCAGTTTTAAGGGGCTCAAGGACTGGGAGTCGCTTAAGGATATCGCTATAGAAGCTGAGGCAGCTTACCTAGCAAAGAAAGCAAGCCAAAATAACTTTGCTGGGAAAGGCTATGTGAACCAGTAGTGATTCAAATCAGGAGGTGCTGGGAGCAGCAACAGCAGAAACGGTAGGACGGCAGAGGTCTCAGCTACTAGAGTTGGGCAGGGTCAGAGATACTACTCCAACTTAGGCCGCCCTCTATCCTGGGTGCTGGAGAGACTAATGAAAGAAGGCAAGTTGCAGCCATTGCCACCCAGACCAGCCTTGAGTCAGGGACAGCCTGGACATAGAGGTGATCAGTACTGCGCTTACCACCAGCACACCGGCCATTTGACTGACCATTGCCGTATTCTGAGAAACAAGATCTAGGATCTCATTGACACCAATCAGATCACAGATCCTGAGAAGAAAGAGAAAAAGAAGAAAGCAGGTTATAATACAGTCCCTCCACCGCGAACATAACCGTGTCTTGTAGTCCACTAGTGATATTGCTTTTAGATGCTGGAATCTTTTTATTTCTGGAACTTTTTATGTTACAATTTTCTGTTTGTAATAAAGAGAACAACTTTTGCTTATTTGTATGATATTTCTATTGATTTCATTTCGCATGATCATAACACATTTATTTTGACATTAATTCAAATAATATGGCTGCATTTAATCTCGAAACTTTGGGAAATCCCAAAGAAAATCTTGATAGCATCTAATATAACTCCTGAAGAGAGGAAATTATTGGGAGATAGAAAAATAAAAAAGATAAAAAATAAAAAAAGAGGGCCTTTGCTTGGACTTGAAATGACATGACACTTGACTAAGATATTTTAGGGGCGATGCTACTTCAATATAATAACGAACGAAGCTTACAAAAGCCAATCTTTTCTCCTCAAAAATTCAAGATGAATGCAGTGCAGCCAAACACAATCCAATCCCTCATTGGAGTCAAACCATGGAAATTTCTTTCTTTCCAAACCTTTTGAGATATGCACCCCAGAGCCAATCAAGACCAATCTTTAATCATATAAGGCCAGCAGTGACCCTTGTGACTTAGGAGGACAGCTCGTTCCCAAAAAAAAAAAATATGAAAAAAAAACCATAGTCCTATCCTAAGCCATAGTTTGGTCTTAAACCATCTAAGGCCAATTCCATTCAAACCATTAAAGGTTACTTCAAAAATTGAGCCACCTAAAGCCAATAAAAGGAAGATACAGACTTTCACACCTAAAAATCCAAGCGAAGAAATTCACTATTTCAGCTGGCTTGCACAATGCCCAATAATAAAACTTTGGTGCTAAAAAGAATCATCGTCAGAAAGGGTAGCTTCCCCAATTAATAAAGACGAATGCAAGTTTAATCAATACCGACGGACTGAAGAAGGTTAATAACAAAAAAAAATTAAGAGAAAATCTTCAATCATGAAAACCCGAGAGGGCTGATTGATAACAGGAGTTTGATGCTTTCAAGATCTATCCCGAGGTTAGCTGAGGTCTTGTATTTTTTGAAACTAATGACAAATAATGATCATGCTTAATGAAATCAAATTGAAACACATGCATTTCTGCAATGATGTGATCAGAGCAGTTTACTTTGTGTGACCAAAGTCGCCTATTGTCCACCGCTCAAGCGCTTCAGCCGATTCATCTTGCTATCAAATGAGAAGAATCAAGCTCATGCAACCATGTCCTTAGACTCCCGAAAGATTCTTGCCAACAACTTCAGCAATCTTCAAAAAAAAAAAAATAGAAAAGAGCCATTAGAGTGAAAAACGTAACTGGCGCTCTAAGCAAAAACTAGGCAAAAGGATAGGGTGAAAACCTGAAAACAGGCAGTCTGTCCTTCAAAAAAAAAAAAAGAAGAAAGAGAAAAGCCGCTGGATTGGGTTGGGTCCATTCCAGGCAAAAACTAAGGCACAGGGTTATGTGAAAATCCACAAAGGACGCATCTCCCACTAAGAAAAGCTAGTGTGAAAATCCACAAGGGACGCACTACCTTCAAATAATGACTACATGTACCAGATGAGAATCTCGCAATCCCGAAGGGCATGAAATTCAAAAGCAGCTTAAAAGGCATCGATCCTATTGCAAATTACAGCTAGCCCGGCTATTATCTCCAAGTCCACATAGATAAATTTTTATCTTGCATACCCGCATGACCCATGCATTTCACTTGCATGCTCACTATTTTTCCTGCATATTTTAGTTTCCCTATTTTGCAGAAAGAGAGATTTGATGCGGACACCGACCAAAGCCGAGTGATGACATCAGTCCCGGCAATCAACCAAAGACCTCTCAGGGGGCAAACGATAAATGAACCGAAGACCTCTCAGGGGGCAAACGATCAATGAACCGAAGACCTCTCAGTGGGCAATGAACCGAAGACCTCTCAAGGGGCAAACGATAAATGAACCGAAGACCTCTCAGGGGGCAAACGATAAATAAACTGAAGACATCTCAGGGGGCAAACGACCAATGAACCGAAGACCTCTCAGGGGGCAATCAATCAAAAACTTCTCAGGGAGCAGCAAGCCGAAGACCTCTCAAGGGGCAATCAACCAAAGACTTCTCAGGGAGCAGCAAATTGAAGACCCCTCAAGGGGCAATCAATCAAAGACTTCTCAGGGAGCAGCAAGCCGAAGACCTCTCAGGGGGCAATCAACCAAAGACTTCTCAGGGAGCAGCAAATTGAAGACCCCTCAGGGGCCAATCAATCAAAGACTTCTCAGGGAGCAGCAAGCCGAAGACCTCTCAGGGGGCAATCAACCAAAGACTTCTCAGGGAGCAGCAAATCGAAGACCTCTCAGGGGGTAAACGATCAATGAACCGAAGACCTCTCAGGGGGCAAACGATCAATGAACCGAAGACCTCTCAGGGGGCAATGAACTGAAGACCTCTTAGGGGCCAAACGATAAATGAACTGAAGACTTCTCAGGGGGCAAACGATCAATGAACCGAAGACCTCTCAGGGGACAAACGATCGATGAATCGAAGACCTCTCAAGGGCCAATCAACCGAAGGGCTCACAAATAGCACCACTTCAACAAACGAAAGCACACCATGGTAATAACCACCATCTCAGAATTCTCTAGTTCGGAAAGACGGCTGACTCAGGTACTTGTCTCTTTCCTTTTCTTCTTTGAGTTTAGGCTCACCTAGACACTAGTATACTAGATTCCCCTAAACTGGGGGCAACTGTAGACACCGAGTCCAGAGTCAGCCTAGATCGAAGTTACCCAATGATGATAATTACCTTCACAGGCTTAAAAGGTTAAAAGTGATGGTTTTCTCGTCAAATTTGCATTTTAGAGTGAAAATTAGAAAATAATAAAAAATATTTAAAAAATTAATTTTGAAAAATGGGGGCTTAAAATTATAGTGTTTTTAGTCAATTTAAAATTTAAAAAAAAAATTCGGATCGTGAGTGTCGGGCGCAGCAATGCGCAGGCACGCTGGCGCCCAGCTCGCGGGCGCCCCGCCCAGCACGCAGGCATCCAGCGTGCTGGGCGCTAAGAGGCGACGCGCAGCGTCGCCAATGCTGCGCGTCGCGCAGCGTTGTGCGCACCGCGCGCTAAAGCGTGCGATTTCCGCACCTCTGCGCACGGATTTCGCGCAGCCTCGCTACGTGAAGCCCGTCGCTCTATAGCGACGGGCTTCCCTCCTCCCCTAGCCGTCGCTATAGGGTCTGATACCCTCTTTTCCTATTTTTCACCCCTTTTTCCGATTTTTTAACCCAAAAATCCATTTTTTATGGTTTTTGAGTTCAAATTAAATTCTAAAATATTTTTTTAAATAATTAATTAATAAAACTTGATTTTATGATTAAAAATAAAAGAATTTTATGTTAAAATAGGTTTGTTTTCCTTAATTAAATTAGGGCAACCTTTTTTATTTTATAAAGACTTTATGATGAAAAATCAAGGAGGCCTCCACATTTTTTTTAGACCAAAAATTTCCAGAATTCTTCTTCTTCTATTTTCTCTTTAAAAATTTCAGATTTCTCTTTTAATTAATAAGGTTTAATTGAAATTGAAAAAATCAATTTTCAATTCTTAATTATTCCAATTAATTTCTTTATTTTTCCTCCATAAACACAAGAAATTAATCATCACTTTGAAATCAATTTCTTTTCAATCTTAAGCATACAAATCAATTCCTTTGTTTTCTCCATAAACAAAGAGAATTAATTTTATTGCTAAATTATTCTTTCAAGCAATTTTTCGGAAAATCATCACTTTTCCTTCATCAAATCCAATACTCTGAGGGTAAATATTCTAGGCTCAATTTATATTCTATTTTATTTTTATTTAATTTATTCATGTATATTTTATTGTTTTTATTGATTTATTTATTGTTTTCATCTATTCATTTGTTGTATTGATCTTATATTTGTTCCATTTAATTGTTTATATATGATTTGATTTTTATTCATGTGAATATTGTTTTCTTTTAATTCCTAACATGTAAATAATTTATTTTATTGTGATTCCTCATTATTTTTAACATGCAAATAATTAATTAACTTAAATTAATCTTTTTGCCATATAAATAGTTTATATTAATTATGAACACATCAATTAACCTTGTTATATATCATTATTATTTTCATCATTCTTTTGTTTACTAATTTTTATTATTCTTTTTATCATTGTTACATGATTGATTTATTATTATTTGTTTATTTATTCATTTATTATTTTTCACTTATCATCATTATTTTCATCATGTGTATATTTTCATGTACTAATTGATTAACATGTTTTATTTTATTTTCATCACATCATTTAATCATTTATCACATATAATGCATGTTTCTCATTTTATTTTGGTTTGTTAACATTTTGATTCCATTATCATTCTTTTCATATCATCTTATTTTATTTTAATTTGTTATTCATTATTTTGTATGTTTAATTGATTTAATTACTAACATTATTTTATTTGTATTTTGTTTTTTTATGTCTAAACTCATTTTTTTGATTGTACGTTTTCACGAGCACACGGGGAGGTCCAAAAGGCTCGCTCGGAATATTTATTTTTCTTTATTTGTAATATTTTATTTATTTGGCTTTTTCCTATTTATTTTTGCCATATAATTTTCTTGTAAAATTGTTTATTTAGGCCCGCTAGAAAGAAAGTCACTAAACCATTTTTATTAATTAACTTGGTATTTTTTCTAAATAAAAATGAGACCAATGTCTCAATTTTCTCCATCCAAAATCATCACATAAAAATTATTTCATAATAATATGCATGCGAGGACCAATGTCCTCACCATTAATGAATATCTCGATTTATGCATGATCTGTATTTTATTTACAATGGGGGTTGTATTCCGCCCTTAGTTTTATTGTAATATTTTTACATGTGCTTTATTTTACTTATGCTTTTACCGCTTTTTCTTAAATGTATGTTGTGCGCTTTAATTAATTGCATTAAATGTATGTGAAATGGGATGAAATAATAAATTCAAAACTCAACTATAAACTTAACCAAGGTATGAATAAATGAGAAGTCCCGAACTCACTCTGGTCTTTGGGCTCAAAGAGGCGAGAGGTTTACCCTCCAAGACACCTCTTGTGTCACGAGACTTTGACGTTAATCCTAGGCTCCTTAGGGCGAGAAGTTTACCTTCCAAGATCCCTTTGGCTGGCCCAAAATGGACACTAAGCGCAGTCTTAGGCTCTCCGAGGTGAGAGAAACTTTCCCAATGTTCTATTGGGTGGCGACTCCATGAAACCTCCTTGTTGCCCAACATAGACGCACTTGCGATTTATTGCAAGCTATCAACGGACCCACAAATGCCCCGATCGCCCTCAAGCGGGCGGTCCCATGGGCGGCCTCAGGGATCCAGCGCGCGTCACACCTAGCCTCCGATTTTGAGCGATGACCCCGCTAATAGGGTCTTAGTCATGCTGTTGAGGCCTACCCTCCAGTTTTAGTGTTGTGTTTTTCCCGTATCCACCACAAGTGAAGTTCAGGCTATTGTGATGTGTTATGTGTATATATATATATATGTAGTGTATTGTTATTTGAATTAATTGTTTTACCTTAGTGAATCAGTTTCAGTTAGTATAATTATGTCAGGTTTTTTTAGTGAATGGATATAGTGATTATATATGTTCTGTATTTCAAATTTTCCTGCTTTTATAGTGAATACAGTAATTGTATGCTTTATTCTCTTGATGCATGTTATTACTTGTATTTTTGTTAGTGCTTTCTGGTCTGTTTCTCCTCCCCACTAAGCGTTATCTCTTAGCACGGGTTCTTTTCCCTTGTAAGTGGCGGGTTTTTGGGAGTTTGCTCGCGTTGCGCATCTACAGGTCGGCCACATAGGAGTAGAGTTGTTTTGTTATCTCCTCCTGTATTTCTTTTTGTAAATGTAATATTTTTAGTATAATGGCTCATGTATTTTTTTCGTAAAGGCTTTTGATGTATATTTTAGATATTGTATATATATATATATATCTCTATATTTCGATTATATGAGATATACAATTTGCCATTATTATTGTTTTGGTATGCTTCCGCTTAGTGAATGTGTGTATGTTGTGAGTGAGTGTCGGGTAGCACTCCCGCCGGCGCCCTTCTAACGGGGGCGACGGTGGGGGTGTTACAACAAGTCTATATGATGTTGATACACTATTATAGATTCCATTCCATATCATCATACGACATTAAACAATGATATATAAAGAATCACTCTTCATTCATATGCCTCACGGTGACAACCATTTGGTTGTAACCGTGACATAGATAATTATCAAAACAGAATGCATTTCGTGCATACCTCACGCTTCATCATTCGATTCATATCAATTATTTATACATTTAAATAGATACATACTCACCTGATTTGCCACATTATTGGTCTCCATATAAATGAGAAATTCATAAGCTAAAAGCATTTAATCACATTTATCATTATCATAATATACAATCACTCATTTATCCACATGAACCAATATAACATCCTTAAATATCTTGCATAATAATTCATTCGAGTAACCTCTATATTAATTCATGCATCATATAATAATGCTAGGCCAATACTTCAATCACACATTCATTGAACATATCACATTTATTCATATTCACATTAAGCGAACTTATTTCATTTGATATCCTTCATGTGTGTATATCTTAATCTTAATTCATAATTATGTACACTTGTTCATATTATACATGCTTATATAGATTAAGGTATCATAATCCTCAATAATATGATTCAACTTGACTTGATTATATTACATACAATTACACATCATTACTTCATTAGTTTGCTATTAATCTTAATCCTATTCATGTTTATTTTCCAAGTGATAACTATTCTTATACACATTTAATAGTCCTAAACATGCATCGGATAGATCCTAGAAAGTTTCAGTACAATACGGGTCCAATTCAGGAAGAAAAACACATAAAATGGTCAAAACATAATGGGTCACAGTGGCAATGACTTTGTTGTGACCGTGAGGTCCAAAAATAAGCATTCTGCCTTCTTTAGGCATTGGTCACGGTGGGAATGAATTGGTTGCCACCGTGACACACCAAAATTTAGCAAACCAGAAGTAGAATCTTTGAACTGCTTCACTATCCAATTTTGCAAAGCCTATAACTATGCCTAAACCTCATTTTTAGACAAAAAACCCTTTTTAACATTTGTTCCCTAGGATGTTAAGTTTCAAATGGAATAAGTTCTGGATCATTTTGACATTCACAACGTTAGATATGAGCTATACAACCTATACTGCTCAAATGAGCTAGTCAAAGTAAAGACACCTCTGTTTTGGCCACTTTTGGGATAGTTAGAGCTAGAATTAGCTCAACCACATTTCTAAAGAATTTTTAGGTGTGTATCTTAGGTTTAAGATCCAATTTGAAGCAACCAATTTTTTTGTGTTTCATCCGCATGACTTTTAAACCAACTTTAATGACATTTTTAACCATTATGCTCTACTAAAAATTTACTCATATATGTGCTAACTTCCAATTGGCATAAATTAGATAGCATTTAGACTTAAATTCAAGGAGTTATGGTCTAGGGAACATGACTTGTCCCAAAACCCTCCTACAGAAATTCTAGTTTCACTTATAGGTAATTTTTGGAGACTTTAGAGTCCCCAATCAACAAGACTATTTCTATAAAATTTAAAGATATAGAATTCACGGATTCAACCCAATTGGTCTCATCCAATTTAGAGTTATAAAACTCACTTTACAGCATAAACAGTTCACATGGGTCATAATAGACCTCTAAAGCCATTTGACACAATCAATACTCAGATCCCTGAAATTAGGGTTCATATTTTGGTCACTATACTATACTCATTCAACATCACTTTCACAATAGATTCAAGCTACACATTCTTAACCCAATCATGCATACCATACCACTCACAATTTCTCAGGTAATTCATTTGCTCACAAAATACAACAATTCCACAATTCATCCAAGATTAAGGTTCAAACTCGGTCAATTTGATTCATAGTTTTCACTATGATTTAATATGTTCATTTCTTCAATTCAATGCATCCCATAACATAATTTGCACATTTAAACACACAATTTATCAATTAGTATACACAAATCAGCATACACAAATCAGTTTGTTCCCAAACCTCGAACTCCTATGCTCCCAATGAGCTCACTTGATGCTTGACTCACCAAGCTTCATCTTTCCTTTAACTCTTCTTGTTTCTACCACCACATGCACAATCCAAATTCCAGAATTGGAAACAATTGATCAATACCAACTTTTACAGAAAAAGATGGAGAAGAAGAAGAATAATTACCAACTATATAAACCATCTTCCCATACATACCTTCTCAATTCAGTCATATAACTACTTCAAACCAAACCAAAGCTTTTAAAATTATTTATACAAAGGAGAAGGAACAAGAGATAAAGAATGGAATTAGGGAGAATGGGAGTGACCGACCAACATGCAAGAATGAGGCCAAAATCTGCCTCCACATCCTTAAATTGCATGTAAACTCAAAGTTGGCTGCACAAGAAGACCACACGTGGAATCCACTAGTTTCTCCTTAATCCCACTTAAGCAAATCTGTATTTAGTTAGTCCCAATTATCTATTAATTAATCTTGATTAACATTATCTTACACTTTTACCAATAAACCACTTAAACTATCTTTAGTTATTCAATTAAGTCCTTCGTTTTATTTCAATTTAGTCCACATCACAAATTAGCACACACACACACCTCCTCAATTAAGCCAATTAAACCAATTACTACCAAGGTGTAATTCAGGCCATTACAATAGAATTGAAGCTTCTTTTATCAGGTTTGGGAGTTGATTCTTTTGCTGTGTTAGTTGAAAGATTGTCTGCCTAATTCTCATTTTGGATTGAGTGTGTGTTATGTGTCAATTAATCCTAGTAATTTGAGTGATTTGCATGAGGAAATGCATGTGTTAGTGAGCTACTGAATATGGGTTTAAATGCTAGTGTTATATTGATAATTGTATGTGTTGTCGATATATATATAAGCATGTGATGTTGATGAAGTTCTGGGTGAGCATAATTGTGTTAAATTTTAGTTATATCTAGTTCAGTGAATTATTATTGAGGTAATTATGTTTATGAGCATGGTTTGGAAGGTTTTGCAGTGATGAGGTAAGTGATTATGCTTGATTGAGTGGTTGTGTCTATTTAATTTTTGTTTGAAAGCTTGAATGTATGATTTCTGTGCTGAGGAGTTAGGTAGCGTCACTCTGTCGCAATCGCGACGCTTGTCGCGAGCGCGATATAGACATTCGTTTCCAGCTTCTCGTGGTCCGCTCGGATGAAATCTTCACGACACGTGAAACTCTTCACGAGTCATGAAGATTGCCCATTAGGATGGAAGGACGCTTGGCTGATCGCCCGCTTGGCAGAGATTTTTTACTCGGCATGGTGTGCGGCTCAACAGCTGGACTTGTGCACGATGCACGACTCGTGCCAAGCATTTGTGACCAGCACGAGTCGTGCACCATAGCACGACTTGTGCCAGCCCATTTTCCTGCTGTCGTGAGTCGTGCATCGCGACACGAGTCGTGACAGCCCCTGTTTGGGCCAGTAGTGCTGCATCTACTGTCGCGAGCCCGATGCAAGTTGCGATAGTGATAGAGAGACTCCTCGTGCCTGTTCTATTTTGCTTGAGAGGTTTTCTTCTCTCTCTTTGCATGGCTTCTCAGTGTTATATAAGATATGTTTTGTATTTTATACAAGTGTGTATTGATATTCTAGAGTTGTGTAAATAATTAATGATATGCTAGTGTTTGGACACTCATTTTGGCATTGTCTAGTGATGAATATCTTGAGTGAGTGAGTTAAGCCTGAAGTGTCATAGTAGTGGATAGATAAGCATGCTTATAAAGGAATAGTGAGTGCAGCTGCCAGTGTTGGCCCCACTTGGGTCTGGTGATTTCGGTTGACCTCCGTTATGGTCTTAGTGAAAATGTTTTGAGACTTCGGTCTCCCGTGCTACCTTCGGGTATTAAATATTTTGACGCTTCGGTCTCCAGTGTAGTGTTCCCGTATCCACCACCACTGAAATTCAGGCTATGGTTTGAAGTGTTTGACATTTTGTTTAGTGAACTGTTATGCTCGTTGAGTGATTCCAGTTATTGCATTTGCTCTATACATGCTGTTATTAAGCTCTGCTTCCTTATAGTGATTATGACTTATGTATCTCTATTTCTGCTCTTTAGAGAATTCAGTCTGTGATGCTTACATATACATATGTTTTGCATGATATTATGATATAGTGTTCTGTTATTTTTTATTCCTCCCCACTAAGCGATTAGCACGGGTTGTTTTCCCTTGTATGTGGCAAGTTTTGGTTCCGCTCGAGTTGTGCATCTGTAGGGTTGGCCACTAGGAGTAGAGTCTTGTTCTATTTTATACTCCTCCTGTATTTTTTTTGTATATGTATTCTTTTGATTAGTGGCATATGTAATTTTTGTTAAGGATCCTTATGTAATTTTGAATGATGTATATAAGATATTTTGATTTAATGTTAAGATTATGAGATTTATTATTGTATTGTTTGCTTTGGCTGTGATGTATGAATGTTTTGAGTGAGTGTCGCGGTAGCGCTTCGGTATCCTTCCAACGGGGGTAACGGGGTGTTACATGGCCTCATTTGCTTGAAAACTAAATCCCCTTCTTTTTGCGGATGTTTTCTAATCTTCTTCCCAAATGATCGAGCTAGTCTTTTCTGATAAACCTGATTATGATAGTAAGCTCACATCCCATCTCCATCCAACAGATTTAATTGTAATAGCTGTTGTCAGGTCCACTCGGTCTCTGGAATTTCAGCCTCCAAGGTTACTCGCAATAACTAAAGTTTAATCTCCGCTGGCAGCACTACTTCTGTTCCATAAACTAAAGAATACGGGGTAGTCCCTGTTGAGGTCCTAGTAGTAGTTCTGCAACCCCATAGTGCCAATGGCAGCTTCTCTACCCAATACTTATATGTCTAAACCATTTTAGACAAGATCCTCTTGAGATTTTTATTAGCTGCTTCGACTACCCCATTGGCCTGCGGGCGATATAGAGAGGACTTGTGATGTTCAATGCCATACTTCTGGAGCAATTTCTTTGTTTCTGCCTGAAATTGAACCCTATTGTCAGAAACAACATGATACGGGAGGCCATATCTACAGATTAGGTTCCTCTCGATAAACCTAGCCATTTCTCGTGCACCCACTTTCTTGAAAGGCTCTACTTCTACCCATTTTGTGAAGTAGTCGATGGCGGCTACAATATATCGATGTCCCGTGGAAGCCGTCGGGTATATTTCTCCTATTATATCTATTCCCCAAGCTGCGAATGGCCATAGAGATGTAAGGTAGCAGAGTTCTGAAATCGGCAGGTATCTTAAGTCTGCATACTGCTGGCATAATTGGCACTGCCTTACATACTGGGAACAGCCCATATCCATTGTGAGCCAGAAGAATCCTTAGCGCATAATCTTTTTGGCTAAAGTCAACCCATTCATATGAGCTCTATAAACTCCGGTATGTGTCTCCTCCATAAGTTTCTTGGATTCTTTTTCGTTCAAACATCGCAACTAGATGCCATCGGCTTGCCTTTTGTACAAGGTTCCCCCTACACTAACGAATTGACTTGAAAGTTTACGAAACATCTTTCGATCTTTCTCGATAGCTTCTTCTGGAACTTCGACTTCTCTAAGTAATTTTGAATGTCATAATACAATGGCTTCCCATCAGTAGAATTAACCCCCATTACTTGCTCGTATTCAAAACTAGGCTTTTCCGAGCTTGAGATTAATACCGGTTTTATGATCATTCCTTTGGGATTATCCGACATGCAGACAAAAGTTATGAGGGCATTCGCCAACTGGTTCTCATCCCTTGGAAAGAAGTGAAAAGTGCAAGTGTCAAACTGATTGCTCAACATCTTTAGGTGCATTACATATGGCATTAGTCGTTCTTCCTTTATAGACCATTCTCCTCGTATCTGATGAACTCCTGGTGATGAATCTCCGAATAACTCTACCATTTTACCCCCAAGGCTAACAACGCTTCTAACCCAAAAATGCAGGCTTCATACTCGGCTTCGTTATTAGTAGCCTTATATCTTAACTTCTTAGCCAATGGCAGCTTTTCTCCTTCTAGAGTGGTAAGAATGATTCCTATCCCTGCGACTTTACTGATGACTGCTATGTCAAAATGCATCTGCCACCCCTATATTGAGATGGCCATGACGTCTTTGTCCGGGAAGTTGTACTCAACCTCATCTCTTTCGATGGGATGCTTTTGTAACACCCCAATTCCCACCCTTGTAGTTTTGAGCTTGTATGTGCGTGTGTGTGTGTCAGTGTGTCCTTGCATAATTTATTAAGTTTTAAGGGCATCATTACATGTTATTTATTTTATTGTGTGGTGTGTTTGTGTGGTTAGAAAAATAACAAGTATTAGTAGGGAATTTGCTAAATTCTCCATAACCTTGTGACAAGTGGCAAGAGAGTGGCTATATAAGCTAGGAGAGAGAAAATGAGAGAGAGAGCAATTTGCCCCTCTCTCCCATTTCCTCTTTCACGCCTCTCCTTCTTCTTTGCTTTTCCTCTTCCTCCTTGCTCACTTGTATCTCTCTAAGTTGGTGATTTGAGTTTGGGTTTGACAAATTCTAGAGCTAATTGAGTAAGTTTTGATATTTTTCTTCTTCTTCTTCTTCTTCTTCTTCTTCTTCTTTCCTCTTTGTATTTCCCGTTGGTGTGTGTGTGTTTGAATTTAGGGTTTTAAGTTTTGTGCATTTTGGGTTTGATTGATCATAGTTGCCTCCTAAGGATCCAAAAAGAAAGGAGGTTGTCGGTAGTAGTGCCGCCAATTGACATTTAAGGAGCTTAGGATTTGAGGTTTGGGAATTTATTTGTAATTGTAGAGTTTTGATCTATTATTGATTTATTATTTTAATTTTTGGAAATTGAGTGTGAAAGTGTGTAAATGTGTGTTTGATTGAAGTGAGTATTGTGGAATTTAAGTGGGTTTGGAGATTTTGAAAGTGAAAGTGAATTTGGGTAAGATTTTATATGAGTTTGGGCAAAATTTCTGGGTTTGAGAATTTGTGGATTGATATGTTTATTTTGATGTTTTAATTTACGATTATTGGCATAAAACTTGGGTTTTATGTTACTTGATATGTTTTGAATTCCTATTGATGTTTGGGTTGAGTTTTGAAGGATGAATTGCATGTTGGGGATGATTGGGGATTAAGATTTCTGCAGATTTTTGGCTGTTGGAGCTAGAAAATTGACTCTGTCATGGGCGCAATAACCGTTACGAGTGCGATAGAGCTCAGCCATTCGAGTTTCTAGTGTGAAGTGCCTCTGTCATAGGCACGACTTCGGTCATGAGTGCGACAGAGAGTTGGGCTGCCGAGCTAAGAGCTTGATCATTTGGGCTCTTGCCAAGAATCTTGGCTCTGTCACGAGCACGACAGAGAGCTCGGTTGATGAGCTTGTGCAGGAATGATAGCTCTCGCGAGCGCATCCTTACGCGCGAGTGCGACTGTGATCTTCCTTACTTCTTCTATCACGAGCATGACTATGTCACGGCCACGACAGAAGCTTTTCTACCCCTTTTGTCGTGAGTACAACATTCGTCACGAGCGCGACTGTCCCCTATGCTTTTATGTTATTTGTTTGTGCCTTTTTGCATGATTTCTTTCTCATATATCGTAATTGCTCTCATGAATAAACTACCATGTTATTCAATATCTTCGCAATATGTTTGGTATGTGTGAATTATGCCTAGCCTGCAAGAGTCAAGTTAGTGGATAGATAGGCATGCCTATAGAGTTCTGTAAGCTGCAGCCCCTTTATGTTCTAGACCCTAATTAGGTCACTATTTGGGTCCTCACGATCCTGAGTGTTTGGATCTTGTTTAAGATCCCCAGTGAAAATATTTTTGCATGAAAATGAAAGATGTTGCTTTTGTTCATACCCATGGGTACCCAGTGTTCACTCGTTATCTGCTACTCTAAATTTGCAGGCATATATGTTTGATTCTCTTATGAATGCAACCTTATTTATGATAAGACGTGATTGAGACTATATTAAGTTACTCTTATGCATAGAGTATGATAGAAGTAATATGTTTTATATGAATAATTGTGTACTCTATATGTGCCATATGTATGTGTTTTGTTAACAGCCACTATGAGTGGTCGTGCATCTTTTATTTTCCCCACTAAGCGTTATCGCTTAGCACGGGTGTTTTATCCGTCCAGGTGTGGAAGCTGTCCGCATTTTTTGAGAAGTGTGATCCGCAACAGTCAGAGCCAACACATTAGAGAGATTCTTTTTGTAGCTTTTCTTTTATTTTTTGGTTTTCTTGTGTAACCTTTTGTAATGTGTAAGATTTTTTTTTCTGTAAATATTTCAAATACGTAATTTCTGTAATTATGTAAGGATAATGTACCCCCTCTTTGTAAAGAATATTTTGATATATGAAATGAGATTTTCTGTTGGCCCATTATTGTGTTATAAGTTTTAATTTATTGTATTCTGAATGTCTCTTTTTTGCTCTTGTTATGTTTGTATGTTTGTTGTTCGTAACACACTTATCTATACCGAAATTCACTCTCCTTGCGGGTGAGTTCCCCTATGTATAGGTATGGGGTGTTACAATTTTATTGGTATCAAAACGTAGGTTTTGGCTTTTCTGGTCGACCGTAGAATAGAATTTTGTTTAGGGTTGTGTTCGCCTGATGCGGATATTTTATGTTTTGTTGTTAGATGGAGTCTACGCGTGTGTCCCTCGAGGGGTCAACCAAGAGTGCTAATCCCTAAGAGCAAGATCCATCTGTGTCTGGTCCTGCTCAACCAGCTATGGTGCAACCTGAGGCTCCAGCCATGCCTTTTGAGGCTATGTTAAAGATATATCAGGATATGGCTCGAGTTTTAGAGAGGGTGACAGCCCCAAGAGCTCCGATCGAGAGTGTAAGGAAGTCTGAAGCTGAGGACTTTTAGGGGACTAGCTTGGATGAATCTGACAAGGCAGAGCTATGAATTGAGAAAGTGAAGAGGGTTCTAGAAGAGATTCGTTGCCCTACAGATAGGAAAGTGGAGTGTGCGGTTTCAGTCTTGCAGGGTTCCACCTATGATTGGTGGAGATTGGTTTTGAGTCAACCCCAGTTGCTTGACCCGATCACATGGGAGTTTTTTGAGAGGGAATTTCGTAATAAGTATGTGACTAGGGCATATAAGGATGCTAAGTGGGCACAGTTTCTGAGTTTTAAGTAGAGAGCATTGTTAGTTACCGAGTATGAGAAGGAGTTTAGCAGGCTTAGCAAGTATGCACCTCCGGGTGTTCTTACAGAAGATTTCAGGCTTCAGCACTTTGAGGCAAGTTTGAATGAGACTTTGAGGGCTATGTTGGTCTCTTTGATGAGTTCTCCGACAGTGAGTAATTATCAGATTGTACAAGCGGCTTTGCGAGCGGAGAGCTCAGAAAAGGAATGCCCCTCGTGGAAGTTCTTCTTCTAGGAATGGGTCTAGGGGTTCACAAGGGAATCCTTCAGATAAGTGTACTCCTAGCCTTGATTCTAGAGGTAGAAGACAAGGGTCTTTTTAGTGTTCTGGAGTTGGTAGAGGTCGTTCGGGTGGTCGAGGCGATTTAGCATCTGCGTTCTCTCATTGCAGTAAGCGCCATTGGGGCGAGTGTCGTTGGCTAACTGGTGGCTGTTTTAAATGTTGCAACACAGATCATTTCTTGGCCAACTGCCTAAATTTATCTGAGAATGTCCAAGGGAGGCACGTAGCGAGTAGAGCGGGGTCTAACGCCCCTCAGGCCAGTCGAGGTCATGGTAGAGGTCGACGTTGTGGTGGCCGGCTTAGAGGTGGAGCTTCATCTGAGTCTATGGATCGCCCAGTTATGGCACCAGCAATGGCATATGCCATGAGAGCTCGAGAGGAGCAAGATGCACCTGAAGTGATTGATGGTAAGTTTCTACTCCTTGACACTGAATTGCATGTTCTAATAGACCCTGGGTCCACACACTTATGTTTGTGCTCTAATGAATTGTATGCTAAGTTGCCTAGTGTGGAGCATTTAGACTCTGAGGTTTATGTGACCAGTCCTTTAAGGCATAGTGTCAATATGAGTAGAGTGTATAGGAACTGTCCTTTGATGGTGCAAGGTGTAGTGTTTCCTGTGGATTTGATTAGTCTACCTTTTCATGAATTTGATCTGATTTTGGGTATAGACTGGTTGTGCAAGTACCGAGCAGTAGTGGATTGTCATAGAAAGACAATAGTACTTAAGAGTAGTGATCAGTCTGCAGTGGTTGTGAGAGGTTTGGGTTCTAGTTATATTGGTAATGTTATCTTAGCTATGGAAGCAAGGTGTTTGATGAGGAAGGGATGTGAGGCATTTTTGGCCTTGGTTTTGGATTCTAGGCGGAGTCAAGTTAAGATTCAGGATGTCCCTATTGTAAAAGAGTTTTCAGATGTGTTATCTGAAGAGTTACCGGGTTTTCCTCCTGAGAGAGAAGCAGAGCTATCCATAGAGATTATGCCAGGAACTACTCTTATTTCTAAAGCTCCTTATCGAATGGCTCTTGTGGAATTGAGAGAATTTAAAACTCAATTACAGGAGCTGTTGGAGAAAGGCTTTATCAAGCATAGTGTTTCTCCTTGGGGTGGTCCGGTTTTATTTCTTAAGAAGAAGGATCACTACAAGAAAATTGATTTTTAACGACCAAAATTTAACAAAGGGATAAAAATCCGGTCGTTAAAATATGCAAATAACGAAGGGAAATTAATCCGGTCGTTGGTCCCTAAATTTTATTGTTATATAACGAGGGGATTAAAACCGGTCGTTAAAACAATAAAAATCCGGTCGTTAAAATATATAAATAACGAAGAAAAATTAATCCGATCGTTAATTATTAAATTTTATTATTATATAGCACGGAATTAAATCCAGTCGTTAAAATAATAAAAATCCGGTGGTTAATGGAATAAAATAATTGGCAGGACTTCATTACCTCTAAAATAAAACATGGGTAAATACAACCCTAACAGTTAAAACCGCCCATCCCCTTTTTCCAATTTGTGTACAAAATTTATTTTGTCTCTCACAGTGGACGGTGCCCTCTTGTCTGGATTGCCGCAATGCCTCGCTGCCGCACTGCCTCGTAGCCACCGCAAGTCACGTTTGGATCGCATCTACCTCACCTAGTCACTGCCGCCTTGCCTCTCGTCACGTTGGCCTTGCCTCACCGCCGAACTGCCTCGCCTCACCCCTGTTACGTGTCGCATCTACCTATCCTAGCTGCCGCTGCATCGCCCCGCGTCGCGTTACCCTCACCTTGCCGCCGCTGCATCGCCTCGCGTCGCGTCGATACTTACCTCGGGCTATCTGATTATAAGGTACATTGCTTTTGCTACCTAAAGTTCCTAGATTTTGAATTGCCTTTAGTTTATAACCTTTCGTTGGAAGAAGAAAGGAGCTGATTTCACTCAAATATAACCTGAATAGGTGCTTGCCGACATAATTGATTTGCCATGTCGAATTGCAAGAGGCTATAAATATTATAAAAGGGATGATGCATCCTCGTGTCTTGTTCGATTTGGGCTTGACAGGTATTTTTTTTCTCCTATTCCTGCAATTTTCATTTCTTCAGGTGTGAAACAAATAAATTTACACTTGAGCATACTTCAATTTTAATTGTTTTCCTTATTTACTTCTGATCATTAACAATCTGAAGGCAGTGAATGGATCGAGTTATCTTGGGAGTCAATAGCTAATTACTTATAGCAACATGTGAATTTAATACCTGTAGAATGGTTGAACATTTGAGTTACAGAACATGACATTGAGCTTGTCATTTGTGCAGGATAAATTCATTTCAAGTATGTTTTCTAGGTAAGGGCACTACAATTAAAAACTTGATTTTTGTTTTGCACCTTGTTGAGGGTTGAACAAATTTAATATGCTAATATATGCTAGTTTCCAATGTATGGGTTCTCTTTTATGCTTACAGTTTGAATTACCTTTAGTGGATTAAGCATTTTCTGGTTATCATGGTAAATTTTAAATATTTGTAAACTAGAATGCATTTTTTTTAGAGCAGCATTGTCCAAATAGCATCTCGCAAATTGTAATTTCTCTCTTTTTCAGGGAGTATCTAGTGGACTTGGTAGGGAAGCCAGGTTGTTTATGTGAACCCGACTCCTTGCTCAATGGTCCTTCTTCAATCTCTGTTTCTGCACCATTGCGCATCCCGTTTGAAATTAGCTGAACCAACCATTGATTTCAGGTCTTTGGCCAAATAGTACTTCTCAGACTATCAATCACTCAATCTGGTGTGTGATGATGCTTCAGCATGTAAAGCTTAATAATTCATGTGCATAAACATTGCAAATTTTATTGCTTTGACTTATCTCTATATACTATTATGTTTCTTTGTGTATCTTTTGTGATGGTTGATTGTGTGATCTATATGATATATATATATATATATATATATATATATATATATATTCTTTTTTCACTTTGTTATGTCTCAATTGTCAATAAGAAAGGTTTATGCCTCTTACATTCTCTTAATTAGCTAAGAGTGGCAGTGGCCCAAGAAGGTCCAGACTTTCTTTTTTTCCATCTCATTATTTTAAGCCAAAAGAAAGTATTTTATTTATGGCTTCATACATATTTAGCTTCTTGAACTTTAACAACTTCAGTTATTCTGTCCACTGAATTTTCAAAGAATCACTCAGCTCCCCATGTCCTTAAATGTTGGATGTGAAATTTTCCTTCCAATATTTGAAATACTAAGCTTTATTTATTTATTCTTAATTTTTTTAAAAAAGTTTCATTTGTTATACCAGTTTTTATAGTTTTTTCGCAGCTGACACAACAAAAGTATATATTTGTTATAACAGTCTAGGCAGTGACATTAATTGGTAGATGCATAGCATTAATTGGTAGCAATTCCCTAGCAGAGCATTACCTATTTAATTGACTAAGTTGGATGACTCATTTTGAGGATCGAAAATTGGTATTATCCTACTGTCTGCAGGTTAGCTTACAATAATTTTAAACATTTTCTGACCACTTTGTCTGTCATTTGCATTTTGCTTCTATAATAGGTCATTATTGTGGACCGATGTAGCATTTTAAGGTGCCTTATTGCTATATTAAATTGAAATGTAGATAACTATAATTGTTGAGATATGCTTGCAAATCATGATGTAGTTAGAAAATTATGGGGCTACTTAGTTGATATGTACTTTATCTACCATATATATTTGAGTGCGGAGAAGCATTTACTTTTTTGTTTCCACTTTCAGTGACCAATGTTTAGCAGATCGTGTTGGAGGGAAGCTTCACCTGGGCTATATGCAAATCCGTGAGAAACTATCTGAGCTTCAGGTATGGGAAAAAAACAAAAAAAAGTTGATAATAATTTGTTTAGCTTGTTAGCAGTTTCTTTGTGCTTTTAAGTAGGTAAGTTGATTTTTATGGGATTAATATATTGTTTGACCTGGCATGTCTTGGGATGTCCTTAAGTTGGTCTTATGAATATGTTGGTTCAGGTGCTGGTTTAATGTTTCATGTTTTGTGCTTGAGGGTCACTTTGATTGCTGGTCTTTGAATAGTCAGCAGTTTGTGTTTCATGTGCATGGATTATTGTTATTTTATTTTATTTTTAATTTTTTTTATGATGTAGTGAGGAATCCAACTTGGATTGATATCTGAGCAATTATTTTGAACATTCTCCAAGTTTTAAATTCTCAATTCTGAAGTGATATCCCAATCAGTTGTTTAGGAGATTTGAGAATCGAACATGGGTACCTGTTTCCCAAAGTGAGCTATTACTTGTTTGAGACCAGAAAAGAATGATGAGTACAGAAAATACTGGAATATGTGTCATCATTTTCTGGGGTATGGATTGATTTCTCTAATTTGAATAAATATATTTAATGGGATTGACATATTGAAGCCAGACTACACATGGAAATGGGCGTACACTGGCATTCTTGTAGCTTTTGCTGCCATTGTTGCAGCTCTTGAGATCTATACTTGGACTAAGTTCACATCAACTAGGCCTCTACGTGAGGTAAGTCCTACCACTGGTTTGCCCTTGCCTCCACCAGCACCTCATCCCTGATACATTTTTATTGTCAAATAATCTCTCAGCTGATACATTTCATATCTAATAATATATGGTTGCTTAAAATAAGAGATGATATTCAAATATTTTTCAAAAAAATCAAAGTACCTTTTTATGAGATTATTAAAAGTTAATAATTAATTTAATACTTGTGTAATGTGAAATAGCAAAATAATGACAATTTACCTGAGAGAGTTGTTTGTTTTGTTTCCTTTTCATTTTACTTTTTCTTTTTCAGACTTTTCGCTTTCCTAGCTTGTTGTGTTATTGCTGAAGTATGTTGTACGTATTTTATGTTATGTGAGCTATTACTTGTTTTGCAAAGTGCACTTCAATCTTAATCCATATGGTTCAAGTAAAAAGGCCCAGAAGCTTTCTTTTCGAGAAATAATTCATTTTTTAATGTAATAAACTATTGGACTTTGTAAATTTCATGTCATTGATTTTTGTATCCGTCCCATTAACATGGATAAAGAGAATGAGTATTTTCTTTTAAATTTAATTTTGTAACTGAGAAAGAAAACTTTGTGGTGTTAATAAATCAAAAATAGATTAAATAATATTATGTGGCATACAGTTTAATTAGCCTACTTATATTGGATTGGCATTACCAATTAAAAGTTGTTATAGGATAATTAGTCATTAGATCATGTTAGAGAATGCTGAGCTAGACCAATAAATGTTGATCAAGCTTGTCAGTCTCTTTTTTATATAAAGACCAATATTCATTTTTAGTTGTTTTGTTTAAGCTTTTGGCACCTGTTTCTTTTCCATGAGTTATTGTAGTTTTCTAATTAGAATTATTATTCTAGTTTTTTTCTTTTTGTCTTTTCTAGTAAATGCTAAATAAATCATTTCAAGCATTTAAATTGTATAATATCTAATCTTTTAATATACTCATTATCACTTGTCAATTTTATAGTTATTATGACACTCTGAATGTCATTATTTGCCCATACTTTTTTATTATTTATATTTTTATGTGATATTTTTATTTGAGTTTGTAAATATTAATTTTAGCTTTTGTTATATATTTTGCAGGTCTGCAAAATTTTGGACAGCAAACTTAGGAGGTTTATTTTTTACATTTTTCTCAAAAATTTTTTGAATAGAAATTATTATAGGGAGGAGTTATTTTCTTGAATTTACATGTTATTAATAGTTTTTATTTTATTTGGAGTTGTGATAAATAGAATGTTATTTAATTTGTAAATTTGGCTATACTTTGTAATTTGACTATACTTTATAACTTTTCTTTTTTAATATATGAAAAGAGTTTATTATATTTTTGTATAAAATATATGTGAATGATATGTACCTTTATGTAATATTATAAAATATTACATATTTTAAAATACCTTTCTAGTATTTATGTTTGGTGTATAATGATAAATCAGAAGGCACAGTATATTGGTGATTATTATTTTTAGCTGTGAACACAATTAGCGAATGGAAAATTCGGTCACAAAAATGAATTTTTAACGACCGGAATTATTTTTTTATTAAAAGTGCACTTAATTAGCGAAGGAAAAATTCGATCGCTAAAAGGAATATTTAACGACCGGAATTCCTTTTGTTAAAAGTGAACACAATTAGCGAAAAGGCATTTTCAACGACCGGAATTCCCTTCGTTGAAAGTGAACACAATTAACGAATGGAAAGTCCGATCGTTAAAAATCAGAATTCAACGACCAAAAATATTCCGGTCGTTAAAGACATTAACGACCGGATTTAAAATCCGATCGTCTATACCTTTAACGAAGGGGCTTTTACAGACCGGATTTTTCGGTCGTTATAAGTTTTTAACTACCGGATTTTGACTTTTAACGACCGGATTTCCCTTCGTTAAAGGGCATTTTTCTTGTAGTGGATGGCACTTTAAGGATCTGTATTGATTACCGGCAGACTGTTGAGCATTTTTTATATATGCTTATTGACCGCAAGTATACGGTGTACCGCAATAGTACTTAAGATGTCGATCCCACGAGGAACGTTTTTACACACTATTACTAATTGATTTTAATCTTGTTTACAATGATTAATTAATGGTAAAGTTGATTTTAATCTAATTTAACATGTAAACTAAATATACCTAGTTAATGATAGTCAAAAGAAGATAAAATAAATCATGAAGAATTAAAGACAATGAACTTGATTCCATCAATTTGATTAACATCTTTCATCTTTTTATGCAAGCCAAGTTAGAATCAATTTTTAACTCACTCTCTCGACATGAATTAAAATGCCTAAAACATACAATTAAAATTCTAACTCACAATTTTCATTAATGAATTAGAGGTTTCTAATTACATATTTTAAGAATAAACACTAACCTATAGCAATCATCTCAATATACCGATTTCTCAAAATATACCTTGATAATGAAACTCTATTAGATGTCAGATAAAGCAAACTCTCGAATTACTTGAACTTATAAAGATCATGCAAAATATACTAATAGAGAATCTACATTGAAAGATCATAAAAGTAGATGGAAATAGAAAGAATTATAACATGCAAATTCATTAAAATGATATTCATAGAAATATTGGAGAAGAATTAAAAATAAGAGAATAAGATAGAAGCCTTTCAACCCTTTTCTCAATCTCTTGAAACAAATTTTCTTCTCCTTGATCTTCTTCTTCAAATCATAAGAACTAAGTAAGAAAATAAAACTAAAGAAAACTGTCTACAAAATACAGAAAATTAATTAACTAAAATTTCATATCTGTTATATTGTCTCTCTTAACTACATATTTATAGATAATAATTTAAAGATTGTGTCCCTTAAGAATGGTTGCAAAGTTTGGTGAAAGAAGGTGCCTTTTCAAGTGACTTTTGGCTCAAAACTGTCCCAACGGTCGTCTCTATCGCGCTCGCAACGTTGTCGCGATCGCGACAGAACATGCTCCTTGTTTTCTTCTTTCTTTCTTTCTCTCTGTTTTCTCTTCCTTCTCTGGCCAGTCACGAGACGCTACTCCCCATCACGTGGCGTGACTGGCTGTGTGTGGCGTGACTGGCGCTCACGTCTCGCCTCCTCTCCCCTTTCTCTTCTCTTTCTTTTCTTTCCTGGCTTCTCGTCACGTCACGTGACCTTTGCTCACGTCGCGTAACTCTCCTCTCACAGTCCTTTTCTTCTTTTCCTCCTTCTTCTTCGTTTTTCTTCTCCAGTCACGGCTCGTCACCTATGCTCACGTCGCGTGACTCTTCTTGTGAGACGTGACATTTCTCCTCTCTCGTGATCCTCTCCTTCCATATACTTTTTCTCTTCATTTTTCACCTAAAAACATCAATAAACACAATAAACACTTAACTAATACAAATAAACATAAACTAACATATCACATCAAATTTTACACACAATTACATGATTAATTACATAAACTCGTACAAAATAAATACTAAATTATACCTCAATTAACCTCCTATCAAATTCCCCCACACTTAACCCTTGCTTGTCCTCAAGCAAGAGAAAAGAAATAAGCAAATTCAATAGCCAGTAAACATCACTACAAAACACTGTTCATTTAGCATATCTAATAGAATTGAAAAGAACCAAATATCTCATACACTCATAAAAAGATCAGTAAGTCAAAATTTTAAAGTATGCATCCCAAATTTAAGAAATTACTTAACTTTACTAATTCCAACATAAAGAGTATGAAGTCTATCAAAACTAAACATGACTTAAAAGAAAGAAAATTAATCATAAAGTTAAAATTCTCAAGCAACTAGCTGCACTTAGGACATTTTTAAGCTCACTTACCTTTAATCCAATCTCATGGAATTTTTAGACTCTCTTTTAATTTTTCTTTTTGTTTTCTAGCAAGAGAAAGTTATATGGGTGCGTTTTACGCTCCATCCAATATTTTTGCAATTTTGATATATATCTTGCTTTTTTTTTTCTTTTTATGACTTAAGTGGGTGCATTTTATGCTCCATCCCACTTATTTTTATTTTTCTTTTTATTTTTAGTCCTCATCCATTATTGAAAAGATAAAAGGTAAGTATTATGGCTATAGTTTCCTTAAACAACTAGAAACTGAAAATTTAAAACTAAATGAGTAAATTCTAACTTTAAAAACATGTTTAGTTAAAAAGACTAAATAATCTATAATGTTGAAATAAGTAAAAGAAAATAACGTGAAAAACTTAAAACACATACCAAAAAAATTTTGAAAAATTTATAAAAATGAGCATAGAGGATAATTGACTTAACAACCTATATAATATACCAAATAAACAATGCCTCATAATAAAGCTTACTAAAAACCTAATTGAAATATAAAAACACACAACAAACATATAAACAACACATACATAAACATATAAAATAATAATCAAACAAGCTAACTCACTCCCCCACACTTAGAACCAACATTGTCCTCAATGTATAGCAATGACACACAAAAACAAGTAAAAGAAACAAATAAAATGAAACAAAAGAAAAACTCCCCTATCATGGCGATGGTGGAGGCGATGGAACCACAAAACCAGCTTGTATCATGAAATTATCAAATTTATACTCCAACCTCCTTTGACGTCGCTCAATGGAAGCAAGTTGTTCTTGCATACCAGATAACATCATTGGAATGTTATGGCTAGATGAGCCAACCTCAGGAGCAGTAGCCACAGCAGCTGGAATATCGGGCATCACTTCATCTTCACTTGCCCCCTCATTACCACCTTCTTCTTCTTGTGCCTCTACTGGTGGCTCAGAAGTTCCAGCAATATCCCTCCAACATGATCGAGCACGAGATGGGATTTCCTGAAAATTATTACCAACAACTTCTCCACGAACTAACACATTCTTATTAAAATAAAGGCAAGGAAAAATGTGATAATAAGCATCAAGATCCACATTTAAATTGCTTGCAATACTAGAAATAACATGCCCATGAGTTAAAGGTGAATCATGCTTATTTACACATTGCAACAATTGACTAACTATCCAAAAAGGCCAACATACATCCTTACGTTTATGTACACACCACATCAAAAATAACTCATTATATGAAACTCTATTGAATTCAAACCTATTAAAAACTAGAGAAGCTAAAACCCTATGCAAAATCCAATATTTCAAATCTTTAATAAACATGGATTTAGCATCCCTAGCCCTATAAGGTGTTTGCAAATCAGTTAAAAACGTCCAAAATTCATGTGGCTTAAAAGATTTAGGTGGATCAGTTAAACCAGTTTGAGAAAATCGAAACATCCTATTCATCATAAAATAGGTTAAAGTATAAGGTTTACCAGCCATCCTAAAATCTAACCAATTCTCATTATTATCATTCTTTTTCAATGTGGTGTAAAATTCTAAAACTAAATCAAGACGAACGTCTTCATGCATAGATGCAAATTTCAACAAGCTACAGACTCTTAACATGTCATTAACTACATCTAACATGCCAATTTGAATAAGCAAGGAATCAAGAAAATACTTACATTGCATCAAATGCCTACCACGGAGGGTTAAATACCTACTGCCTTCGTCTATAGAAAATATGGGAAATAACGCACCATAATGAGCAGCAATATTCACCTCCTCAGTTTCCTGCTCAACCCTTGAAGATGATGGGTTTTTTGTTCTCACCATTGTTGAATGTGGTAACAGTGAATGTAAACTATAGGGAAGGAAATCTGAAGACAATGGAAGAAATTAACAAAACCAAATACACTAAAGGAAAACAGAAAAGATAAAAGAAAAAGGAATGTAAACAGAGAAGAAATTACAAACGGAGTGTGATTTAGTTATGCATGAAAATGCCGAAATTAAATGTGTTAGGGAAATGAAAAAGAAAAATAAATTGACAAACCTGAAAATAGAATGCAAATCCCGTAATCCCTAAGAAGATTGAAGAAAAGAAATAGAAATAGAATGTTGAAATATAAAACGAGAGTAACGAAAAGAAAACAGGGTATGGAAGTTCGAAAAGTCTCTGTGGAAGAAGAAGAAGAAGAAGAAGAAGAAGAAGAAGAAATGAAGAAATATGACTAATGAAGGTCTTTTACTTGTGACTGGCGTGAGGGAAAGAAAACTAACAGGTGAAATGAAGTAGAAAAGGAATAAAATGAAAAGTCACGACTTTAGGGTTTTAAATTTAAGTTCCCGCTTTTAATTCTTCTTTTTTTGTGTTTTAATGCTTAAATGATAAAATTAAGTTAATGTAATTGAAATTAAATCATCTAAATCAGAAAAGAAAAGAAAACAAATCCAAATAATATAAAAATAAGAAATAAAATGATAAAAGAAAAGAAAAATTTAAAACCCTGATTCGTTGATCACGCGTCACGAGTCGTGAGGCTACGTCACGACTTGTGATGCTCTTCACTTACCTGAGCGAAATCCATCTCCTCAGACCGTCACGTCGCGTGAAGTTGCATCACGAGAAGCACGCCCTGCAAAAATCGCTTGCTGTCGCGATCGCGATACTCGCCACGATCGCGACAGAATACAACGTCTGCAAAATTATATTTTTTTTATTTAATTTTTTTATATATTTATTAAACAAATCTAATCTTACTAATCATTTAAAAACAAATGTGTTATTAGCATGAAAATCAATAATACCATAAATAAAACTATATAAACAAATTTAAAATAAAGTATAAAACCTAAATAAAAACAATATAACTAAGTAACCTAAATAAAAGAATTAGACATATCATGGCTTAATGTGCTCCCTAGGATTCTCCTCAGTATTACTTGGAAGGCATCCTACATTTCTAGAAGGTAAGGATTTAGCAAGTTGGCCTATTTGAACCTCAAGATTATGAATAGTAGCAGCATGATTTTTAGCAATTTGATCAAATTTTTCTTCAAGTTTCTTTTGACTTTCATCTTGAAAATGCATCTTACAATTAATTTCTTCAATGAACTTATCAATTTTAACCTCAAAGGCCCCAAACCTATCTTGTGGTTGTTGGTATCCTACACCTCTATTTTGGTTGTTAACATTATTATTCCCCCATTAAAGGTTAGGATGGTTTCTCCAACCAGCATTATAGGTGTTAGAATAAGGATTTCCATGACCTTGGCTTTGAAGAAAATTAACTTGTTCTTCCTTATTAACCATGCCTAAATTGCAATTATCACTCTTATGTCCTTGTTGACCACACACATTGCATGCATTTAATGAATTACCACCCATACTTAGACTATTAACTCTATGATTCAATGCTTCAATTTGGGCTTGTAATGCAACCATAGAATCTACTGAATGTACCCCCCTAGCATTAGAATTATTATACTCCCTTACTCTTTCAAGAGGCCACATACAGTTATTCATTGCCATCTCTTCCAATAGCTCATATGCTGCATTAATTGTTTTTCTCATCAAAGAACCTCCAGTAGCAGCATCAATAGTCCCCCTTGTGGTAGGATTAACTCCATTATAGAATGTTTGCATCAACAGCTCCCTTGGAAGGTTGTGGTGTGGACATATCCTTTGCAATTCTTTGAATCTTTCCCAAGCCTCATATAATGATTCATTATCATTTTGAACAAATGTAGTAATATCCTTTATGATTTTTGCAGTTTTGGCTAAGGGAAAGTATTTTGATAAAAATGCTTGGGCCAATTGGTCCCAAGTGGTTATAGATCCCCTTGTTAATGAATTCAACCAAGCCTTGGCTTTATCCTTCAAAGTGAATGGAAAAAGCCTAAGCTTGATTGCATCAGCCGAAACCCCATTGATCTTAAAGGTATCACAAATTTCAAGGAAGTTGGCCAAATGAGCATTTGGATCCTCATTTGCCAAACCATAGAATCGAATACTATTTTGAATCATTTGTAACAATGAAGGCTTAATTTCAAATTGATTTGCATTTACCGTTGGTCTTACCACTCCTTGTTGAGCACCACTTAAGGCAGGTGTGGCAAAATCCATGAGTCTTGGTGGGTTTTCTTCAACCATGATAATTGATCTCCTATTTTTATTCTTCTTTCTATTTGACTTCCGGTTACTTGATAAGAATCTTTCAATTTCAGGATTTAAGGGTTCAAGCTCTTCTAAAGAACTCCTTGTACTAGGCATGAACTTCCAAATCCTGTAAAACAAAAACACAACACAAAATTAATTTAAACACACAATCAAATTAAAACAAACAAAATATTGTAATCCAAAATCATAAATCAATTTTCATAATGGCAAACAACCGTTCCCCGGCAACGGCGCCAAAAACTTGTTGAGCATTTTTTGTATATGCTTATTGACCGCAAGTATACGGTGTACCGCAATAGTACTTAAGATGTCGATCCCACGAGGAACGTTTTTACACACTATTACTAATTGATTTTAATCTTGTTTACAATGATTAATTAATGGTAAAGTTGATTTTAATCTAATTTAACATGTAAACTAAATATACCTAGTTAATGATAGTCAAAAGAAGATAAAATAAATCATGAAGAATTAAAGACAATGAACTTGATTCCATCAATTTGATTAACATCTTTCATCTTTTTATGCAAGCCAAGTTAGAATCAATTTTTAACTCACTCTCTCGATATGAATTAAAATGCCTAAAACATACAATTAAAATTCTAACTCACAATTTTCATTAATGAATTAGAGGTTTCTAATTACATATTTTAAGAATAAACACTAACCTATAGCAATTATCTCAATATACCGATTTCTCAAAATATACCTTGATAATGAAACTCTATTAGATGTTAGATAAAGCAAACTCTCGAATTACTTTAACTTATAAAGATCATGCAAAATATACTAATAGAGAATCTACATTAAAAGATCATAAAAGTAGATGGAAATAGAAAGAATTATAACATGCAAATTCATTAAAATGATATTCATAGAAATATTGGAGAAGAATTAAAAGTAAGAGAATAAGATAGAAGCCTTTCAACCCTTTTCTCAATCTCTTGAAACAAATTTTCTTCTCCTTGATCTTCTTCTTCAAATCATAAGAACTAAGTAAGAAAATAAAACTAAAGAAAACTGTCTACAAAATACAGAAAATTAATTAACTAAAATTTCATATCCGTTATATTGTCTCTCTTAACTACATATTTATAGATAATAATTTAAAGATTGTGTCCCTTGAGAATGGTTGCAAAGTTTGGTGAAAGAAGGTGCCTTTTCAAGTGACTTTTGGCTCAAAACTGTCCCAACAGTCGTCTCTGTCGCGCTCGCAACGTTGTCATGATCGCGACAGAACATGCTCCTTGTTTTCTTCTTTCTTTATTTCTCTCTGTTTTCTCTTCCTTCTCTGGCCAGTCACGAGACGCTACTCCCCATCACGTGGTATGACTGGCTGTGTGTGGCGTGACTGGCGCTCACATCTCGCCTCCTCTCCCCTTTCTCTTCTCTTTCTTTTCTTTCCTGGCCTCTCGTCACATCGCGTGACCTTTGCTCACGTCGCGTGACTCTCCTCTCATAGTCCTTTTCTTCTTTTCCTCCTTCTTCTTCGTTTTTCTTCTCCAGTCACAGCTCGTCACCTATGCTCACGTCTCGTGACTCTTCGTGTGAGACGTGACATTTCTCCTCTCTCGTGATCCTCTCCTTCCATATACTTTTTCTCTTCATTTTTCACCTTAAAACATCAATAAACACTTAACTAATACAAATAAACATAAACTAACATATCACATCAAATTTTACACACAATTACATGATTAATTACATAAACTCATACAAAATAAATACTAAATTATACCTCAATTAACCTCCTATCACAGATCAATAAGGTCACTGTGAAGAACAAGTATCCATTGCCGAGGATAGAGGATTTATTTGATCAGCTCAGGGGAGCCGGAGTATTCTCCAAGATTGACTTGAGGTCAGGATATTATCAGTTGAGGGTTAAGGATGTGGATGTGGCTAAGACTGCTTTTTGGACACAATATGGCCACTATGAGTTTTTAGTGATGCCATTTGGATTAAAAATGCTCCTATGGCTTTTATAGATTTGATGAATCGAGTCTTTAGGCCATATCTTGACCGATTTGTAGTTATGTTTATTGATGATATTTTGGTGTATTTGAGGAATGAAAGTGAGCATGAAGAGCATTTGCATTTGGTACTTCAAGTGTTGAGAGATCATCAGTTATTTGCTAAGCTTAGCAAGTGTGATTTCTAGTTGAAAGAAGTGTCTTTTCTGGGACATATTTTCTCCTCGGAAGGTATTCGAGTGGACCCATCTAAAGTTGAGGCCATTGTGGATTGGAAGCCGCCAAAAAGTGTACCAAAAGTTAGAAGTTTTCTTGCTTTAGCTGGATATTATAGGCAATTTGTAATGGGGTTTTCAGTCATTGCTTCATCTTTAACTAGGCTTCTTCAGAAAGGTGTGAAGTTTGAGTGGTCCGACAAGTGTCAGGAGTGTTTCGAGCAGCTTAAGAAGATGTTAGTAGATGCTCCTGTGCTTACTCAACCCATTTCGGGTAAAGAGTATGTTATGTACAGTAATGCTTCGGGTTTTGGACTTGGCTATGCTTTGATGCAAGATGGTAAAGTGGTAGCTTATGCATCAAGACAGCTGAGCCTCATGAATAGAACTACCTGATGCATGACTTAGAGTTAGTAGCAGTAGTGTTTGCTCTCAAGATTTAGCGACACTATTTGTATGGAGAGACTTGTAGGATCTTTACTAATCATAAGAGCTTGAAGTATCTCTTAACTCAGAAAGAGCTTAATCTCAAGCAAAGGCGGTGGTTAGAGCTTTTTAAGGATTATAATTGTATTATTGATTACCGCCTAGGTAAGGAAAATGTGGTCGCAGATGCCTTAAGTAGGAAATTGGTTTCGGCTTTATCTTTGAAATGGGTTAGATGGAGATTTGATTCTAAAGGAGCTTTGATTGGCCAGCTTAGAGCTAAGCCTTCTCTGAAACAGTGGATTGTTGATGCTCAGAGAAATGATCCGAAATTGCAGCAAATTATACAAGTGGCTTAGAGTGGGAATAAGAGTGATTTTTCTGTTAAGGACGGGGTGCTAAGTTATAGAAATCGTTTGTGTATGCCTAATGATGATGAAGTGAAAAGAAAGCTTTTGTTGGAGGCATAGATTACGGTTTTCACTATACATCCGGGAAGTGAAAAGATGTATAGAGATCTAAAATAGTTTTACTGGTGGCCCGGGATGAAAAGAGATATAGTGAATTTTGTTTCCAAGTGTTTAACTTGTGAGCGGGTAAAGGCTGAACACCAAGTTCCATCTGGGTTGCTCAATCCTTTACCTATTTCTCAATGGAAGTGGGACAATATTGCTATGGACTTTGTAGTGGGTTTGCCTTTGACTCAGAGAAAGCATAATGCGATTTGGGTTATAGTTGATAGGCTCACCAAGTCGGCTCACTTTTTGCCAGTTCGACTAGAGTACTCAATGGATAAGTTGGCGGAGATTTATGTGAATGAGGTGGTCCGATTGCATGGAATACCGTTATTTATTGTGTCTGACAAAGATCCGAGGTTTACGTTGAAGTTTTGGAAAGAGTTACAAGCTGTGGGTATTCGACTGAATTTCAACACTACTTTCCACCTTCAGACCGATGGACAGTCAAAGAGAGTTATTCAAATATTAGAGGATATGCTATGGGGTTGTGTTTTTTATTTCTCCGAGAGTTGGGATAGATATGTATCCTTGATGGAGTTCGCCTATAACAATAGTCATCAGATGAGTATCGAAATATCTTCATTTGAAGCTCTTTATGGAAGGAAATGTAGGACTCCAGTTTGTTGGGCTGAGTTATTGGAACGTTCTTTTGTGGGTCCAGAATTGGTCAGGGATACCGAAGAAAAGATTAAAGTGGTTCAGCAGAATTTGAAGGCAGCCAAGGACACACAGAGATCTTATGCTAATTTAAAGCGAAAAGACATTCAGTTCAATGTTGGGGATAAAGTGTTCTTAAAAGTGTCACCGTGGCAGAAGGTTTACGCTTTGGCAAGAAATGAAAATTGAGTCTAAGATTTATAGGACCGTATGAGATTCTAGAAAAGGTTGGTCCAGTTGCCTACCGATTAGCTTTGTCGATGGAATTAGCCAAGTTGCACGATGTATTCCATGTACCGATGCTTCATCGGTATAGATCAGATTCATCTCATGTGTTATCAATTCAAGATGTGTTCAACCTAATTATTCGTATGATGAGGAACCGAAGGCAATTCTTGCTCGAGAAGTGAGACAGCTTAGGAATAAGCAAATTCCTCTGGTTAAGGTATTATGGCAACATCACGGAGTTAAAAAAGGAACATGGGAACCAGAGTCAGCGATGCGATCTCAGTGTCCGCATTTGTTCAGTTCCGGTGAGAATTTCAAGGATAAAATTCTTTTAAGGAGGGGAGAATTGTAATACCCCAATTCCCACCCTAGTAGTGTGAGCTTGTGTGTGTGTGTGTGTCAGAATGTCTTTGCATGATTTATTAAGTTTTAAGGGCATAATTGTATGTTATTTATTTTATTGTGTGGTGTGTTTATGTGGTTAAAAGAATAAGAAGCATTAGTAGGGAATTTGCCAAATTCACCACAACCTTGTGACAAGTGGCAAGAGAGTGGCTATATAAGCTAGGAGAGAGAAAATGAGGGAGAGACCAATCTGCCCCTCTCTCCCATTTCCTCTTTCACGCCTCTCCTTCTTCTTTGCTTTTCCTCTTCCTCCTTGCTCACTTGTATCTCTTTGACTTGATGATTTGTGTTTGGGTTTGACAAATTCTAGAGCTAATTGAGTAAGTTTTGCTCTTATTCTTCTTCTTCTTCTTCTTCTTCTTCTTCTTCTTCTTCTTCTTCTTTCCTCTTTGTATTTCCTGTTAGTGTGTGTGTGTTTGAATTTAGGGTTTTAAGTTTTGTGCATTTTGGGTTTGATTGATCAGAGTTGCTGCCTAAGGATCCAAAAGGAAAGGAGATTGCCGATAGTAGTGCCGCCAATTGACGTTCAAGGAGTTTAGGATTTGAGCTTTGGGAATTTATTTTGCAGAGTTTTGATCTATTATTGATTTATTGTTTTAATTTATGGAAACTTGAGTGTGAATGCGTGTATATGTGTGTTTGATTAAAGTGTGTATTGTGGAATTTAAGTGGGTTTGGTGATTTTGAAAGTGAAAGTGAATTTTGGTAATATTTTACATGAGTTTGGGCAAAATTTATGTGTTTGAGAATTTGTGGTTTGCTATATTTATTTTAAAGTTTTAATTTATGATTATTGGCATAAAACTTGGGTTTTATGTTACTTGATATGTTTTGAATGCCTATTGATGTTTGGGTTGAGTTTAGATGGATGAATTGCATGTTGGGGATGATTAGGGATTGAGATTTCTGCAGATTTTCGGCTATTGGAGCTGGAAAATCGACCATCGCGGGTAGGACAACAGTCACAAGTGCCATAGAGCTTGGCCATTCGAGCTTCCATTGTGAAGTACCTCTATCGCAGGTGCGACTTCAATCGCGAGCACGACAGATAGTTGGGCTGCCGAGCTAAGAGCCCGATCATCCGAACTCTTGCTAAGAATCTTGCCTCTATTGCGAGCACGACCTCGGTCACGAGCGCAATAGAGAGCTCGATTGCCAAGCTTATGCAGGATTGATGGCTGTCGCGTGTGCATCCTTGAGCATGAACGCGATAGTGATCTTCCTCACTTCTTCTATCGCGAGTGCGACTATGTCGCGGCTATGACAAAAGCTTTTTTGTCCCTTCTGTCATGAGCGCAACAGTCCCCTATACTTTTATGTTATTTATTTATGTCTTTTGGCATGATTTATTTCTCATGTATTACAATTGCACACATGAATGAACTACCATGTTATTCAATATCTTCGCAATATGTTTGGTATGTGTGAATTATGCCTAGCCTGCAAGAGTCAAGTTAGTCGATAGATAGGCATGCCTATAGAGTTTTGTAAGCTACAGCCCCTTAGTGTTCTGGACACTGATCAGGTCACCGTTTGGGTTCTCGCGATCTTGAGTGTTTGGATCTTGTTTAAGATCCCCAGTGAAATTGTTTTTGCATGAAAATGAAAGATGTTGCTTTTGTTTGTATATAGTGTTCACTCGTTATCCGCTACTCTGAATTTGCAGGCATATATATTTGATTCTCTTATGAATGCAACCTTGTTTGTGATAAGATATGATTGAGACTATATCAAGTTACTCTTGTGCATAGAGTATGATATAACTCATATGTTTTATATGAATAATTATGTACTTCTATATGTGCCATATGTATGTGTTTTGCCTTGACGGCCACTGTGAGTGGTCGTCCATCTTTTGTCTTCCCCACTAACCGTTATCGCTTAGCATGAGTGTTTCATCCGTGCAGGTGTAGAAGCTGTCCAAGTTTTTGAGGAGTGTGATCCGCAGCAGTTAGAGCCAACACATTAGGGAGATTCTTTTTGTAGCTTGTCTTTTGTATTTTGGTTTTTTGATGTAACCTTTTGTAATGTGTAAGATTTTTTTTGTAAATATTCCAAATATGTAATTTATGTAATTATGTAAGTATAATGTACCCCCTCTTTGTAAAGAATATTTTGATATATGAAATGAGATTTTCTGTTGGCCCATTATTGTGTTATAAGTTTTAATTTATTCTATTCTGAATGTCTCTTTTTCTCTCTTGTTATGTTTGTATGTTTGTTATTGGTAACACACTTATCTATACCGACATTCACTTTCCTTGATGGTGAGTTCCCCTACGTATAGGTATGGGGTATTACAGCTTTGCTAAGAGCTCTACAATAGCCCGACCCTTAATAGTCTTCATGGTAACATACTCGATATCAAATTCTTGCAACGACAATAGCCATCTTCCCATTTTTCCTGAGAAGGAAGGTGCCTCTTGAAGATACCTAAGAGGATTTTGTTTGGTGACAGCTTGTAGCTTATAAGAGTTGAAGTAATGCCTTAATTTCTTAGAAGCCCAGATCACATCTAAGCAAATTTTCTCAACCTCCACATACTTGATTTCATTAGGGAAAAACTTCTTACTAAGGTAATAGATCGTGAACTCCACTCCAAACTCATCCTCTTGGGCCATCATAGCGCCTATGGATCTATCTTCTATAGCTAAGTATAGGATTAAAGGTTTAACTGGCTGGGGTGGTATGACGTGTGCCGAACTGAGAAGGCCCTCTTATGGCCCGCTTTTAGGGCTGAGGCATTGGTTCACGCCATTTGATCTTGTGTAACGTGAGACATTTTGGATTCCCCACCCAATAGAACATTGGAGAAGTTCATCTAGCCTCATGAAACCTATAGGCACCTTTGAGGTATTTTGGAGTCACTACCTAATTTACAAGAAATTGTAAAAGGTCATCTAACCTCTATGGTCTAAACCAGAGAGTGGTTCGGAACTCCCCACTTATTTATATTTTGATTAATTATAAATGAGTTTTTAGATTATAGAATGCCATCTCTCTTCTCACGCGATTAATGTAATTTATTTAAAGGCGCAATTCAATCATTGAGAAAAGCGGTAAATGAAAGCTATAAAGAAAAGCGATAAATAAAGCGATAAACACATCATTACAAAATAGAAATTGGGACAAATACAATCCCCCAAATGAAAAGAAAAGCTAAATAAAATTGCCCCAAAAATAATTAATTACAAGGGCCCACAAGATATATAACATAAAGTTAAACAATCAAACAAAATTAATCAAAAAAGAAGACATACATAAATCGGGATATTTATTCGGTTTGAGAACATTGGTTCCTTCATGCTCACATAAAGAGGGATCGAAAAGATATTTCGCTATTGGCCTGAAAACCGGGATGAGTGATCCAATTTTTAGAAAATTTAACTCTTCATTTTAATACTAGACATTTTGCATTCATTGGCTAAAATCGAGGACATTGGTCCCAGTTTATTAATAAAAATCCCGATTTAATCATAAAAATATTTTTGTGAATTTTTATCTTACGCACGTATAAAATAAAAATACTTTGTTTAGTAAATAAATAGAATCACATAAACAAGGGGTAGGTAAGGTCTCACCCAAGTGATGTATCCTCCTACGCTTCGTGACCCCTTCATTTGGTCACGAATATGCTCACACAAGGAAGATCACATTTTAAGCCCCAATAAAAAAAACAACAAAAATATTAGCAATAATTCTAAAATCAACTAAATAATAATGAAAATAAGGGAAATATAGCATGAAATTAACACACATACAAAAGAAATTAAGAAGCCCGACAAAACTAGCCATGCAAACATAACAATGACAATAATAATAATAATAATAATAATAATAATAATAATAATAATAATAATAATAACACTAATGATAATAATAGTAATGATAATAATAACAATAACAATAATAATAATAACGATAACCAAATAATAATGACAACAACAATGATAACAATAATAACAACAAAAATAATAATAATAATAATAATAATAATAATAATAATAATAATAATAATAATAATAATAATAATAATAATAATAATAATGATGATAATAATGATGATGATGATGATGATGATGATGATGATGATGATGATGATAACATTAACAATAATAATAATAATAATAATAATAATAATAATAATAACAACAACAACAACAACAACAATAATAATAATAAGCCAATGAAATTAAATAAATGAAAATGAAGAAGGTAAATAAATATGTAATAGAAAATAATAATATTTAGATATAAAATAAAATAAATAAAATAAAATAAAATGAAATAGCAAAAATAAATAGATCCAAGAATCTTTACCCTCAGATTTGATGATTTGGAAGCAAGATGTCTCAATCTATTTTTTTCTTGTTAAAATTTAAAAATAAACTCAAAAAGATTTATCAAAAAAATCAAGAACATGTAAAAAACTCAAAAAATTGATTTTTGATGTTTGATGAGAAAATCCAAGTTAGGGAAATTAATTTTCCTTCCTCAACTTAATGTAATCTCACCAAGCATTTTTAGATCTAAGGAAAAATCAAGAAAGATGAAGAAAGATGAAGAAAAGAGATTTTTTTTCTCTCAAAAAATGAGTTTTTCTCTCAAGAAAACCCTCTCCAACTCTCCCCCAAAATTCCCCATTTTCTCTCTCGAAAATATTTTTTTAATGCCCATTATCCAGCAAAAACCCTAATTTAATTAGTAAAATAGTTTAAAATTCAAAAACATAAAAAAAATGGGTTAAAAACCCGAAAAATGGTCAAAAGGCCATTTTTGGCAAATTTTGCGGCCAACAGGCCGCTGGCAGGCAAGGCAGGCCGCCCCTTTGCCCGCTAAGGTGCGGGCACACCTCAGCGCACAAGGGATGGGCATGCCGTCCCTCAGCGCGCCGGTGGCCACAGGCAGCCGATTTTTTTTTTTTTAAAAAAAACCTTTTTTTTTACAAAAGACTATCACTTTCAATCTCTCTTTTTTATTTTTAATTTTTGAAATATATATTTTTATTTATTTACTAAAAAAGAAAATCTTGACAAGGAAACGATCGATTCTCACTTTCGTGCCGATAAATTGGTCCTTATTTTTATCATTTGGTAATCCTGATCTTGGACCGCCTCGGAACCCGGTGTCTATAAGTGGCCTCAAGACCGGCGGGTTCAACAAATATTCCTTTATGGTGTTGAAAGCTCTTTGATAGTCACCATTCCATATCATGGGTTGGTTTTTTTTAGGAGCTTAAATATTGGTTTCTAAATCGAAGTAAGCTTAACAATAAACCTGCTAATGTACTGCAATTTTCCCAAGAAACGCCTGATGTCCTTTTCCTTCTGGGGAATTGGCATTTCTCTGATGGTTTTGGCTTTATTAGGATCAACTTCAATCCCTTTTTGACTTACAATGTGACCTAGTAGCTTTCTTGAAGTAACTCCAAAAATACATTTCTTAGGGTTCAGACGGAGATCGTACTTATCAATTCTTTGGAAGAATTTTTCTAAGGACTCAAAGTGTCCCTCCCGAGTGGCCGATTTGATCATCATGTCATCGACATACACTTCTACTTCCTTGTGGATCAAATCATCCAAAATCTTAGTGGCCATCCTTTAGTATGTAGCTCCGACATCCTTTAACCCAAAAGGCATCACTCTATAGGCAAACGTTCCCCATTCGGTGATAAAAGCAGTCTTGACATGATCTGCGATCTTATTGAGGATTTGATTGTACCCGACATATCTGTCCACAAAGGCATATTGCACAAGCAGTAGCACTATCAACTAGAACATCAATATGAGGTAAAGGGAAGTCATCCTTTGGGCGAGCTTTATTCAGGTCACCGTAATCCAAGCATACTTGAACTCTTCCATCCCTTTTGGCTATGGGGACTACATTAGCTAACCACATTAGGTATTGCACTTCTATCAAGAATTTAGCCTCGATCTATTTGTGTATCTCTTCTTTCACTTTTTGTGCCCATTCTAGTCTGAGTCTTCTTAGTTTCTGCTTCACTGGCTTAGACTCGGGATAGGTCGGGATGGCTTATTTGGCAATTTCTCGATCAATTCTAAGAATTTCTTCGTATGTTCAGGGAAAGACTTTTTTATACTTTTTTATTATTTTCTCAAATTTTTCTCTCTTCGGGAGTTACGTCAGATGCTATTAAGATTTCCTTCGGGTTTTTCAAAGTCTCAAGATTAAATGGTGTGGCATTAATAGAATTAAAGTCAAATATGAATGACTTATGTTCATGATTATGCATACTGAAATCATAAGGAACATCACACAAGTATGCAAAATCATTCATTTTATTGATAACAGAATTTGAAACATCAATATCAAAAATTTCAAGAAAAAAATAATATCTAAAAAACTATCATCATGATTTTTCATCGATGCAGATGTCACAACCAACGGTTGGATGGTGTCTTGGCTCTTTGGAGGTTCTTCGACAGCCTCCGGTTAAATGTCGCTCTCTTACTTTTGGTCCATAGCTTCATCTTCCAGCTTCCCTTTTCCTTTTACCCGGGTGGCCAGAAGTCTATCTGTGACAATTTCCTTGGGTACATCTTGGTCCCAGACGACAGCTTGGGTCAAAATTTCTTCATCCCATAAATCCTTCACGGGCTTGATTACTCCGATGTCCCAATCGTAGAAATTGTTGAAGACCTCGAACCCCGAAATAATCTTGCCATCAATACATTGGGGCTCAGCCTCTCCGATGTAAGCATAAATTAAGGTTATTAGCACGGAACTTTCCTCAATGTGGGGGATCTCTTTCGTCTTCTTCTTACTCTTCATGGTGGTACCTACCTTTCTATCCCCTCGTTACGATAGCCATTTGTGGTCCTTGAGAGTTCATGTCTAAGACATTCCCTGGAAGGAAGGACATCTTCTTCATTATGCTGACCACTTGGGGGCTTCCTACAATGTCCTGCTCCTCACTGATCATAGCCATGTGGAAATTGCTAAAGGGCTATTTTGAAATCTCTAGAATAGAGAACTGGTTTTCCCTTGCAACTGGAATGGTCACAGCATGCCCCTCATGAGGGATTTTGATCATCTCGTGCAAAATGGATGGCACCCCTCCTATCTTGTGGAACCATGGCCTCCCGAATAATGTTGATAAATTAGAGGGAATTGGGAGGACCACAAACTCTGCTTCTATCTCCACTAGGCCTGTCTTTACCACTGCTATGAAGGTCTCTGCTGCTTGTCTCCTAGAATTATCATAGGCAGTGATTGTGAGATCTGACTTACTCAACATACCTTCATTTAGACCAAATGCAGGGATTGTGACCAAAGGGCACACATTTATAAAAGAGATGTCATCAACCATTACACATGCAGTGTGCTTTTCATTGATTTATGCCCTTATATACAACGGGCGATTGTGGTTGCGACCCTCCGCTGGTAAGTTTGTATCTACATACATGAGGCTTTCTCCAGAACTCCCCTTCACAATGTCCAAAAGTTCCATTGGGGAGATGGTTGTTGCTACCGTTGACTCAAAGCCTCTACCAACTTTTTCCTATGCAGTGGTGATTGTCTTAGCAAGTCCCATATCGATATCTGAACCGATGTTCTCTTTAACTGCTTTATTATTGAGTTTTTTTTTTTGCTCTTTCTATGCAAGTGGTTGTTCTGGTTCCTACTTCTTCTTAACTTTTGGAACTACCCTTTCATTCCAGATCACAGTTCCAATCTTTTCATCGTCTGAACGCTAAAGATTAGAGGGCTCATCTTCTTCCTCTTCACCTCCATTCTCGCTAGTGGACCAATAGTCAATCATCGCCACGGGAATCCCTTCTTCACTCACCTTCGGTTCATGGATGTGATAGTGACGTACTCATTTCCAAAAAGGTCTTTTAACACGTAACATTCTGGTAGACTAGACCCGATCATGAAAACTGGCTAGGGCACACTATTATATTCGGACTTTTTTTTGCTCTCCCTCCTCTCTGGATCAGTGATCTGTTTGGTATCAATAAGATCCTGAATCTTATCTCGCAAAGTCCATCAACTATCTGTTGTGTGCCTCATATGTTGGTGATATGCGCAATATTCATTACTGTTGTGTCTCGGTTAGCCTAGGTTCCTAGCGGGTTTGGGTTGTAAGGGTTGCAGCTTCCCCTCTTTCATCAATCTCTTCAATACCCATGATAAAGATCTACCCAAGTACGAGTAGTATCTTGGCCTCTCCTTGATGGCTGAAACTTTTGCAGTCTTTCCCATCCTATTGCCACTGGAACTTGCTGATTTGCTTGTCCTCTGACTAGCATGCCCCTTCTTACCATAGTCATTAGTTGCCCTTTTTGCCAGGTACTCACTTTTAGCTTCTATGCCAATGTCTTTCAAGGACTCCCAAGCCTTTAGCCCCTTCATTTTCAACCCCTCTTTTAGGTATAGACTGGCATTCCTAATGAACAGCGTAATTTGATCGGGAGTGTCGAGTTTTTGCTTCATCTCCATAACCCTATTCCTCCACCTGGTAAGCTATTCATGGAATGACTCTCCCGACCTTAGTTATAGGAGCTCTAAGTCCTTCAGGGTGACCTCTATCCTCATACTGTAGTCGTATTATTTGAGGAATTCCTCGGCCAGCAGATCCCAATCTTCTTTTGTCCACCTATCGAGCCCATGATACCAGTCGATTGAGGGCCTTGTTAGACTCAGGCAAAAGTATTCTATTCGTACCCTTTATCACCAGTGAGTATTGCATAACATGCGCTGAGGGGTCTGATGTACCATTAAACTTTGGAACATCAGGCATTTTAAAATTTTGAGGATCAGGTCCTCGCTATCCAACTCTTTATCTTCTGAATTCATCCCTTTATCTGCAGTCAACATAAGAGACATTGCTTTGAATTTCTCCTCCATGTTCCTCCACATTGCATCTTCAGGCTTAGGGGCCCTACCTCTTATCACTAACTCCTTATATTCAAAGAAGATGAGGTTAGGGTTATGAACTCTTCTTTCTTTCGATGGTGCTGTAGTTCTAGGGTCAGCAATTAGCAGGTGTGCCACTTCAGGAGGATGTTCTCTGGCTTGCTCTTGCTCCTCTTGTCGTACACCGGGAGTGTAAAATGGTTGTCCCGTAGGCAGTGTCACTGCAGCTGTGAGGTTTACCATCATTGTCATCATCCAGGCTTCATCCTTGCCATTTCTTGTGACCTTCTATTCATCTCATCGACAATAAGAGCACGAGTTAGATCAACTTCTCTTGATGGATCAGCAATATCGATTTCTACTAAAAATTCTGAAAAGTATGTTTTGCTGCTATCCGAGAGTGATTCAGAACCCCAGTATGTTACACTTTCTGGCAATTCAAATACTAGATTCTTGGTTAAGTGACCTTTGAGACCTCTGGACCACTTAGGGGAATCTATGATGGCTGCAAGCACACAATGTTAGGATGATGCATTGATGTAATACAATGCATGGTCGTGTTGTTGTAGTGTAGACAAACACAAGCAAGTAAAGTAGATCCTTCTAACCTTGTCACTCCGACACATGAGGTTATGCAGTCTCTTCCTAGGTGAGCTTAGCCCAAGGTCAACAGGGAATCCAGTGTATGTGCATGGTGCTCAGCGTAAAGTTGATATCATAACCTCTTTTGTGTAAAGCACATACGTATGGGTTTTGACCATTTTGTATTCAAATAATTCAAAGAGAATAAGATAGGCCTATCGAGGTTTGAATGCCTTCGATGAGTGACCATCTAATTTGGTTGAATTTGTTCAATATACCATGGCCCACATAGCAAGAACAGTATTAAGGCTCATACCACGTAGGGGAAGTATCTACTTTTCATTACATGGGTTTTAGTCGAGGGTTGATATTTTATGGCTACCCAAGCATGATCCCAGCCAATGGGTCTAGCTCATCACGAGCATAACGATCGATCAGGTCATCATTTATTATACCAAAAATGGTACTAGACTTGGGCTGATGATTATCCCTAGTACTTTCCCATACTAGTGAACATGAGGTCGTGCATCGAGAATGCACAGGGGCTAGAAAGGGACCAACTAGCATAGTTTTAAGGCTCTATAATGAAATGCAATGCAATTTTTGAAAAGAGATGGAATTTCGATTAAAAACTCATTTATATATTATTAACCAAAATACTTTCAAAGCAACATTTCCAAAATCCGTAGTGGAGTAGCCACTGTGACGGACGCCGAACCAGTGTGGTTTCCCAGAGGCCCGCTTTTAGGGTCCGAGAAGAGGGTTCATGTCTATTTTGGGTAACAAGAGGTGTTTTGGAGTTGCTACCTAGTAGAACATTAGGAAAGTTTCATCTTGCCTCATTGAGCCTAAGATTATGAATATGCATCAAGTTTGGGCCATCAAGAATGCGTCTTGGATTACCTTCTAATGCGGCACTAGAAGGGTCATCTAACCTTTTGAAGCTTAGGACTATGCATGTGTGTTTATTTTGGGCCATGAGAGTATCTTGAATTTGCATTTCAAAAGAAAGTTCAAAGGGTCATCTAACCTCATGAAGCCTAAGACTATGTAAACATGTCTATTTTGGGCCATCATGAGAGTATTTTGGAATTACCCTCCAATAGAATATCGAATTCGGAACTTCACTCTTATTCATACCTTTGTTAAAGTTATAAGTGAGTTTTTAGTCAAGCTTCCATTTATTTTCTCATTCAATTCTTACAATCAATTAAATCGCAGACATCAATCCTTTAGGTATAATTAAAGCAAAATTAATAAAATACATAAATTTATATTTAAACCGGGAGTTTAGAAGCTAAACGATACATAAAGAAGTCTAAGAAAAATGAGCAAGAAAGTTATGCCTGTGTTGTCCATTTTTGCTTTCCTTTCAACATCCTTGGTCAAAATAAGCTCACAAAACCCATCATAAAAACATGTTAAATTTTAAACGGAAAAATAATTTGAATATTAAATGCCAAAAAAAATTAACAAGTACAAACAATAAAGGAGTTTACTTGTACAGAAAACGCATGGCATGATAAGATAAAAGAAATACTAAAGAAAAGAAGGAGCAAAACACAAAAAAGAGTTAGGGACGGACAAGAAAGACTAAGTGACGGGCATCTGAAAAGTGACTGATAATAGGAAGGAGGTTTCCCCAATGGCCCGTCTCTCGCTTGAGCGACGGCCGTCAATGGGGGCTTCTTCCCGTCAGTCATCACCAGAACCCAAAAAAAAGAGGGAAACTCCATATATGCATGTTTAAAGCTCCAATTTCACATTCTTTACATATTTCTTAGCTCAAATCCACCAAATAATATCAGAATTAGTTCACAAAGAAGGTTTATCAACAAAATAATCCAAATTAACCAAATTCACATTTCACCAAAATAGGCATATCACATCACATTTTTAAAATTACAATATGATTAAGCCAATTGTAATTCAGAATGTTTACCCTCAGAACTTGGATCTCTGGAAAGTGATGAAACTGTAAGTTCTTACCTTAAACTTCACATAATCATATTAAGAAATTGGTGAGGAAATCACTTTTTCTCTCTCTACTTCCTCTAAGATTTCGAATATCATGAAAATTGGAGAAAACCACGAAAAGAGAATTAATTTCTCTTCCTCAATTAAACTCTTAGATGCTTGAAATATAAATTTTGAAAGAAGAAAGTGGACAAAGAAAATTTATATTCTAAAAAACAATATTTTTGCTCCTTAAAACCTCCAAAAAACACCCCTTCTTAGGTTGGAAATCATCTCAATTTATGGGCTCCAAACCCCTGAGAATCTAGATTCTTAAGGAGAAAAATCAGTCTTTTGAGATAAAAATCCCTTGAAATCCTCCAACAATTAGAGAAAATTAAATCTTTGATTCCTAGGATCAAAATTCTAGATTTCTGCTGAGGGAAACCTAGAAAATCGATACCAGATCACGACTGACGATCATCGCTTGCCAAGAAAATTGAATCCCTACTTTGCCCCTTGGAAGCCCGTTCCTCAGGAAATGGGCGTCCCTCTGAGCGACCGATGGGCATCGTTCATTCGGTAGGCCATCCCTTCCGATGAATGCTCAGACGGATGTCTTTTACGCAAGCGACAGGCATCATTTGCTAAATTGCCGACGGGTATCGGAGGGAATGACAGGCATCCCTCACGGTCACAACCAAATTGGTTGCCACCGTGACATACCAACATCCAAAAATAGAATGCAAAGCTTGAATACCTCACGGTCATAACCAGATTGGTTGCCACCGTGACATATCCAAGACTCAAAACAGAATGCAAAATCCTGGTACCTCACGGTCACAACCATTCTGGTTGTCACCGTGACATACCAAAACCACGGCAGAGTGTAACTTTGGCTTGTCCCACGGTGGCAACCTCTTTGGTTGTCACCGTGACCCTTGCCTAGATGCAACACCAAACAGCAAAATCACCTCCTATCCAAGCCAATCCATAAGCTTCCCATTCTAACCACTCTCTCCTCACTTACATCTCAACTTATAAACCAACTAACATCCTTAAATCATACAATTACAAGATCAAACTCAAGAACTCTCAAGAATAACATTTTCTCTTAAAATTCATACAAACAAGCTTAAGTTCAATACTTCACAATTTATGCAACTCAATTTAAAATAGACAATACTCACATCATTCACATACAAATCCACACAATAAAGCTCATCAATTTCAGCAATAATATAAGAATCACAAAGAATACACAAAATTAGCAAACGTTCCCAAACCTCGAATTCTTACACTCCGATCACGGGGCCTTGCTTCCACTTGCAACTTCCTTGCCTTTAGACTCCTTAGGCAGAATTTTTGAGACCCAAAACCCAGCAAAACCAGAGTTCAATCTTTTAATCTAACAACACCAACTAACCAAAAATTCAAGGAAAAGATGATAGAAGAAGAAGAATAACTACTTGAACTTACCCAACCAACTTAGCGCTACCCAACTCACCAAAGATTGCAGCCAAACCCACTAAATCTTACAGCAAAACGGAAGATTAAGGGAAAAAAAAGAGTAAAGGATGAAGAAGAGAAGAATAATGGGAAGAGAAGGAAAGCAAAAAGGGAAAACGAGAATAGGGACAAAAGCCAGCTGTCCCTGTGACGCGCGCCGGACCAGCGAGGCCCTCTTTGAACCTGCTTTTAGGATTTGAGGGATTGGTTCGTGTCTTTTTGATCATGGGTTACATGAGACATTTTGGAATCCCCTACCCAATAGAACATTGGGAGGTTCATCTAATCCCATGAAACCTTTAGGCACCTTTAAGGCATTTTGGGGTCGCCACCCAATTTACAAGAAATTGGGAAAGGTCATCTAACCTCGGGGTCTTAAACCAGAGAAGGTGTTCGGGACTTCCCATTTATTCATACCTTAGTTTAGTTTATAATTGAGTTTTGAATTTAGAGTTTCATCCTATTTCTCATTCATTTTAATGCAGTTTATTAAAGAGCAGGTTGTCCACTTAAGGAAAGGAATAAATAAAATAGAATACATAAAAGTAAATACAACAAAACTAGGGGCGGAATACAACCCCCATTGTAAATAAAATACAGATCATGCATAAATCGGGATACTCATTAATGGTGAGGACATTGGTCCTCGCATGCATATTATTATGAAACAATTTTTATGTGATGATTTTGGATGGAGAAAATTGAGACATTGATCCCATTTTTATTTAGGAAAAATACCAAGTTAATTAATGAAAAAAAAATGTTTAGTGATTTTCTTTCTAGCGGGCCTAAAAAAACAATTTTACAAGAAAATATACATGGTAAAAATAAAATATTACAAATAAAGAAAATAATCCCAACGAGCCTTGTGGATCTCCCCGTGTGCTCGCAAAAATGCCTAAATAAAGAAAATAAGTTTTGACATAAAAACAAAACATAAACAAAATAATGTTAGTAATTAAAATAAATAAATCAATAATAAACGGTACAATGAAATAAAACAAGATAAAAAATATGACATCAAAATGACAATGGAATTAATATGTTAACAATAAAAATAAATGATAAAAATGCATTGTAAATGACAAGTTAACTAAATGATGTGAATGAAATAAAATACAACATATTAATTAAACAATACATAAAAATATGAACATGATGAAAATAATGATGAAAATAAACAAGCAATTGAATAAACAATAAATGTAACATGCAACAATGATAAAAGAGTGGTAAAAATTAATAAATAAAAGAATAATTAAAATAATTAAAACAATGACATGATTAATTGATGTGCTCATAATTAACATAAACCATTTATATGGCAAAAATGATTAACAAAAATTAATTAATTATTTACATGCTAAAAATAATGATGAATCAAAATGAATTAAATTATTTACATGTTAAGAATCAAAAGAAATCAATATTCACATTAATGAAAATAAAATCATATATAAACAATTAAATAGAACCAATATAAAATAAATACAATAAGTAAATAAATGAAAACAATAAATAAATCAATCAAAACAATAAAATATACATGAATAAATAAAAAATGTAATAGAAATTGAGCCTAGAATATTTACCCTCAGAGTCGGATTTGATGAAGGTAAAAGATGATTTGATTTCCTTTGTTTGTGACTTTAAAAATTTAGAGTTGAATATGATAAATGTTGGAATTTTATTCTAGTAAAAATAGGCTTAAAAAAAACTAATAAAAAAAAAACTCTTTGAGAACAAAGAATTAATTTCTTTGCTCAAAGGAATTATTTTTATTGATTAAACCAAAAAAAACCTTGAAAAAGTTTAATGGAAAAAACAAATGAGAAATAAAAACTGAATTTTGAAAGTGAAAATTAATCTCTTATGTTTATGGACAAAACAAAGAAATTAATTTGGAATAATCAAGAATTGAAAATCAATTTTCAATCTCCATTAATCCTTGTTAATTGAAAAAAGAAATCTGAAATTTTTGGAAGAAAAATCAAAGAAGAAGAGAGGAAACCCTTGAAAATTCTGATGAAAAATAATTATCGAGGCCCCCTAGGTTTTCATCCTAAAGTATTTAAAAGATAAAAAAGTTGCCCTAATTTAATTAAGGAAAAGAAATTTATTTTAACACAAATTCCTTTATTTTTAATGATAAAATCAAGTTTTATTAATTATAATCTAAGAAAATATTTTAGAATTTAATTTGGTCTCAAAAACCCTAAAAAAATGGGATAAAAAATGGATTTTAGGGTGAAAAAATCGGAAAAAATGGTGAAAAATCGGAAAAGAGCACATCAGACCCTATAGTGACGGCCAGGAAAGGAGGGAAGCCCGTCGCTATAGAGGGACGGGCTTCACGCAGCGACGCTGCGCGATTCCGCGCGCAGAGGCGAGGAAACCGCGCTCTCCAGCCCGCGGTGCGGCACGCAGTGCGCACAATGCTGCGCGCGCTTTTAGCGACGCGCAGCATTGGCGACGCTGCGCGTCGCCTCTCCACTCCCAGCGCGCTGGGCTCCTGGACGCCAACGAGCTGGGCGCCAGCGCGCTGCAGCAGGAGCGCCGCCAAGCCCGACACTCGCGATCCGAAAACTTTTTTTTTTAATTTTTAATTTACAAAAATACTATAAATCTAAGCCCCATTTTTCAAATTTAATTCTTTTTAAAATATTTTTTTATTTTTCAATTTTTCACTCTAAAATGTAAATTTGACGAGGAAATCATCACTTTTAACCTTTTTAGCCTGTGAAGGCACTTATCATCATCGGGTAACTTCGATCTAGGCTGACTCAGGACCCGGTGTCTACAGTCCCCCACTCTCCTATTCTCCATCTTAAGCCACTTGGCAAAATCCTAGGGTTACTCTTCTTCAAACACGCCCACAATCCATCCTCTCACATACAGCTAATGTAACACCCCCTACCCATACGTAGGCGAACCCATCCGCAAGGGAGTAGGAAGCCATACGAGTAGGTGTGTTACCGGACAGAAGCGATACAAAGCATATAAAAATACGGAAGAATTTAAAACTTAAGGAGCAAAAGCTGAACATACATAATACACCAACGCACATACGCTAAGCGAAAGCACCTACACATGCATACTTACAATCATACAACAGAAGTCTAAGACGAAAGATAAAACAGAGGAAATACTTAACACATTAATATAAAAATATTTACATAGACCAAAATATTACATCAGAATATTTACATATTATTACATATACATATTACACAGAGATACAAAATCCAAAATACAGAAGCTGAACAAAATTCAGAACTTCTAGCTCCTATGTGTCCCTTGCAGATGCGCGACTCGAACCGAAGCAAACCTGCCACCTGCACGGGAAAAGAACCCATGCTAAGCGATAACGCTTAGTGGGGAGAACATACAATAATATGGACGGCCATTCACAATGGTCGCCCAAGCATAACACATTCGAATGGCATATACATATAGATCTAATAGATATATATATATATATATATATATATATATATATATATATACACTTGCACATAAAAGTCATGCATTGAGAAAATCATAACCACTTTCAAAAACTCGCGTTGAGCAAACCAAAGCAAACAAAGTACCTTACAAGATACAAATATCATCATGCAGAAACACTTACAATCTCATATGCATATACTTACCGAGGTATCAGATATCAAACTGCATCACGTTTAACTACTCAATGACTACACATGCAGCCTTCATACCAATAATCCAAACGTTAACTGAAAACCCATTCACACGCAAGACAATTTACCATGCAATAACGCACCTGACTATCATGCAAAGCTACGAGACATTTAAACATACTTTTGTCAGGCCATAACACACACACTAGCCAAAATTCAAGGAACAATGTCCAAACCACCACACCTCCGCTGTGAAATTTTAATACATAAAATATCATACCATGAAATAGAAACACATGACAACTTGCCGAAGCTACTACAATAGCTAAGACCAAGGGAAACATATAGCATAATATTAAATTCGTTGCATTCGCTAGATCAAGATTATATTCATACTTATTTTAATTCATAAATCAGTTAACAGCACAAAATCACATTAATATACATACAAATTAACCATAGCATTCCGAAGTTCCAGCTTACATTTATATACATTTTAATTTATATCAACACTATACAGAAGAGTAGTATACATATTATACGACACACATGAACAATATACACATACAACAAACAAGGTCATTTACATACAAGCAGAGAATACACAATATACATGCTTGAGTCACGATTAACCCATTCCGAGATTCATAATTGCATTCTCATATTCATATCAGACAAAGCAAACAGAATACCTGCTGACTCACTTTAGTGGATAACGAGATAATACGGTAACGTACCTTACGGGTACGAATCGAAAAGCTACATCATTTTCCACATTCAAAAACATTTCACATATACGGTAATTGTTCGCGAGGAACTAGCCAGGGACCTAATTGGGGTCCATTCCTTCAAAGGGCACTGCAGCTACAAAGCTCTATTAGGATGCCTAACTATCCACTTGACTGACTCTCACAGGTCATGCATAAAATAATTCATATTTTGCATTGCATAATATATATATATATCATCATGCATAAATCAGAGTATGATAGACATATCATTTCTTTCTAGTATTAGGCACACATCATACCATTCACATTACCAAGCATATACTCTAACCCAGTCACATACTTTTAACATTACTCTAAAGCATATCAAAATCAAATATGGGAAACCATATTGTCACACCCCAAATCGGGCCTAGTCGGATTTGACAAGCTAAGTCGGATAAGTGAAGGGTATTTTCGTAATTTGTGTAAGAGGAAAATTTGGATATTAAGGAATTATTTGCTAAGTAATTAATTAATAAGTTTAGTGGAGGAATTTTATGGTGTGCTTGTAGTGCTTGGAAGTAGGATATAAGTGGGTTAAAAGGTTTTATAGTGTGGGTTTGTAGGTTTAGTGCCATAGAGATATTATTATAAGAGTTGTTTAGGTGTGTTTTGTGTATGGTAACTAGAGCAAATAAGTTAAAGATGGGATGATGGAACCTTTAGGATGGTGACACATGGCATGGGGTTGGTGAGCATTAATTGGGAAAGGAAGAGAGACGTAGGGAGGGCTGAAATTGGTGAAGCTTCCCGTAGAAGCTCCTCATTTCCTTGCTTCCATTTTTCCGTCCCCCTCTTTCTCTCTTACTCCCATTTTCTGCTTCCATCTCCTCTTCCTTGTGTTTTCTTGAGTTTTGAGTGGGAATCAAGAGGTAAGATCATGGCTTTTTTTTATGGCTTCTTCTTTTTCTTATTCTTTTCTTGCGTTTTATGGGTTTTGATTGGGGTTCTCATGGTTTCATTTTATGTTTTGGCTGGGTTTTGTACAAGAATCGAAAGAAGGAAGAAAGAGCAAAGGGAAAGAGAAGGTGAGATCGTGAGAGGGCCGAAGTGAAGCTTCAATTCCAGGTTTGGGAGTGTGGTTTGAGTGTATGCAAATGTATGGGAGCTGTGATTTTCTACATTTGAGTTTGAGTTGTCTTTGCCAAATTCTCCTTGGATTATGAGTGTGCATTTGTGTTTATTTTCCCGAAAATTGAGTGCTTTGATATGAGTTTATGCATGAATTAATTTAGGTAAATGTGTTAGTAATCCATGTTGTTGATTGAGATAAATGTATATGAGGGTTGGTATTGAAATGCATGTGTTTGGGAATGTCTTTGAATTCAATGTTTTATAGTGATTTTAGCAATTCTGTTTAGTCCTCATCTGACCTCCGTGTATTGTTTTTGTCATAAGTAGAGTTTTAGATCTCCAAATCATGTGATTCTTGAGCCATTAGAACCATGACGTACAGGGATTTAAAATTCCTAGAAATATACGTGGGCAAATTATTGCTCTAAGATCCGTAAAAGTTGCCAAAACCATGGTGTCTCTATTTGGGTCGGGTTATCTGAGCAGTTTGGGTTGTTTACCTCATATCTGGAGTTTTAGATGTCCTATTGATCTGATATTTGTTGTATTTGAAAGTTAACATATTAGGTAAAAAATGCTAATGAGGAATGTTTTCCTTAAATGTCGTTTAGATGTCCGTTTAGCCTGAACAAAAATGAGTTGTGAATGTATCCAAGCTTCTGTTTTGCAAATTTTTGGTAGGTCACGGTGGTAACAAAATTCATTACCACTGTGACATATGAAAATGTTAGGTAGAATGCTTAGTTTGGACCTCACGGTGGTAACCAAATTCATTACCACCGTGACCCCTTCTGTCTTGACCATTTTAGGTATTTTTCTTCCCGAATTGAACCCGTATTGCACCGAAACTTTCTAGGATCTATCCGATGCATGTTTAGGACTATTAAATGAGTATAAGAATAGTTATCACTTGGAAAATAAACACGAATAGGATTAATATTAATACAAACTAATAAAATAATTAGGTGTAATGTATGAATAGAATCTAGTCAAGTTAAATGACATTTAAGGGTTATAATACCTTAATCTGTATGAGCATGTGTAACATGAATTAGTAAGCATAATTATGAGTTGCGATTAAGTTAAACACATTTAAAGGATATCGAATGAAGCGAGATTGCTTGATGTGATTTATTAATGTTAGTTGTTGTGGGTGGTATCGCATATTGCCATCTGAAATCGAGTGAGTTTTGAATGCCAATTTCATGGTTGTTTATCATGAGCATGTAATATTAAATGTGAAATATATTATGCATATCTGTACTTACGATCACCCTCTAAGAATATTATACTATGCTTAAGTGTAAATTGTATCATTGTATGATTAAGACTTTACATCGTTAAGTATTGGCATATTAGTGTTCCCCTACTTGACCCTGGTGCTATAGAATAAAGATATGGGTATAGTGGGTTGGCATGAATTATATTATACGCTTTGCAATATGAATTGTATGATGCATGACCGATTTTATGAACATATTTATATGTCTATGGTACTCTGGTTTATGCATGATAATATATCTATATCTATATATATATATGCATTATGTGATTCGAAACGTGAATTCTTTTACGCATGACCTGTGAGAGTCAGTCTAGTGGATAGTTAGGCATGCCTAATAGAGTTTCTTTAGCTGCAGCCCTTTGAACGTTTGGACCCTAATCAGGTCCCTGTTTGGTTCCTCGTGAACCCCTTTAGTGTGAATGGATCTTGTTTAAGATCCCCTTTCGTTAAAATGTTTTCGAATGTGGAAAATGATGTTGTCTTTCGATTCGCACCCGTAAGGTACCCTGTGGCCGATTTGTACCCGTAAGGTACTGCCCATATACTCGTTATCCGCTATTTTGAGTCAGCAGGTATTCAATTTGTTTTGTTTATATGACAAGATATATGATATTCGAATGAGTACGATTTTGCATATGTGAATCAATTATGAATTTCTGAATGTTTTAAATGTGGCTCAAGCATGTATATTGTGGGTGGTTAGTTGCATATATCATGTTGTGACTGCATTTGGATATGAATTAATATGTATATGAAGGCGTGTTAGAATTTCTAAATGCCATGGGTAATTTGTATGTACATTAATGTGATTCGGTGCTGCTAACTATTATGGTTAAGTATGTGAATTAGTATGCGTATGAATGTGATCTTAAGCTAGGCTTGAGGCGGTTCTGATATTTGATTCCCCGGTAAGTATATGCACGTGAGATTGTATGTATTTTTGAAGGATAGTATTTGTACCTTGCATGGTATTCTGCCTGCTTTGGTTCATTTGATCGAGTTTATGAATGTGGTTATGATCTTCTAAATGCATGGTTTTTATATGCAAGCATATTATATATATGTGTTATGAATTTTTGCATATGCCATTTGCTTGTGTTATGCCTTGACGACCATTGTGAATGGCCGTCCATATTGCTTATGTGTTCTCCCCACTAAGCGTTATCACTTAGCACGGGTTCTTTTCCCGTGCAGATGGCAGGTTTGGTTATGTTCGTGCCGCGCATCTGCAAGGTTGGCCACATAGGAGTTAGAAGAGTTTTGTCATTTTTGGTTGCAATTCCTGTATTTCAGATTATGTATTTTGGAAAGCCTCTGGTTTATGTAATTGTAAATGTATGGACCTGGATGTAATATTTTAGAGGTTGTAATGTTATTATGTTTCTGTATTAAGTTATCCCTTTATTTTAGAGGTTGCCACTAACTCCAAATCATATGTCGGGTAGTGTTGTTCATGTGGCTTTAATTGCCTGGATGCATAAGCAATTACTTTACTGTCTTGCATCAACACACAACCCAGACCTACCCCCGAAGCATCACTATACATCATGTACTCTTTACCCGATATAGGCTGAGTAAGCACAGGGGCTCTAATCAACATATCCTTCAATTGCTTGAAACTCGCTTGACATCTATCAGACCAAACAAACTTCACCTCTTTCCGAAGAAGCCGAGTCAAAGGTGTAGCCAACACTGAAAATCCTTTAACGAACCGCCTGTAATACCCAGCTAAACCCAGAAAACTCCTCACTTCTGGCACATTTCGTGGTGGTAACCAATTCACAATAGCTTCTATCTTAGAATCCACCCGAATACCTTCAGCCGATACTATATGTCCAAGAAAAGTTACTTCTTTTAACCAAAAATCACACTTACTGAATTTAGCATACAGCTAGTGATCTCTCAATATTTGCAACACCAACCGCAAATGCTGCTCATGATCTTTCTCATTCTTCGAATAGACCAGAATGTCGTCAATAAATACCACCACAAAATGATCAAGATACGGTCTGAAGATCCTGTTCATTAAATCCATAAAGGCTGCAGGCGCGTTGGTCAAACTAAATGGCATTACTAAAAATTCATAATGACCATAACGCATCCGAAAAGCTGTTTTTGCCACATCCTTATTCTTCACCCTTAACTGGTAATAACCCGATCTCAAATCTATTTTAGAGAATACTCTTGTTCCCTTTAATTGATCAAAAAGATCTTCGATCCGAGGCAATGGATACTTATTCTTAACCGTGATCTTGTTGATCTACCTGTAGTCAATATACATTCGCAAGGTATCGTCTTTCTTCTTAACAAATAAAACTAGAGCACCCCATGGTGAAACACTAGGCCAGATAAAACCTTTATCCAAAAGTTCCTGAAAATTCTTTTAATTCCATTGGAGCCATCCGATACGGAGCCTTAGAAATCAGAGCTGCTCCGCTCCCGGTACAATGTCTATCAACAAATCCACTTCTCTTTCTAGAGGCAAACCCGGTAATTCCCTTGGAAATACATCCATAAACTCTCTTACTACCGGGATGTCTTGAATCTCTACCTGTCTATGCCGAGAATCCAAAACTAATGCTAGATACGCTTCACATCCCTTTCTCAATAACCTTCTTGCCTTCATAGCTGAAATTACATTATACAGTGAACTACTATCCACACCTTTCACAACTACAAGTAACTGATCCCTATCTTTGAGTATCACAACTCTTTTATGACAATCCACTATGGCTCGGTGCTTAGACAACCAATCCATCCCCAAGATAAGGTCAAACTCATGAAATGGCTAACTGATCAAATCAACTGCAAATTCTTTATCTTGCACCATCAAAGAACAATTCCGATATACCCGATTTACTTTAACACACTGACCCAACGGACTAGTTACACATATATCATAGTCTAATTTATCCTCATTAGGCAATCTATCACATGACTGGTCAGAACATAAATAAGAATGAGTAGATCCTGGATCTACCAAAGCATACATTTCAGTACCAAATAATGAGAACTTATCGGCAATTACCTCCGGTACGTCCTGCTCCTCTCTAGCCCTCATGGCATAAGCTCTACCAGCTGTCGGTACTGGGCAATCAATAGTCTCGGAGGGCTCTCTATCTTGAGGCCGTCCACCATGACCCTGACCTCTACCTCTGCCTCGACTACCCTGAGGGGCATTGGACCCCGCCCGACTCGCCTCTTGCTGACCTTGGGAATTTTCACGCAAATTTGGGTAGTTGGCTAGGAAATGGTCTACACTACCACATCTAAAACATCCACCTGTCAACCATCGACATTCACCCCAATGGCGCTTGCTGCAGTGGGAGCACTGAGGCACACCATCACCTCTACCACCTGCACTGCCCCTACCGGACCCAGACCCTCTAGAGGGTTCCTGTCTTCTCCCTCTAGTAGCCGGATTGGCATGAGACTCACCACTAGGATTTACTTGAGGTTCTCTTATTCTCTTTCTTGAAGAAGAACTCCCTCGAGAGGTCTTTCTCCTTTGAGCCTTCTCTCTTCAAACATTCTCAGAACGCTCCGCTCTTAAAGCCGCCTGAATGTAACACCCCTTACCTATACGGAGGGAGCTTCATCCCTTGAAGAGGACGAAGGACCTTGATAGATGAGGTTGTTACGCAAGATCTCAACGAAATAATTATAATCACAAACCATTCATTCCAAAATGAGGTAAAATAAAAATAACAAAATCAAAAATTCTAAAACAGAATATTGAGGCTGGAACGAATATACAATATTTTATTAATTACCAAAACAGTCTTTACATATTGAAGTATAAAAGCGCCAGAGCATAGAAGATCATATATGTAACACCCCGAAATAGCCCTAGAAGAATGACAGAATTTTTGTTCATAAAGATTAGATGTTGAGAGTGAGAATCCTGTCGCGAGCGCAACAAGCGTCGCGGGCGCGACAGAACCACTCCGGTGATAGGGTATTTAAATTGGCCTTTTTAATTTGTAACTTTGTAGGAGAATGACACATGGCTTTGTAGGGAAGTGACAAGTGGCAATAGATTAATTTATGTTAAGAAAGATTAAGAGTTAAAGAGAAGATAAACATGTAATTAATGGGTTAGATAGCATTTAATAACCTAGTTAATTCTTGGATTTGCTTTGACCAATTGCCTCTCTCTTTTCTATTCCCGTTGGTTTCTTTGCCTTGGCCATTATTCTTCTTTTCTTTTCCTTTTCCTTGAGTTTCTGCCGTTCACTTGCTTTGCCCTTTCTTTCTTCTTCCTTCTTTACATGTTTTGAGTGATTCATTTGGATTAGCTTTGAGAGGGGTTAGTAGAGATTGATTAGGTCTCCTAAGAAGGTAAGTAATGCTATTTAGTTAGTATTGGTCTTCTTTTATCTTATTTCTGTTTTTGATTTAAAGTAAGAGAGAAGAGTAACTTTGGTATTTTGAATGGTTTGTGTATGGAAGCTGTGGACAAGAGGCCCAATAAAGGCAAAGAGAAGGTTGGAGTTGAGTAGAGAGCGCAGTTCAACTCCTAGAGGTAGGGATCGTGTGTGGTTTTATTTTATTCGTTTCGAATGCTTGTTGTGATATATGATGTATGAATATGCATATGTTGTGGTTATATGAGTGTTATATGAGTTGTACATGTTTTATAGTTGTGAAGTGTGTTATGGGAAAAATTCTGTTTAGTTGTTCATAGACCTCTGTGTATTGTATTTGACATAAGTGGAGTTACCAGACTTCAATTGAATTGATTCAAATTGCATACGAAACATAAGATCCGTAGCTAAAAATGTCTAAGAGGGTGCTTGAGCTAATTCTGTCTTTAAATATCCCTAAAAGTAATTAGAACGTAGGTGACCCTATTCTGGCAGGTTCACTAGAACGGTATATATTGTTTGAATCATATTTGGAGTTATAGATGTCTAAACGACCTGAAATTTGTCCCATTGGAAAGTTAACATCCTAATGAACAATTCTTATGAAGACCACGTTGCCTAAAAATGTGGTCTAGAGGGTGGTTTTGGCGATACAAGTTTAGGGTAAAAAGCAGTCTCGTGAGGCACCAAAGGCGAGTCTCTGTCGCGATCGCGACACATGTCGCGACCTCGCAACAGAACAACTCATTTTAAGCTTTTTCTTCTTCTTTTTGAGCTCCTAGTTGCCATGGGTCAACCCCTTACCCTTCCCCTTAGCTTATTATGCATGTTTAGGGTTAGTAAATGACTATAAAATAATTATCAACGGGGAAATACATTTGAACATGTTTAAGATTTGTAATTTAACTAATAAAGATTGTATATGCATTTGGTATAGTACCTAGAGCCTTTTGGCAATATGGCTTCTGTCGCGAGCGCGACATCTTGTTGCCATCGCGACAGTAAATCTGGCTTCTGTCGCGAGCGCGACTCCTTGTCACGATCGCGATAGTGAACCTTCTCGTCTTGTTCTATTTTGAGATATGTTTTCTTCTGTCTTAATTTATATGTTGATGCGATGAAGTGATAACATATATACATGAATTAAGTAAATGAGTTGATATCTGTGTACGGTATGGGAGTTGTATCTGAGCCTGATTACCGTTATAGTGGATAGATAAGCATGCTTATAAAGGGCTAGAGTGCAGCTGCTAGAGTTGGCCTTAATTGTGCCCAGAGTTCGGAATACCTCGTGTATTCCATAGAGTTTGAGTTAATTCTCCACATGTAAGATACTGTAAACAGTATCCAGAGCTACCCGTATCCACCATGAAAGGAATTCAGGCTTATTGTTTTATCCCCGTTATTGTTAGTGTATAGTGAACATGAAATGATCATATGTAGTGTTATAAGTAAATGTAAAAAGTATATGAGATGAATGCTACAGGATAGTTATATGTACCAGCACATGTTTATATGAATTAGAATACATGATTTATATGAGTGTGAAAATATATGTATGAGTTGATTGAGCAGCGCATGTGACATGTATATTTTATTGCTGACTTCGAGAGAAGTCCTTTGCATTATTTCATCCCCACTAAGCGTTATCGCTTAGCACGGATGTTTGTTTCCGTGTAGGTTGACAGGTGCGGACCAGTGAAAGCGTTCATCTGCAAATGAGGGCCACTAGGAGCTTTTTGATATACCCTTTTTGTATAAGATAGAATTAGAGTTAATGATGTTTTGAGTAACATCATTATGTATATAGAGAGTATAGTCGTTACATGTAATCGTTAAAAGTATTTGTATATGTAACGTAAATGAATATGTAATAACTATAAAACTTTTGTATATGTATAGTTTATATGTATAATAAAAGTAATTTTGTTTGGGCCCAACTTATTTCGAATTTATTGTTACCGCTTCCGCTAATGCATGTGCAAGTATAGATATAGAAACTTTTGTTATGACTTTTTTGTATAAGTTAAAGATAGATATAGAAACTTTTGAGTAAAATCATGTGTAGATGTATATGTAAATGACTACAGTAAATATGTACAGAAATGAATATGTAATATAATAAAGATAACAGTTTTGTAACTTGTATATACGTAGTTAATGCGAATCACATGTTGGGCCCTAGTGTAGTATTATTTCATTATTCTTAGATGAATGTGTTTATGCTATCGCTTCCGCTAATGCATGTATGTGTATACGTAAGTGTCCGCGTAGCGCCCCGATATCCCTTACCGGGGGTATGGGGGTGTTACAATATACATATCTGATAACAAAATCAAAAACTACAAAAGTAGAGTTTACAACCAGAAGTTATCGATACAAAATATTACACTGATACATAAGCAAAAGTACAATCCTGTACTACAAAATCTCTCCTAATTGTGTTGGCCCTACTGAAACGGATCGCTTTGCTCAAAAACTCTGACATCTTCCACACCCGTATGGATGAAACACCCATGCTAAGCGAATACACTTAGTGGGGAAAATCACAAATGGAAAATGACCACTCACAGTGGCGTCCACAGATCACATGCTTAAGACACATACAAAGAATGAAATCTTACAAACGAATTATTACATTGAAGCATAGTTGTAACACCACAATTGTATTCATTCACATACTATTACTGAAATCGTAACGACAAGCAAAACTCTCAGAAGTCACATAGTAACAATAACAATGACAATAGTAGGAATAATAATAATAATAAACCTGCTCATACAAAATAATGGATAACGAGTACGCATGGATACCAGAAGGTACTGAAAATACTTTCATAACTCATGGATACCCGAAGGTATCAAAATCATTCTTTTCATTTTATTCAAAACATTTTCGCATGGGATCTTGAACAAGATCCAATATAGAGGGATCACGAAGATCCGATCGGGGTCCAAAATCACAGAAGGCTGCAGCTACAGAAACTCTATTAGGCATGCCTAACTATCCACTTATTTGATTTGCAAGCTAAGATTATATAATTTAAACTTATAGTTCAATCGCAACTAACAATGAATTCATATACTTAAACTATCAGTTACCTAAAAACATCACATACTTTACTATCATAAAGCATTTATCAAGTGTCATTGTGTGTGATTAATCATTAACTTAACACTCAAACTTTACCTTTAATAAATAAACACTTTTTAAAAAAATAGGGTTGGTCACGGTCACAACCAGATTGGTTGCCACCGTGACATACCAAGACTCTCGATAGAATGCAATCCTGGGGTACCTCATGGACACAACCAAATTAGTTGCCACCGTGACATACCAAGATCCAAAAACAGAATACAAAGCTTGAATACCTCACGGTCACAACCAGATTAGTTGCCACCGTGACATATCCAAGACTCAAAACAGAATGTAAAATCCTGGTACCTCACGGTCACAACCATTCTGGCTGTCACCGTGACATACCAAAACCCACGGCAGAGTGTAACTTTGGCATGTCCCACGGTGGCAACCTCTTTGGTTGTCACCATGACCCTTGCCCAGATGCAACACCCAACAGCAAAATCACCTCCTATCCAAGCCAATCCACAAGCTTCCCATTCTAACCACTCTCTTCTCACTTATATCTCAACTTATAAACAAACTAACATCATTAAATCATACAATTACAAGATCAAACTCAAGAACTCTCAAGAATAACATTTTCTCTTAAAATTCATACAAACAAGCTTAAGTTCAATACTTCACAATTTATGCAACTCAATTCAAAATAGACAATACCCACATCATTCACATACAAATCCACACAATAAATCTCATCAATTTCAGCAATAATACAAGAATCACAAAGAATACACAAAATTAGCAAATGCTCCCAAACCTCAAATTCTTGCACTCCGATCATAGGGCCTTGCTTCCACTTGTAACTTCCTTTCCTTTAGACTCCTTAGGCAAAATTTTTGAGACCCAAAACCCAGCAACACCAGAGTTCAAGCTTTTAATCTAACAACACCAACTAACCAAAAATTCAAGGAAAAGAAGATAGAAGAAGAAGAATAACTACTTGAACTTACCCAACCAACTTAGTGCTACCCAACTCACCAAAGATTGCAGCCAAACCCACTAAGTCTTACAGCAAAATGGAAGATTGAGGGAAAACGAAAGAGTAGAGGATGAAGAAGAGAAGAATAACAGGAAGAGAAGGAAAGCAAAAAGGGAAAACAGGAATAGGGACAAAAGCCAGCTATCCCCCCACTCTCCTATTCTCCATCTTAAGCCACTTGGCAACATCCTAGGGTTACTCTTCTTCAAACACGCCCAGAATCCATCCTCTCACATACACCTAAGGCTAACCTCATAGCACATACACTACTCCCACACTCACATGTGCACCCTAACAAAACTCAAAAGTAACACTAAAATTAACAAAATAACATGTGGTCAGAATTAAAACGCATAATTTACACACACATACAAGCTCAATCTACTAGGGCAGATATGGGGTGTTACACACTAGGAGCTTGATGAAGATCTTTTTGCAAAAAAAAATAGAGTTTCTTATGTTTTGAGTAATATCATTATGTATATAGAAAAGTATAGTATCAAATTGTCAATGTTAACTATTTTGTACATGTACTGAAGATGATTATGTATTAAATATAAAACTTTTGTAATATGTACAGTTTATATATGTTATAAGAATAGTATATTTGGCCCAAGATATTCTAATTATTTGTTGTTATTGCTTTTGCTTTTGAGTGCGATTATATTTATGCATTTGTGCGTGCGTGGCATCCCGATATTCCTTCCCAGGGGTATTGGGGTGTTACATTTAGTTGTATCAGAGCTTAGGCTAGATGGTTCAGGACAATAAGATGTAGAGTATAGGTTAAATGTCAGAGTTTGTCTAGAGTTGTGGCCTAATGCAGATGTTCCTTTTGTAGTGTATAGATGGAGTCAGATCCGAGTGAGAACGTAGGAGAGACGATTGGTAGTGTGAATGCGGTTCGTGGGGATCCGTTTGTGTAAGAACAAGTTAGGGATGAAAGAGTTGATCCTGTTCAGGATAATCCGATGCTGATGCAAGGGTTAGTTCAAATTTTAGATCGACTGACAGCTCATAAGGCGCCAACGGACCTAATAAAAAAGAGAGGAGCTGAGGAATTTTGTGGAATTGGACCAATCTGATATAGCAGAGTTTTGGCTAGAGAGAATAGGAAGGATCCTGTAAGAGATTAATTGCCCACAAAATCAGAGAGTAGCTTGTACTGTGTCATTGCTGTAGGGTGCAGGATATGACTAGTGGAAGTTAGTATTGAGAAACCCACAAAGGCTAGTGGAATTGTCATGGGATTTCTTTATACACAAGTTTAAGAAGAAATATGTGACTAAAGCATATAGAGAGGCAAAGTGGAAAGAGTTCGTGACTTTTAAGCAAAGGAATATGACAGTCGGGGAATATGAGAAAGAGTTCACCCGGTTAAGTAAATATGTGCCTGATATTCTGTTAATAGAAGATTTTAAGTGCTGACAGTTTGAGGATGGATTAAGAGAAAGCATTAAAGGACCTCTATCTGCTATGGTTTCTTTGCAACTAGTGAGCTATTATCGATTAGTTTTGGCCGCTGTAAAATTAGAGGACTTTAAATTATTAAAACAGAAGAGAGAGCAAAAGAGAAGGGTTTCGAGAGGAGATGAGGGCACTGGTAGAAGAGCTATAGAAGCAAAGAGAGGAAGAGATGAGCAAGAAGTAGTGCATGTGCCCTCTTCGATTGGGAGTGTAGGGCCACCTACTAGTAGGGGAAGTGTAGCACCTAAGTGTGTTCATTGCGAGAGGCACCATTGGGGTGAGTGTAGGAACTCACTGGAGCCTATTTCAAGTGTGGCAGTATGGAGCACATGCTTGCCAAGTGCCCCAAATCGAGAGAGAACTTAGCCACGCAAGCCAGTAAGGATAAAGTGAATGCATCTGGAACCATCAGAAGTGGAAAAGGAAGAAGTGGAGCTAATAGGCCACCATTGAAAATGGTAGAGAAGCCATTTCCTACCGAGGGATAGCTACAAGCCTACGCAATGGTTGTAAAAGCTGTAGTTGCCCCTGTTGGTTCTTCTGGTAAGTTCTTTTGGTGTTTAGAATTATTTAGATTGGGTATGCAAGAATTTATGATAGAATGTGTTATGTGGTACGGGGGAAATTTCGAGGATGAAATTTCTTAAGGGGGAGAGATTTATAACACCCGTTTTAGACCCTAGTAGTTTTGGTAATATTTTGTTAGGATAAATTAAGTTTAAAGGTGGAATAAGATAAATGAGTGGCTTAGTGTGGGTTCTTTCGCGATCACGACAGTGTCACGAGCGCAATAGAACACTTCACTGGAAGCCTAATTGAGTTGGATTTTTTTTTGCATTATTTGATATGTTGTGGACATGTGGCAGCGTAGGAGATTGACATCTGGCAATAAGGGAGTGTGACACTTGGATTGAATAAGTTTTGTTTTGAGCAAATAAATGTATTTATTATGGTAAGTGGCATTTAGTAGGGTGGTTGGCTTTTAATGTGAGTCCTTGACTTTAGATGAGGATTGACTGGCCATTTCTTGCTTTCCTCTTCATTTTATGCTCTTGGTCTTCGCTTACTTTTTCTCTTCTTTATTTCTAGTTTTATCGTGCTCCATTCCCTTTTCTTTTATTCTATTTGATTGCTCCTTAAGTGGATCACATGGATTGGTTTGAAGGGTGTTGAGAAGGGGTAAGTGGTATGATTTTGTTAGTATTGGTCTTCTTCTTCTACTTTGGTTTTCTATTTTTAATTTAAAGTGAGAAAAGGATTGATTCATGGGTTGTTTTGAATGATTTTGTTGAAGCTGTTGATAAGAGGTTGCACAAAGGCAAGGAGAAGATTGGAACCGATTAGAGAGAAGTGGTCAAGCTACCTAGAGGTTGGGATCGAGTGCAATTTCAGTTATTTTGCATGTATTTATAATTGAGTAATTTGTACTTGAATAGAGATATGTATGAGTAGTGATGCGTGGTGAACTTTGATTAGTTCAATAGCTATTTTAGTTGTATACTTGTTTATGGGTTCAATTTTATTGCTTGCAGTGTTTCAATAAGTTAGCATGTTAAGATTGTAGTTGAATAGTAAAAATTTTTGTGTTTATTGATGATTGACGCTTTGATTGTTTAGAGGTATGGTTATAAATGATTTTGCATAATATACGCTATTGGGTAAGTTTGGTTTGGTTTTGGAAATCTCTGTTTTGCTTGGATTTTGTGAGAGTTTGGAAATCTTGATTCTGTCGCGAGCACGACAAGTATCGTGAGCGAGATAAAATCAGGTCTTCCATGTGTTTGGCCTTTTGCATGACACATGAATCTCTTCACCGGTCATGAAGATTGGGCTAGCACGAAGCGGAGAAAGATATGTTACTGTGCATAAATCGTGAGAAAGTTGCACGAGCCGTGCACAGGAGCATGAGTCGTGCACATGAGCACGAGTCATGCACAGGAGGGAATGGAGTTGTCTTGTACGAGGGGTGCACGATCTGCACGAGTCGTGCACATAAGCACGAGTTGTGCAATCGCCCTTATTCCTGCAGTGCAACATGGTTTCTATTACGAGCGCGACTTCCGATTGCGATCGCGGCAGTAAGCCTCTTCTCTGCCCTGCTTTACTTCCAAAAATGAGTTCTCCTGGTCTCTTTTAACATGTATTCTTCTTAGTGCATGGTTTATGTTTAATTTTACCTTGATAATATCATTGTTAGAGTTTAGTGTGGACATTTAATCTTGTGATTTTGGTACTGTCAAGTGAAATGTCTGGTGTGAGTGAGTTGAGCCCAAAGTGTCAAAGTAGTGGATAAATAAGCATGCTTATAAAGGGTTAGAGGCAACTACTACAGTGACCTTAGTTGTGTCTACTTAATGAATACCTAGTGTATTCAACGCTATTGAGTTAGTTCTCTAGAGTTTATACAGTATCCACAGTACCCGTATCCACCATTATTGAGAATTCAGGCTAATGTATATTTTGTAGTGTTCAAGAGGTGAAGTAGAGACTTATATATATATATGAATATAGTATGACATGTTATCAATATCGTTTGCCATATTTGGATTTTTGCACATGAATGGGTTGAAGCATGATGGTATTTGCTTACAAGGTTGTGTATATGAATATTTATATATGACATGACTATCGATATGCCTTTGATATATCCGTGACTTCGTTTGAAGTCTATTACTTCTATTTATCCCCACTAAATGTTATCGCTTAGCACGGGTGTTTTTTCCATGTAGGTTTGCAGGATAGGATTAGAGAGTTTGCATCTGTAGGTATGGCCACTAGGAGCTTGATGAAGATCTTTTTGTAAAAAAAATAGAGTTTCTTATGTTTTAAGTAACATCATTATGTATATAGAAAAGTATAGCATCGAATTGTAAATGTTAACTGTTTTGTACATGTACCGAAGATGATTATGTATTAAATATAAAATTTTTGTAATATGTACAGTTTATATATGTTATAAGAATGGTATGTTTGGCCAAAAATATTCTAATTATTTATTGTTATTGCTTCCGCTTTTGAGTGCGATTGTATGTATGAGTTTGTGTGTGCGTGGCGCCTCGATATTCCTTCCCAGGGGTATTAGGGTGTTACAGATTCATTCCCATGGTACATGGGAAGCACCTTTCTAAATCTATGTGTCCTAAGACAGAAGAGGATAGAAAGAACTTGAATAGAATACCATATGCATCTACAATTGGTTCTATCATATATGATATGTTATGTACACGTCCAAATGTAGCATTTGCTTTGACTGTCACAAGTAAATTACAATCCAATTATCGAGAGGAACATTGGAGTGCAGTCAAGAATGTCCTTAAGTACTTTAGAAGGACTAAGGATATATTCTTGGTATTTGAAGAGGGTGATTTACAAGTAAGCAGGTATACTGATGCCAACTTTCAGTCAGACAATGATGACTATAAATCACAGTCGAGTTTTGTCTTCATAGTGGGAGGAGGAGCAGTTAGTTGAAAGAGTTCCAAATAAGAGACGACGGCTAATTCTACTACAGAACCTGAGTACCTTGTGCTTCAGAGGCGGCCAAGGAAGCAGTATGGATTAAAAAGTTTATTACTGAACTAGGAGTGGTGCCTAGCATTGTTGATCTAATACCTTTGTATTGTGATAACAATGGAGCAATTGCGCAAGCAAAGGAACTACTATCTCATTAGTGATCCAAGCATGTTCTTAGATGTTACCATCTCATCCGGGAGATAATAGCAAGACAAGATGTGAAGATAGAAAGGGTTCCTATCGATGACAATGTGTCGAATCCTCTCACTAAAGCACTATCCAAAAGCAAGTACGATCACCATGTGCATAGTATGGGCTTTACTGCAAGTGGGAGATAGATAGGAGTATTCCCTATAGCCCATGTAGAATAAGGAATTATATCATGTATATGAACTCGATTTTCATTTATGAAAAGGCAATTTACATTTATTAATGTTGTGTTATGATTACTTATTGCTTGACATAATGTCTTAAATTAATAAATGTAGTCCTTAGTATTATTAACACAGTGCAAAAGGCAATCATGAAAACTTCATGATGTGAGATGTCTATTGCATGTAAATGTGTTAATACCTAAATGTCTCTAGTCATAGTATTAACAAGAAAGGACATTGTTAATGCGGATAGACTAGCACGTGTTATGCTTTTTAAATAGTTTAAGCAGATGTTCTCATAACTGTGATCATAGAGATGATCAAAGCTGACATGTGGATGCTTGTTAGAAGAAAAAGTACATTGGAGATTTGCTATGAGAATCCTCACATGGATATTAAATATATGTCAGTAAGGAATCTTTACATAGCAGCAGTGCAAGTATCCTCCGATTTGAGATCGCCAAAGTTATCTTAAATAGTGAGTGATATATTTTGACTCCATAATTGCTTACCTCCACCGAGGGCTAAACATAGTTAAGAGATTGGGTATATTATGACCTACTTGAAAATAGTTGAGTGATCAATAAAAGATTCACCATCCTAGATTTATTAGGAGTTATCTCACAAGTTCAAATAATATCCATACTCACAACTTTATTTAGGTTTATAGGAGTTGAAAAAATCCATACTCAAAACCTAAATGAGATAAAGTTTAGTGAAATGAGTAATTGTACGATAACTGCACTATGGAAGGGTTTAGTCAAAACCACTTGACTTTTCTGTCACTTAGGTAATCATGAAGCTTAGCTATAAGCCTCTCATGATTTGTACATAAACATAAATATAAATATTAATTGGAGAATTAATATAATGGTTTAAACAGTTTAAATTATGCAATTTATTAATTGCAATTATGTCTATATTACTAAGTAGATCAAAAAACCCAATAGGTCACACACCTATAGAAAAAGTGTAAAATTGTAAAAATACAAATGATAATAATATTTGGTATTATTATAGAATGAGTTATTAGCTCGAGTGCAAGTGGAAGATTGTTGGACATATCCCCTAGAGTCCTAATCACATTTGGATAGAAGAAATAATGAGAAAATAATTAATTAAAGGAGTTTAATTGATTATAGTTCACAAAAAAAGCTCGCATAATTTTTTGCGCATGGTCTGTAAAATTGAGCTGGTCCATTTTGATCCAAAATAAAATATTATTAGACTATAAATGTTATAAGACTAAAATAATATTTTTGGATTAAATGGAGAATTAATTTCAGGCCCAGAAGGAAATAGTCCTATGCAGAAGCACTATAGCAGTAGCAGGGTCTCTATAGAAGGTATTAATGGCCTATTTCTAAGGCTAAGTTAAATTAAATATGATTTATAAGTATTATGGACTCTATATATTTAGGGCCAGTTTGAGAAAACTTATGAAAACAGTTTTTTCAATTTTAAAAAGTTGTATTTCAAAAATAAGAAACTGATTGGTAAATAAAATTCAAAATGACTTATAAAATCAAAAACAACTGTCAACTGTCTGGTAAATGAAACGACTAAAAATAACTTGTTAGAATAAAAAGACAAAAAAGGACATATATAAATTTTAATTTATTATATTCAAAATTTCAATAAAAATAATAATAATTCCCACTTATTTGCACTTTTTTATTTCACTAAACTATTAAAACCATATATTTTCATATATAATTAAATGAAAATAAATATAACATAAAAAAAATTAAAAATATATATATTGTCTTCATAATTCATCATACATATTATTTTGATTGATAAGAAAAGAGAAAAGAAAAAAAAAAGAATTTAGTTGTTTTTAACGTTACAAGATTTTGGGTGGTAGGGTAAGAGAAAAGAGTAAAAGAATTTTTTTTATGTTAAATATAATTGTCATTATGAAATAAAATAGGGGGTATTTTTGTCTGAAAAAAATAATAATTTGCTACCCTTAAAAGTTGAAAATCAGCTTTTTTGAAAAACTTCAATTTCTAGCTTTTTCTAATATAATGTTTTTTCACTTTTCAGAAAAATAATTTTTCTAAAATCACAAACACCTATTGCTATCCCATAATCAGCTTTTTATCAAATAAGCAGTTTTTTAACCTTTCAAAAGTAATGCCAAAGACAACCTTAATTTGGTTGGATTTGGAATCCATGTTATTAATTAAATCTAAGTTTGGATAATGTGATTTGCGATAACCTGGTGCAAAGAAAAATCAACTGATCAACAAAGCTCACAGGTGATTTTCCATCTTTTAGATTAGCAATATAATTTCAAGGCAAAGATCTATTTTTATTTGGTTAAAATTTTAAATTCCGCATTTGCATGTGATACATGCAACCAAATTAATTCCAACAGTTGTAACCTATCATTGCTTTTTGTTGGTCTTGTATTTGTTGTATTAAATTTGCTCTTGCTTTTAATTGAATTAACAATGCTTCATCTATATCAAATCTCCACTTTACATGTTGCAACTTTAAAGCTGTATCATCCAAAATTACGATCCATATTGGATAGTTAATGAATTATAACTTATCGATACATGGGTGATAATTCAAATATTACCTAACATTGACTTCCTGCTAAGAGCATCAGCCACAACATTTTGTTTTTCTAATATGATAACTACAATGTAGTCATAGTCATTGAAAATCTCTAACCATCTCCTCTATCTCAAGTTGAGTTCCTTCTGAGTAATCAAATATTTGAGACTTTTGTGCTCATATTAAATTCTACACTTTTCACCATATATGTAATGCCATCAAATTTTTAATGCAAACATAATTATTGCCAACTTTAAAATTTGGAGGTATTCGAAACTTTGGACACTGTGCTTTGCAACAATCCAGTGTGATGGAAAATCAACTGATCAACAAAGCTTACAGGTGATTTTTCATCTTTTAGATTAGCAATATAATTTCATGGTAAAGATCTATTTTTAGGTAAAGATCTATTTTTACTTGGTTAAAATTTTAAATTTTGCATTTGCATGTGATACATGTAACCAAATTAATTCTAACAGTTGTAACCTATCATTGTTTTTTGTTGGTCTTGTATTTGTTGTATCAAATTTGCTCTTGCCTTTAATTGCATTAACAATGCTTCATCTGTATCAAATCTCCACTTTACATGCTGCAACTTTAAAGCTGTATCATCCAAAATTACCATTCATATTGAATAGTTAATGAATTATAACTTATTGATACATGGGTGATAATTCAAACATTACCTAACACTGACTTCCTGCTAAGAGCATCAACCCCAACACTTTGTTTTTCTAAGATAATAACTACAATGTAGTCATAGTCGTTGAGCAACTCCAATAATCTCCTCTATCTCATGTTGCGTTCCTTCTGAGTAATAAAATATTTAAGGCTTTTGTGCTCATATTAAATTCTACTCTTTTCACCATACATGTAATGTAACACCCCCGCCGCCGCCCCCTTTGGAAGGACGCCGGTGGGCGCGCTACCCGACACTCACTCACTACAAACATACATACGAACATTGAGCGGAAGCATTTACTAACAATAATAACAGAAAACTATATATATTATAAAATCAAAATATCCTTATATAACATATCCAAAATTTTACTTCATATCCTTCACAAAAAGTTACAAGAGCCACTATAAAAAAATACATTTACAAAAAGAATTACAGGAGGAGATAACCAAAAATAACTCTACTCCTATGTGGCCGACCTACAGATGTGCACACGAGTAAGCTCCCAACCTGTCACCTACACGGGACAAGAACCCGTGCTAAGCGATAACGCTTAGTGGGGAGGAACAAAACACAACAGAACACTATACAAGATATAGCAAAACATACATAATTCATTAAGTAGAAGAGGACAGAAGTATACAAATAGATTAAGAATCACTATATGAAATCAGAATTGAAAATAGAAAGCATGAAGCAAATACCATAATCAAGATTACGCAATAATCAAAACACTTCACTAAACCAATACCAGACACTGGACACAGTAGCATGAAATTCAATGGTGGAGGATACGGGAACACGGCATGGAGACCGAAGCCTCAAAAATAGTTTTAATACTCGAAGGTAGCGCGGGAGACCGGAGTCTCGAAATATTTTATCACTACACGGAAGATGACCATCTCGGAGGTCGACCGCTTTGCCCAACCGGGGCGGACACGGGCAGCTGCACTCACAAACCCCTTCTTAAGCATGCTTAATTATCCACTACCGTGACACTTCATGTAACACCCCCTACGATCCCATTAGAAGGACGCCGAAAAGTGCTACCGACGCTCACTCGTATACATGCACACATACACTAAGCGAAGCATACATTCATACATAAAAACATACAGAGATATAATAGAAATTAAAACTTTAAGGAAACGATAGCTGAGCATACATTAACTCACATACATACATATAATCATTACTGCGAAAGTGCAGATGAAAGATAAAACGGAGAAATAACTGAAAACTTAATTACAATAAGATCCTTACATATAACTACATATACAAAGGACTACAGAATTACAAAATTTAAAATGCAGAAGCTGAACAAAATACAAAACTTCTAACTCCTATGTGGCCGACCTTGCAGATGCGTGACTTGAACGGAACCAAACCTGCCACCTGCATGGGAAAAGAACTCGTGCTAAGCGATAACGCTTAGTGGGGAAACACACAAGAAATATGGGCAGCCATTCACAATGGTTGCTAAGGCATAACACATGAAAAAGGCATATGCGGACATTCATAACACAAATAATGTTATACTTGCATATAAAAGCCGTGCGTTTAGAGAATCATATCCACATTCATATATAATCATTCAATAGTTAATGTGCATTTTCACGCAAACTAGTTCACATGCTAATCCATAATAGTTAACAGTATAAAAATCACATTTGTATACCTACTAATTCACATGCTTATAACCACAATTGATTATATTCAAACGCAGTCACAATACGGTATATATATAAATAATCGTACATAATAGGCATGTTTGAGTCACATTTAACCCATTCAGAGATTCATAATCACATTCGAATTCATAACTGATTCACATGACTGAAATCTTACACATTCGGATATCATATTCTCATATTCATATCAGACAAAGCAAACCAACATACCTGCTGACTCAAAATAGTGGATAACGAGTATACAGACATCACCTTACGGGTGCGAATCGAATACTGACATCACCTGACGGGTGCGAATCGAATATCAATTTCATTTTCACATTCAAAAACATTTTCATTAGGGACCTTAAACAAGATCCAAACACATTGGAGGGTTCGCGAGGAACCAAACGGGGGACCTGATCAGGGTCAAAATGTCCAAAGGGCTGCAGCTAAAAGACTCTATTAGGCATGCCTAACTATCCACTAGACTGACTCTCGCAGGTCGAGCATCATTCAAATCATGTGTCAAATCAGACAGCATATAAATGTCATCATACTTAATCCAGAGTATAGTAGACATACAAAGAAATTCATAATATCAGCCATGCATCAAACTATTCGTATAACAAAGCATACAATATAATTCCATCAACATGCTTTAGCACTATTCAAAATTCTAAAATTTATCAGAGTCAAATATGGAAACATTATCAGGCCAATCATTAACTTAACATTCAAACTTTACTTTTAACAACTAATCTCTCTTTACAAAAATAGGGTAGGTCACGGTCATAACCAGATTGGTTGTCATCGTGACATACCAAAACTCTTAGCAGATTGCAATCTTGGGGTACCTCACGGTGGTAACCCATTAGGTTGTCACCGTGACATACCCACTGCCCAAAACAGAATGCTATTCCTCACACTTTATCATATCATTCATACCAACTATTTGTACATTTATATAAATACTTACTTACCCGGTTTGCCACATTATAGGTCTCCATTAAAAAGTGGAAATCATAAGCTAAAAGCATTAAATCACATTTACCATTATCATATTATATAATCACTCAAATATCCATATGAACCATAATAGCATTATAGATATCTTGCATACTAATGCATTCTAATAACATTTATTATTAATGCATGCATCATATAATATTGTTAGGCGATTACTTCAATCACACATTCACTGCTCATTCCCATATACATATTTCATTAATCAAACTCATTTCATTTGATGTCTTTCATGTGTATATAACTTAAATCTCAATTCATAACTATGCATACTTGTTCACATCATACAGGTTTATATAGATTGAAGTATTATAATACTCACTAATGTCATTAAACTTGACTTGATTCTAATACATACAATTACACATCATTATTTCATTAGTTTGCTATTAATCTTAATCCAATTCATGTTTATTTTCGAAGTGATAACTATTCTTATACTCATTTAATAGTCCTAAACATGCATCGGATGGATCCTAGAAAGTTTTGGTGTAAAGCGGGTTCAATTCGGGAAGAAAAATACATAAAATGGTCAAGACAGAAGGGGTCACGGTGGTAATGAATTTGGTTACCACCGTGAGGTCCAAACTAAGCATTCTGCCTAGTATTTTCATATGTCACGGTGGTAATGAATTTGGTTACCACCGTGACCTACCAAAAATTTGGAAAACAGAAGCTAGAATTCAGGACTGCTTTACAACTCATTTTTATTCAGCCTAAACGGGCATCTAAACGATATTTTTAGGCAAAACTTCCTCTTAACATTTGTTCCCTAAGATGTTAACTTTCAAAGGCAATAAATTTCAGATCAATTGGACATCTATAACTTCCGATATGAGCTAAACAACCTATAGTGCTCCCCTGAACCCGGCCAGAGAAGATAGCTCTACTTGTTGACCACTTTTGGGACACTTAGAGTTAGAATTAGCTCAAACTTATTTCTAACACATTTGTAGGAATATATCTTATCGTTCCAACGGCACTAGTTTCATATCATTTGGAGTTCTACAACTCCCAATAAAGCTTAATAACCGAAGAAAGGTCAAGTGCATTCTAACCCAGTTTTTCACCCAAATCCTATTCACATGCACAAATGATGAATTTAAACCAACACTCACTACCATCATCATATATCATCAACAACACATTCAAGAAACTGATATCACACATGAATATACTAAAATTCATATACATAATAGAGAGTTTCCCAAACACACACACTCAAAAACACAGCTCCCAAACCTAGAAATCAAAGATCCAAAATCACTTTTCAAGCTTCAACCTTCAATCCTTTCCTTGCCCTAAAGCTTCTTCTTGCCACTCGATTCTTGCACAAACTCAACAAAATTCACTTAAATCAAACTACCATAAAAGTCTTTTAACTCACTTACATCCTACTACCATACACTACAAGCATATCATAACATTTCTCTTCTTAACATACTTAATTTATTTCTTAGCAAATAATTCCTTAATATCCAAATTTTCCTCTTGGACAAATTACGAAAATACCCTTCACTTATCTGACTTAGCTAGCCGATTCCGACTAGGCCCAATTTGGGGTGTGACAGCTCTTCCCTCCTAAAAGAATTTCGTCCTCGAAATTCACTTACACCGGAAAGAATTCCCAATATTACATTCCATGTCACCAACAAACTCATACACTTCACTCTCAAGTACTCACTCGCTTACACTTATCGCCATCATTGTACTCTTAAATCACTTTCTTATATTCGAATCAAACACATTCATCAGGATGATTATTACTCAACTGCCCGTCAGAAATCAAAGCCCAATCACTTTACACATAAACCGATTAACTTTCGCCAAAACCAATTAACTTTCACCAATTGCTACATAAATCCTTCAATACTTAAAAGATGTCTATCATCATGCTGTTCTCTTAACGATACTTCTATTAAACTCCCAAAATCATTTCACCTTCACTCGCACAAGATTCCGAAATACTCTTTCTACTCAACTTTAACCAAACACAGAACACTTTCCTTAACAGCTGCTAGGCTCACCATTCCTACCCTTAATCTTAATACCTAATACTCCATGTACACCCTGTCAGCTTTCTCTCAATCAAACACATATGCAAACGATTTTCATGTATGGTCAAAGGGACGATGATGCAATGAAAATGCGATGACTCATGTGCATATGCAGAGTGATGCTGAGGTAATGCAATTGATGCTATAGTGATGCACTTTATCCCATCCCCATGATTCAATATGCTTTCATTCAAACACCTTTTTGGAGATAGCTGACAGGCATATAGAGTACTACCAAAACCTTACAATATCCAAATACTCATCCACTTCAGAATACAAAAAGAAAATCAAATTTACCTGAAGACTCTGCAGGCGCTATCACTTCACTTCGGTACGCAACAAATCCTGAGGGTACACGGGCGGCTCGAAGCAATTCCTCTACATCCTTTTTCCCTCTGATACTTCTCTTCCTGACACCTTTCTTTTCTAAGGTACACTCTGAACAAAACCTCGAGAAATCCTAGTAGAAGTCAGCCTATCCGAAATCCGAATTAACCCTTGCGCTAACGTCCTATTATCGGAGCAGGACAGAAATTCCAACCAAATGATGCTCAGAAACACTTTGATCAACACTAATTGGGTTCACACTTTCCGTTGTCTCACCCACATTCTCACTAGAATCAGACTCCATCTAGAAACAACACCAGACAAGACAATCTGCATTCGGCCATGACACAAAACCGACTCGTATGCAAAGACACGATACATAACCGACTAGCATGCGAAGACTCGACAATTAACAAACAAGACAACCAGAACTGCCAAACCGGCGCTCTGATACCACTAAATGTAACACCCCCTACGATCCCATTGGAAGGATGCCGGAGAGTGCTACCGACACTCACTCGCATACATGCACACATACATTAAGCGGAAGCATACATTCAGACATAAAAACATACGGAGATATAGCGGAAATTAAAACTTTAAGGAAATCATAGCTGAACATACATTAACTCACATACATACATATAATCATTACTGCGAAAGTGTAGACGAAAGATAAAACGGAGAAATAACTAAAAACTTAATTACAATAAGATCCTTACATATAACTACATATACAAAGGACTACAGAATTACAAAATCCAAAATGCAGAAGCTGAACAAAATACAAAACTTCTAACTCCTATGTGGCCGACCTTGCAGATGCGTGACTTGAACGGAACAAAACCTGCCACCTGCACAGGAAAAGAACCCGTGCTAAGCGATAACGCTTAGTGGGGAAACACACAAGAAATATGGGCAACCATTCACAATGGTCACCAAGGCATAACACATGAAAAAGGCATATGCGGACATTCATAACACATATAATGTTATACTTGCATATAAAAGCCGTGCGTTTAGAGAATCATATCCACATTCATATATAATCATTCAATAGTTAATGTGCATTTTCACGCAAACTAGTTCACACGCTAATCCATAATAGTTAACAGTATAAAAATCACATTTGTATACCTACTAATTCACATGCTTATAACCACAATTGATTATATTCAAACGCAGTCACAATACGGTATATATATAAATAATCGCACACAATAGGCATGTTTGAGTCACATTTAACCCATTCAGAGATTCATAATCACATTCGAATTCATAACTGATTCACATGACTGAAATCTTACACATTCGGATATCACATTCTCATATTCATATCAGACAAAGCAAACCAACATACCTGCTGACTCAAAATAGTGGATAACGAGTATACAGACATCACCTTACGGGTGCAAATCGAATACTGACATCACCTTACGGGTGCGAATCGAATATCAATTTCATTTTCACATTCAAAAATATTTTCATTAGGGACCTTAAACTAGATCCAAACACATTAGAGGGTTCGAAAGGAACCAAACGGGGGACCTAATCAGGGTCCAAACGTCCAAAGGGCTGCAGCTAAAAGACTCTATTAGGCATGCCTAACTATCCACTAGACTGACTCTCGCAGGTCGAGCATCATTCAAATCATGTGTCAAATCAGACAGTATATAAATGTCGTCATACTTAATCCAGAGTATAGTAGACATACAAAGAAATTCATAATATCAGCCATGAATCATACTATTCGTATAACAAAGCATACAATATAATTCCATCAACATGCTTTAGCACTATTCAAAATTCTAAAATTTATCAGAGTCAAATATGGAAACATTATCAGGCCAATCATTAACTTAACATTCAAACTTTACTTTTAACAACTAACCTCTCTTTACAAAAACAGGGTAGGTCACGATCATAACCAGATTGGTTGTCACCGTGACATACCAAAACTCTTGGCAGATTGCAATCTTGGGGTACCTCACGGTGGTAACACATTAGGTTGTCACCGTGACATACCCACTGCCCAAAACAGAATGCTATTCCTCACACTTTATCATATCATTCATACCAACTATTTGTACATTTATATAAATACTTACTTACCCGGTTTGCCACATTATGGGTCTCCATTAAAAAGAGGAAATCATAAGCTAAAAGCATTAAATCACATTTACCATTATCATATTATATAATCACTCAAATATCCACATGAACCATAATAGCATCATAGATATCTTACATACTAATACATTCTAATAACATTTATTATCAATGCATGCATCATATAATATTGTTAGGCGATTACTTCAATCACACATTCACTGCTCATATCCCATATACATATTTCATTAATCAAACTCATTTCATTTGATGTCTTTTATGTGTGTATAACTTAAATCTCAATTCATAACTATACATACTTGTTCATATCATACAGGTTTATATATATTGAAGTATTATAATACTCACTAATGTCATTAAACTTGACTTGATTCTAATACATACAATTACACATCATTATTTTATTAGTTTGCTATTAATCTTAATCCAATTCATGTTTATTTTCCAAGTGATAACTATTCTTATACTCATTTAATAGTCCTAAACATGCATCGGATGGATCCTAGAAAGTTTTGGTGTAAAGCGGGTTCAATTCGGGAAGAAAAATACATAAAATGGTCAAGACAGAAGGGGTCACGATGGTAATGAATTTAGTTACCACCGTGAGGTCCAAACTAAGCATTCTGCCTAGCATTTTCATATGTCATGGTGGTAATGAATTTGGTTACCACCGTGACCTACCAAAAATTTGGAAAACAGAAGCTAGAATTCAGGACTGCTTCACAACTCATTTTTGTTCAGCCTAAACGGGCATTTAAAAGACATTTTTAGGCAAAACTTCCTTCTTAACATTTGTTCCCTAAGATGTTAAATTTCAAAGGCAATAAATTTCAGATCAATTGGACATCTATAACTTCCGATATGATCTAAACAACCTATAGTGCTCCCCTTAACCCGGCCAGAGAAGATAGCTCTACTTGTTGACCAATTTTGGGACACTTAGAGTTAAAATTTGCTCAAACTTATTTCTAACACATTTGTAGTAATATATCTTATCTTTCCAATGGCACTGGTTTCATACCATTGTGAGTTCTAAAACTCCCAATACAGCTTAATAACCGAAGAAAGGTCAAGTGCATTCTAACCCAGTTTTTCACCCAAAATCGTATTCACATGCACAAATGAACAATTTAAACCAACACTCACTACCATCATCATATATCATCAAAAACACATTCAAGAAACTTATATCACACATGAATATACTAAAATTCATATACATAATAGAGAGTTTCCCAAACACACACACTCAAAAACACAGCTCCCAAACCTGGAAATCAAAGATCCAAAATCACTTTTCAAGCTTCAACCTTCAATCCTTTCCTTGCCCTAAAGCTTCTTTTTGCCACTCGATTCTTGCACAAACCCAACAAAACTCACTTAAATCAAACCCAAAAATTCTCCCAAACCAGAAAACAAAGACAAAGAAGAGAAGATGAAGAAGTCCAAAGTAAACCCAAGCACTTACCTTCAACAATCAGCCTATAAACTCAGGAAACCCACTCAACACTTAGCATATTAACTCAAGAAAAGAGGCAAAGCATACAAAATGAGAAAGAAAGGGAAGAGGGGAACGGGAATGGCAAGGAAGAGGAACAACTTAGCTTCCTCGGGAAGCTTTCCCTCTTTTCCTACCTTCTCTTCCCTCTTCCATGCACGTAAACCACTCAATAAAGTCTTTTAACTCACTTACATCCTACTACCATACACTACAAGCATATCATAACATTTCTCTTCTTAACATACTTAATTAATTTCTTAGCAAATAATTCCTTAATATCCAAATTTTCCTCTTACACAAATTACGAAAATACCCTTCACTTATCCGACTTAGCTAGCCGATTCTGACTAGGCCCAATTTGGGGTGTGACACTTGAGGCTCAACAACTCAAACAACGATCATGACACCTACTACACAAAACTCAAACCAACAACCTAACATCACAATAATTCACTACCATGACACTAGTATAAAAAGGTCAACAAAACATAAACTCAATCAAGTACCATGCAATAGTGAGAAACCGTGCAAAGTGAAACAAAAGAATCTTATTCAGAAAACAGGGCGGGCAGGAAGGGCTTCTGTCGCGCTCGCGACAGAACACAAGGTAGCTCGTCGCGGGCTCACGCTAGGAGGCGCGCTCGCAACGAAGCACGCTCGGCAGACTCAAGCGAAATCGAGCTCTGTCGCGCTCGCGTCAAAGACTGGCCGCTTCCTCCTCGCGCGCACGCTCGCCGTATGCTCGCGTTAAGGACTCAGCCAACCGAGCTCTCTGTCGTGCTCGCGACAGAGGGCTCTCCAACAACAAAGGGTCCAATCCGCACTCTGTCGCTTTCGCAACAACATCGCGATCGCGACAAAGACCAGATTTGCCCAGAATCTGCACTTTTCCCGCTCTCCTACACACACAACCTTCAAAAACACTTATTCAATTATGCACAAACACTTACCTTGCTGCTCCCAAGCATATAAATCATACTCAAGTCCACTATACACTTAACTTGAATAAGAAATCACAATTAATCATCAAGAATGCACACAAAGCATACTTTAACAATATAATTTCTTCACTACCGCTACATACAAATCACTACAATTAACTTATACTAGAACAGCACTCCAATAAATCACACACATACATCCACATAATTTAACACTCAAGAACACTAATAACATGCAACCACAAAATACATCCGATCCAAGAAGAAATTAGGGGAAAAACAATCCCAAACACACACTCAAAAACACATCTCCCAGACTTGGAAATTGCAGCTTCAGACCGGCCCCTCATAATCCCACTTTATCCTTGCCCTTACTCTTTCTTCTCTCTTCCGATTCTTACACAAATCAAATCAATAACTCCATTAACCCAAAAACAAAACCTTTTAAAACCCAATCAAACCCGAAGAAGGAGAAGAAGAAAAGAACCCCAGGAAATAACCAAAACCCGAGCACTTACCTTCCACAAATAGCCCTTCACTCAAGAAATCCAAGTCTCAAAACTCAAAGAGGGACACAAGGATGGCCGGAGAGCAGAAAAAGAAAGAAGAAAAGGGAGAGTAGAAGGGGACGGGAAAGGGAGGAAAGAGGAAAATAGCTTCCACGGAAAGCTTCGTCTATTTTCCTACCTTCTCTTCCCTCTTTCATCCTTTTCATTTAATGCCCACCTACCTAAGCCATGTGTCACTCACTAATTGGTTCTTTCATCCAATCCTTGACTAACTTCTTCAATGCACCATACACAAAACACACACAAACATCTCTTGCAATAATATCTCCAAGACACCAAACTTGAGTCACACCATATAATCTCTAATAAATCACTTACATCCAAGGCACCAAACACACATAAACCACACAATAAAATCCCTTAACCCACTTACATCCTAACACCATACACTACAAGCACACTTTATAATTTCTCCCCTTACACTTAATTAAATTTCTTTACCATAAAATCCTTATAATCCAAATTTTCTCTTACTCAAATTATGAAAATACCCTTAACAATCCGACTTACCACGTAAATTCTGACTAGGCCCTTTTTGGGTTGTTACAATCACTTCCCCCTTAAAGAAATTTCGTCCTAGAAATTTTCCCACTAAGCACTTATATCCAACAACTCAAAACTCAAAACCGAACTTAACAAAAGCTATAAATGCAACTTACCGGAAGGTCCTGCTTGATCCGGTGCATCATCTCCTAACATTGCATACACTCTCGGGCGCATATACACTTCTCCGGTTGGCGGTTTTTGCACTGATTCTAATGGCTCTTGCGAACGACGTCCGCTGCCTCTACCACTCTGATTTCCTCTCGCTCGCTGACCACTTGCTCTACTCTCGGGTTGACCCTGAAGCTCTCTTCGATCCGGGCAGTTAGCTACCATATGCTCTTGGCTGCCACATCTGAAACATGCTCCAGAGATCCTTCTGCACTCGCCCCAGTGGCGCTTATGACAATGCTCGCACTCCGGGATCACACTTCCTTTACTAGAGGGTGGCGCTACACTACCGACTTCCGAACGCACCGGAACCGAACCCTTCACACCTTGGCCACTTAGAACTCCTCTCGACTTCTTACCACTTCCATGATCACTATCCGGTGCTCTCCTCTTGTTCTCAATCCTCTGTTTGATTTGCTCGGATTCCTCTAACTTGATCGCCGCTGCCACTAACTGATAGTACCCCACTGGTTGCAAGACTGACATTGCCGACAAAGGACCTCTGATCACCTCACGCAATCCCTCTTGAAAGTGCCTACACCTAAACTCATCCGTCAACAACTGCTCGGGCACATACTTGCTCAACAGGCTAAATTCCTTCTCGTAATCACTTACGATCATACGTCGTTGCTTCAGACTGATGAACTCTCTCCACTTAGCTTCCCGATATGCCTTCGTCACATACTTCTGCTCAAATTCGTGCTTGAAGAATTCCCAAGTCAACTAAGCTGGTCGCTGCGGATTTCGCATCACAAGTTCCCACCAATCGTACACTGATCCTTGTAGCAACGATACTGCGCACAGCACCCTCTGATCTGCGGGACATCTAATCTCTTGCAAAATCCGACCTACCCTCTTAAGCCAAAACTCGGCCACATCAGATTGGTTCAAAGCAGTCCCATGAAAATCTTTTGCTCCTCTCTTTCTTAACAACTCAGTCGGAGTCTTAGGAGCAGTCAACCTCTCTACCAGCTGAAGTAAACCTTGCACTAGGACTGGATTCTCATGACCAAAACCCATACTAGGAACCTCTTCTTGCTGACGCTGAGGAGCAGGTTGTTCACCTCTCACTACACTCGCACTACCAGTCGTCTCACCCACGTTCTCACTTGGATCAGACTCCATCAAGACACTACACAAGACAAGACATATCTGCATTAGGCCACGACACAAAACCAACTCACATGCCAAGACTCGACACACAACAGACAAAGACAACCAGAATCGCCTAAACCGGCGCTCTGATACCACAAACTGTAACACCCCCGCCGCCGCCCCCGTTGGAAGGACGCCCGCGGGCACGCTACCCGACACTCACTCACTACAAACATACATACAAACATTGAGCGGAAGCATTTACTAACAATAATAACAGAAAACTATATATATCATAAAATCAAAATATCCTTATATAACATATCCAAAATTTTACATCATATCCTTCACAAAAAGTTACAAGAGCCACTATACAAAAATACATTTACAAAAAGAATTACAGGAGGAGATAACCAAAAATAACTCTACTCCTATGTGGCCGACCTGCAGATGTGCACACGAGCAAGCTCCCAACCTGTCACCTACACGGGACAAGAACCCGTGCTAAGCGATAACGATTAGTGGGGAGGAACAAAATACAACAGAACACTATACAAGATATAGCCAAACATACAGAATTCATTAAGTAGCAGAGGACAGAAGTATACAAATAGATTAAGAATCACTATATGAAATCAGAAAGCATGAAGCAAATACCATAATCAAGATTACGCAATAATCAAAACACTTCACTAAACCAATACCAGACACTGGACACAGTAGCCTGAAATTCAATGGTGGAGGATACGGGAATACGGCACGGAGACCGAAGCCTCAAAAACAGTTTTAATACCCGAAGGTAGCGCGGGAGACCGGAGTCTAGAAACATTTTATCACTACACGGAAGATGACCATCTCGGAGGTCGACCGCTTCGCCCAAACGGGGCGGACACGGGCAGCTGTACTCACAAACCCCTTCTTAAGCATGCTTAATTATCCACTACCCTGACACTTCAGGCTCAACAACTCAAACAACGATCACGACACCTACTACACAAAACTCAAACTAACAACCTAACATCACAATAATTCACTACCACGACACGAGTATAAAAAGGTCGAAAAAACATAAACTCAATCAAGTACCATGCAATAGTGAGAAACCGTGCAAAGTAAAACAAAAGAATCATATTCTGAAAATAGGGCGGGCAGGAAGGGCTTCTGTTGCGATCGTGACAGGCGTTGCGCTCACGACAGAACACAAGGTACCTCATCGCGGGCTTGCGCTAGGAGGCGCACTCGCGACGAAGCATGCTCGACAGACTCACGCGAAACAGAGCTCTGTCGCACTCGCGACAACGTCGCGATCGCGACAAAGACTGGTCGCTTCCTCCTTGCCGCATGCTCGCGTTGAGGACTCAGCCAACCGAGCTCTCTGTCGCGCTCGCGAAAGAGGGCTCTCTAACAACAAAGGGACCAATCTGCACTCTGTCGCGATCGCGACAGAGACCAGATTTGCCCAGAATCTGCACTTTTCCCGCTCTCCTACACACACAACCTCCAAAAACACTTATTCAATTATGCACAAACTCTTACCTTGCTGCTCCCAAGCATATAAATCATACTCAAGTCCACTATACACTTAACTTGAATAAAAAATCACAATTAATCATTAAGAATGCACACAAAGCATACTTTAACAATATAATTTCTTCACTGCCGCTACATACAAATCACTACAATTAACTCATACTAGAACAACACTCCAATAAATCACACACATACATCCACATAATTTAACACTCAAGAACACTAATAACATGCAACCACAAAATACATCCGATCCAAGAAGAAATTAGGGGAAAAACAATCCCAAACACACACTCAAAAACACAGCTCCCAAACCTGGAAATTGAAGCTTGAGACCGGCCCCTCACAATCCCACTTTCTCCTTGCCCTTGCTCTTTCTTCTCTCTTCCAATTCTTGCACAAATCAAATCAATAACTCCGTTAACCCAAAAACAAAACCTTTTAAAACCCAATCAAACCCGAAGAAGGAGAAGAAGAAAAGAACCCCAGGAAATAACCAAAACCCAAGCACTTACCTTGCACAAACAGCCCTTCACTCAAGAAATCCAAGTCTTAAAACTCAAAGAGGGACACAAGGATGGCTGGAGAGCAGAAAAAGAAAGAAGAAAAGGGAGAGTAGAAGGGGACGGGAAAGGGAGGAAAGAGGAAAATAGCTTCCATGGAAAGCTTCCTCTCTTTTCCTACCTTCTCTTCCCTCTTTCATCCTTTTCATTTAATGCCCACCTACCTAAGCCATGTGACACTCACTAATTGGTTCTTTCATCTAATCCTTGACTAACTTCTTCAATGCACCATACACAAAACACACACAAATATTTCTTGCAATAGTATCTCCAAGACACCAAACTTGAGTCACACCATATAATCTCTAATAAATCACTTACATCCAAGGCACCAAACACACATAAACCACACAATAAAATCCCTTAACCCACTTACATCCTAACACCATACACTACAAGCACACTTTATAATTTCTCCTCTTACATACTTAATTAAATTTTTTTACCATAAAATCCTTATAATCCAAATTTTCTCTTACTCAAATTATGAAAATACCCTTAATAATCCGACTTACCATGTAAATTCCGACAAGGCCCTTTTGGGGTTGTTACATGTAATGCCGCCAAATTTTTAATGCAAACTATAACACCCCTTACCCGCATGTAATATGCTACATCTCTAACAAATGTGTCGCCACAACGGCTAAAGGATGTTACATCACAATAATAATAAAACTCATAACAATAAAATTTTATACACAGCCTCATATCATACATAACATAAATTCTTACATATATATTACAGTCATCCTTTTCATACAAAAGACTATTACAATTTACACATATAAATTCTCATATTGCAAAACCTACATCAAAACACATGCCTCTAAAGTGTTGGCCGTTGATGATGCGGGACTGTCCTTCCAAAATTACTGTCTTCAGAACCTACACGGATAAACACCCGTGCTAAGCCACAAATCTTAGTGGGGAAAACATGAGGTGGGTGACCATTCACAACGGTCATCAAAGCATATCACATACCCATGAACACATATATAACAAAATATTTAACATAAGTAGTAACTAATAAAAAGTCATCGGTAATCATAAAATTCACACATCATTTATTGTCATGTTACTTTCTTTTTATCACATAATGGCTGCATTTACAAAGTAGTGGATAAACGGGGTTGAAACACATAGGTACCCGGAGGTACAGTTTTATTACGCATAGGGATCCACATCCGGAATCCAAACACATAAGGATTATAGCAACATCCAAACACATAGGGACCAAATCACGGTCCGGACACATAAGCTATAGCTATAGACCCTTTAGGCATGCCTACCTATCCACAACTCGACTTTTGTAGGCGAAACAATTATTTAATCCAGTTAAATTACGATGTGATTACATTTGCATAATTTATTTCACAAAATAATTCTATACATGTATAATCCATTTAATAAGCCAAATAATCATCATTAAATTCATATTTTACATTGCATAATATTTAAATGGGGTAAGTATGACGCGCGCCGAACCCGATTAACCCAGCAAGGGCCCTCACTTTGAATCCGCTTTAGGATTCGAGGTATGAAAGGTTCGCGTCTCTTGATCATGGGCGCCATGAGGCATCATCGGTGTATCCCTCCCAATAGAACATTGGGGAGAATAACCTAGCCTATTGACGCCTAAAGGCACCTTTTGAGGTATTTGGAGTCGCCACCCAATTTGCAAGAAATTAGGAAAAGGTTTCTCACCTCTAACGGTCTAAACCAGAGTTATGGTGTCCGGAACTTCCCTCTTATTCATGCTTTGGTTAATTATAAATGGATTTTTAACTTCTTAAGATTATATCTCTCGTCTCACGCGATTGATGCATTTAAATTAGATGGCGCATTGAAAGCACGTAAAGAAAATAAATAAAAGCGATAAGCAAAGTAAATAAAGAAAGCGGTAAACACCCAAGCACTCAATTACAAGAGAAATAGGGGCGGAATACAACCCCAATAAAAGGAAATTAAGAATACAAATGGGGGCGGAATACAACCCCAAAAATAAATAAAGTTGCCCCAAAATTAATTACAAGGGCCCAAAATGAAAGAAAATAACTTTAAACACTCACCCAAAAATGAAATGAAAGGACATTCATAAATCGGGACATTATTTAGGGAGCATTGGTTCCCTCGCACTTGTTCGAATTTTAGGAACATTGGTTCCTTCGTGTTTAATTTAAAAAGGTTCGAAAAGTCATTTTAATTGTTTTGAGTAAAAATCGGGATGAGTGATCCCATTTTGAAGAAGATTTGACTCTTCGTTTTAATTGTGACAATTTTATTGTTGGGCTAAAAACAAGGGACATTGGTCCCAATTTTATTAGTGAAGAATCCAATTTAATTGTAAAAATATTTTCGTGATTTTTTATCGCACGCGTACACAAGTAAAATAATTATTTACAAATGAACGCATAACACATCAAAAGGGGAATTGAAAAGATCTCACCAAAATGGAGTGTCCGTCCACGCGTCGCGACCCATCCGGGGAGTCGCGCGGCGCCCACAAGGCCCGACTCAAATTAAAACTCATACAAAAATTAGCATCAAAATATTAGTAAATATTCAAAGTGAATTAATCAAGCAAATGCAAAATATAATTATAACAACAATGATAGCAATGCGATAAAATAAATCAAATCATTAACAGGGATAACAATACAACAATAAATGAGACAAATAATGGCAACAACAATAATAATAAAAATAATACGAAATATTAAATAATAATACCAATGACAATAATGTTAACTAGTTAATTGATTAATAAAAAAACAGTAATAATAATACTAAAAACAGAATAATACTAGTAAATAAATAAATAGTGATAATAGTAAAATAGGGAGAATTAAATAATAATGATAATAATAACAATAATAGAATAGTAAGTTAGATAAAGGGAAGATGATAACAATATATGGGGATAGGAAAATGAATGATAAAAGAATATGCACAACAGTGGAAACGACACAACCTAACAATATTCACATAAATCAACTAATAATAATAATGGGAATGAGCATAAAAAAACAAAGCAACACAACTAGATGATGGATTAATGGTGGTACTAACACATTAAATTACTAGAAATGAATGATAAGAATAATAGCAGAAATGATATTAACAACAATAAATACTATGCAATAAATGAATGAGAATGGGTCCAAAAATATTTACCCTCAGAATTTTTGAGATTGGAAGTAGGATGTCTCAATCCGTTCCCTTGTAGATTTTTTGATGATAATAATATTCAAAGAAAAATATGAGTTCTAAATAAATTTTTTGAAAAATATATTTTGAAGTGAATACTTTTGAAGGAAGATTTGAGCAGAGAAAATTGATTTTTCTAGCTCAAAATAAATCCCAAAAAAGAGGTATCTTCCCTGAAGGAACACCTAGAAATTAAAGTTTGAGAAGACCAAAACTTAAAGGATTTTTGAAGAATTTTTAAGAAACAAAAAAAACCTCCTGGAAAGTAGAAAGGCTAGAGAGAAAAAGCTAAGAAATTCTTGAATTAATCCCTCCGTCCCCCAAAAATGAAGTGCCAACCCTCATTTAATCCTGTCTTGGCCAAAAATGGCAAGAGACAAAAAAAACTTTCATTTTTAGTTAATCTAAAATAACATAAAATGGTGAAACAATGGAAACTGAAAAAATCAGAAAATCAGACTGAAAACAGCGAAAAAAACGGACAGGCAAAACAGGTCGCGCGGAGGAGCCAAGGGCGCGCGGCAGCCTGCGCGTGGTGCCTTGGCACCGCGCGCGGCAGGCTGCTGCGCGCAGCCTGCCTCGCGCGCAGGGGGTCGCGCGAGGCAGCAGGGCCTGCCTCGCGCGCAGGGGCCTCGCGCGAGGCCTCCCGCCTCGCGCGCAGGGGGGTCGCGCGAGGCGCCCGCCCCTGCGCGCAGGGGGGGTCGCGCGGAGCGCCCCGCCTCGCGCGCAGGGGGGGCGCGCGAGGCGCCCGCCCCTGCGCGCAGGGGGGGGGTCGCGCGGAGCGCCCCGCCTCGCGCGCAGGGGGGGCGCGCGAGGCGCCCGCCCCTGCGCGCAGGGGGGGGTCGCGCGGAGCGCCCCGCCTCGCGCACAGGGGGGGCGCGCGAGGCGCCCGCCCCTGCGCGCAGGGGGGGGGGTCGCGCGGAGCGCCCCGCCTCGCGCGCAGGGGGGGCACGCGAGGCGCCCCTGCGCGCTGGGGCGGCCTGCCTCGCAGGCGCCCCTGCGCGCTGGGGCAGCCTGCCGCGCAGGCGGCCCCGCGCTGCCGCAGTGGCACTCGCGATAAAAAAATAATTTTTTTTTTTTATTTTTTTTTATTTTTAATTTTGACATAATATTAATATTTTTTCCCATTTTAAATTTTAATCCCTATAATATATATTTTAAAATTATTTTTCGAAAAAAACACAATCTTGACAAGGGAACGGTCGATTCTCACTTTTCTTGCCGAAAGTCGGTCTTTTGTTTCATCATCGGGTAATTCTGATCTTGGACCGCCTCGGGACCCGGTGTCTACAGTTGCCCCCAATTTTGGGGAACTTAGAACCTAGGTGCCTAAGTGAACCAAAATTCAGAAAAGAAGGGAAGAGATGCGTACCTGAGGCGGTCACTTTCCGAACTTGGTCCTGCCAGCTTGTCGGCGTCATAGGATTACTACTGGTCACACGATTGAGGAACGTCAGCTTGTCGACGCAAAACCATGGCTGAGCGACTGATAAACACCAGCTTGTCGGTGTGTGAAGGCGCCAGACTTCGAAGAACGTGATTGATAGAACACCAGCTTGTCGGCGTGTGAAACCACGGCTGAGCGACTGATAAACACCAGCTTGTCGGTGTGTGAAGGCGCCAGACTTTGGAGAACGTGATTGATAGAACACCAGCTTGTCGGCGTGTGAAACCACGGCTGAGCGACTGATAAACACCAGCTTGTCGGTGTGTGAAGGCGCCAGACTTTGGAGAACGTGATTGATGGAACACCAGCTTGTCGGCGTGTGAAACCACGGCTGAGCGACTGATAAACACCAGCTTGGCGATGTGTGAAGGCGCCAGACTTTGGAGAACGTGATTGATGGAACACCAGCTTGTCGGTGTGTGAAACCACGGCTGAGCGACTGATAAACACCAGCTTGTCGATGTGTGAAGGCGCCAGACTTTGGAGAACGTGATTGATGGAACACCAGCTTGTCGGTGTGTGAAACCACGGCTGAGCGACTGATAAACACCAGCTTGTCGGTGTGTGAAGGCGCCAGACTTTCCTGCGAAAACAAAAGAGATTTGTATGCAAAGGTAAGTTATGCACGTGCATGTGCATATGTCATGCGGAATGCAGGTGACACCACTCATCTGAGTGGCCCAGTAGTCGAGGTGCGATAACTCTCGTTGAAACGACTCGTGGCTTCGTCTGGTCGATTATGCCTCCAAGTGCCGGAGGGCGCTGTCCCGATTCAGGGGCTCTGACTCATAATTTTTCAGGGAGGTTTGCCCGATGTGTGCCTTTGCTTGAAAGGGGTTGCCCAAGGTAATGCTGCCTTATCACTCCAAGCGTCATTGTTTTAAAGGTAGTGCGTCCCTCGTGGATTTTCACACTAGCTTTTCTTAGCGGGAGATGCGTCCTTGTCAGATTTTCACATAACCTTGTGCCTTATTTTTTGCCTGGAATGGACCCAATCCAATCCAGCGGCTTTTATTTATTTCATTTTTTTGTAGGGCAGACTGCCTGTCGCCAGGTTTTCACCCTGCCCTTCGGCCTAACTTTTGCTTAGAGCGCCAGTCACGGTTTTCATCTCTAACGGCCCCCTTTTTTTTTTTTTTTTTTTTTTAAGGTTTTATCGATCGCAGCAATATGGGGTGGATTGCGCACACTCAAACGGGGAGTGACATATCACTTGTTCAAAAGGAACTATGGATATTTATTGGATAAAAGAACTAATCTGAATGCATAATTGCATACATGTACACTTTCTCGTGTGATTTCATTACACATGATCATCATTTGACACTAGGCCCAAGATACCAGACCACATCTAATCTCGAGATAGATCCCAAAGGCATCGTAACTCCTGTTATCAATCAACCCTCTCGGGTTTTCTTGATTGAACATTCTCTCTCTCTCTCTCTCTCTCTCTCTTTTTTTATCTTCAGCCGTGGAACCTTTTCAATCTGTCGACGTTGACCGGCTCCCTGAATTCATTCCCATCACTATCTGTCAGGATCGCAGCTCCCTTAGACAAAAGCTTCTTCAGAACGAAGGGTCCTTCCCAAGTCGGCCTAAACTTGCCTCGAAAGTCCGGAACCCCTGGCCTCATTTGTTTGAAGACTAGGTCTCCTTCCTTCAATGGGTGCTTTCTTACTTTCTTCCCAAACGAGCGGGCTAGCCTTTTCTGGTAGATCTGGTTGTGGTAGTATGCCCGCATCCTATCTTCGTCCAATAGGTTCAACTGTAATAGCCGCTGCTGGACCCATTCGGCTTCTGGTAGCTGAGTTTCTGTCACCACCCTCAATGACTGGAGTTCTATTTCTACCGGTAGAACTGCTTCCGTCCCGTAAACCAAGGAGAAAGGGGTAACCCCTGTGGAAGTTCTGGCGGTGGTCCTGTAGCCCCATAGTGCGAATGGCAATTTCTCGGCCCAGTCTTTATAGGTTTGCACCATCTTAGCCAATATCTTCTTAACGTTCTTATTAGCTGCCTCGACCGCCCCGTTGGCCTGTGGTCGGTATGGAGAGGACTTATGGTGTTGGATGGCGTACTTCTTGAGCATCTGTTTAGTCTCAGCTTGGAATTGTACCCCATTATCCGACACGATGTGATGAGGGAGACCGTACCTACAGATCAAGTGTCGCTCGATGAACCTGGCCATTTCCCGGGCGCCTAATTTCTTGAAGGATTCAGCTTCAACCCACTTGGTAAAGTAATCAATGGCGACCACAATGAACCTGTGCCCGTTAGAGGCTGTCGGGTGTATCTCCCCTATTATGTCAATCCCCCATGCGGCAAATGGCCACGGAGATGTCAGGTTACACAATTCCGACACCGGCAGGTGTCTCAGATTAGCATACTGCTGGCATAATTGGCATTCCTTCACATATTTAGAGCAATCTGTATCCATTGTTAACCAGAAAAAACCTTGCCGCATTATTTTCTTTGCTAGGGCCAGACCATTCATATGGGCCCCACAGACCCCTGCATGGGTTTCCTCCATAACCCTTTTAGCCTCTTTTTCATCTAAACATCTGAGTTGCATGCCATCGGCTTGTCTCTTGTACAACACCCCATCTACACTGATGAATTGAGTGGACAGTTTGCGGATTAGCCTTTGGTCTTTTTCAGTGGCTTCTTCCGGGAATATTGACCTCTCCAAATAATTCAGGACATCATAGTACCATGGCTTTCCATCGGTAGTTTCAATATCCCCGACTTGTTCGGTCTCAAAGTATGGCTTGCTCGAACTGGAAATGAGCACAGGCTTCATAACTATTCCTTCCGGGTTATCCCACATGGATACTAAGGTAGCCAGGGCATCTGCCAATTGGTTCTCATCTCGAGGCACGTAGTTAAAAGTGCAAATTTCAAACCGGCTACTAAGTTCTTTCAAGCACTTTGCATATGGCAACAGCCGCTCTTCCTTGACGGCCCATTCACCCCTGACTTGGTGGATTACTAAAGATGAGTCCCCGAAGACCTCTACCACTTTTGCCCCCACGGCTGAGAGCGCTTCTAACCCAAAGATGCAGGCTTCATACTCAGCTTCGTTATTTGTGGCTTTATACCTCAGTTTCTTGGCTAAGGGGAGCTTCTCACCATCTGGGGTTACTAGAATTACTCCTGTCCCGGCCCCTTTGTTATTTACTGCCCCATCAAAATACATTTGCCATTTCTGCACGGTGATAGCCGCCACATTTTCGTCAGGGAATTCATACTCCAGTCGGTCTCCTTCAATGGGATGGTCAGCAAGAAACTCCGCCACGGCTCGACCTTTAATGGTCTTTTTGGTAATGTATTCCACATCGAATTCTTGCAGCAATATCAGCCACCTTCCCATTTTTCCTAGCAAAGAGGGTGCTTCCTGAAGGTACCGAAGGGGATTTTGCTTGGCAATGGCTTGTACTTTATAGGAATGAAAGTAATGCCTCAACTTCTTTGATGCCCAGATTACTGCTAGGCAGATCTTTTCCACTTCGATATACTTGGCTTCATAAGGGAGGAATTTCTTGCTGAGGTAGTAAACCGCAAATTCGACCCCGAATTCATCCTCTTGGGCCATCATGGCTCCTACAGAACTTTCCTCTATTGCTAGGTAAAGGATCAGTGGCTTAGCAGGCCGCGGCGGTCGTAGCACTGGGGGATGTTGGAGGTAATCCTTAATGACATCAAAAGCCTTCTGGCAGTCATCGTTCCACTTGACCGGCTGATTTTTCCTGAGGAGCTTGAAGATTGGTTCGCACACCGAAGTGAGCTTGGAAATGAACCTACTGATGTACTGTAATTTGCCCAGAAAACTCCGAACTTCTTTCTCCTTTTGGGGCGCTGGCATTTCTCTGATTGCCTTGATTTTATCAGGGTCCACTTCTATTCCCCTTTGGCTCACCACATGGCCTAGCAACTTACCAGAAGTAACTCCGAAAATGCACTTCTTAGGATTAAGGCGAAGGTTATACTTGTCAATCCTCTTAAAGAACTTCTCTAAGGCCTCGAAGTGCCCTTCCCGAGTAGCCGACTTGATCATCATATCATCGACATACACTTCGACCTCCTTGTGGATCAAGTCATCCAGGATCTTAGTAGCCATCCTTTGGTACGTCGCTCCGGCATTCTTTAACCCAAAAGGCATCACTCGGTAGGCGAATGTCCCCCATTCTGTGATGAAAGCTGTCTTGATTCGATCCACAATCCTGTTAAGGATTTGGTTGTACCCGGCATACCCATCCACAAAGCTGTACATCATACAGGCGGCTGCGCTATCCACTAGTACATCAATATGGGGTAGGGGAAAGTCATCTTTCGGGCAGGCTTTATTCAGGTCTCGGTAATCAACGCACACTCGGACTTTCCCATCCTTCTTGGCTACGGGGACAACGTTAGCTAACCATGTTGGATACTGGACCTCTACCAGAAACCTGGCTTCGATTTGTTTGTGCACTTCTTCCTTTACCTTTTCTGCCCATTCTGGTCTCAGCCTTCTGAGCTTCTGCTTGACCGGCTTGCACTCTGGGTAGGTCGGAATGATGTGTTCGGCAACTGCCCGATCAATCCCTGGCATATCCTCATAAGTCCAGGCGAAGACTCTTTCATATTTTTTCAAAATTCTCTCAAATTTTATCCTTTCCTCAAGAGTTACATCGGATGCTATCAAGATTTCCTTTGGATTTTCCAAAGTCCCGAGATTAAATGTGGTGGTATTGGTTGAGTTAATGTCAAATATAAATGATTCATGCTCGTGATCATGCATAATGAAATCATGAGAAACATCGCACAAGTAAGCAAAGTCATTCATATTATTAAAGTACTCAGAATTACAGACAGAGTTGTCAAATAGTTCGGGAATAAAAAGTACATCGGCAAAGCTATCATTATCATCTCCCACTGGTGCTGGTGCTGAAGCGGACGGCCCCTCATCTTGAACCTCAGTTGTATTCAGACTCTTCAGCTCTGGTGCTGCCTCTTCATCTTCTACTTTCTCCTTGCCCTTCACCTGGGTGGCCAACAGACTTTCAGTGACAATCTCCTCGGGAACCTCTCGATCCCATGCTAGACTCTGATTGAAGATTTCCTCATCCCAGAAGGCTTCCACCGCCTTGACCATTCCCTCGGACCAGTCAAACACATCATTGAAAATTTCAAAACCTGGGGTGATCTTGCCACTAATCCACTGAGGCTCTGCCTCCCCACAGTAGGCGCATGCCGATGCAGCCGGTACAAAAGTCTCCAAAATGTGCGGCACTTCCGCAGGCTTCTTCTCGGGTTTGCTCCTCTTGGCATCAGTGACGTAGCCCAAACCTTTCCTATCCTTTTGCCCCCTTGTGGCGACAGGCTCTTGAATCCCTTGTGAGCTCTTACCCAAACCAGCCCCGGGGAGAAAGCTCATCTTCTTCATCATATTGACAACTTGGGGACTTACCACTGTCCCGTCTTCCTTATTCACCATAGACACGTGAAACCCGCTGAAGGGTTGATTGGAAATCCCTAACACCGACACTTGATTGTCACTAGCCGCTTTAATAGTCACGATCTGGCCTTCATGGGGAATCTTGATCATTTGATGGAGCGTAGATGGAACCCCTCCTAACTTGTGAAACCAAGGCCTTCCCAACAGCACTGCGAAGTTAGCCGGTATCGGTAGAACAACAAACTCAGCCTCTATTTCAACTGGCCCGGTCTTGACTTGAGCTTTAAAAGTCCCAGCAGCTTGCCTTCTCGAGTTGTCATAAGCAGTGATAGTCAGATCAGATTCACTCAACATGCTCTCATTCAATCCAAGTGAAGGTAGCGCCACCAGTGGGCACACATTAATGGAGGAACCATCATCCACCATGACACAGGCGGTGTGCTTACCATTGATCTGAGCTCGGATATATAGAGGGCGATTGTGATTACGACCCTCGACTGGCAAGTCGGCTTCGGTGTAGACTATATTTTCTTCAGATCCCCCCTTCACAATGCCCAATAACTCGGAGGGTGAGATAGTGGTGGCGACTGTTGACTCACATAAGGCTTCAACTAGCTTCTGCCTGTGGCTCGGGGATTGCCTCAATAGGTCCCAGATGGATATTTGTGCTGTCGTCCTCTTCAGTTGCTTTAGGATCTGATTCTCTTCCGTTTCTTGCTCCACCGTCGAAGGCATCGGGTCCTGTTGCTTCTCAATTTCCGGCACCACTCTTCCGCTGCGAGTAACAGCCTGTACCTCTTGCACTTTGTCTTCTTCACCCTCAGAGTTCCATACATCCTTCGGCTCATCGGCCTCTTCAGTCTCACCCTCACTGGCTGAGTCCCAACATTCTATCATGTTAACTTGGAGCTTCTCCCTATTGACTTCCTGTTCGGGGCGGACGATAGCCATGTAGTCATTGCCGTAGAGATCCCTCAACACATACCACTCTGGCAAACTCGATCCTATCATGAAGACTGGGGGAGGAACGGCATTATACCCGGCATTCTTCTTCTTTTCCCTCTTTTCAGGGTCGGAGATCTGCTTACTGTCAATGAGATCTTGGACCCGATCCCTTAAAGTTCTGCAGGACTCAGTGAGGTGACCGGTGTGCTGGTGGAAAGCACAGTATTGGTCCCCTCTGTGGTTCGGCTGGCCGTAGGTCTTAGCTTGTCTGGCTGGCAATGGCTGAAGTTTTCCCTCTTTCATTAATCGTTCTAGGACCCAGGACAATGGTCTTCCCAAATTTGAATAGTGTCTCTGGTTTACATCAGTGGCTGAAACTTCCGCTGTTCTGCCCACTCTGTTACTGCTGCTTCCGGCGCCACCAGACCTATTTCCCCCTTGGGTCCCGAAGTTCTTCCGAGCAAAACTGTCATTATTGGCCTTCTTTGCCAAGTATTCCGCTTCAGCTTCGATTGCTATGTCTTTTAAGGATTCCCAATCCTTGAGCCCTTTCATCTTAAGCCCCTCCCTCAAGTATGGGCTCGCATTTTTGATAAACAGTCTGATTTGATCCGACGTGTCGGGCTTCCTCTTCATTTCCATAACGCGATTCCTCCACCGCGTAAGGTAGTCATGGAAAGATTCACTAGACTTTTGTTGCAGGAGCTCTAGGTCTTTCAACGTCACTTCCATGCGGGTGCTGCAGTCGTATTGCCTCATGAACTCACTCGTAAGCAGATCCCAATCTTCTTTCGACCTCCTGTCTAAGCCATGGTACCAATCAACCGCTGACCCTGTCAAACTAAGGCAGAAGTATTCTACCTTTTGCTTCTTGGTAAGACCCGTGCCCTTCATGATTAAGGCATACTGCTTAAGATGGGCCGAAGGGTCAGACGTGCCATCAAACTTTGGTAAATCTGGCATTTTGAACCTCTGAGGCAGCAGCTCGTCCTCACCCAAGTCTACATCTTCGGGGATGACCCCCTTTTCGACCGACACCATTCTTGCGATGGCCTCCATTCTTTCCTCCATCTTCTTCACCACATCATCTTCTAGCTTAGGAGCTTTGCATCTCACTGCTTGAGGGGCTACTGGCTCATCTCCCTCCTCTCCTAAGAAATCATCCCTCGGGTCTGGGATTCTTACCCTCTGTTGCTCAACTGGTGCCGTCACCCTAGGCTCTATAACAGGCTGTGGCACAGTAGTAGTTGGTATAGCGGTCTCCACAACAGGTGTTTCAACCGGATCAACAGTTGGAGCTCCAGATGCTTGTCCAGCGTGTGGTGTCATTTGGGCGACAAAGTTTCCCATCATGGCCAAAATCTTTCTTTCAAAATCTTCGAACCTCTTGTCCAAATCTTGTGTCGTTACAGCGCTCGAATCTTGCGGTAAGTCTGCCATTACTGATCCGGAGGATTGCTCTGAATAAGAGTCTGAGTTTCTATCCCAATCTGAACCCGAAGCTGATGCCAGACTTGACTGCTCAACTACTTGATTTCTGACCAACCTCCCGCTAGGATCTCTGGACCACTCAAATGGATCTATGATGGCTGAAAAAACCCAATTCGTTAGCATGATGCATGGATGGCATTAAGAATGCATGGTCGTGTTGATGCAGCATCCACAACCACATGCAAGCAAACAGACCCTTCCAACCTTATTCCTCCCGCACACGGGGCAATGTGGTCTCTTTCCTAGGTGGGCTTAGTCCATGGGTCAACAGGGGACCCTATGAACGCGCAGAGTGCACGGCAAAAAGCCGGCAGCATAACAGCTCTAATCTAATGTGCAGGCGTATGAGTTTTGGCCATTACGTGTTTGGACAATTCAATCAAGTTAAGGTGGGCTCACCGGGGCATGGAAGCCTTTGATAAAGGACCACTTAACTTGCTTGATTTTGTTTAACACGCGACGGCCCATATCACAAGCATTGTATTAAGGAGCATACCACCTAGTGGAAGTTTCTATTTGCCATTAGATGAGCTTTGGTCAAGGTGATGAAACTTTTAGGGTCACCCAAGCATGGTCCGCGCCAACGGGTCTAGCTCATCACGAGCATAACGACCGGTCGGGTCACCATTTGATATACCAAAAGGCACAAGGCTTGGGCTGGTGATTATCCCTAACACTTCCCTACAATGAGTGAAAGTAGGGTCGTGCTTTGGGAACGCACCGGGGTAAGATAGGGACCAACTAGCGTAAGTCTAAGGCTCTAAAATGATATGATGCAATTTTGGCGAAAGATAGAATTTTAAGTTTTAAAAACCCAATTATACTTTAACCAAAGCACTTTCGGAGTGAAGTCTCAAACATCAACTCCCCAGTGGAGTCGCCACTGTGACGCGCGCCGAACCTGATTAACCCAGCAAGGGCCCTCACTTTGAATCCGCTTTAGGATTCGAGGTATGAAAGGTTCGCGTCTCTTGATCATGGGCGCCATGAGGCATCATCGGTGTATCCCTCCCAATAGAACATTGGGGAGAATAACCTAGCCTATTGACACCTAAAGGCACCTTTTGAGGTATTTGGAGTCGCCACCCAATTTGCAAGAAATTAGGAAAAGGTTTCTCACCTCTAACGGTCTAAACCAGAGTTATGGTGTCCGGAACTTCCCTCTTATTCATGCTTTGGTTAATTATAAATGGATTTTTAACTTCTTAAGATTATATCTCTCGTCTCACGCGATTGATGCATTTAAATTAGATGGCGCATTGAAAGCACGTAAAGAAAATAAATAAAAGCGATAAGCAAAGTAAATAAAGAAAGCGGTAAACACCCAAGCACTCAATTACAAGAGAAATAGGGGCGGAATACAACCCCAATAAAAGGAAATTAAGAATACAAATGGGGGCGGAATACAACCCCAAAAATAAATAAAGTTGCCCCAAAATTAATTACAAGGGCCCAAAATGAAAGAAAATAACTTTAAACACTCACCCAAAAATGAAATGAAAGGACATTCATAAATCGGGACATTATTTAGGGAGCATTGGTTCCCTCGCACTTGTTCGAATTTTAGGAACATTGGTTCCTTCGTGTTTAATTTAAAAAGGTTCGAAAAGTCATTTTAATTGTTTTGAGTAAAAATCGGGATGAGTGATCCCATTTTGAAGAAGATTTGACTCTTCGTTTTAATTGTGACAATTTTATTGTTGGGCTAAAAACAAGGGACATTGGTCCCAATTTTATTAGTGAAGAATCCAATTTAATTGTAAAAATATTTTCGTGATTTTTTATCGCACGCGTACACAAGTAAAATAATTATTTACAAATGAACGCATAACACATCAAAAGGGGAATTGAAAAGATCTCACCAAAATGGAGTGTCCGTCCACGCGTCGCGACCCATCCGGGGAGTCGCGCGGCGCCCACAAGGCCCGACTCAAATTAAAACTCATACAAAAATTAGCATCAAAATATTAGTAAATATTCAAAGTGAATTAATCAAGCAAATGCAAAATATAATTATAACAACAATGATAGCAATGCGATAAAATAAATCAAATCATTAACAGGGATAACAATACAACAATAAATGAGACAAATAATGGCAACAACAATAATAATAAAAATAATACGAAATATTAAATAATAATACCAATGACAATAATGTTAACTAGTTAATTGATTAATAAAAAAACAGTAATAATAATACTAAAAACAGAATAATACTAGTAAATAAATAAATAGTGATAATAGTAAAATAGGGAGAATTAAATAATAATGATAATAATAACAATAATAGAATAGTAAGTTAGATAAAGGGAAGATGATAACAATATATGGGGATAGGAAAATGAATGATAAAAGAATATGCACAACAGTGGAAACGACACAACCTAACAATATTCACATAAATCAACTAATAATAATAATGGGAATGAGCATAAAAAAACAAAGCAACACAACTAGATGATGGATTAATGGTGGTACTAACACATTAAATTACTAGAAATGAATGATAAGAATAATAGCAGAAATGATATTAACAACAATAAATACTATGCAATAAATGAATGAGAATGGGTCCAAAAATATTTACCCTCAGAATTTTTGAGATTGGAAGTAGGATGTCTCAATCCGTTCCCTTGTCGATTTTTTGTTGATAATAATATTCAAAGAAAAATATGAGTTCTAAATAAATTTTTTGAAAAATATATTTTGAAGTGAATACTTTTGAAGGAAGATTTGAGCAGAGAAAATTGATTTTTCTAGCTCAAAATAAATCCCAAAAAAGAGGTATCTTCCCTGAAGGAACACCTAGAAATTAAAGTTTGAGAAGACCAAAACTTAAAGGATTTTTGAAGAATTTTTAAGAAACAAAAAAAACCTCCTGGAAAGTAGAAAGGCTAGAGAGAAAAAGCTAAGAAATTCTTGAATTAATCCCTCCGTCCCCCAAAAATGAAGTGCCAACCCTCATTTAATCCTGTCTTGGCCAAAAATGGCAAGAGACAAAAAAAACTTTCATTTTTAGTTAATCTAAAATAACATAAAATGGTGAAACAATGGAAACTGAAAAAATCAGAAAATCAGACTGAAAACAGCGAAAAAAACGGACAGGCAAAACAGGTCGCGCGGAGGAGCCAAGGGCGCGCGGCAGCCTGCGCGTGGTGCCTTGGCACCGCGCGCAGCAGGCTGCTGCGCGCAGCCTGCCTCGCGCAGGCAGGTCGCGCGAGGCACCTGCCTCGCGCGCAGGGGGTCGCGCGAGGCAGCAGGCCTCGCGCGCAGGGGCAGCGCGCGAGGCAGCCTGCCTCGCGCGCAGGGGCTTCGCGCGAGGCCCCCCGTCTCGCGCGCAGGGGGGTCGCGCGAGGCGCCCGCCCCTGCGCGCAGGGGGGGGGGTCGCGCGGAGCGCCCCGCCTTGCGCGCAGGGGGGGCGCGCGAGGCGCCCCTGCGCGCTGGGGCGGCCTGCCTCGCAGGCGCCCCTGCGCGCTGGGGCAGCCTGCCGCGCAGGCGGCCCCGCGCTGCCGCAGTGGCACTCGCGATAAAAAAATAATTTTTTTTTTTTTTATTTTTAATTTTGACACAATATTAATATTTTTTCCCATTTTAAATTTTAATCCCTAAAATATATATTTTAAAATTATTTTTCGAAAAAAACACAATCTTGACAAGGGAACGGTCGATTCTCACTTTTCTTGCCGAAAGTCGGTCTTTTGTTTCATCATCGGGTAATTCTGATCTTGGACCGCCTCGGGACCCGGTGTCTACAGTAAGAAAATTTAACAAAGAATGGTAATTTTTAGCATTTACAAAATTTATTTCACAAAATAATTCCATACAATTATAATCTAATTAATAAGCCAAATAATAATCATTAAATTCATATTTTACATTACATAATAATTAAATGAGGTAATCAATTTATTTAACATAGGATAGCAACTTAAAAAGTGAGGGACAGCCACGCTTGGATGAGGGATGGCCGTCCCTCAAATTTGGTGGCCAAGGGACGGTCACCCACTCATCTATGGCTGTCCGTTAAGTGGCCACCTAAGGGATAGGCGTACCTCAGTAGGCATGCCCGTCCCTCACCAAAATGACCTATGAGGGACGAAACAACTAAATTCAAACCCTACACCCACCCTGTTCCACCAAAAATAGATTGCAACCTCAAATTAATCCTCCAAATTCACATAGAAAATGCAATTTTAATCAAAATAATCTTCTGAACAATCAAAAATCAGGATTTTAGCTTTCAAATGGCACAAATTTCAAGTCATTTGGAGCTAAAACCAGGGAGATATATACAAATTTTTCTACACTGCTCCAAAATTTAGCTACTGGAATGAGCAATTTTGAGGCCCTTAGAGGCCAAAAAAAATTATAGCTGTTCTATAACATTTTTAGAAAAAGAAGCCCCGGATCTAACCCAATTTGAATCATGCAATTTGAAGTTCTAATTCTCAACTTATACCCAAAACAATCATCATAGGTCATTCTGCTCCTCTGGGCAGAACTGCACTATGTAATTCAGCAAGCCTAAATTCAACTAATTTGACACAACTAATCCATCAAATTCAATCCAAACCAACAAAACACATATACAAACACCTCAGAATATTCAATTTATCAACAAGTATTTAACACAAAAATTAACACAACAATTTCCAAACCTATTTTCATTTGCTCTTTTAGGCTCACTTGGCACTTGGCTCAACAATCTTTTCTTTCCCCTTTGAAGTAGCAGCCTTCTCCTCTACAACCAATTCCCAAGTTTCAGAATTTGGAATTGGAAATCAAACCCCAATTTGAATCTCAAGAGTAGAAGATGAAGAGAATTAAACCAAACCTTTACCTTTACTAGCAAAGCTACACAATTCAACAATTAATCTTGAAATTACTTAAGCAATAATGGATGGATGCCTTGATAAGAAGGAAATGAGGTAAAGATGAAGTGAAAAATGCTTAATTTGGACTTGGAATGGCTGGCCAAGGTGAGGTGAGGAAGAGACAAATTCTACCTCTCAATATATATATATATATATATGCATGGTAATGCATACATGGCAACACTAAGTTAAAACACTTTGATTCAACTCATATAATTAACTCTTAATTAACCTAGTTAATCCATCTTCCATTAATTAATCCTTCATTTACTTTAATCATCCAAAATTCCATTTTAATCACTTAACTTATTAAATTTATTCAATTTACTCCCCCTTACTACTCAATTTATGTAATTAACTCCTACCCGAATTTTCAATTGTACCCGATTAATTCTCAGAACACAAACTTAATCAATTACACATCTTAATCCACTCTCGTACCCTAATGGTACTTAATATGACTAGGGTACAAGTTGGAGTTTTACACAAACACTATTTTTGCCAACTCTAACATTTGGAGGTGTTCGAAAGTTTGGACACTGTTGTTTGCGACAACTCGGTGCGAAGAAAAATCAACTAATCAACAAAGCTCACAGGTGATTTTCCATCTTTTAGATTAGCAATATAAATTCATGGCAAAAATCTATTTTACATGTAACCAAATTAATTCCAACAATTGTAACCTATCATTGTTTTTTGTTGGTCTTGTATTTGTTGTATCAAATTTGCTCTTGCCTTTAATTGAATTAACAATACTTCATCTGTACCAAATCTCTACTTTACATGTTGCAACTTTAAAGCTGTATCATCCAAAATTGCCATTCATATTGAATAGTTAATGAATTATAACTTATTGATACATGGGTGATAATTCAAATATTACCTAACAATGACTTCAAGCTAAGAGCATCAGCCACAACATTTTGTTTTTCTAAGATGATAACTACATTGTAGTCATAGTCATTGTACAACTCCCACCATCTCCTTTATCTCAAGTTGAGTTCCTTCTAAGTGATCAAATATTTGAGACTTTTGTGCTCATATTAAATTCTACTATTTTCACCATACATGTAATGCCGCCAAATTTTTAATGCAAACACTATTGTTGCAAACACTAAAATTTGGAGGTGTTCGAAAGTTTGGACACTGTGGTTTGTGACAACTCGGTGCGAAGAAAAATCAATTGATCAACAAAGCTCATAGGTGATTTTCCATCTTTTTGATTAGCAATATAATTTCATGGCAAAGATCTATTTTTATTTGGTTAATGTAACACCCTTAACCTTCGATACTATACATACGGTAACCGGATGTCTCAGTTATCCCATTAATACTAAAGTCACAATGGCATGCTATAGTAAACAGCTCAGTAAAAATTTTTCGCATTTAAACATCGATAATACACTAGAACAGATAATAATAATAATAATACAACAATTAATACATAATTATGTTAAAAACTTATACTTATCTTAAATAATACATAAACCAGTATCATCCGTTACGACCATATACATACCATGTCTATCCCTTCATCTCGGCTTTCACTTTCCTTCACAACTGTCATCAAAATCTCATACTTTCTATCTTCATAACCTGCGCACAACAACAACACTATGTGCTGAGCATTAAAATGCCCAATGGTGGATACATATCCTAAATTTTCCATGACTACATCTACATGCATGAACATACAAATATTTTTCTTTATTTAGACTATATGAACCTTACACTATTTAAATTTACTTAATTTATGCCTTCAATTAATGTCTTATTAAATCTTTTACTTCGGTCACTTATCGTTATACTTTTTCTATCATTTCTGTAACTATACTTTAACATTTCTATTTTAGTTATCGGTATTATTTTTGCCTGCACTATTATCCTTAATATTAATACTTTTATGTTTAGTCCACCATTTAATATTCAGTCATTTTTAACGATCTTTGTTAATATCTTATTAGTGTATTCATCAGTTTCCTTCATTTTGTCTATAACTTATTTACTTATTTACAGTCTATATTTAGGTACAGCATCAGTTACTGAATTATTTGCTAGAACAGTTATTGTTCCTTGACACTTTCCTTACTCTATTCTAGTTATACTAACCTTTTTATGTTTTATGTTCATGTTACTATTTTTCATTTAATCATTTTTTTTACTGTACCATTATTAGAGCTATAATCAGTATACATTTACATTGCTTTCCTATTTAATTTCAATCAGTTACATTCCGTATTATATTCTTGAATTATCAATACTATCACTCAATACACTAACTTATTTATATACTTAACATTTCTAGTAATAATTATTTCATAATTTATTTTACTATTACTGTGACTAATAATACCATTATTAGCAGTAAAATCTAAATTACGCATCTTATTAATATTATCATCATAACAGTTAACATTATTTTCTCATTAACTTTTAACATTTTATTGACAATCCTAATTTTCTTCATGTATATGGTTCTATCGCTAACATTCTCATATGGCTACTACCCTAGCCTTCCAATAACATTTCAATCATTTATTAACATTATTACTTTCATGTGTACAATATTCTAAGGAGTTTAAATTCCATGTATTTTATTTTCACATAACTAGCCCATAATTATGTTACTTATGTCAATTATATTACACTCTTTTATTTATTTTCCTTTAATACCCTTTTTCTTCTTTACAATTTGTACTTCAATTATAAAACTTTCAGTGTCTAATTAAATTCAATTAATGTTATTATAACTACAGTAGCATTTTGCATTAGTTTACTAACACTACCATTATTTATTTTTGATAATTCATTTACCTTATAAATATATTAACCTATTTCATCATTTTACTAACATTATCATTACTCATTATTACAATTAATATTATTTTAACTAGTGCCACTATTGTTATTAACATTAACAGTAACGTACATGTATATTTACATTGATCTAGATATTGACATAAACTTAAACATTAGTATTAATACTATCAGTATAATTATTCTTATTATTAAATCATGAATTTTTTCATTTATATTCAATTATACAATTATCATTCATAATACTTACCAATTACATTTTAATCCTTAAATTTATATTACTATCATCAATTTACAATTTAGTCCCTAAACTTTTCACTAATTTACAGTACTACCTTTCGTTTCCACTTATTTACAATAATGCCATTAAATAATTTCATTATCACATTTTTCTCATTATTTGACACGAAAATTTTCAATTAGTCTTTATAATATTATTCTTATACTAATTTACACTTAAACCCTTCTCAATTTCATCCAAATTACAATTTCACCCTTTATTTTCACTATATTTACGAATATGCCATTAATGTTATTTCTTGCTTACTTTTCACACTAAATTCATTACTTACCATGTAAAATTTTAAATTAATCCCTAAATGTCATTTTTATGTCAAATTACCCTTTTAGTCCTTAATTCATTACTATTTTACTTAGTTTAACATTTAGTCACATATAACTTCATATTCCCCCTTTTAATTCAATCTTTTATATAATTACCATTTTGCCCCTATTACTTTAGGATCTTTACATTTTAGTCCTTCTTCACTCTATTTTCCTTTATTAGAGTTCGTTCACTCACTTTCATTCATTTTCATTAATTTGCCTAAATGTCATTTTTATGTCAAATTACCCTTTTAGTCCTTAATTCATTACTATTTTACTTGGTTTAACATTTAGTCACATATAACTTCATATTTCCCCTTTTAATTCAATCTTTTATATAATTACCATTTTGCCCCTATTACTTTAAGATCTTTCCATTTTAGTCCTTTTTCACTCTATTTTCCTTTATTAGAGTTCGTTCACTCACTTTCATTCATTTTCATTAATTTGCCCCTAGTACAAATTCGGTAGAAATCTTTGGACGGAATACACAGGACGTGGACCATCGTGAATCCACTACAGTGACAGTAACAGTAAATACAATAACAGTAGGTAGTGACAGTAACAATACAGTAGATCATTATTGACCCCCGATACGAGTCGTCATAACTCGTTACCGCAGTGAGGGTGTCCCTATAGCTAGCCAACTATATCCTGAGCTACATTTAATACCAGAATACTAAGAACAATCACATAATTCATTATAACCATACAGTCATGATTTCATTTTCAGTTCACTTTCTTTTATCACAGTAATAACTTTATAATGTACAATATTTATCACATCATTCCTCATACAATATCTTTTCCATCATTTTCCATTTCTAATTCACTTATTATTTAATTCTAATTCCATTTATGCCATCATCTCATTTAATTATAACAATTACCATTATTTTCCATGTCGTACATAATATATTACCCACATGCATAATATTCAATAATTATCCAAAAATTCCAAATAAATTAACATACAATTCAAATTAAGTATACATTCTCATTATGCCATTTATTTCATTAAACTAACAGAATATACTATTAGATTCCATGTATACCCATTCGGCCATGATACATATTCCTCCATTAAATTCATTTTAATTTCTTTTATCATTCAATTAACTTCATGTCATGCTAATTAACATAAATATACACTTAAGTAATATTAACATCCAAAATATACCTTAATATTCTTTATATTTATATTCGGCCAAGACTTCATTTCCTCCTCCATAATTAATTTCTTTCCATTATTCATTCATTTGACTAGATTACATATTAATCACCATGTATACATTGTTGTTATGCCTTAAACATCAATTTATACCTTAAGAATATAAACATAACAATTCGACCATGTACTTAATTCTTTACCAACATTCATTTTTCTTCACTTAATCATTAATTTATCTAGATTACATGTTATTTATTACAAATATACCATTTATTTGCATTAATCACTAAAGTATACCCTTGTATACTAAGGTATACCATTTGGCCTACATGATGTCTATGGTATATGATTTATTTCTTTTCATTTTAATCATTCAAAATCTCATTTTTAACCTTCCTAAACATGCCCATCAAATTTATTTCAATTAAACATGCATAAATCACATACATACAATATGAACATAACATAAAATCATACTTTTTCAATGGAAAACGAAGGATATTGTATCCACTAACCTTATTTTCATGATCTCCACACTTAGATCTTCATTTCCTTCATCTTTAACCATTAACACACTTTCCTTTCCATAAGTTCTCCATGTGGCCAAATATAAACACCATAAATTTACTTCCTTTTTGTAATATAATTACATAAACATCATCTACATATTCGAAAATACCTATTGGAACCTTTGAATCAAATTATAGAACCCTAAATCACTTAACTCATTTTTAGCACATAACTTTTATCACTTATTTTCTTCCACTTCTTTCACTTCAAATGAAGTCTAGAGACCATCATCAATGAAAAGAGAGGCTGGGAATTACTTGGGAAGCTTTGGTTTGGTGGAATCTATGGAAGAGAAGATGAAGAAATCATGGAGGAGGGAGAAATATACAATTCAGCCAAGAGGAGGTGGAAGAGAGGTGGAGATTTCTCTAGGATTTTCTGATATTTAGGGGTTTATACAGGTGGTTTTGATGGGTTGGGTTTGGTCCAACCAATTGGGCCAACCCAATTTTAAGCCCATTTAGGTAATTAGGCCCATTAAGCAAATCCAATTTATTTCTCTCACTTACCAAGTTCAATTCCTTCCAAAATAAATTTTATAATTCTTAAAATATATAATTTAGTCTCTGTATAAAATTTTAGCTCAATTGGAGACCGTTTTCTGGTCTGATAATTTCTTACCAGTCCGATAACTAAATTTTTTGTTTCACCATAAAATTTATTTTTCACTACTATATGATTCTCCATATGATTTATAGCAAATCCATACTTTTAAATAATTTTTATGATCTCCATAGCTCTATTTAGAGTCCGGTCAAACTTTAGTCAAACTAGTCAAACCACAATAAACTGGTCCGACCGGTCCGATCCGGTTCACTGGTTTAACCGGTTCAGTTCACTTTTTATTTTTGACCTTATTTTTACTTTTTATATCTCATTTAACCTTGATTTTATTCAATCAGGGTCTATTTTCGGTCCGGTTCAATTAAATCGGTCCGATTCATCCATTTTTCAGTGTCACCATAAAATTTCTTTTTTACTACCAAACTGTTTTACACACTATTCTGAGTCTATCTATGTCTTTAAATAAATTTTTAGAAATCGTTTACTATTTTTAAAGTCTCGGTCAAATCAATTACTATTTGAATCAAATTAGAGGATTTTCTTCAGTTTGATTTTCGGGAACTTATTTGACCTTATTTTCACTCCAAAGTATACCATAAGACTCCTTATAACTTATACTTTTCAATGGTCTAATAAAATATTTTGCTCTTCCGAGTTTTCGGGAGATCACCCATCCCTGGGCTTCTTTGACCCGAGCACCTTTAACCTTTTAACTTTTCTGTAATCAAAGGTACTCAAGCTGTCATTTTCACACCAAAACCATACAACAAAATCTACACAATTCACTGATCGATACTATACCAGTATTCAAGCCATTACATGTTAACTATGGCAAATTCGGGCCATTACAGTTAAAGTTCTAAATTACGCGTTTGCATGTGATACATGTAACCAAATTAATTCAAACAGTTGTAACCTCTCATTATTTTTTGTTGGTCTTGTATTTATTGTATCAAATTTGCTCTTTTCTTTAATTTAATTAATAATGCTTCATCTCTATTAAATCTTCACTTTACATGTCGCAACTTTAAAGCTGTATAATCCAAAATTACCATTCATATTGAATAGTTAATGAATTATAACTTATTGATACATGGGTGATAATTCAAATATTACCTAACATTGAATTCCTGCTAAGAACATTAGCCATAACATTTTGTTTTTCTAAGATGATAACTACAATGTAGTCATAGTCATTGAACAACTCCAACCATCTCCTTTATCTCAAGTTGAGCTCCTTCTCAGGAATTAAATATTTGAGACTTTTGTGCTGATATTAAATTCTACACTTTTCACCATACATGTAATGTTGCCAAATTTTTAAAGCAAATACTATTGTTGCCAACTCTAAAATTTGGAGGTATTTGAAAGTTTGGACACTGTGGTTTGCGACAATTCGGTGTGAAAGAAAATCAACTATTCAACAAAGCTCACAGGTGACTTTGCATCTTTTAGATTACCAATATAATGTAATGGTAAAGATCTATTTTTATTTGGTTAGAATTTTAAATTCTGCATTTGCATGTGATATATGTAACCAAATTAATTCCAACAGTTGTAACCTATCATTGTTTTTTGTTGGTCTTGTATTTGTTGTATCAAATTTGCTCTTGCCTTTAATTGAATTAACAATGCTTTATATGTATCAAATCTCCACTTTACATGTTGTAGCTTTAAAGCTGCATCATCCAAAATTACCATTCATATTGAATAGTTAATGAATTATAACTTATTGAGACATGGGTGATAATTCAAATATTACCTAACATTGACTTCCTGCTAAGAGCATCAGCCACAACATTTTGTTTTTCTAAGATGATAACTACAATGTAGTCATAGTCATTGAACAACTTCAACCATCTCCTCTATCTGAAGTTGAGTTCTTTCTGAGTAATCAATTATTTGGGACTTTTGTGCTCATATTAAATTCTACACTTTTCACCATACTTGTAATGCCACCAAATTTTTAATGCAAACACTATTATTGCCAACTCTAAATCATGTGTCAAATAATTTTGTTCATACAGCTTCAATTGTTTGGATGCATATGCTACCACGCCCTTCTTGCACATGCACACAACCTAGCCTATTCCTGGATGCATCATTATATAACAAATATTCCTTCCCAAAAACAGATTGTGTCAGAATTAGTATTTCAGTAAGCATCACCTTTGATTTATCAAAACTTGCTTGATGCCACGCTGGCCATTCAACATTTACCCCTTTTCAAAGTAATTTTTGTTACTGATTATATTTGAGAAGCCTTTTACAAAGCGACGGTAATAACTTGTTTATCCAAGGAAACTTCTTACTTCTGCTACATTTTGAAGAGATTTCTAGTTGACAATTGCTTCTATCATATACTAGGATACACCCAAATACCCTCTGAGAACACTATATGTCCTAGAAAGGATAATTCATTGAGCCAGACGTCACACTTTTTAAGTTTTGTATACAATTGTTTTAACCTGAGGGCCTGCAAAACTATACTCAAATATATTCTTCCAGTAACACCCCAATCTTGCCACTAGACTTATTGATTAAATAAATGTACTTTAACCTGGGGCCTACAAAACTATTCTCAAATATGTTCTTCCTGTAACACCCCAAATCTTGCCACTAGACTTATTGATCAAATAAATGTGATTAGGAGAAAGGGGTGGGTGGAAGAAGCCTGGGCAATCGGGATCAAATTGAAAGAGCTAGTAGAGGAAGTGGACTCAATTCAAATGAAAAAAAATATGTAGTGACAAATTGGGAATATGCCATGATTAGTTGATAACAAATAATAATTAGAGTGAGATGGTCAAATTTAAATATTTGTTTAAGTAAGAACTGATTTATTCCAAATTTTCAATTAAATGACAAAATTGCTCTTTTAAGCACAGTTGAAGAGCAAAATTGCTCTTTTAATAATTTCAGCGTCTATAGGCAAAATTAAGTGAAAGAACAGTTTAATAAAGAGTAAAATTGCACTAATTTTAATACTTTAAAGGTAATCTTACGTCGTTTAAAATTTTAATAGTAGTATTGCTCTTTTTGGCAAACTTTAAAAGCAAATTGCACCGGAAAAGAACGAAGTACACGACTGAACATGCAATTGCTGAATATTTGATTTAAAAAGAAGATAAAAATCTGAATAATACCCCAAGTTGTGGATTTCTTTTGGGGTCCTATTATATTGGCAATGCTTGAAAGAGGGCATTCGTCTCATTGTTTTTTCCATATTTATTTATCAGTTACCTATTTCCAATTCTAGCCAAATGGAAATAGAAAAAAATCCCCCAACAACTTCATTGAGGGATTGAAATCAAGCTCAAGCCTTTGAATTTCCCTACCATTGTATAGCCTAAATTTCCCAGCTCCATCCAATCTATTTGCACTTCAATAATGTAGCATCTGTTGCTTTCTCTGTCCTGCAATTCAACATGGAATATTTAGTGAAAGAACAAGATTATTTAGCTATCAATACATTTAGCTGATCCTTACCGAGCAATAAACTGTTTGTTAGAAATCAAAGAGAAACTAGGAAAGTCAGAATTTAGTCCGAGAGCTCCGTCCTAATGCAAGTTGTTTTTCTCTTGTAATAATTTATACTTTCTTTTTCGAACTTTTATGTAAAGAAAAAAAAATGTGATTATTAGTCATCCATTAGGCTAATAAAAGGCATTTTATTCATATCTTCAAAGTTTGGCAGGCCTGTAAAACCTAATTATTAATGTGAGTGAACCAGAAAGATTAGATTAGAATTTACTATTCAGCAAACCATTGTTCTGACCAGTAAATCTGGTCAAACCTCATGGATTTAATTGAAGATTATAAAAGATCTTTCTTAATGAAAAACCGCTAAAGAATTTTACAGGAACGAACTTGCTTTCTGTGATCATTCACTCATAAAACCCTCCACTCTCCCTGCTGGCCTGCTCCTACTTTAACGATTTTACACCTCAATGTGTCAAGTAACTGATCTCATTTAACATCTTACTCAGCAAATTGTCATTGTTAAATCTTATAGATTTTCAATTTAAGAATAATCCTACACAAAATGATCAACTGATCCTTTGAACCATTTGATAAAAGACAGAAAACTGAAACAAGTAACACTCATTTACAAAGTTGGGGTGTCAAGGCCAACTGAACAGTCACAGCAGCAATTTTTTCCATTCTGCCACAATTTAAGGTCTTTCTACTCTATCGTATTTCCTCACATACATAATTCACATTTTTGTATTAGTCTCTTCCAAATGACTTATCTATCCAAGAATTCATTACCTAAAATGGATCACATAATCTATCGCACAGAGAACAATTAGATGACGTTGTAAAATAGACCACAGATAATAGAATGTAGGACCAACATCCTCTTCAAGGAACAAATATATGCAAGTATTATTTTTCTCATTTTAATTTCAAAACAGCTAATCAGTTTTTATTTTAAGCAGAGAAAAATTGCGGCTGCTTAACCATTATGTTTTATGAATTTAAAAGAAAGGCCCAAACTCAACATAAAAGTGTATCCTGACTCCTACTATACTGAATGAAGCAGAAAACTTTCCAAAAGAAACTTCTCCTCTCCGCTCACTCCCCCACCAACCACCCCTCTTAGCACTTCCACGAAAATCTTTCTCATGTCCAATCATTTAAAAAACAGAAACCTATGAAAAGAATTGTACATTAAAGTCTTAAATCACATAGAACAAAACATAATAAACAGAAAGGGGGAAATAGAGGTTCAGTGTAAAACTTAATAACACATAACAAGTTTGGGTGAGTGCAATGGAATATATAACTCACAAATTTTCAATTGAGAAACAATGAGGAGAAGGTTGAAGAACTCGATTCCTTATTTTTCTTCAATATTTAGGAGAGTTCATCCTAGAAAAGAGCAAAAATCCACATTAAACATTCTAATAACAGTTCTGTAAAATATTAGACAATCAGTGTCCAAACGAAATAAATATGAGTGATAATTAACATCAAAAAGCACAATTAATCCTTTAAGAGCTAGCATTATCAAAAAAAAAAAAACCCAGCAAGCTAACATCATAAAGTCGAGCAACTTTTGACATCACTACTATCAGTTAGCAGATTCTGATCTAGATCAAATATGGGAAATATAGCCAAAATCGAATGAGAAAAACACCAACCTTCCATTATGCTCTGATAAACTTCACCTTTAACCTTTTCTGAATCAGACGTTAACGACCGCGCAAGCCGCTTAACTCGATTTAACCGTAACCCTTTTTGAGGCACACCTGAAAAAAGTCGCATTGTGTAAGCTTCAACTTTACTCATAAATAACAATGACACTCCTTGATACTACTCGTATAATGGACTGTAAGCAAAGGAAGAACTCACAACTGGAATCTGCAATTTCATTTCCCTTAATGATCAAATCTACAGCAACTCTGTGATTATTAGGAACATCCACATGATCATCCAGTGATCTAGCCAAATGTTTCACGTGATTTAGGCGCAACCTTCTAGGGAATTTATCCAATTTTTGAGCCGGAATTTCCAATCCTAAAACAACCGAAAATTTACTTTTATAAATGAAAATCCCAATCTGCCCATACTACTGATTCAAAAAGAGAATCAATCAAAACTCACCACTGCATTGGACATGAAAATTAGCATTTGAGATGGAAACCATTGACGGATATTCTATACTTTTGGTGGCGACGCTGGTGGCGGCGGCAGCGGTGGCTGTTTTATTGTTGATAAATGGGTCCAAGCGGGCAATTTCAGCTCTTTGTCGACGGAGCTGATAGTTTCTACGGCGTCTAGCGAGATGCTTTTCTCTCTCTTCAAGGCTCATAGATTGTCTTCTTTGCCTGTCCCGTATACGACGCCGTTCTCTTTCTTGTTCCTTCTGGAGGTGCTTCATCAGTGCCTTCTGTGATCCCTCCTCCATAATAATCATTTTAAACTTCACCTGTTTCTCTTTTCTCGCTTACTCAATTAAAGGCAACTTTTCTGTGATCTAAACCAGTAAATCAATTTTATTATTATTATTATTATTTTATTAGAAAGATCAGAAAAGAAACCTTCATGGAAATGGAGAGAAATCAAGGAATTTGGTGCCAAATTTGCCAAGAAAAATTTGACGCCATAGTTAATCAGTGGCGTCGTTAATATCAAATAAAATAAGAGGGAGCATAGCGTGGAGTGTGGATTTAGTTCAAATATTATGGACCGCTAACTCACCGTTTTGGGCCGAAACATCAGCTCTCCGTTGTTTGACTTCTAAAAACTTCTTCAACTAAAAAATAAATATAAAACGGCATATCTCGAGTTAATAATTATTGCCTATTTAATATTCAATGCTATTGTTACCAATAAGTCGATTTGGATCATTAATATATATATATATATATATATATATATAGATATAGATATCTAAATTGATAAAATAATACAATGATTATTTTGTATTAATAAAATTATAATAGCTGAATTTTGGCATTTTTGGTCATTGGAGTTGTATTGCTAATTGCAAATTGAATTGTAATTTTGATTAAAAAGAATGTTGTTCAATTTTCTATTTTTCAATTTGCAACTTGAAATTTTTATGCCAAAATCACCCACTCATATTGCAATTTCAATGATCAGAAAGCCATAATTTAGCTATTATAACTTTATTGATGCATAACCATAATTGGTTTATTTTACTGATATAAATATAACAATGTTACATTGACTATATATAATCATGGATAAAATTAATCCGACATATTTCATACGTGAACTTTTTTGTTGGTTTATTTACCCAAAACAATTCTACCATTCGTTTCACTCAATCTTACAATTTTTAAAATTTCACATTACTAAAAATATTATTAATTAACACCCATTCTATAAAATATTAATTACAATTTGCTAAAATATCTATTTATTAATACTGTACAATTACATGTTCTTTTCTAGATCATGCAAAAGGTTAAAATAGGATAATATGTAATTAACATTTTTTGGTGTAATTTGCACAATTAGTCACTCAACTACAACTTGTAGTCTACAAGTCTTGCAATAATAAAATCACTTATTTTTAATTTATAATATCAAAATCATCCAAGTTTAGCTCATGTAACAAAAAGTATTTCTAACCTGTTATTGCAGGTTTACAGATCAACACTCTATTTTAATATTGAGAACGTTGTTATGAATGGCAATGGGTAGGGTACCCACAAAAATTACAATACCCAAAGCTGATTCTTACACAATCCATATCAATCCCAAATCCATTTACTATTATCCGATGATACCCAAACCCCACTCGAAACCTAATAAGCATATAAATTTTAATTAAATTATTGATATATTTAGTTTAACATATTCAATATCAGTAGTAGATATTATGAATAAAGTGTCTATTACATAATTTATAAATATAAATTATACTCTAATACAATAAAATAAATTAAAAATTAATTTTTTTATATAATATAGGAGTATAAATATTTTTTAATTAAGTACTAATTAATTTTATAAACTGTTTTTGGATAAGGGGTACCTAGAGGCATAAATTCAAAATCGACATGTGCAGTAAAATCAATACTCGAACCCATCCTAAACATGTTTAAACACTACCTAAACCCATTCTATTAGGATTTGATTGAATCGATAATTATTTCCATTTAGATCATTGGATAGATAAGGATCCAACAATAAAATTGTGAAATATTATTTTTAATCATATTAATTCTCTAAACAAGTCATTTAAAAGTTTAATAATTCAGTGATTTTTTTTTAAATATTTCGAAAAATTGGCTCTATGATTAATTGAGTTTGAAAAATATATATTTTCACGAAAAATAAAGAATTTTTGGGGTTTGTTGTTAGTTTTAGGTACCACAACAAATATAATAAACTAAAAAAGGTAAGGAGCCTTATGTCTATATCTGAAAATAATTAAAAAATTCTTGAGCAGCTCTGACTAGATTATATATATATATATATATATGTATACATGTACACATATGTACATATGTATACATGTACACACACATATATACAGGACTCACCCAATTAATATTAGAGTCTTGGTAAAAATTTTGGAAAATAGAGTGTTGACATGTAAACTTGCGATAGTAGGTTAGAATGACTTTTTTGTAACATGAATTAAAATTTGATGATTTTTATGTTATAAATGAAAGATAACGGACTTTATTGTTATTAGTGTTATAGTTGAATGATCGATTACATAAATTATTCTATTTTTTGAAATTTAAAGATTATAACTTTGAGTGAAATAAAAAAATTTCTTAAAAATTATCGTGTAAAATGGAACAGAAGGAGTATTAATTTTAACAACTAACTTCTCGTCACTCATAACCGAAAGTAATAGGAAGCGTGAAATTCACATCTTGATTACATGACATCTACAAATGTATACGTGACCTATGCTTACATTGGAGCTTTTTACATATGGATTTTGGCTCTAAAAATACCATTTTTTATTTTTATTTTTCAGTTTTATTCTTTCTTCTAACTACATTTTGAAATCATTTTTTTGACAATCTAGTTCTCTCCTACAATAAGACAATTCATGATCCTTCTCTTCATCCTACATTAGGCATTTGAAGAATAATTTGTTACACCACATTTTCATTTATGTCCAAAATCCATTATGTTCGACCATAATTCAGTGATGTTGTGAAGTTGCAAATCGATAATATTGGTAACAAACCTCACAAATCTATTGTAACACCTTAATATTTATAGACTGTATATAATACGTTAGTGGTAAACATTATAAAAGGATGACAGAGTCTAGATGTGTGTAGACTATAGGGATGTAAACAAATCCTGGCCCAAGGATGACTTCCATCTCCCTCGCATTGATGTGTTGGTTGATATCACCATGCTAGTAGCAATGTTTAGCATGCTATGGCTATAACTAGATCTTCAACAAGATCATTAATAAGAGTAAGACTAGGTCCACAATAGAGTGGGGAAACTTCTGCTACATAGTTATGCCACTAGGGCTAAAAATGTAGGTGCAAAAAGCCAATGGATGGCAACCAAGATTCTTAAGGACTTAATATACAAGGAGGTTGAAGTGTATGTGGACGATATGATGGTCAAATTGCCCATAAGAGATAATCACTTCAAGGTATTGGAAAAGTTTTTCCAGAGGATTGAAAAATATAATCTATGCCTGAACCCTAAGAAATATGTCCTTAAGGTTACCTTAGGAAATCTAATAGGCCACATTATCAATAGCAGGGGAATTAAGATAAGGTCAAAGCCATCAGAGAGATGCACGTACCCAAGACAGAAAAGGAAATCAAAAGGGGTTCTTGGGGAAGATACAATATATTAGCTGATTAATTGTAAAGCTCACCACCATATGTAAGCCCATTTTAAAACTTATGTGCAAGAATTAGTCGATGAAATGGAATGAGTAATGCCAGGTGGCTTTTAATAGAATTTGTGATTATTTGGCCAACTTGCCAATCCTCAAACCTCCCTATCCTTTGAAAGTTTTAATTCTCTACTTAGCCATTAAAGAAGAATCTAGTGAAGCATGATGGCTCAAGCAGACAATTTTGGGGCAAAATGGGCAGTGTCCTACATTAGCAAAAAGTTCCTCCCATATGAGCTAAAGTATGTAGAAGTTGAGAAAATATGCTTTGCAATCATCTGGGTGTCTAAGAAGCTTAAAGATTACTTCCAATCATATTAAGTACAAGGAGCTGTTAAGAAGGACCTGGTCCGATATCCACATACTGCTTCTTCTTTAGTCGGCAAAATGAGATAATGGTTATTGTTACTTGTGAATTTGATGTTCAATACATCAATATGAAAATAATCAAAGGTCATGTTATGCTCGAGTTCCTTGTTTATAACCCTTTGAAAGGAAAGGAATTTAAATATGAGTTCCCTAATAAGAGTTTTAGGGCAATGTTATACAAGGATGAAAGTTGTACTTTGACGCTATATCAAAAAATAAAAGTGATGGAGTGGGAGCAGTTCTTATGACTCCTAAAGAAGATATTATGCCTGTGACGCGCGCGGCCCGATTCTCGGCCCGCTCTTAGGGTCTAAGAAGGGTTAATGTCTAGATTTTGGGTAACACGAGACATTTTGGAATCCCCTACCCAATAGAACATTGGGAGGTTCATCTAATCCCATGAAAACTTTTAGGCACCTTTGAGCTATTTTGGAGTCGCCACCCAATTTACAAGATATTGGAAAAGGTCATTGTAAGCACCGTGTCCCGGAGTGGTCCGGATCAGAGGTTACCCTATGATGAAATCAGTATCCGAGCCTGTATAAACGGTTAGGATTTGGAGGTTTTAGTCCCACATTCCACGAGAAGTGAGTCTTTTTACCTTTCATGGGCAGAGGGGGGAGAAAACGGAGGATTTTCGAGTCAAAAGGCTTTTTACCTCCACAGACGGCCAACCCGTCTGTGAAGCCAGCCCGTCGCCTAGGGTCACCGACGGCTTGTGGTATTTTTCGACGCCCGTCGGAAAATCACCGCCCCTGTCAGAACGCCGCCTGGTTTCCCGGAGCACGCAACCTTTCCGACGCCCGTCGGTGGATGTGGCAGGGCCGTCGGACGAATCCTTGTGTCAGAAGGATTCTTCCGACGCCCGCCTCCATACACCGACGCCCGTCGGTCGTGTTTGGCTTATAAAAGCTCCGGATTTTTACTAGAAAAGGGTTCCAAAATTTTTGAAGAGGGGAAACTCTGCCCAAATTTAAGCATATTTTCTCTCTTTTCCAGCAAACACATTTTATAAAGAAATCTTTTTCAAAAAGGATCAAATCAATCGAAACGAACTAAAAACTAATTAGTTTTCTTTAGATTTTGATTCCAAAGACAATCTTTTGAGGGGTTGAGGAGGAAATAGTTCATTTTCCTTTCTTTGATCCTTCATCTTGCTTTTCGTGGAACACGCGGAGCTCTAATCAACACAAGATCTCACCCAAAGCGATTATGCCCAAATTTAAGCATATTTTCTCTCTCTTCCAGCAAACACATTTTATAAAGAAATCTTTTTCAAAAAGGATCAAATCAATCGAAAGGAACTAAAAACTAATTAGTTTTCTTTAGATTTTGATTCCAAAGACAATCTTTTGAGGGGTTGAGGAGGAAATAGTTCATTTTCCTTTCTTTGATCCTTCATCTTGCTTTTCGTGGAACACGCGGAGCTCTAATCAACATAAGATCTCACCCAAAGCGATTATCTGAGGGTAAATATTCCGGATTCCTTCTTCATATCATTTCACATTTATTCTTTATTTGTTGATTCTTTCAATCTTTGTCATTATTTTCCTTTGTTTTGACTCTCTTTATCTCATTTTGTGATAAAACCTCTTTTTGGCTGTGAAAAGAGTTTTCTTTCTTCTGTTTTTTTCGAAAACAGTGGTGACCGACGGGTCATCTCCATCACCGACGCCCGTCGGTCACCCCACCTACAGACGCCCCTCCTTGAGTGACAGACGGACATGTCGGTTATCTCGACTTACGCCCGTCGGTCACCTAAGAAAGGCCGTTGGTGGGTTCTGTCTCTCCCCTTCTGAATCATTTTCCATCCTTTTCAAGTTCTTTTGACTTCGTATATATCAATTTCATGTATATTAATATCTTTTAACTTTTTATGAGTGTATATTGATTCTCTTGGACTATCCTGAGCTTTGAGCGGCTATCTACCATATTCGGAGGATTTTGTCCGGTTTAGTTTCCTAACCCTCTCGATTATTTCCTTTATTTGTTATTCATTGGTTATTTTATGTACATGGATATACTCTTTTCATACCTCGTTAATGTATAAAAATGACTAAATGTTTTATATTCAATAAAATGAGGTTTACACAAATGCAAGGGTCCAACGCCCTATTTTTATCCATTAAAAATCACCACAAATAAAATCAAAACATCCAATTTTGACAATGATGCATGCGAGGACCAAAGTCCTCAAATAAGCAATGCCCCGATTCGTGTATGTATCGCACATTTATAAAAGGGAGTTGTATTCCGCTCCTTGTGTTATTGTAATTTACCGCCTTTTGATATTTACTTGCTCATTTACAGCTTTCCAAATGTGAATAAATGCGCCTTTAATCAATTGCATCGTGTGGAGAGAGAGCGAATCAAATGATATTAAAATTTGATCATAAAATAATCGAGGTAGAAATAGATGAGAAATCCCGGACCCAGCTCTGGTCTTTGGGCTCAAAGAGGCTAGAGGTTCACCCTCCAAGACACCTTTTTGTGCCACGAGACTTTAGCGCTAATCCTAGGCTCCTTAGGGCGAGAGGTTTACCTTCAAAGACCCCTCTGGCTGGCCCAAAATGGATACCAAGCGCAGTCTTAGGCTCTCCGAGGCGATAATAACTTTCCCAATGTTCTATTGGGTGGCGACTCCATGAAACCTCCTTGTTGCCCAACATAGATGCACTTGCGATTTATTGCAAGCTGTCAACGGACCCACAAATGCCCCGATTGCCCTCGAGAGGGCGGTCCCATGGGCGGCCGCGGGGATCCGGCTCAAAATTGCATTTATATATCATTGGAGCCTTAGAATACGCTAGTTTGGTCCCTCTTTTAGCCCCGGTGCGTTCCTGAAGCACGACCCCATTTTCACTCAATTTGGGGAAGTGTTAATGATAATCACCAGCCCAAGCCACGTGCCTCAATGGTATATCAAAATGATGACCCGATCGGTCGCTATGCTCGTGTTGAACTAGACCTGTCGGCAGGGATCATGCTTGGGTAGCCTTAAAGAAACATCTCCCTTGTCCAAAGCTCATGTAATGGCCGTAGTTACTTTCCACAGGTGAAATGAACCCTAATTCCATGCTTGCTGTATGGATCCCCATATATTGGGTGAGTCCAGATGTCTCGCTTGGTAACCTAGCCAAAGGCTATCATGCCCCGGTAGGGCCATGTCGAAATTTGTGGAACGTCCATATACGTGACGATCATTATCCATTCGCTTGTACATTAGCATAGGAGTGTCATGCTGCCGGTTTTTTTGCCGCGCACCATACGTGTCCATCGGGTCCCACGTTGACCCCTGGGCTAATCCCACCTAGGAAAGAAACTGCACGACCACGTGTGTGGGAGAAATAAGGGTGGAAGGACCTACTTGCTTGCTTGTGCTCTGTGAATATTGCATATCACAACCATGCATTACACCTGCATTTCATGCATCATGTCTAACGTCTTACCCCTGCAGCCATCATAGATCTGCCCAGGTGGACTAGATCACCAACCGGACGACTGATCTGAGTTCCTGCTTTCGAGCTGTCAGATAGAGAGGGCTTGCCATAAATTTTACCAGGAATCAGCAGTACTGTATCTCAAATGGCAAACTCGCCTAGAGGGGATGATGCCACCAGGGCCATGATCGCTGAAGAAGTGGGCCGGCAATTTGAGGAATTCGAGGGCAGAATGATGAATATGTTGACCGCCCTGGCCCAGCAGAATGCTCCACAGAACCCGACTCCACAGAATCCTCCTCCTCCTGTGAGGCAGAATGAGCCAGAGGAAGAAAGGGTTGAAAGATGAGAAGAGCCTGTGAGGCCGCCGCCAGTAGAGTTAAGGTCAGTAGCCTCGGGAGAGCAGAGAAGAAGGCCTGTGCTGAGAATTGATGATGATAGAGATATCGAAGATGATAGGTTAAGCCTTGCATCTGAGAGGGGGAAGGCACCTCAGACGGATGACTTCATTTTAAAGAAGATGGAAGAGAGGTTCGAGGCTATGACCCGTATGTTGAGCAGGGGTCAAGGGATGAACCCAGAGGATAAGGAATTGGAGGGAGAGGACCCGATCCCTTACAACTTTAAGATGCTAGACGTGCCAAAATTTGATGGAACTTCTGACCCAACCGCTCATGTAAAACAGTATTCTTTGGTCATGAAAGGGACCACATTGTCTAAAAAGCAGAAAATAGAATACTTTTGTCTGAGTCTGACCGCCCATGCCATCGACTGGTATCATGGTCTCGACCGTCGCACTAAAGAAGATTGGGATCTGCTCACTGAGGAGTTTTTGAGGCAGTATGACTGCAACACCAGAATGGAGGTGACTCTAAAAGATCTTGAACTGCTCCACCAGAAGGCTGGGGAATCTTTCCATGATTATCTCACCCGATGGCGGAACCGAGTAATGGAGATGCGGAGAAAGCCGGATACCCAGGACCAGATTCATTTATTTATCAAGAACGCGAGCCCGTACTTGAAAGATGGGTTGAAGATGAAGGGATTGAAGGACTGGGAGTCTCTCAAGGATATAGCCATCGAGGCAGAGGGAGAGTTCTTGGCTAGGAAAGCTAGCAATGATAATTTTGCCAAAAGGGCTAACACCGGTCAAGGAACCAGTAGGCCAGCAGGTCCCAGTGGTGGCACCAGAAGAACAGGAGAGGTGTTTGCTACTGAGGTAACCACCCAGAGGAAGTTTTCGAACTTGGGGAGACCATTATCTTGGGTCTTGAGAAGATTAATGAAAGAAGGGAAATTGCATCCCTTAGCTCCTAGACCTGCTTTGACGTAGGGGAAGCCTGGGCACAAAGACAATGAATTCTGTGCGTTTCACCAGCACTCAGGCCATATCACAGATAAGTGCAAAGCGCTGCGACATGCTATCCAAGACTTGATTGATAGCAGGCAGATTTTTGACCCTGAGAAGAGGGAGACTGAGAAGAAGCCCGGTTATAATGCCGTACCACCGCCCGTGTTTATGATCGGATCTAGCTTGCCAGAGTGGTACGTGCTACAAGATCTATATGGGAGCGAGAATTTTGCTGCTATTTGTTTTGCAGATAGAGAGGAGAGAGCAGTTGTGGCGACCCTTGATTGCTGGTCTAGCAGTGAGAGCGGCGGAGAAGCCGAGGAGGAAGGAGAGATGAACCTTGACTTGTGGGGGTCTGATGAAGACAAAGAAGAAATAGGGGTTGTAACGAGAAGCGGGAGAGTGGTCCCCGAGATTACGAGGCTACCTGAGCCAGCGCAGACGCCAGCAGAGAAAGAGCCAGAGGAGAATTAGGTCGTTAGACAGTTGAAGAAAACTGCGGCTCAAATATCCATCTGGGATCTTTTGAGACAGTCCCTCTCTCATAGGCAGAAGGTAGTAGAGGCTTCGGTCGAGGCCACGGTCAACACCACGATTTCCCCATCAGAGCTTTTGGGCTTAGTTAAGGGAGGATCCAAGGAGAGATTGGTCTTTTCTGATGCCGACCTACCGGTCGAAGGCCGCAATCAAAACAGACCCCTGTACATCAAAGCACAGATTAACGACAAGTACACTGCTTGCGTTATGGTAGACGATGGGTCTTCTATCAATGTGTGCCCCCTGATAGCTCTGCAGGCTTTTGGTTTAAACGAGGATATGCTCAGCGGATCAGATCTGACTATCACAACCTATGATAATTCGAGGAGGCAAGCCTCGGGAACCTTTAAGACTTTGGTCAAGACAGGACCCATTGAAGTGGAGGTGAAATTTGTAGTGCTGCCCATCCCTGCTAACTTCTCAGCCCTGCTTGGGAGACCCTGGTTTCACAAATTAGGAGGAGTGCCATCCACGCTGCATCAAATGATAAAGTTCCCACATGAAGGGGAGGTGGTGACTATCAAGGCAGCCAGGGAGAACCAAGTCTCAGCGCTTGAAATAGCTAATCAGCCATTCAGTGGCTTCCATGTGTCCATGATAAGAGAAGAGCACGGGTCAGTGGATAACCCAGCTGTGGTTAATATGTTGAAGAAGATGCATTATCTCCCTGGGACTGGTTTGGGCAGAACTTCTCAAGGATTGCAAACTGCGATCACCACTCGAGGTCAGAAGAACCGAAAAGGCCTGGGGTACAGAGGCGGCTTTGGCAAGAAGAAGGCGACTGATAAGATCCCTCACATCTCAGAGAGCTTTGTACCGGCATCCTTAGTATGTGCTTATACTGGTGAAGATGAGCCGCAATGGGTGAAGGGGAGGATTGTCCCTAGGTTTGAGATCTTTAACGATGTATTTGACTGGCATGTCGGGTTTATCAAGACTGTTGAAGACTTCTGGGATGAGGAGGTCATGACTCAGGGTATCACGTGGGAAAGGTGCGAGCCAGAAGAGGTTGTTACTGAGAAAATGATAGCTGCCAGGCTGAAAGGGAAAGAGAAGATAGCAGAATTAGAACCGAAGATGGGGGATTTGAAGATTTCCTCCGACATGCCTGAGGGGCCTCTGCTGAATCAGGAAGCCAATGAACCAGCTGCAACAGCATCAACCTCTGGAGTGGCAGAAGAAGACTCTAGCTTAGACTATCTTTTTATTCCAGAACTCTTTTATGATGTAAATGACAATTATAATATTATTAATAAGGCAAACAATTTCTCTTACTTGTGCGATGTTTCTAATGATTTCAACATGCATGAACATGATCATATTCCATCAATTTTTGACATTGATTCCACTGATACAACGCCTTTTAATCTTGGAACCTCGGAAAATCCGAGAGAAATTCTAATAGCATCAAATATAACTCCTGAGGAAAGAAAAAAATTTGAGAGAATGATAATAAAACATGAAAAAGTCTTTGCCTGGACCTATGAGGACATGCCAGGAATTGATCGAGACGTGGCAGAACATGCTATCCCGACTTATCCAGATTACAAGCCTGTGAAATAGAAATTGAGAAGGCTCAGACTAGAATGGGCTGACAAGGTCAAGGAGGAAATTCGACAGCAGATTGAAGCCAAGTTCCTTGTTGAAGTGCAGTATCCTACATGGTTAGCAAATGTGGTTCCTGTAGCGAAGAAGAACGGAAAGGTCAGGGTGTGTGTTGATTATCGAGATCTGAATAAGGCCTGCCCCAAAGATGATTTTCCACTACCCCACATCGATGTGTTGATAGATAGTGCCGCCAATTGCGCGATGTACAACTTTGGAGATGGTTATGTGGGCTACAACTAGATCCTGAACAAAATAGCTGACCGGGTTAAGACCGCTTTCATCACGGAATGGGGGACCTATGCCTACCGAGTCATGCCTTTCGGCCTGAAGAATGCAGGGGCCACGTACCAGAGGATGGCGACCAAGATCTTAAGCGACCTGATCCACAAAGAGGTAGAAGTGTATGTCGATGACATGATGGTCAAGTCAGCCACCCGGGAGGGGCACTTTGAAGCTCTAGAAAAGTTCTTCACTAGGATTGACAAGTATAATCTGCGACTTAACCCTAAGAAGTGTATTTTCGGAGTGACTTCAGGAAAACTATTGGGACATGTCGTCAGCCAGAGGGGAATAGAAATTGACCCGGACAAGGTGAAGGCCATCAGAGAGATGCCCGTGCCGCAAAAAGAGAAGGATGTAAGGAGTTTCCTGGGCAAGCTGCAGTATGTCAGCCGGTTTATTGCCAAGCTCACTTCAATATGCGAGCTTGTTTTTAAGCTGCTTAGAAAGAATCAACCTGTGGTCTGGAATGAAGACTGCCAGAAGGCTTTTGACAGGATCAGGGAATACCTATTGAATCCGCCAGTGCTAAGGCCGCCGCAGCCGATCAAACCGCTTATCCTGTATCTGGCAGTAGAGGGCAGTTCCGTGGGCGCCATGATGGCTCAAGAGGACGAATTTGGGGTGGAATTTGCAATTTATTACCTCAGCAAGAAGTTCCTGGCTTATGAAATCAAGTATGCTGAAGTAGAAAAGATCTGCCTTGCAGTGATTTGGGCATCAAAGAAATTGAGGCATTACTTCCACTCATACAAAGTTCAAGCAGTGGCCAAGCAGAATCCGTTAAGATATTTGCAGGAAGCACCGTCTTTGCTTGGTAAGATGGGGAGGTGGCTGCTCTTGCTATAGGAGTTTGATGTTCAATACATCACTCGCAAAACTATTAAGGGGCGAGCCGTAGCCGAATTTCTTGCTGAGCATCCTATTCAAGGAGACACTCCCGAGTTTACCTTTCCTGATGAAAGCATAGTCGCGATTTCTATCCAGGGTTAGCAGTTACACTTCGACGGGGCAGTGAATAACAGAGGGGCCGAAGTTGGAATCGTCTTGACAACCCCAGATAATGAGAAACTCCCCCTAGCCAAGAAGCTGAGGTACAGAGCGACCAATAATGAAGCCGAGTACGAAGCATGCACTTTCGGGTTGGAAGCCTTAGCTGCATTGGGGGCAAGGAATGTAGAAGTCTTTGGCGACTCATCTTTGGTGATTAACCAGATCCGAGGTGAGTGGGCTGTAAAAGAAGAGCGGCTGGTACCTTATGTTGAATATTTGAAAGAGGTATGTGGGCAGTTTGAGACTTGCACTTTCCACTTCGTGCTGAGAGATGAGAATCGTCTGGCTGATGCGTTGGCAACCTTAGTGTCAATGTGGGATAACCCTAAAGGAGTGGCTATGAAGCCAGTGCTAATTTCGAGTTCTGAGAAGCCCAGCTTTGAGATCAAGCTTATAATGGAAGTGGAAGTGGCAGATGGGAAACCATGGTACTTCGACATCATGAATTACTTGGAACACAATAAATTTCCAGAAGAAGCTACTGAGAAGGACCAGAGGATGATCCGGAAGCTATCTACTCAGTTCATATCCTTGGAAGGGGTGCTGTACAAAAGACAGTTGGACGGGATTCGGCTCAGGTGCTTGAATGAAAAAGAAGCCCGCAAAGTGATAGAGGAAACCCATGCAGGTGTCTGTGGGGCTCACATGAACGGTTTGACCTTAGCCAAGAAGATCATGAGACAAGGCTTCTATTGGCTTACGATAGACAATGACTGCTCAAAATATGTTAAGCAATGCCAGTTGTGCCAGCAATACGCAGACTTGAGACACCTGCCAGTATCAGAGCTACATAACCTGACATCACCTTGGCCTTTCGCTGCTTGGGGGATAGATATCATTGGAGAGATTCGCCCTACGGCATCCAATGGGAAAGATACATCATAGTCGCAATTGACTATTTTACCAAATGGGTAGAGGCGGAATCCTTTAAGAAGATTGATGCAAGGGATATGGCCAAGTTCATAGAGAGGAATTTGATATGCAGATATGGCCTCCCTCATCACATAGTGTCCGACAATGGGGTGCAGTTCATGGGAGAAACCAGGAAACTCCTCGAGAAGTATGGTGTCGAGCATCATAAGTCTTCCCCCTACCGACCACAAGCAAATGGAGCAGTAGAAGCCGCAAATAAGAATATGAAGAAGATCCTGTCTAAGATGGTCCAAACCTACAAAGACTGGGCTGAGAAGTTACCTTTCGCCCTGTGGGGATATAGAACAACGGTAAGGACGTCTACAGGCGCTACACCATTTTCCTTGGTATACGGAATAGAAGCAGTGTTGCCAGTCGAGATAGAGCTCAAATCATTGAGGGTGGTCATGGAAGCCCAAGTTCCGGAGGCCGAATGGGCGCGGCAGAGGCTACAGCACTTGAGCTTATTGGATGAGAGTAGGCTGAAAGCTTATTATCATAACCAGATTTATCAGAAGAGATTAGCAAGGACTTTCGGAAAGAAGGTGAGAAAGCATCCGCTGAAAGAAGGAGACTTGGTGTTCAAGCAGATGAGGCCAGGCATACCAGATATTAGAGGGAAATTCAGACCGACCTGGGAGGGGCCGTATATCCTTAAGAAGCTGCTGTCCAAGGGAGCTGCAATCTTGTCGGATAGTGACGGGAACGAATTCAAAGAACCGATCAATGTCGACAGACTCAAAAGGTTTCATGGCTAAAGACCAAAATAAAAAGAAGAGAATAAAATGCCCTGCAGGTCAAAAACCGAAAAAAGGCGACTGTGCTAAAATTGGGCGCCTCGACAGGGTGAAAACCGAAAAAAGGCATCCTGTGCAAAAGTTAGAGGCATGAGAGAAAATGTCCAATCGTGAAAACCCGAGAGGGCCAATTGGTAACAGGAGTTGATGCTGTTAAAATTTGGTTTCATGTATTAACAGCGCGTAAGCAGTTGAGTAAATGCCAAAACTGATCATGTATGCTGAAATTATATGAAAATGTACACAAATTCGTGAAATAGAATGAATATTATTCTTTTCATTTTTGTCATTTCCTAGTTCTGCATTAAAAAGAAATGTAGCACCAAAAAAATACATATGTAAGCTAAGCTAAGTCCTGCTGCTGCTCTCGCCGACCAGATGCTTGAGCCCTCGAGTCCTGTTATCAGATGCTGGACTAAGGATCCACTTCTTGTACTCGCTAGTCGAAGACACAGAATGATTGCCAAATCTCGGGATAACAGTCTTCACTGGTAGTTTGCCCCACAGCTCATGATACCGAGAAGCAAATGCAGCCGAGAGAGCTCCTACCCGGAAAGATAAGGGAACCCTCACTACATCCTGGGTCACCCCGAGCTGATGCATACATCGAGAGGTGATGCAGAAGGTGGCTCGACGAAGCCCACAGAGGGGAACACACCCCGATGACCCATCAGTGACCACATGAGACAGTGGGAGCCAGGCAGAGGTGAAACTGATGTCATCATCCGACAGCTCGCCAAATCTAGCAATGCCTTCTCCGGCAGTGGCACACCCATGTAGTCGTCGGCGCGGAAGAAAGTGACTCGGCGAGTACTGTGGGGTAACTCGAGGAGGTGGCTCAGACAACATCATCAGTTTCTCTTGCAACCAGATCTAAAAAAAAAAAAGAAAGAAAGAAAGAAGAGAAGAAAAAGAAAAAAAAAAAAGAAAAAAGCCGCTGGAGTAAGTAGGGTTTACTTCAGGCAAAAATAAGGCCAGGGTTGTGTGAAAATCCAAAAGGACGCACCTCCCCCTAAGAAAAGCTAGTGTGAAAATCCATAAGGGACGCACTACCTTTAAAATAATGACGTACCTGGAGCAATAAGGGGCTGCCGGTAAAGGTTGTAGTGGATCTAGAGCTCACAGCGTCCAAGCCTAGAATGGTTTCAGCCAGAATGAGTGGTAAGGGTGATAATCCTAGATGAAAGTCGCTCAGGACTCCGAACAGGCGGGAGTCACCTGTCAAACCCCCTGGAACAACAGTGACGAAGTTCACCATGCAAAATAAGAATATGATGCTTACCCGATAGGTGGGAATGTCGGTGAACTGATCCAAAGCCTCGATCAGTGGCCCCAGAGCAAAGGAAGAGCCCGGAGGGATCAGCCGGACGGCCTCAGAAGAAGGTATGCCCAGAGCCATGGCTATGTCCCGGGTCCGGAATAGGCCGCAGCGGGGGACACAAGGCAAAGCGCTAGGAGGGAACCAAGCTCCAAGAATGGTAGCTAGCTCTTCAGGCAAAGGGCACAATTCTTGGTAGGTAAACCGGAAGACGTGGAACCGGGGGTTCCAGAAGTGGGTCGCCGCCAGAAGGAGGTTCTGATCGACTTTAACCCGGTACAGATATTTCAGCCCGGACAGAGAGGAAAGGGCGCCTTCTCCCCAAGTGTGTTTGTCATCTAAGATACGGTGCATCCTTTGGGCTAGAGAAGAAGACATATTGGGAGAGATGAAAGGCTCAAGATGTTGGAAAATGAAAAGACACAAGAAGAGCAAAAATTTTGTAAGAATTTATAGGGAAGCGTCACCGACGGCCTACCCGTCTCTCCTAAGAGACGGCCTGCCCGTCGGTAGAAATCCACGTGGCAGACGCATCAGCATTGCATTCATCACGCGCATTAACTCGCATTTATTGTGTGACAGACGGCCAGTCCATCGGTCACTCCTACAGATGCCCTGCCCGTCGGTCATGAAATTCTATATAAGAGCGAGTCACAGACGGTGCAAACGCTGCTGTCCCTTTCATTTTTCTCTCTCAAACGGTTTTTTAGTGTTTTTTCAAGCATTTTTTCTTCTTTTTTCGCGATTTCTTCATATTTTCGCATTCTCTACTCACCGGGTGCTTGGATATTTATATTTTTCTAGTTTCTACACTTCTCGCGACTACAAGTAAGTAAATAACTACCTTTTTGAATTTTATTTAATTTATTTCTTCATTTTTTCTTCTTTTAATCTTTAGAAATGATTAGAAAGTCTTAGATGCCTTAGAAATTTAGGGAGAATGCTGCCCATTTTTCTTTATTTTTTATGCAATTAAATCTGAACCTTTGCATGATCACATAGAAATAGAATTTTTCTATAACTATGGTGCTTTAGAAATAGGCCTTTCTAGTGCACTATTTTGTGTATATATTGATTTTGAGGCTTGAGGCCATTGTTTTGTGTTGTTGGGGACACACTCTTGCCGAGGTGCATCCCATTTACATGCATATATTGTTGTTGAGGCCTGAGGCTTATTTTGATGCCTTTTTATGCAGGACGTTGGGCATACCCTTGCCGGGGTGCTGCCCAAATTTTTATTATTATGTTCTAAAAATTGAACATTTTTGTGTATAACACACGCCTTGGGGCCTAGAAAGCCCATTTTTAGTCGGTTCGAGTTATTTCCATGCTAATCGCATGTTGTCTTTGCTTTGATATGTGCTGAGGCATGTTGCGCAACTTCCTTTGACAGGACGCCCGCCCTTTCCATTTGTTATCAGTTTTCTATCTAGTTTTCGGGCCGCCATTGCCCTAGTGAGGCCTAAATGGGCCTTCACCTTGGAAATAAGTCTAATAATACTTGTTTTGTCAAATTTTCGCTATCTAATTTTTTCTCCTTCGCAGGATGCCTCCCAGACGAAGAGCACCGCAGGCCCAGCCCGAGATCATAGTTCCGGGTGGGATGGATGCCGAGTCGGCTCAGAGGTATAGAGCGTTGGCTCAGGTAGAGCTTCGGGACAGCCGTTTTGTGTCCCGGCCGTTTCTAGAGGCCCTAGGGATGGCCCCAGAGTTTGATTTGCTCGTCGAGGGTGCTGGGTGGACAGAGTTCCTTGAGCCCTCCTTCCAGACTTTTCCAGAGGCTACCCGCCAGGTCCTAGCCACTCTCCGCTATGCTGGTTTTCAGAGTGCAGACACCGAGCCAGGGGTGGTCCAGTTTTGGTTCGACGGCGACCATTATAGTATTACCAGGCAGAGATTCGCACAGGCCATGGGGCTCCCTACAGAGGAGGGGGTCAAGATCCCACGGCGAGCTGTGAGACGCGCCCATTGGGCGGCTATTGCCCTACAGAGAGTGATGTATGATCATGATACAGCGAAGAGCACCGTACTGGTGTCTCAGGCACTCTGGTATTTGCACAGAGTGCTATCCAGTTCGTACCTCGGTCGAGCTGGTAATCCAGGGTCGCTTAATGCGGCCGAGATCTGGAGCCTCTGAGCTATGGTGGCAGGCCAGCGTCTCAACATTAGCCATGAGATCTTGGCCAACTTGACCAGAGTCGGCAGAGGATTGACACCGGTAGTGATAGTGGGAGGAGTTATCACCCTGCTACTTTTGAGGTTGGGAGTCGCCTCTGACAGGTTGAGAGGACCCTTGGAGGAGGGGATTCATGTAGACGCCGCAGCGGCAGTGCAGATGGGGATGATCTCCTAGATATCAGGCCAGGCAGAGGCCTACAGGGTGCTGACCATTCACGAGACCCGGCGGATGTTCTCACTTCCACCCTTGGGTCCAGATCCAGATCACCCGGAGCACCCAGAGGATCAGCCTCCTCAGCCAAAGCTCCAGCCTCAGCTCGAGCCTCAGCCAGAGCACCAGCCTCCACACTCAGATCCAGAGCCTCAGCCTCCTCAGCCTCCTCAGCCTCAGACTGTGCCACCGCCACAGCAGCAGGAGCAGCCCAGGACCCCTTCGGACTTTGACATAGAGTTCACGATGGGTGATCTTTTTGCTGCCTCACCAGCATCCCGGGCACCGACTCCTGTCCCATCGCCTGGCGTCAGAGTGCATAGGACTACCCACGGGCCCCCCGAGAGATATCATCCTTATTCTAGAGGCGACCCGGGGGCATCCACCTCTACAGCTCCGCCTCCAGTACCACCACAGTAGCAGCCAGTACAGCCCGACTTCTCTCAGCTCCTCACTTCCATGTTCACAGCCTTAGAGCGACGACAGGATGAGAGGGACAGAGCTATTCACGAGAGGTTGGATCGCTAGCAGGCTGCTATTCAGGAGCAGTCCCAGTCAGTTGAGCGGTTAGCCCAGGAGCAGGCCGGCTACATCGAGTATACTGCGCGGGAGCAGGCTCGAATCTTGGATGCATTCAGGGATGAGCAGGCTCGGGTCATAGAGGCCTCCAGAGGTGAGCAGGCGAGGCTGATCGAGCAGATTGCCCAGGGTTAGAGGGAGCTTAGGCAGCAGCTCGCTCATGATTTGAGGACGTCACAGGACCAGGCGTCTCAGAGGGTTGACATGACCCTACAGATGATTGACAAGTCGCTCGACTCTCTGAGATCCCGCGTCCAGGCGATAGAGGGGATCCTCCCACCCTTGTCTCAGACCATGAGTGAGTTCAGGGAGCAGTCAGAGTAGCGCCTAGAGCATATGAAGAGGGCCGCCAGTGAGCAGACCACTCAGTTGAGCCAGGTGTTCAAGAAGTTGGGAGGCACAGTATCAGAGATGTTGGAGTTCATCAGGACTTGCACCCAGCCTTTCTTGGATGGCCACGCTCAGATCCGCTTCAGGCGGACTCATGATGCCGAGGCAGGACCCTCCACGGCTCTGCCTCCACCTCCAGCACTGCCAGCTCCGCCTCCACCTCCGCCAGGGACAGTGCATATATCGGACGATGAGGACCCCGATGAGCCCTCTGACTACACGCCCCTATGACATTCAGGGAGTCATATTTTTGTACATTTATGCTTTGTATATACGTTGTACAAAATGGATTTTTTTTCTAGTAAAAAACTTTTGTTTTCAAGATTTATGCATTTATTTAGTCATTTATGATTCATTCATATAGCAGATGAATATATGCCTTCACATGCACTCATATTCTAAAACAAAGCAGAAAAATAATGAATAACAACTCAATAAAAAGAAGAATATAAATGAAACATGGCATAGCGAATAAAGATAAATCACGCCATTAATGAACAGGTTAAAAGATGGCCATTCAAACATGAACTAACAAAACCTTTTATCACACAGGTACAGAGAAATACTACTTTTCATTTCACAGATCGAAGCTGCAGTTAGAGAAACACTGCTCTTCACCAGATCAAGATTGTAGCCAGAGCATGCTACATCTCACAGTTCGTGCGACAGCCAGAGAGTGCTACGCACCTTGCAGACCGGATGGGGGTTAGCAGGGGAACTTCAGATCGAAGCTGCAGTTAGAGAAACACTGCTCTTCACCAGATCGAGATTGTAGCCAGAGCATGCTACATCTCACAGTTCGCGCGGCAGCTAGAGAGTGCTACGCACCTTGCAGACCGAATGGGGGTTAGCAGGGGAACTTCAGATCGAAGCTGCAGTTAGAGAAACACTGCTCTTCACCAGATCGAGATTGTAGCCAGAGCATGCTACATCTCACAGTTCGCGCGGTAGCCAGAGAGTGCTACGCACCTTGCAGACCGGATGGGGGTTAGCAGGGGAACTTCAGATCGAAGCTGCAGTTAAAGAAACACTGCTCTTCACCAGATCGAGATTGTAGCCAGAGCATGCTACATCTCATAGTTCGCGCGGCAGCCAGAGAGTGCTACGCACCTTGCAGACCGGATGGGGGTTAGCAGGGGAACTTCAGATCGAAGCTGTGGTTAGAGAAAACACCGCTCTTCATATTAAGCTCGTAGCCAGAAGATGCTACGTCTCGCCAGCACCTACAAGTCGAAACGAGACCGGTAGAGGTATCTTCGCATCGCCGAACGGACTGAGACGAGGTCTACCAGGCAGAAGGCACGAAAGGTAATAACCATCGCAGGTACGCCTTCTTTCTTTCTGTCCTTTCTCTGAGTTTTGGCTTATCTAGGCACTTGTGCACTAGTTTCCCCAAAACTGGGGGCAACTGTAAGCACCGTGTCCCGGAGCGGTCCGGATCAGAGGTTACCCTATGATGAAATCAGTATCCAAGCCTGTATAAACGGTTCAGATTTGGAGGTTTTAGTCCCGCATTCCAGGAGAAGTGAGTCTTTTTACCTTTCATGGGTAGAGGGGGGAGAAAACGGAGGATTTTCAAGTCAAAAGGCTTTTTGCCTCCACAGACGGCCAGCCCGTCTGTGAAACCAGCCCATCGCCTAGGGTCACCGATGGCTTGTGGTATTTTTTGACGCCCATCGGAAAATCACTGCCCCTGTCAGAACGCTGCCCAATTTCCCGGAGTACGCAACCTTTCCGATGCCCGTCGGTGGATGTGGCAGGGCCGTCGGACGAATCCTTGTGTCAGAAGGATTCTTCCGACGCCCGCCTCCATACACCGACGCCCGTCGGTCGTGTTTGGCTTATAAAAGCTCCGAATTTTTACTAGAAAAGGGTTCCAAAATTTTTGAAGAGGGGAAACTCTGCCCAAATTTAAGCATATTTTCTCTCTCTTCCAGTAAACACATTTTATAAAGAAATCTTTTTCAAAAAGGATCAAATCAATCGAAAGGAACTAAAAACTAATTAGTTTTCTTTAGATTTTGATTCCAAAGACAATCTTTTGAGGGGTTGAGGAGGAAATAGTTAATTTTCCTTTCTTTGATCCTTCATCTTGCTTTTTGTGGAACACGCGGAGCTCTAATCAACACAAGATCTCACCCAAAGCGATTATCTGAGGGTAAATATTCCGGATTCCTTCTTCATATCATTTCACATTTATTCTTTATTTGTTGATTCTTTCAATCTTTGTCATTATTTTCCTTTGTTTTGACTCTCTTTATCTCGTTTTGTGATAAAACTTCTTTTTGGCTTTGAAAAGAGTTTTCTTTCTTCTGTTTTTTTCGGAAACAGTGGTGACCGACGGGTCATCTCCATCACCGACGCCCGTCGGTCACCCCACCTACAGACGCCCCTCCTTGAGTGACAGACGGACATGTCGGTTATCTCGACTGACGCCCGTCGGTCACCTAAGAAAGGCCGTCGGTGGGTTCTGTCTCTCCCCTTCTGAATCATTTTCCATCCTTTTCAAGTTCTTTTGACTTCCTATATATTAATTTCATGTATATTAATATCTTTTAACTTTTTATGAGTGTATATTGATTCTCTTGGACTATCCTGAGCTTTGAGCGGCTATCTACCATATTCGGAGGATTTCGTCCGGTTTAGTTTCCTAACCCTCTCGATTATTTCCTTTATTTGTTATTTATTGGTTATTTTATGTACATGGATATACTCTTTTCATACCTCGTTAATGTATAAAAATGACTAAATGTTTTATATTCAATAAAATGAGGTTTACACAAATGCAAGGGTCCAACGCCCTATTTTTATCCATTAAAAATCACCACAAATAAAATCAAAACATCCAATTTTGACAATGATGCATGCGAGGACCAATGTCCTCAAATAAGCAATGCCCCGATTTGTGTATGTATCGCACATTTATAAAAGGGAGTTGTATTTCGCTCCTTGTGTTATTGTAATTTACCGCCTTTTGATATTTACTTGCTCATTTATAGCTTTCCAAATGTGAATAAATGCGCCTTTAATCAATTGCATCGTGTGGAGAGAGAGCGAATCAAATGATATTAAAATTTGATCATAAAATAATCGAAGTAGAAATAGATGAGAAATCCCGGACCCAGCTCTGGTCTTTGGGCTCAAAGAGGCTAGAGGTTCACCCTCCAAGACACCTTTTTGTGCCACAAGACTTTAGCGCTAATCCTAGGCTCCTTAGGGCGAGAGCTTTACCTTCAAAGACCCCTCTGGCTGGCCCAAAATGGATACCAAGCGCAGTCTTAGGCTCTCCGAGGCGAGAGTAACTTTCCCAATGTTCTATTGGGTGGCGACTCCATGAAACCTCCTTGTTGCCGAACATAGACGCACTTGCGATTTATTGCAAGCTGTCAACGGACCCACAAATGCCCCGATCGCCCTCGAGCGGGCAGTCCTATGGGCGGCCGCGGGGATCCGACGCGCGTCACAGTCATCTAACCTTGGGGGTCTTAAACCAGAGAAAGTGTTCGGGACTTCACTCTTATTAATGCCTTAAGTTAAATTTATAAATGAGATTTTAAGAAATCGAAATTCTATCTCTCATCTCACGCGATCATGCAATAAATTTATAGCGTATTTCAATCATATTGGAAAGCAGTAGAGAAAGCAATAAAAAAAAGTAATAAATAAATTACAAGCGAAAAAAATGAAACAAAACAATCCCCCAAATTAAGAAGGCATAAATAAATAAAAGAATAAAACTTGCCCCAAAATTAATTATAAGGGCCCAAAATGAATAAATAAATAAATACGTAGAAAGAATAAATAAAATAGATCATACATAAATCGGGTCATTTATTAGTGTTTAGGAACATTGATTCCTTTTATTTACTTAAAAATTGGAGAATTTATTTTTGGATATTGATTGAGAAAACTGGGATGAGTGATCCCATTTTACAAAAATTAATTCTCCATTTGAAAGTAAATTTTATTGGTGAAATTCGGACATTGGTCCTATTTTATTAATAAAAATCCCAATTTTAATTATTGTAGAAAAACGTGAATTTCTATAATATAGACGAATTTAAAATACATTTTATATACAACATCAAAATAATATAATAAAGAAAATACAATAATTAAAAATGCAAACCCAAATTCTAAAGGTTTTTAATTTCCTGATCTGCCGGCTCGTTCAAAAATATTACTCACGGTGAAATAAATAAGTTTTATGGACAATAAAAACAAATAAAAATGTTACCAAATTAGATCAAATGAATAAAACAGGATATAATGTAAACAACCAATTAAACAAATTAAATAAAACAATAAAATAAGTTAATCAATCAATTAAATAATACAACCAACAAATAAATTAGGGAGCAAAACACATCATAATGAAAATAAGCTATTAAATGGAATAAAATAAATACAATAAATAAAGTCAATATTAACAGTTGTAGTAAGAAAATAAATAGGGTAAACATTAATAAAATAAATTAATAAAAAATCAGAATCAAATAAAAACAAAATTAGCATTAATTAGTTTATAAATTATGTTTCCTGCATCATGCAAATAAATTAATCTAAGTCATTCTAAATTAATGTTAATTTTAACAAACACTTAATATGTGAATTAATGATGAACAATAACGACATATTAACAATAAGTCAAAAAAACAAGAAATAAGTGAATCAATATTGAGTAAGTAATAAACAATGGCAACACCCATGTTGATTACAAGGACAAAATAATTTAGTGGCTACACAACAACTTTATTAATATACAACAACAAATATATTAATAATACAACAGCAATAGGTAGCAGATAATAATCAAATTTAAGTTATGTCAAATATAACAAACAACAAGAAATATATACATTATATACAATGGAGGGAAAAAAATTAGGAAGGCAAAATAAGAAAGAAAATAGAAAAAATGATTTAGCCCAGGTATTTACCCTGAGAGATATGATATTTGCAGCAAAAACAAGAAGGTGATTAGTTCTCGTCGCTTTGCTTGAAAAGAGAATTAAAAATAACTGTTTCAAAATTATTTGTAGAAAATCTGGTCGTGAGAATTGAGCCTTAAATACAAATAATCAATTTATTTGGTTCAAGAACAATCTCAGAATATTGGAAAAGATAATCATTTTTGCTCTCAAAAAACTTTTCTCTCCCAATTTCTGGGTTTTTTCCCGTTCAAAAAAAACCTCCCCCTTTTCATCTGTTCTAATTTTTCTTTTTATATTCCCCTGAAAAATTAGGTTTTTCCCAGACATTTTTTGGTTAAAAACCCTTAATTACCCTTCAAAATAAGATTTTTTTCCTTAAAAATTGGAAAGGGAGCCTGAATCAGCACACCGAAATCCCGAGAAAATCGAAAAATATGGTGCGCTGGCAAAAAAAAGAAGACGCGCGACGTGCGGCCTTCTCACAGGTGAGGCCTGTGACACGCGCCAAACCCCGTAGGATGCCCCGAAGGCCCGCATTTAGGGCTTTCGAGAGAGGTTCATTAAAACTTGTAAGAAATTACAAGTGCGTTTATGTTGAGCAACAAGGAGGTTTCTTGGAGTCGCCATCCAATAGAACATTGGGAAAAGTCGTCTAGCCTCAGCGAGCCTAAGATGGTGCATATGCATCCATTTTGGGCAAGCCAGAGATATCTCGGAGGTTTCATACCAATAGAATATTGGAATGACCCTCTAACCCCGTGGAGCCTAGGATTATGTAAGTTGGGCCTTTTGATGGGCAACAAGAGATATCTTGGAGGCTCCATGCTGAGATGGCCCTCTAACCTCGTTGAGCCTAAGACCAGAGTGGGTTCGAGACTTCCCATTTATTCATACATTGGTTAATTTTATAGTTGAGTTTTGAATTTAGAGTTTCGTCCCATTTCTCATTCATTTTAATGCAGTTAATTAAAGCGCAGGTTGTCCACTTAAGGAAAAGCAATAAACAAAAGCGTAAAATAAAGTATATACAAATACATTACATTAAAACTAAGGGCGGAATACAACCCCCATTTGTAAATAAAATACAAAACATGCATAAATCGGGATATTCATTAAGAATGAGGACATTGGTCCTCGCATGCATACTTAAAAAACGTTAAAGGTGATGGTTTATTTGGGTATAAAAATTAGGACATTGGTCCCATTTTTATTTAGGAAAATTCAAGTTTAATTAATAAAAAAAAATGTTTAGTGACTTTCTTTCTAGCGTGCCTAAATAAATGATTTTATACAAAAAAATTACATGGCAAAGTAAATGAAAAGCCAAATAAATAAATATTACAAATAAAAAAATATATTTAATCCTGAACGAGCCTTCTGGATCTCTTCGTGTGCTCGCAAAAATGCCAAGTAAAGAAAGATAAGTTTTGACACAAAAACAAAATACAAAAGAAATAATGTTAGTAATTAAAATAATTGAATCAATAATAAATGGTAAAACGAAATGAAATAAGATAAAATAGCATGACATCAAAATGACAAGTGAATTAATATGTTAATTAATTAATATGTAAAAATATGAACATGATAATAATGAAAATAAATGAGTGAACAGAATATTAAATATATGATAATGACAATGGAAAAGAATTAAAAAATGATTAAATAAATGACATGGTTAATTGATGTATCACAATTAATATAAAACCTTTAAATAGTAAAAATATCAATTAAAATGAATTTATTAATTACATGTTAAAAATAATGAGAAATAAAAAAAATAAATTATTTACATGTTAGGAATTAAAAGAGATCAATATTCACATGAATAAAAATGTAATAATATATATACATAACAAAACAAATATAACAACAATAGAATAAATAAATAAATGAGAACAATAAATAAATTAATGAAAACAATAAAATACACAAGAATAAGAATAAAATCATATGTATACAAAATAAATAAAATAAATAAATAACTGAAATAAATAAAAAATTAAAAATGATAAAAATAAACATGAATATATTAAATATGAACAAAAAGAATAAGAAGAACAAGCCCGTAATGTTTACCCTCAGAGTTTCGGATTCGATGAAAGTAAAAAGGATGATTGATTTCCTTATTTTGGTTTGCAAGATTAGAATTGAGATATGAAAATGATGGAATTTTATTCCAAGAAAAATAGGCTTGAAAAAAAATGAAGAAAGAAAATTAACAATTCTTTAAGAACAAAGAATTAATTTCTTTGCCTAAAGAATGATTTTTATTGATTAAAAATAAAATAAAAAAAATGATTTTAAAAACAAACAATGATTTTGTTTATCTCAAAATAAAATATTTTTAGAAAATCAAATGAAAAAATTAGATTTTGATAACAAATACTTATTTTGTTTGTATCAAAATAATTCTCCATAAAAAAGAGATTCAAAATAAAATCAATGAAAAAAGTTTAATTGAACACAAATAAAAAAAAATATTTGAGAGCAAATAATTGTTGTATTTGTCTCAAAATTGAATCAAACAACAAAACTCCTTCCAAATATATGTTTAGAAGAAATTATGTTGGAAAAAGAATGAAAGATGAATTTTTCTCTTTTGAATATTTTGCTTGGGGAAAAATCTGAAATTTTTCTTTAGAGAGAAATTGAGAGGAAGAAGAAGAAGAGAAAAGATGGTAAAAACCCTAGAAAAAATCCTCTCCTCTTTAGGTTTTCATCTCTTTCTTTTTATATGAAAAAAATACGAAAACCTAACTAATTAAGGAGAAAAAATCAATTAAATTAGATATTATCTATTTGAATTTTTAAAAATTGAAAAAATCCTTTAAAACCTTAAATAAATGGATAAAAAACTGATTTTTAGGTCAAAAAATCGGGAAAAAATCATTTAGGGGCGAAATTGGGCAATTTCGGAGGAACAGGTGCGACGGACGCCCGTCGACACGCCCGACGGGCTTTCGTAGCGCACGCTGGGCGAGAGCGCTCGCACAGCGCCGCGCGATGGCGCCTTGTAGCGCATTGCCGCAAGGCACCGCCGCGGTCGACGCTTGGAATTTTTTTTTTTTTAAATTTAACTAAAAAATACTACAATTTCTAAACCCCATTTTTCAAATCTGATTTTCAAAATATTGTTTATTATTTTTTTATTTTTCACTATAAAATGCAAATTTTACAAGGAAATCACCACTTTTAGCCTTTTTGCCTGTGACAAGGCATCTTATCATCATTGGGTAACTCTGATCTGGGCTGCCTCAGAACTTGGTGTCTACAGTTGCCCCCAATTTTGGCGAAACTAGTGCACTAGTGCCTAGATGAGCCAAAATTCAGAGAAGAAGGAAAGAGATGCGTACCTGAGCAGCCCTTACCTTTTGCCGTGTGGAATGTTGTGAGTCGTCGCTGCTGAGCTATAGTGCTATCCGACTATGGCTCTTTTGCAATCTTTTCTATCGCATTGTCCCGCTCGCCTCCGGTCAGCTTGCACGGCGTCTGTGAGATGCGGTGTCCTCTAACTATAATCCCGTTGTGATCTGTTCTATCGCGAGTGCTCCGCTAACCTCGTCTCGGTCTGCACGGTAGCTGATCTGTCCCGCTGGCCTAGTCTCCGCCTGCACGGTGTGAGGTACAGTGTCTCTAACTCCAACCTCTATTACGATCTGTTCTACCGCTGGTGCCCCGCTAACCTCGTCTCAGTCTGCACGGTGGCTAGTCTGTCCCGTTGGCCTCATCTCGGCTTACACAGTGTGAGGTGCAGTGTCTCTAATTCCAACCTCTGTTGTGATCTGTTCTACCGCTGGTGCCCCGCTAACCTCGTCTCGGTCTGCACAGTGGCTAGTCTGTCCCGCTGGCCTCGTCTCGGCCTACACGGTGTGAGGTGCAGTGTCTCTAACTCCAACCTCTATTGCGATCTGTTCTACCGCTGAACCTCGTCTCGGTCTACACGGTGGCTAGTCTGTCCCGCTGGCCTCGTCTCGGCCTACACGAGGTTTGTGAAATGAAGCACTCTCTGGCTACAATCTCGGTTTGCGATATGTTCTAACGCTGATGTCCTGTTAGCCTTGTCCCGGCCTCTCAGATCATCTCATATTGAAGGGATTTGGAGTATTTTTGAAAATATTTTGATGTTCCGAAGAGATTGAGAAAGCCTTAAGAAAAAGATAATGCTCCAAAGAGACTGAGAATGCCTAAAAAGGACTTAAAGATAATGCTCCAAAGAGACTGAGATTGCCTTAAAAAAGGTCTTAAAGATAATGCTCTAAAGAGACTGAGAATGCCTTAACCAAGGTCTTAAAGATAATACTCCGAAGAGATTGAGAAAGCCTTTTGAACAAGGACATAAAGATAATGCTCCGAAGAGACTGGAAATGCCTTTTGAACAAGGACTTAAAGATAATGCTCTGAAGAGAGTGGAAATGCCTTTTGAACAAGGACTTAAAGATAATGCTTCGAAGAGACTGAAAATGCCTTTTGAACAAGGACTTAAAGATAATGTTCTGAAGAGACTGGAAATGCGTTTTGAACAAGGACTTAAAGATAATGCTCCGAAGAGACTGAAAATGCCTTTTGAACAAGGACTTAAAGATAATGCTTCGAAGAGACTGAAAATGCCTCAAGGACTTAAAGATAATTACCACTTTACGGGTTTACATGATTTTCCCTTGCGCGGGCGCTATCTTGAATTCATCTTGCCAAAGTTGTCCTTTGGTTTGGCCTTTTCCTGCAAAGCTGTGTGTACAAGAATATATTCCAGAGATTGTGCATGCATGTGTAAAATGCTATATGCAGATATGAGATATATGGAAAAATGGATAGACCATATCCCAGGTGGTTAAGGGGTTCGTTGAGGGTACTATTCGGCTGCTCCCATTGTCTGATGCCCCCAAGGATCTAGAAAAGTATTGTCTTGGACTTAGGTAATATGACTCGTAATTTCTTCAAAGAAAGCTGACCCGTGTGCATTTTTGCCCCCCGGTCGATGAGCACTTTGCCCACAGCACTCTGAGTCAAGTTCTGCATTATGCGGTACTTGTCTAAAGGGAAGTCATTCGGAGTAATGCTGCCTTATTGCTCCAAGCTTCAAAAGTCATTGTTTTAAAGGTAGTGCGTCCCTTGTGGATTTTCACACTAGCTTTTCTTAGAGGGAAATGCGTCTCTTTTGAGATTTTCACATAACCCTGCGCCTAACAATTGCCTAAATCATTTTCTAGGTTCCGTCTTATTCAGGGATCGCTTTGATGGGTAATCAGAAAGGTTCTAGTGCTCTTAGTGAGTTTTCATCCAATCCCCTAATTGCAACTAGTTTTTCTTCTCTCTCTATTTTTTTTCAAATTTCAATCTCACTTCAGGAGTCAAGTTGGATGCAACCAAGATTACTATTTATTAAAACTGAATAAAACAGTGTTTATTAAACCAATGCCTTAATCATGATTATCACTTGTGCTTGATGCAATAAGATATGACAATGCATATATAAGAAAAGCCCATATTATTAAAATAGAAAAGAGAAACAAGTGCATAGTTGAGGAATACACTTTAGAAAAGGAAAAGCATTATAATAACTCTAATTCTTCCTTTCTTCCTCCAAGCCAGGCACCAATTCTTGAATGCGATCTCTTAGAGGGCAACAATAGTCTGTCCTATGCCCTGTGTACTGGTAATATGCATAATACCAATCCGTTCTGTGCCTAGGCTTTCCTTGACTTGTGGCAGGCCTAGCTGGCAAGGGTTGCAACTTCCCGTCCTTGATGAGACGAGCAAAGTGCCAAGATAGAGGCTTGCCTGAGATGGTGAGGTGTTTAGGAGTCATTCCGGTGGTTGAGACCTCTGCTGCCTTGGTATTACCCCCCATTGCCATTATTGTTTCCTTTGCTTTTGCCCAAGGCCAGGTTTGCAGATTTAGCCGTTTTATCTAGATGCTCAGCCTCAGCTTCAATGGCTATATCTTTTAAGGACTCCCAATCCTTCAGCCCCTTCATCTTTAGTCCATCCTTCAAGTATGGGCTGGCATTCCTAATAAATAGCCTGATCTGGTCTGGAGTGTTCGGCCTCTTCTTCATCTCCTTTACCCAGTTCCTTCATCGGGTCAAGTACTCATGGAATGACTCGTCCGGCTTTTTTTGTAGTAACTTTAGATCTTTCAGAGTGACCTCCATCCTTGTACTACAGTCATATTGCTGGAGGAACTCCTCCGTCAACAGATCCCAGTCTTCTTTTATTCTCTGATCAAGTTTGTGATACCAGCCCACCACAGGACCTGTCAAATTTAAACAAAAGTATTCCACCTTCTGCCTCTTTGTTAGCGTGGTACCTTTCATTATCAAAGAGTACTGCTCGATGTGTGCGGTGGGGTCCGATGTGCTATCAAATTTCGGGACATCAGGCATCTTAAAGTTGAAGGGGATTAGATCTTCTCCATCCAGCTCTTTGTCTTCGGGGTTCATCCCTCGACCCTTTGTTAATATCTTCGCCATTGCCTCGAACGTTTCTTCCATCTTCTTCTAGATGGTATCTTCTATCTGGGGTGCTTTCCTTCTAACTGACAAGGGTTCTCAATATTCATCCCCTTCTAGGTCCTCTTCCATTCTATGGGCTACTCCTCTCTTTTGCCCTCCTAACATGGCAGCCCCTAAGTCCACTGGTGGTGGACGTACATCCTCCGGCGGATCCTCTCTGGCCTCCTCCTGTTATTTTGTCTCATGGGAGGAGGCGTCAGGTTCTGTGGTGCAGCTGGTTGAGCCATTGCGACCATCATGGCCATTATCCGGTTCTCAAATTATTTGAACCTTCGACTCACTTCTTCAGCTATCAAGGCCCTGGTAGCATCTGCCTCCCTCAATGAATCGGCCATTTCTAGACATTCTTTGAATGCCTGTTGATTACACTTGACTTAATTCTAGTTGCTCAATCAAAACCCTCTAATAATGCGATTGTCAGAACCCCTAACCAGCTAGGAAAGTGGTCTTTGATGGCTGAAAGATTAAAGAGTTAGAATGATGCATGAATAATACGCAATGCTTGGTCGTGCTGTGCAACAAAAATGTTATACAATGGCTAAAAGAGATTACAATGATACATGTGAAAAATTATACACAGGATGATATGTACATGTAATAATTATATGCAAAGAATAAAATGTATACATAGGGAGAAAATAAAAAATTTTATTTGTGCATGACTAACATGAATATGCAATGCATCATCCACAACCACAAGCAAGCAGATAGATCCTTCCAACCTTATTGCCCCCACACACGAGGTTGTGCGGTCTTTGTATGATGCGAGCTTAGCCCATGGGTTAACAGGGAACTTGATGGACGTGTATGGTGCACGGTGGAAAACCGGCAGCATAACCTCTCTTAACTAATGCACAGGCGCATGAGTTGTGATTATTGTGTATTTAGGCAGTCCGAATAAATTAACATGGGCCTATCTGGGCATGAAAGCCTTTGATTAGGTGACCAATCAGATTATTTGGGTTTGTCCAATACAAAATGATCCATATAGCAAGCAAAGTATTATGGTTCATACCACCTAGGGGAAGTATCTATTGTCATTACATGAGCTTTAGTCAAGGTGATGATACTTTAGGTCTACCCAAGCATGGTCCCTGCCAATGGGTCTAGCTCACCACGAGCATAACGACCGATCGGGTCTCCATTTAATATACCATGATGGTATGAGGCTTGGGCTGGTGATTATCCTTAACACTTCCCTACATTGAGTGAACGTAGAGTCGTGCTTCTGGAACGCACCGGGGTTAAAAGAGGGACCAAACTAGCATAGATCTAAGGCTCTAATGAGATGCAATGCAGTTTCGAAAAAGGATAAAATTTTTAAATTAAAACTAATTGTAAATTTTAACCAAGGCACTTTGGAAGCGAAGTCTCGAGTATTGTCCCCAGTAGAGTCGCCACTGTGACGTGCGCCGAACCACATAGGACGCCCCGAAGGCCCGCTTTTAGGGCTTTTGAGAGAGGTTCATTAAAACTTGTAAGAAATTACAAGCGCGTCTATGTTGGGCAATAAGGAGGTTTCTTGGAGTCGCCACCCAATAGAACAATGGGAAAGGTTGTCTAGCCTCAGTGAGTCTAAGACGGCGCATATGCATCCATTTTGGGCAAGCCAGAAATATCTTGGAGGTTTCATACCAATAGAACATTGGAATGACCCTCTAACCCTGTGGAGCCTAGGATTATGTAAGTTGGGCCTTTTGATGGGCAACAAGAGATATCTTGGAGGCTCCATGTTGAGATGGCCCTCTAACCTCGTTGAGCCTAAGACCAGAGTGGGTTCGGGACTTCCCATTTATTCATACCTTGGTTAATTTTATAGTTGAATTTTGAATTTAGAGTTTTGTCCCATTTCTCATTCATTTTAATGTAGTTAATTAAAGTGCAGGTTGTCCACTTAAGGAAAAGCGATAAACAAAAGCGTAAACTAAAATATGTTCAAATACATTACAATAAAACTAGGGGCGGAATACAACCCCCATTTGTAAATAAAATACAAAACATGCATAAATCGGGATATTCTTTAAGAATTAGGATATTGGTCCTCGCATGCATACTTAAAAAACGTTAAAGGTGATGGTTTATTTGGGTATGAAAATTAGGACATTGGTCCCATTTTTATTTAGAAAAATTCAAGTTTAATTAATAAAAAAAATGTTTAGTGACTTTCTTTCTAGCGTGCCTAAATAAATGATTTTATACAAAAAAATTACATGACAAAGTAAATGAAAAGCCAAATAAATAAATATTACAAACAAAAAAATACATTTAATCCCAAACGAGCCTTCTGGATTTCCCCGTGTGCTCGCAAAAATGCCAAGTAAAGAAAGATAAGTTTTGACACAAAAACAAAACACAAAAGAAATAATGTTAGTAATTAAAACAATTAAATCAATAATAAATGGTAAAACGAAATGAAATAAGATAAAATAGCATGACATCAAAATGACAAGTGAATTAATATGTTAATTAATTAATATGTAAAAATATGAACATGATAATAATGAAAATAAATGAGTAAATAGAATATTAAATATATGATAATGACAATGGAAAATAATTAAAAAATGATTAAATAAATGACATGGTTAATTGATGTATCACAATTAAAATAAAACCTTTACATAGTAAAAATATCAATTAAAATGAATTTATTAATTACATGTTAAAAATAATGAGAAATAAAAAAAATAAATATTTACATGTTAGGAATTAAAAGAGATCAATATTCACATGAATAAAAATGTAATAATATATATACATAACAAAACAAATATAACAACAATAGAGTAAATAAATAAATGAGAACAATAAATAAATTAATGAAAACAATAAAATACACAAGAATAAGAATAAAATCATATGTAAACAAAATAAATAAAATAAATAAATAAATAACTAAAATAAATAAAAAAACTAAAAATGATAAAAATACACATGAATAAATTAAATATGAAAAAAAAGAATAAGAAGAACAACCTCGTAATGTTTACCCTCAGAATTTCGGATTCGATGAAAGTAAAAAGGATGATTGATTTCCTTATTTTGGTTTGCAAGATTAGAATTGAGATATGAAAATGATGGAATTTTATTCCAAGAAAAATAGGCTTAAAATAAATGAAGAAAGAAAATTAACAATTCTTTAAGAACAAAGAATTAATTTCTTTACCTAAAGAATGATTTTTATTGATTAAAAATAAAATAAAAAAATGATTTTAAAAACAAACAATGATTTTGTTTATCTCAAAATAAAATATTTTTAGAAAATCAAATGAAAAAAATTAGATTTTGATAACAAACACTTATTTTTTTTGTATCAAAATTAATTCTCCATAAAAAAGAAATTCAAAATAAAATCAATGAAAAAGTTTAATTGAACACAAATAAAAAAAAAAAATTTGAGAGCAAATAATTGTTATATTTGTCTCAAAATTGAATCAAACAACAAAACTCCTTCCAAATATATGTTTAGAAGAAATTATGTTGGAAAAAGAATGAAAGATGAACTTTTCTCTTTTGAATATTTTGCTTGGGGAAAAATCTGAAATTTTTCTTTAGAGAGAAATTGAGAGGAAGAAGAAGAAGAGAAAAGATGATAAAACTAGAAAAAATCCTCTCCTCTTTAGGTTTTCATCTCTTTCTTTTTTATATGAAGAAAATACGAAAACCTAACTAATTAAGGAGAAAAAATCAATTAAATTAGATATTATCTATTTGAATTTTTAAAAATTGAAAAAATCCTTTAAAACCTTAAATAAATGGATAAAAAAACTGATTTTTAGTCAAAAAATTAGAAAAAATTCATTTAGGGGCGAAATTGGGCAATTTCGGCGGAACAGGTGCGATGGACGCCCGTCGACACGCCCGACGGGCGTTCGTAGCGCACGATGGGCGAGCGCTCGCCCAGCGTGCGTGCGCGGAGCGCCGCGCGATGGCGGCTCCGCCGCGGCCGGCGCTCGAAATTTTTATTTTTAAATTTAACTAAAAAATACTACAATTTCTAAACCCCATTTTTCAAATCTGATTTTCAAAATATTTTTTATTATTTTTTTATTTTTCACTATAAAATGCAAATTTTACAAGGGAATCACCACTTTTAGCCTTTTTGCCTGTGACAGGGCATCTTATCATCATTAGGTAACTCTGATCTGGGCTGCCTCAGGACCTGGTGTCTACAGTTGCCCCCAATTTTGGCGAAACTAGTGCACTAGTGCCTAGATGAGCCAAAATTCAGAGAAGAAGGAAAGAGATGCGTAACTGAGGAAGCCCTTACCTTTTGCCGTGTGGAATGTTATTAGTCGTCGCTGCTGAGCTATAATGCTATCCGACTGTGGCTCTTTTGCAATCTTTTCTATCGCATTGTCCCGCTCGCCTCCGGTCGGCTTGCACGGCGTCTGTGAGATGCGGTGTCCTCTAACCATAAGTGCTCCGCTAACCTCGTCTCGGTCTGCACGGTAGCTGATCTGTCCCGCTGGCCTCATCTCGGCCTACACGGTGTGAGGTACAGTGTCTCTAACTCCAACCTCTGTTACGATCTGTTCTACCGCTGGTGCCCCGCTAACCTCGTCTCGGTCTGCACGGTGGCTAGTCTATCCCGTTGGGCTCATGTCGGCTTACACAGTGTGAGGTGTAGTGTCTCTAACTCCAACCTCTATTGCGATCTGTTCTACCGCTGGTGCCCTGCTAACCTCGTCTCGGTCTGCACGGTGGCTAGTCTATCCCACTGGCCTCATCTCGGCCTACACGGTGTGAGGTGCAGTGTCTCTAACTCCAACCTCTGTTGCGATCTGTTCTACCGCTGGTGCCCCACTAACCTCATCTCAGTCTACACGGTGGCTAGTCTGTCCCGCTGGCCTCGTCTCGGCCTACACGAGGTTTGTGAGATGAAGCACTCTCTGGCTACAATCTCGATTTGCGATCTGTTCTATTGCTGATGTCCTGTTAGCCTTGTCCCGGCCTCTCAGATCATCTCATATTGAAGGGATTTGGAGTATTTTTTAAAATATTTTGATGTTCCGAAGAGATTGAGAAAGCCTTAAGAAAAAGATAATGCTCCAAAGAGACTGAGAATGCCTAAAAAGGACTTAAAGATAATGCTCCAAAGAGACTGAGATTGCCTTAAAAAAGGTCTTAAAGATAATGCTCCAAAGAGACTGAGAATGCCTTAACCAAGGTCTTAAAGATAATACTCCGAAGAGATTGAGAAAGCCTTTTGCACAAGGACATAAAGATAATGCTCCGAAGAGACTGGAAATGCCTTTTGAACAAGGACTTAAAGATAATGCTCCGAAGAGAGTGGAAATGCCTTTTGAACAAGGACTTAAAGATAATGCTCCGAAGAGACTGGAAATGCCTTTTGAATAAGGACTTAAAGATAATCTTCCGAAGAGACTGGAAATGCCTTTTGAACAAGGACTTAAAGATAATGCTCCGAAGAGAATGGAAATGCCTTTTGAACAAGGACTTAAAGATAATGCTTCAAAGAGACTGGAAATGCCTCAAGGACTTGAAGATAATTACCACTTTACGGGTTTACATGATTTTCCCTTGCGCGGGCGCTATCTTGAATTCATCTTGCCAAAGTTGTCCTTTGGTTTGGCCTTTTCCTACAAAGCTGTGTGTACAAGAATATATTTCAGAGATTGTGCATGTATGTGTAAAATGCTATATGCAGATATAAGATATATGCAAAAATGGATAGACCACATCCTAGGTGGTTAAGGGGTTCGTTGAGGGTACCATTCGGCTGCTCCCATTGTCTGATGCCCCCAAGGATCTAGAAAAGTATTGTCTTGGACTTAGGTATTATAACTCGTAATTTATTCAAAGAAAGCTGACCCGTGTGCATTTTTGGGCCCCCCCCCCCGTCGATGAGCACTTTGCCCACAGCACTTTGAGTCAAGTTCTGCATTATGCGGTACCTGTCTAAAGGGAAGTCATTCGGAGTAATGCTGCCTTATTGCTCCAGGCTTCAAAAGTCATTGTTTTAAAGGTAGTGCGTCCCTTGTGGATTTTCACACTAGCTTTTTTAGAGGGAAATGCGTCTCTTTTGAGATTTTCACATAACCCTGCGCCTAACTTTTGCCTGGAATGGACCCAACCCACTCCAGCGGCTTTTTATTCATTTTTTTTTGAAGGACAGACTGCCTGTTCCCAGGTTTTCACCCTGCCCTTTGGCCTAACTTTTGCTTAGAGAGCCAGTCATGGTTTTCATCTCTAACGGCATTCTTTTTTTTTTAGGGGTAGGAGGAGGATTTGTCACGTGAAAAATCATTACTACTGCCTTGGTAATTGCTCCAGCGTATGTCCTTATGCCTGCAATAAGTTTCTCTTAACCGTTTAATTATATGTTCATGCCTAGCTTATGTATGCATTTATATCTATATGCATCAGATAGCAATAAGAATGACCATGACTAGACATGTGATACAAAAACACTGGTTTTATTTAGTTTCACTGAGTAACGACTTAGGCGCACCCGACTCCTATTATCAATAAGCCCTCACGGGTTTTCTTGATTGAATATTTTCTCTTAGCTCTTATTCTTTGAAAGCGGATTCTAAATGCAATGTTGGGGACGAGACTCAACTAGAATGCATAAATGCACTCATGGCTTCTCGCTTGAACCTCAAGAAACACCATATATCTCTTCTTACATACCAAACCTTATTAGAAGGTCATCTCCACTAACTGGATAAGACTGAACCAAAAATCAATAGTTCTTACTTTGGTTGTAACGTCAGGCTTAGGTAGATGGCTGTCAAAGAGGGATCAGGTCACTAGAGAAAAATGGCCGCAATATTTACTCGACTGATGGATAAACCATTTTCGGCTCAGTTGCATATACAAAGGTATTCTTGAATTTGGGCTTGATAATATCCTAACCCATCAGGATCAACATAAAAGAGTAATCGTCGAAACTCGTCAAGTGGTTATTATCCTGAGCTCTTTTTTTTTTTTTGCGAGCTCATGTCTTTGCGCATAATTAAAACCCTCTTCCCAAAGTGTAAACTTATCCTTACTAGGGCAATTTTTGATAACCCAAAGAATTATCAATGATGTATATCCGTTCTTGTTAGAGCGGCCATTTTTCTAAGGGGAGGTAAAAATCATTTTAGGCGAAGGGTAGCTTCAACATGTGTAACAACAAAATCGATACGCATTTAGCATACAAAAATAAAGGCTCAACAGGCTAGCAAGCGATTGCAAAACAAGGGTAGGAAATGGTCATTTAGAGAGCTATACAAAGAAATGATTGCCTAAATCATTTTCTAGGTTCCGTCTTATTCAGGGATCGCTTTGACGGGTAATCAGAAAGGTTCTAGTGCTCTTAGTGAGTTTTCATAAAATCCCCTAATTGCAACTAGTTTTTCTTCTCTCTTTTTTTTTTTCAAATTTCAATCTCACTTCAGGAGTCAAGTTGGATGCAACCAAGATTACTATTTATTAAAACTGAATGAAACAGTGTTTATTAAACCAATGCCTTAATCATGATTATCACTTGTACTTGATGCAATAAGATATGACAATGCATATATAAGAAAAGCCCATATTATTAAAATAGAAAAGAGAAAGAAGTGCATAGTTGAGGAATACACTTTAGAAAAGGAAAAGCATTATAACAACTCTAATTCTTACTTTCTTCCTCCAGGCCAGGCACCAATTCTTGAATGCGATCTCTTAGAGGGCAATAATAGTCTGTCTTATGCCCTGTGTACTGGTGATATGCACAATACCAATCCGTTCTATGCCTAGGCTTTCCTTGACTTGGGGCAGGCCTAGCTGGCAAGGGTTGCAACTTCCCTTCCTTGATGAGACGAGCGAAGTGCCAAGATAGAGGCTTGCCTGAGATAGTGAGGTGTTTAGGAGTCATTCCGGTGGTTGAGACCTCTGCTGCCTTGGTATTGCCTCCATTGCCATTATTGTTTCCTTTGCTTTTGCCCAAGGCCAGGTTTGCAGATTTAGCCGTTTTATCTAGATGCTCAGCCTCAGCTTCAATGGCTATATCTTTTAAGGACTCCCAATCCTTCAGCCCCTTCATCTTTAGTCCATCCTTCAAGTATGGGCTAGCATTCCTAATAAATAGCCTGATCTGGTCTGGAGTGTTCGGCCTCTTCTTTATCTTCATTACTCGGTTCCTCCTTCGGGTCAAGTACTTATGGAATGACTCGTCCGGCTTTTGTTGTAGTAACTCTAGATCTTTCAGAGTGACCTCCATCCTTGTACTATAGTCATATTGCTGGAGGAACTCCTCCGTCAGCAGATCCAAGTCTTCTTTTATTCTCTGATCAAGTCCGTGATACCAGCCACCACAGGACCTGTCAAACTTAAACAAAAGTATTCTACCTTCTGCCTCTTTGTTAGCATGGTACCTTTCATTATCAAAGAGTACTGCTCGATGTGTGCGGTGGGGTCCGATGTGCCATCAAATTTTGGGACATCAGGCATCTTAAAGTTCAAGGGGATTAGATCTTCTCCATCCAGCTCTTTGTCTTCGGGGTTCATCCCTCGACCCCTTGTCAACATCTTCGCCATTGCCTCGAACTTTTCTTCCATCTTCTTCCAGATGGTATCTTCTATCTGGGGTGCTTTCCTTCTAACTGACAAGGGTTCTCCATATTCATCCCCTTCTAGGTCCTCTTCCATTCTATGGGCTACTCCTCTCTTTTGCCCTCCTGACATGGCAGCCCCTAGGTCCACTGGTGGTGGACGTACATCCTCCGGCGGATCCTCTCTGGCCTCCTCCTGTTATTTTGTCTCATGAGAGGAGGCGACAGGTTTTGTGGCGCAGCTGGTTGAGCCATTGCGACCATCATAGCCATCATCCGGTTCTCAAATTCTTTGAACCTTCGACTCACTTCTTCAGCTATCAAGGCCCTGGGAGCATTTTCCTCCCTCAATGAATCAACCATTTCTAGAGATTCTCTGAATGCCTGTTGATTGCACTTGACTTGATTCTAGTTGCTCAATCAAAACCCTCTAATAACGTGACTGTCAGAACCCCTAAACAGCTAGAAAAGTGGTCTTTGATAGCTGAAAGATTAAAGAGTTAGAATGATGCATGAATAATACGCAATGCTTGGTCGTGCTGTGCAACAAAAATGGTATACAATGGCTAAAAGAGATTACAATAATACATGTGAAAAATTATACACAGGATGATATGTACATGTAATAATTATATGCAAAGAATAAAATGTATACATAGGGAGAAAATAAAAAATTTTATTTGTGCATGACTGACATGAATATGCAATGCATCATCCACAACCACAAGCAAGCAGATAGATCCTTCCAACCTTATTGCCCCCACACATGAGGTCGTGCGGTCTCTGTCTGATGCGAGCTTAGCCCATGGGTTAACAGGGAACTTGATGGACGCGTATGGTGCACGGTGGAAAACCGGCAGCATAACCTCTCTTAACTAATGTACAGGCGCATGAGTTGTGATCATTGTGTATTTAGGCAGTCCGAATAAATTTACATGGGCCTATCTGGGCATGGAAGCCTTTGATTAGGTGACCAATCAGATTATTTGGGTTTGTCAAATACAAAATGATCCATATAGCAAGCAAAGTATTATGGTTCATACCACCTAGGGGAAGTATCTATTGCCATTACATGAGCTTTAGTCAAGGTGATGTTACTTTAGGTCTGCCCAAGCATGGTCCCCGCCAACGGGTCTAGCTCATCACGATCATAACGACCGATCGGGTCTCCACTTAATATACCATGATGGTACGAGGCTTGGGTTGGTGATTATCCTTAACACTTACCTACATTGAGTGAACGTAGAGTTGTGCTTTGGGAACGCACCGGGGTTAAAAGAGGGACCAAACTAGCATAGATCTAAGGCTCTAATGAGATGCAATGCAGTTTTGAAAAAGGATGAAATTTTTAAATTAAAACTCAATTGTAAATTTTAACCAAGGCACTTTCGAAGCGAAGTCTCGAGTATTGTCCCCAGCAGAGTCGCCACTGTAACGCGCGTCGAACTACGTAGGACACCCCGAAGGCCCGCTTTTAGGACTTTCGAGAGAGGTTCATTAAAACTTGTAAGAAATTACAAGCGCGTCTATGTTGGGCAACAAGGAGGTTTCTTGGAGTCGTCACCCAATAGAACATTAGGAAAGGTTGTCTAGCCTCAGTGAGCCTAAGACGGCACATATGCATCCATTTTGGGCAAGGCAGAGATATCTTGGAGGTTTCATACCAATAGAACATTGAAATGACCCTTTAACCCTGTGGAGCCTAGGATTATGTAAGTTGGGCCTTTTGATGGGAAACAAGAGATATCTTAGAGGCTCCATGCTGAGATGGCCCTCTAACCTCGTTGAGCTTATGACCAGAGTGGGTTCGGGACTTCCCATTTATTTATACCTTGGTTAATTTTATAGTTGAGTTTTAAATTTAGAGTTTCGTCCCATTTCTCATTCATTTTAATGCAGTTAATTAAAGCGCAGGTTGTCCACTTAAGGAAAAGCGATAAACAAAAACGTAAAGTAAAATATATGCAAATACATTACAATAAAACTAGGGGCGGAATACAATCCCCATTTGTAAATAAAATACAAAACATGCATAAATCGGGATATTCATTAAGAATTAGGATATTGGTCCTCGCATGCATACTTAAAAAACGTTAAAGGTGATGGTTTGTTTGGGTAAGAAAATTAGGACATTGGCCCCATTTTTATTTAGGAAAATTCAAGTTTAATTAACAAAAAAAATGTTTAGTGACTTTCTTTCTAGCGTGCTTAAACAAATGATTTTATACAAAAAAATTACATGGCAAAGTAAATGAAAAACCAAATAAATAAATATTAAAAACAAAAAAATACATTTAATCCCGAACGAGCCTTCTGGATCTCCCCGTGTGCTCGCAAAAATGCCAAGTAAAGAAAGATAAGTTTTGACACAAAAACAAAACACAAAAGAAATAATGTTAGTAATTAAAATAATTAAATCAATAATAAATGGTAAAACGAAATGAAATAAGATAAAATGGCATGGCATCAAAATGACAAGTGAATTAATATGTTAATTAATTAATATGTAAAAATATGAACATGATAATAATGAAAATAAATGAGTGAACAAAATATTTAATATGTGATAATGACAATGGAAAAGAATTAAAAAATGATTAAATAAATGACATGGTTAATTGATGTATCACAATTAATATAAAACCTTTACATGGTAAAAATATCAATTAAAATGAATTTATTAATTACATGTTAAAAATAATGAGAAATCAAAGAAAAATAAATTATTTACATGTTAGGAATTAAAAGAGATCAATATTCACATGAATAAAAATGTAATAATATAAATACATAACAAAACAAATATAACAACAATAGAATAAATAAATAAATGAGAACAATAAATAAATTACTGAAAATAATAAAATATACACGAATAAGAATAAAATCATATGTAAACAAAATAAATAAAATAAATAAATAACTGAAATAAATAAATAACTAAAAATGATAAAAATAAACATGAATAAATTAAATATGAATAAAAAGAATAAAAAGGACAAGGCCGGAATGTTTACCCTCGGAGTTTCGGATTCGATGAAGGTAAAAAGGATGATTGATTTCCTTATTTTGGTTTGCAAGATTAGAATTGAGATATGAAAATGTTGAAATTTTATTCCAAGAAAAATAGGCTTGAAAAAAAATGAAGAAAGAAAATTAACAATTCTTTAAGAACAAAGAATTAATTTCTTTGCCTAAAGAATGATTTTTATTGATTAAAAATAAAATAAAAAAATGATTTTAAAAACAAAAAATGATTTTGTTTATCTCAAAATAAAATATTTTTAGAAAATCAAATGAAAAAATTAGATTTTGATAACAAATACTTATTTTGTTTGTATCAAAATTAATTCTCCATCAAAAAGAGATTTAAAAGAAAATCAATGAAAAAAGTTAAATTGAACACAAATAAAAAAAGAAAAAAGACATTTTGAGAGCAAATAATTGTCGTATTTGTCTCAAAATTGAATCAAACAACAAAACTCCTTCCAAATATATGTTTAGAAGAAAATATGTTGGAAAAAGAATGAAAGATGAACTTTTCTCTTTTGAATTTTTTGCTTGGGGAAAAATCTGAAATTTTTCTTTAGAGAGAAATTGAGAGGAAGAAGAAGAAGAGAAAAGATGATAAAAACCCTAGAAAAAATCCTCTCCTCTTTAGGTTTTTATCTCTTCCTTTTTATATGAAGAAAATAGGAAAACCTAACTAATTAAGGAGAAAAAATCAATTAAATCAGATATTATCTATTTGAATTTTTAAAAATCGAAAAAATCCTTTAAAACATTAAAAAAGGGATAAAAACTGATTTTTAGGTCAAAAAATCGGAAAAAAATCATTTAGGGGCGAAATTGGGCAATTTCGGCGGAACATGTGCGATGGAGGCCCGACGGGCGTCTGTAGCGTACACTAGGCGAGAGCGCTTGCCCAGCGTGCGCACGACGCTGCGCGCGAATGCATGTGGCGTCGCGCGCGCAATCGACATTGTGCGCGGAGCGCCGGGTGATAGCACTCCGCGTGCGCTGCCGCAAGGCGCCGCCGCGGCCGACGCTCGGAATTTTTTTTTTAAAATTTAACTAAAAAATAATACAATTTCTAAACCCCATTTTTCAAATCTAATTTTCAAAATAGTTTTTATTATTTTTTTATTTTTTACTCTAAAATGCAAATTTTACAAGGAAATCACCCATTTTAGCCTTTTTGCCTGTGACAAGGCATCTTATTATCATTGGGTAACTCTGATCTGGGCTGCCTCAGGACCTGGTGTCTATAAGGCCGCATGTCGCCCTCGTGAGGTGCGGCCTCACAATTGTTAGGCTGTATCTCATGCTTGTGAGATGCGGCCTCTTAGCATCTCACACTTGTGAGATGCGCCTCACAATTGTGAGGGCCGCATCTCACAATTGTGAGATACGGCCTCACACCTCACAGTTTTGAGGTGCGCACCCTCATAAGTGGAGGCTGCACCTCACCCTTGTGAGGTGCGCCCTCTCAATGCGAGGTGCACGGAGGCTGCCCGTGTGTTGCACCTCACGCGCACTGCCAATAGACTCCGCACTTCACGCGCACCGCGCCAGTGCAATGTCGCAGGCCACCGAAAGCAATAAAAAACTAAAATTTTTATTTTTTTATTCTTTTTCTCTTATTTATTAAAACTAAGGGCATTTTTCAAGGAAATCATCACTTCTATTTTTCTTTTTTCTTTTTTTTGCCTGTGAACGGGTATCATTTTCATCAATGGGTAACTTCGGTCTGAGCTGCCTCAGGATCTGGTGTTTTCAGTTGCCCCCAGTTTTGGGGAGTGTAGTGCCTAGGTGAGCCAAAACTCAAAGAAAGAAAGGAAAGACGCGTACCTGAGGTAGTTGTCTTTCCAACCTGAACAAAGTTATTAGGGTATTTACAGTCTTTTGTTGACGTGTTAACCCTTCTTGCTGCGGCGTCTAACCTGTGCGGTCTCTAGCCTCTATCGTTATGGTATTTAACCTTCGTCGTTGGGGCATCCAACCTGTGCAGTGTATAGCCCCAGCCGTTGTGGTCTATAACCAACTTTGATGAGGTGCTAACCTCCCTCGTTGTGGCATCTAACCTGTGCGGTGTCTAAGCTAAGCTGGGTTGGTCTATAACCGACTTTGATGTGGTGTTTAACCTTCCTCGTTGTGGCATCTAACCTGTGCGGTGTCAAGCCTTAGCTGGGCTGGTTTGTAACCGACTTTGATGTGGTGTTTAACCTTCCTCGTTGCGACATCTAACCTGTGCAGTGTCTAGCCTTAGCCGGGCTGGTCTGTAACCGACTTTGATGTGGTGTTTAACCTTTCTCGTTACGGCATCTAACCTGTGCGGTGTCTAGCCTTAGCCGGGTTGGTCTGTAACTGACTTTGATGTGGTGCAATGGCAAGCTTCATTCCTTTTGATGAGTTAATCATTTATTTGACTGGCCGTTAGACATCATTATCATGTGCCTGAATGTTCAAAGGAAAATGAATTAATTGAATGCATTAACCTGTTCTGGTGACATATGAATCAACTTATTTTCGTTATTTTGATATTTTTTCTTTATCTTCATTTTGTCAATTTTTTTTACATGTTTGTTATGTTCAAAAGCAAACCTATAACAAATATAAATATAAAGTTATACTACAAGTGAAAATTTCTGTACATCATACAAAAACAACATCCAATATCTCCGTGAAATACACTCTGCAAAGGAGGATAATCTGCGGGCATGTTTGGATCGTCAGGCTGAGCTGCATGAGGTGTCGACTGATGTGTGACATCCTCAGGCGGTGGCCTCGATGATGATAGACGGGATACCTGGAATCTAACCTCTTCCTGTCTGTCGAGGAATGCGCTAGCCATGCTCGCAACAGTGTGAGACAGCTCCTGAAAACTGGAGGCTATGCCTGCTATAGCAGAAGCGTACCCATCAATGTGATGTCCTAGGTTGGCTCAAATGATAGGAAGATCTCTCCCCAAGTCCTCACGCAGATCTCTCACGCCCTGGGATGCCCCTGCGGAAGTCTGCTCCAAGATAATCATCCGGTGTCGGGTGGCAGCCAATGACTCGTCCATCACCTGGAAGGACTCATCAAACCTCTGTGCCATCGTAGCCAATGAGGTAGTCAAGGATCCCTCTATCCTATCCAAATGTCTACCAATCTCAGAAACCCTCTACCATCTGCTGGCCAAATAGGGTGAACCTCTCATCCTGGCACTGCCCTAGAGCGGCGAATGCAGACATCATATCCTGATACATGGATTGGAATGACATCTCTGGGGTGGGCTGACTCTGCTGCACCCTGTACTCAGGTGGCGGCGAGACTGCGGAGGAGGATGCCCTTGGATGGCCTGGTTAACTGTAATACATTTGTGGTGGAGGAGTGATATGGGCTCTGCTCTCATGCAGGATCCGCTATGAAGGGGGAGTGCCGATAAGATGTGTGATGTCCAAATCATATGAACCCTCCTCATCCTATGGCATACATGGCTCCTCCTCATCTGGCTACAGCTGATCACCTTCTGAAGTACCAGTTACATCTGGGAGTGGAGGTAACTTGTAGAGAAGCCTGGTCTCTGCCATACTGAGTAGACTATACTCGTCTGATTCCTCCGATACTAGCTCTACCATACCCATAGAACCAGCGATGGCAAGATCAACAGATATATCCCCCTCCAAATGTGGCCCAAATATGCTGGGATTGCGTCCTAAATGAAGGAGTAACCTAGTCACCACTCCTCCGACGCATATATGCCTAGTGGTCCCTAGCCCAGCTCTGACAAATGCGGATAAAATCTCATGGACAATGTTTAGTCGTCTACCAGTCACCATGGCCCACAGACTCCAAATCTCGATGGCATTTATAGAACCTTGATTCCCAGTTCGGCCAAGGTAACTGCTGGCCAATACTTTTTGAATGTACCTCAGGGCCTGTGAGAGCAACAGAGTGCGCTTTGCCTAATTGGAGCGGTAAGGGATGCCTGGTGTAGCGATTAACTCCCATCAATGTGTGGGGACGGTCCTATCTGGTACCATAACCTGTTCCCCTGTTAGGAGATCCATCACCCGAGAGAAATCTAAGCAGCTCATCTCATGATAATGGCCTCTAGCCCAGAATGATATAGTCCCAAGCTCCATGTCTGGCCTCTGATAACCCTTATACTATAATGTGGCCAACACCTCTCTAGTAACCTTTGGGTGCGTCTGGTAAGCCAATCTCAAGAACTCGGTCTAGCCGGCCGATGCTATCAGGGCGGTCACCTTGTCCCACATGCCTATCTGCTGTAGGAACGGTCTGGACACAAATCAACTAGGTACAAGCCTCATCCGACATAAGGTCTCAAAATGCTGTCTCTATACGTCTGTCATCTCCTCTGGAGGTGGAGGTACATCACGCCTCTGATGTACTCTGCGCTGTCGAGGCATCCTGAAAATAAATCGACAGTTGGTTTATGCAAGATAAATTAATTAATATTATTTTATCGACTAATTTGCTATATTAAACTACCTTTGCATGCTGCAAATTTAAGTATTTCAATTAAATTCAGGCAGCATTTTGACTAAATTAGCATAACATCTTGATTAAGTTTGGGCAGCATTAATTACAATGCACTAAAACTGTATACACACAAAATATTCCAACAAGGTTCAAATCTTACTCAACTAATTTCAATATCCAAATTACAATTATTATTTTTCACTCATTTGCCTTATTACCAATATATAATTTCTAGCTTTATCTACCTGCATTTATGCTAATTAATTTTTAATGATAATGGACCATAAGTGTAACGGCATCATCTATTTATGTAGCAAAAGAACTTATAAATACTTAATCACAACACATAGAATATTTACACCTTATTAATCACCTCACATACAAAACGCGAAGAAATCTTTCCCATTTTCCTTCTTTTTCCCTTTTTTTCTTTCACTAATTTATGGGTGAACAAGGTATGCAATTTATTTAAAATTTTTTTTACGAAGAAAATAAATAGCAAACCCATCGCATAGAATAAAAATAAAAAAATGAAAAATGTAAATAAAAACTAACCTGCTGGTGCAATACCCACGAAAAAAATCGTAGAGAAACTTTAAAAAAATTATATCACCTTGTAAACGGTTGAAATAGGATCGTTTTAGTGTGAGAAACACGTAAAATGGATTGCAAACGGGTAAGATATAAGCAAAAAAGCGAGAGAAAACGGATGAAAAAAAACCAAGAAAAGTAAGAAATAATTGAGTGAGGAGAGAGGGACTCACCTGCGGGCAAAAAAGGGTTTAAATACCCTTTGACATGCGGCCTCAAGGTGAGGCCGCATGTCATAGCCCCGAGATGTGGTCTTGTGGCCGCATCTCAGCCACATGAGGTTTGGCCACAACGGCCACACGAGATGCGGCCTCGTGGCTGCATCTCGACCAAGTGAAGTGCGGCCACGTGGCTGCACCTCGGCCAAGTGATTTTGATTTTTGTTTTAACTTACTTGCTTGCTTATTTTACTCCCTGAATATTTTCTTGGGCTCCATTCTTGCGGTTGACACCGCTTATTGAGATTTTCCTGCAAATAAATTATATGTGCCAAAAAATAACAACAAGAAAAAAAAGAGTAAACTATGCTGGTGAAAATGCATGAGTCTGAAAATGCAAGAAAAAAGTGGTCTAATTTTTGACGGGCCAGACTGGTTCTTTTTTTTTTCTTTTTATTTTTTATGTCACTTCTCTTTTCTCCTTTTCACTAATTCAACTTATTTACTCTTGGTACAGCTATCAGAAAATGTCAACGCATATCCTCAATAAACTGCGCCGGTACTGGATGATCCCAAGACCTAGGAAACTGGCACTTTAGCTCCCTATTCAAGTTTGAGGCTTTTGAGAAGGATCACGTTCAACCGAGATCTTTTACTGGATGCCGTCCGTTATTGGGACCCCCAGTTTCATGTTTTTCAGTTTACTCATCAAGAACTATGTCCTTTGGCCGAAGAGTTCGCTGCGATTACCGACGTGAGGTTTTCCCCTGGTACTCTTCCTTATATTCCAAGTCATGGACCATATCAGCTCAGGGATGTGGCCTTTACCCTGGGCGTATCACCTTCTAAGGTTGCTTGACTAGTTCCTAGAAGGGATTTCTTTTCTCTAGAGCCTCTAGTCGATGTACTCGGTGGCTTTCTTGATGTGCCTACTTATAGAGCTAGCGTAGTTCTATTAGTTTGCTTATCCAGATATCTGCTAGTGACCTCAGATGAGACAATCGGCGACTATCGGCTATTCAACATTGTAGATGGCATTCACCGCAGGCTGACCCTTTTCCAGTCATTCTAGCTGAGATGATCATTAGCTTGGATGCCCTTTGCACTGACCCTGCAGCTTTTGTGATCGGGAGTCCCCTATTACTCCAGGTAATCTATGTCATTATTTTTAAAGGTTGTGTGCCCCTTGTGGGTTTTCACACTAACTTTTCTTATTGGGAAATGCATGCCCTTAGGGATTTTCACATAACCCCGTGCCTTATTTTTGCCTGAAATGGATCCAACTCATTCCAGCGGCTTTTTTTTTTAGGTGTGGCTGTAGGAGAAGTTAAGGTTACTGACAGAACCCCCTCCTAGGGTAATCAGTGTATACTTGATGGTGCACCTCTTCCATAGACAAAGGACATATCAGTTCGACTCTCCTTATGAAGGCTTTGTATGGATAGCCACCTTAGCGGACGGAGATATCACCTTTATGAGTCCTTAGATACATCTTGACTATGTGACTCAGGACGGGCCTTTAGGATATATCCCATTATGTAGACTTCATAGGGTGTCCTTTTGCATCACATCCCGTTACGTTCATCAGTTCGGAGGGTGTTAGGCTATTGTGACTCCGCCGCTGGCTTTTTTTGAGTTCCACTATTTCGAGGGCTGAAGATTCTAATTTTACCAGCTTGCCATAGTACAAACAATGGGTGACTAGCCCCGCTGTTGACAACAAGATCAATTGGCTTAAACATTTGACCGAATGAATGCAGTAAACAATAGCTTTTAGATTGCAAAGGACAGTTTTTTTTTTGTAAAAGAACTAGAGAATCATGAAAAGTGCAAACTGAGTCTTTTATTGCAAATTTATGAACATTTCTATATGATTTCAACACACATGATCGTTTATTGACAAAAAACTAAAAAACACAAAACTGCACTTAATCTCAGGATGGATCTTGCAAGCGTCAAACTCCTGTTATCAATAAACCCTCTCGGGTTTTCATGATTGAATATTTTCTCTCAGCCCTTAATTTTTGCCCAGAGTGCCCTTTTTCGATTTTCACCCTGACAGGCCGCCTAATTTTAGTAAGGCCGCATTTTTTTGGTTTTTGACCCGCAGGGCATTTATTTCCTTCTTTTGATTTTAGTCTTTAGCCATGGAACCTTTTTAATCTGTCAACATTGACCGGCTCTTTAAACTCGTTCCCATCACTATCTGTTAAAATTGCTGCCCCCTTTGACAACAGCTTCTTTAGCACAAACGGACCTTTCGACGTTGGCCTAAATTTCCCCCGAATGTCTGGTACTCCTGGCCTCATCTGTTTGAAGACCAGATCTCCTTCTTTTAGTGGATGCTTTCTAACTTTCTTGCCGAATGATCGGGCTAACCTCTTTTGGTAGACCTGGTTGTGATAGTAAGCTAGCAACCTACTCTCATCAAGCAAGTTCAACTGCAGTAATCTCTATTGGGCCCATTCCATTTCTAGAATTTTGGCTTCCATAACCACCCTCAAAGACTTGAGCTCAATTTTAACTGGTAGAACTGCCTCCGTTCCATACACTAAAGAAAATGGTATTGCGCATGTCAATGTTCTGATGGTAGTTCTGTAGCCCCATAGTGCAAAAGGTAATTTTTTTGCCCAGTCTTTGTAATTCTGTACCATCTTAGCCAAAATCTTCTTGACATTTTTGTTGGCTTCTTCAACTGTTCCATTAGCTTGAGGTTGGTAAGGGGAGGACTTATGGTGCTGTATTCCATACTTCTGCAGTACCCATTTAGTTTCGGATAAGAACTGTACCCCATTATCAGACACGATATGATGGGGGAGGCCGTACCTACATACCAAATTTCTCTCAATAAACCTGGCCATGTCTCAGGCATCTACCTTCTTAAACGATTCAGCCTTAACCCATTTAGTAAAGTAATCGATGGCGACTATGATGAACCTATGCCCATTAGAGGCGGTAGGGCGTATTTCCCCTATAATGTCTATCCCCTAAGTTGTAAATGGCCATGGTGAGGACAAATTATGTAGTTTCGACACTGGCACATGCCTCATATCTGCATACTATTGGCACAGATGACATTCTTTCACAAACTTTAAACAATCCGTATCCATAGTGATCCAATAGAACCCTTGGCGCATGATTTTCTTTGCTAAGAATAGGCTATTCATGTGAGTTCTGGAAACACCAGCGTGGACTTCTTCCATAACCTTCTTAGCTTCTTTCTCTGCTATGCATCTTAGCTAAATGCCGTCTGCTTGTCTCTTGTATAATATACCATCTACACTGAGGAACTGATTAGATAACCTTCTAATCATTCTTTGATCCTTTTCAGAAGCCTCTTCTGGGAATACCGACCTCACCAAGTAATTCTGAACATCATAATACCAAGGTCTTCCATTAGTGACTTCGACATCCATTACCTGTTCATGTTCAAAGCACGGCTTTTGCGAACTTGAAATTAACACGGGCTTCATAATCCTTCCTTCCGGGTTATCCCACATGGACACCAGAGTTGCGAGGGCATCGGCCAACTGATTCTCATCTCTAGGTATGAAATGGAAAGTACAAGTTTCAAACTGACCACTCAGCTTGCGAAGGTGTTTTACATACGGTACCGGTCTTTCTTCTTTAACGGACCATTCTCTTCGAATCTGATGGATCACCAAAGACGAATCTCCAAAAACTTCTACAGACTTTGCCCCTAAGGCCAGAAGAGCCTCCAAACCAAAAACGCATGCTTCGTACTCGGATTCATTGTTAGTGGCTCTGTATCTCAGCTTCTTAGCTAGTGGTAACTTTTTACCATCTGGGGTTATCAGAATGATCCCGACACCTGCCCCCTTGTTATTAACTGCTCCATCAAAATACATCTGCCATCCCTCAATTGCAATGGCCATGACATTTTCGTCTGGAAAGTTGTACTCGATATGGTCTCCTTTGATAGGATGATCAGCTAGGAATTCAGTTACAACTCTCCCTTTAACGGTTTTCCTAGTGATGTATTCTATATCGATTTCCTGGAGCAGTATTAACCACCTACCCATCTTTCCAAGCAGAGCAGACGCTTCCTGAAGATATCTCAAAGGATTTTGTTTAGCAACTGCCTGAACCCTGAATGAGTGGAAATAGTGTCTTAATTTTTTCGAGGCCCAAATTATTGCCAAATAGATCTTTTTAACTTCAATATACCCGGCCTCATAAGGGAGAAACTTTTTACTAAGATAATAGACTGATATTCTACACCAAACTCATCTTCTTGAGCCATCATAGCACCTACTGAGCTGCTTTCAATCACTAAATAGAGGATTAGCAGCTTGATCACCCGAGGTGGCCTAAAGACTGGCGGATTCAAGAGGTACTCCTTGATAGCATTGAAAGCCTTCTGACAATCGTTGTTCCATTCAATAGGCTGGTCTTTTCTGAGAAGCTTGAACACTGGCTCGCAAATTGAAGATAGCTTGGCTATGAATCAATTGATGTACTGTAGTTTTCCCAAAAAACTTCTAACATCTTTCTCCTTTTGAGGCGTTGGCATTTCTCTAATTGCCTTGACCTTGTCAGGATCTATTTCAATTCCCCTTTGACTTACTACATGACCAAGCAATTTTCCAGAGGTAACTCTAAAAATGCACTTCTTAGGGTTAAGGCCAAGGTTATACTTATCAATCCTTTGAAAGAACTTCTCCAAGGTTCGAAAATGACCTTACCTAGTAGCTGACTTAATAATCATATCATCTACATACACCTCTAGTTCCTTATGAATCAAGTTATCAAGAATCTTAGTGGCCATCCTTTGATAAGTCGCGCCTACATTCTTTAGCCCAAAGGGCATAACTCGATAAGCAAATGTACCCCATTTGGTGATAAAGGCTGTCTTAATCTACAATTTTGTTGAGGATCTGATTATATCCAGCATAGCCGTCTACAAAACTGTACATCATGTAAGAAGCTGCACTATCTATTAAAACATCAATGTAGGGCAAAGGGAAATCGTCTTTTGGACAAGCTTTGTTCAAATCCCGATAATCCACACATACATGAACTTTCCCATCCTTTTTAGCTACATGGACCTCATTAGCTAGCCACATCGAGTACTGAACCTCAACTAGGAATTTGGCCTCAATCTGCTTATGCACTTCCTCTTTTACCTTTTTTGCCCATTCTGGCCTAAGTCTTCTGAGCTTTTGCTTGATCGGTTTAGACTTTGGATAAGTCAGAATTGCATGTTCAGGGATGTTTTTGTCAATCCCCGGTATGTCTTCATAGGTCCATGTAAAGACTTTTTCATATTTTTTTAAGATTCTCTCGAATTTTAACCTCTCTTCAGGAGTTATGTCAGACGCAATCATGATTGGCTTTGGGTTTTCCAAAGTTATGAGATTAAATGGAGTTGTATTAGTTTAATTAATGTCAAAAATTGATGCATCATGTGTACGATCATGTGAAATAAAATATCAGAAACATCGCACAAATAAGCAAAATTTTCATTTCATTAATGAAATTGGAATTGTACAAATTATCATCATTAAAAAGTTTTGGAACAAAAGAACATCTAAATAACTATGGTTTTCTTCATCCGTTAATGCAGATGTTGTAGCCGATAGATCATTGTTGTCCTGACTTGGAAGTGGCTTTTCAACTACTTCTGGCGGAGCTTTTAGGTCTTGGATCTTTAGGTTCTGCATCGGTGCTTCAACCCCTATTTTTTCTTTCCCCTTCACTCCGGCGACAAGCAACTTGTCAGTATAAACCTCTTTTGATGCATTTTTTTTGTCTTCAATGTTGCTCTGGGTCATAATCTCTTCATCCCAAAAATCTTTAACTGACTTGATGGTCCCATCAGTCCAGTCAAATACATCATTAAAAACTTCGAAGCTTGGGACAATCTGATTATTGATAAACTGAGGTTCAATCTCTCCACAATAAGCAAAAACGGGTGCTGCTAACATAAAGCTTTCCAAAATACGAGGAATATCTGCTAACTTCTATTTCCCTTTATTGCTTACACCTTGATAGCCTAGTCCTCTTCGGTCCTTTTGACCCTTCGTTATGATAGGTGACTGTAGCCCCTGTGAATTTCGGCCCAGACCCGCTCCTAGAAGAAAATGCATTTGCTTCATCATGTTTACCGCTTAGTAGCTACCCTCTAAATTTCCTTCTTCATCGATTACCGACACATGGAAACCACTGATGGGCTGTTTGGAGATCTCTAGTGCAGAAACCTGATTTTTCCCCAGCAGCCCTGATAGTTATCACTTCGCCCTTATGCGGTATTTTAATCATCTGATGCAGGGTAGACGGTACTCTCCCCAGCTTATGAAACCAAGGTCTTCCAAGTAAAGCTGATAAATTAGTAGGGATCGATAAGACTATGAATTCTGCTTCTATTTCAATGGGCCCAGTTTTGACTATCGCCTTAAAAGTCCCAAGGCCTGTCTTTAGGAGTTATCATAAGCTGTAATAGTTAGGTCAGACCCACTTAGCATGTTTTCATCCAAACCAAAAGCCGGGTAGCGCAACCCAAGGGCATACATTTATAGAAGAGCCGTCATCAACCATCACACAGGCAGTATGCTTGCCATTGATTTGTGCTTTGATGTATAATGGGCGATTGTGTTTGCGGCCCTCAGGTGGTAAATCAGCATCAGAATAAATCAAACTTTCTCCTGAGCTCCCTTTAACTAAGTCCAGTAACTCAGATGGTGAGATAGTGGTGGCTACAGTGGGCTCACATAAGGCTTCTACTAACTTCTGCCTATGTGATGGGGATTGCCTCATCAAATCCCAAATGGATATCTGAGTATCTGAGTTATTGTTTTCTTTAGCTGTTTCATCAACCCATCCTCCTCGGGCTCCTTTCCTGCGAGTATAGGCGCTGGATCTTGAAGCCTCTCTACTTCTGGAACTACCTTGCCACTTCGGGTCACAACGCTAACCTTTTTCTTTTCCTCGTCCTCTGAATCCCAAGGGTTTACAATTTTATCACAATCTTCATCATCTTTACCGTTCTCACTAGTGGACCAATAGTCTATTGCCGCCACGGAGATCCCTTCTTCACTCATTTCATGGGTGATGGCGACATACTCATTGCCGTATAGATCTTGTAACACATACCATTCGGGCAAGCTAGACCCTATCATGTACACTGGTTAGGGGACCGCGTGGTTACCAGGCTTCTTTATCTTCTCCTTTTTCTCCGAATCTGTGATTTTCTTATTGTCAATGAGATCCTGGATTTTATTTCTCAAAGTTCTACAAAAGTCGGTTAGATGTCCTATGTGTTAATGATAAGCATAAAATTGATCACTTCCTATGTCCTGGCTAACCCTGGTTTCTAGCTGGCCTTGGCTCTAAAGGTCTTAGATACCCTTCTTTCATTAACCTCTCCAAAAGCCAAGATAGGGGTCGGCCCAAATTCTAGTAATACCTTTGGCCCTAGTTAGATTTTGTGGCCAAGACCTCAGCTGTTCATGCCACTGCCACTCTTATTACTGCTACTACTTCCAGCGCTAGCTGATCTATTCCCTAATTGATTCCCGAAATTCTTCCTAGCAAAACTGTCTTGGCTTGCCTTCTTCGCTAAATGCTCCCCTTCTGGTTCGATAGCTATATCCTTCAAGGATTCCCAATCTCGGAGCCTGTTCATTTTCAACCTCTCTCTTAGGTATGGACTCGCATTTCGGATGACTAATCGAATCTGATCTGGGGTATCCGGCTTCCTCCTCATCTATATTACCCGATTTCTCCATCGAGTAACATACTCGTGGAATGACTCATTAGGCTTCTGTTGAAGTAGCTCCAAATCTTTCAAAGTAACCTCCATCCGAGTGCTACAGTCATACTGCTTAAGGAACTCCTCAGTTAATAGGTCCCAATCTTCTCTTGCCCTTCTATCTAAACTGTGGTACTAGTCTACAGCAGTCCCAGTCAAGATGAGGCATAAATATTCCACCTTCTATTTTTTAATGAGCATAGTCCCTTTCATCACAAGCGTGTACTGCTTGATATGAACGGACGAATCTAAGGTGCCATCAAATTTGAGCAGGTCGAGCATTTTAAACCTGTGAGGAAGCATCTTCTTGTCATCCAAATCCTTATCTTCGGGGCTTATCCCCTTCCCAGCAGATAATAAACGGGCTATTGCCTTGACTCTTTCTTTTATCTTTCTCAGAGCAACGTCCTCTTTAGGAGATCTAGCTCTTACTGACATGGATTCTTCATGCTCATCCTCTACAAAATCCTCTTTAGGCCTATGCTCCCCAATCCTTCTAGGCTCAACATTTGAAAATGTTCTAGGCTTAACAGCAGGAGGCGGTTTCATAACTGCTGCCGAAGGTGCCTCCCTGATCAAAATCTATTTGGCTTGTCCTTTTGCAGGAGTGGAAGGTTATTGGCCGATGGCGGTACTAGAGCAGCAATTAGGTTACCCATCATAGCCATCATTCTACGTTCAAATTCCTTAAATCTACTCTCCATCTCCTAGGCCCTTCGGTCAATCTCTTCGGTGACTATAGCCTGGGTAGCATTCAAATCCGGGTTGGCCATGTCCAGTGATAATTCTGAAGGTAGGTATTCGGTGCTATCCAAAAGTGATTCTGAGCCCCAATGCGAGACTCGCTCTATTGACTCGAAGAATGGGTTTCTCTATACTAGTCGGCCATTTGGACCCCTGGACCACTGATTCATACCTATGATGGCTGAAAGATTCAGATTGTTAGCGTGATGCATGAATGACATTAAAAATGCATGGCCGTGTTGATGCAACATAGATAACCACATGCAAGAAAATAGATCCTTCCAACCTTATTACTCCCACACACGAGGTAATGCGATCTCTTTCCTAGGTGGGCTTGACCCATGGGTTAATGGGGAACCTAATGGGTGCATATGGCGTATGGCGAGAAACCAACAGCATAACACTCTTAATTTAAAAGCACATGCGTATGGGTTTTTGGCCATTATATATTTGGACCCTTCAAACAGACTAAAAATGGGCCCACCGGGGCATAAGAGCCTTTGATGAGTACCCAATTAATAAGTTTGAATTGTCTCGATATATAAAAGCCCATATAACAAGCATCATATTAAGGAGCATATTACCTAGTGGAAGTTTCTATTGCTATTACATGAGCTTTGGTCAAGGGTGGTGTTACTTTAGGTCTACCCAAGCATGGTCCCTGCCAACGGGTCTACCTCATCACGAGCATTGTGATTAATCGGGTATCCATTTGATATACCATTTGATGGTACAAGGCTTGGGCTGGTGATTATCCCTAGCACTTCCCTACAATAAGTGAAAGTAGGGTCGTGTTTTAGGAATGCACCGGGGTAAAATAAGGGACCAACTAGCATAGTTCTAAGGCTCTAATGGATGCAATGCAATTTTGAATAGAAATGGAATTTTCGATTTTTAGTAACTCAATTATAATTTTAACTTAATTCACTTTCGAAGCAAAGTTTCAATCATTCGCCAGCGGAGTTGCCACTGTGACGTGCGCGGCCAGATTCTCGGCCCGCTCTTAGGGTCCGAGAAGGGTTAGCATCTAGATTTTGGGTAACATGAGATATTTTGGAATACCCTACCCAATAGAACATTGGGAGGTTCATCTAATCCCATGAAACCTTTAGGCACCTTTGAGGTATTTTGGAGTCGCCACCCAATTTACAAGAAATTGGGAAAGGTCATCTAACCTCGAGGGTCTTAAACTAGAGAAAGTGTTCAGAACTTTACTCTTATTAATGCCTTAAGTTAAGTTTATAAATGAGTTTTTAAGAAATCAAAATTTCATCTCTCATCTCACGAGCTCATTCAATAAATTTAAAATGCATTTGAATCATATTAGAAAGTAGTAAAGAAAGCGTTAAAAAAAGTAATAAATAAATTACAAGCGAAAAAAATGGGATAGAACAATTCCCTAAAATAAGAAGGTATAAATAAATAAAAGAATAAAACTTGCACCAAGATTAATTACAAGGGCCCAAAATGAATAAATAAATAAATACGTAGAAAGAATAAATAAAATAGATCATACATAAATCGGGTCATTTATTAGTGTTTAGGAACATTGGTTCCTTTTATTAACTTAAAAATTGGAGAATTTATTTTTGGACATTGATTGAGAAAACTGGGATGAGTGATCCCATTTTAAGAAAATTAATTTTCCATTTGAAAGTGAGATTTTATTGGTGAAATTAGGACATTGGTCCTATTTTATTAATAAAAATCCCAATTTTAATTATTGTAGAAAAATATGAATTTCAATAACATAGACGAATTTAAAATACATTTTACATACAACATCAAAATAATATAACAAAAAAAATACAACAATGAATAATGAAAACCCAAATTCTGAAGGTCTTTAATTTCCTGATCCTCTGGCTCACTCAGAAATATTACTCACGGTGAAATAAATAAGTTTTATGGACAATAAAAACAAATAAAAATGTTAGCAAATTAGATCAAATGAATAAAACAGGATATAATATAAACAACCAATTAAAAAAATTAAATAAAATAATAAAATAAGTTAAGCAATCAAATAAATAATACAACCAACAAATAAATTAGGCAGCAAAACACATCATAATGGAAATAAGCTATTAAATGAAATAAAATAAATACAATAAATAAAGTCAATATTAACAGTTGTAGTAAGAAAATAAATTGGGTAAACATTAATAAAATAAATTAATAAAAAATCAGAATCAAATAAAAACAAAATTAGTATTAATCAGTTTATAAACTATGTTTCCTGCATCATGCAAATAAATTAATCTAAGTCATTCTAAATTAATGTTAATTTTAACAAACACTTAATATATGAATTAATGATGAATAATAACGACATATTAACAATAAATCAAAAAAATAAGAAATAAGTGAATCAATATTGAGTAAGTAATAAATAATGGCAACACCCATGTTAATTAAAAGGACAAAATAATTTAGTGGCTACACAACAACTTTATTAAAATACAACAACAAATATATTTATAATACAACAACAATAGGCAGCAGATAATAATCAAATTTAAGTTTATGTCAAATATAACAAACAACAAGAAATATATACAGTATATACAATGGAGGGAAAAAGTTAGGGACACAAAATAAGAAAGAAAAGAGAAAGAAATGATTTAGCTTGGGTATTTACCCTCAGAGATCTGATATTTGCAGCAAAAATAAGATGGTGATTAGTTTCTCGTCGCTTTGCTTGAAAAGAGAATTTAAAATAACTGTTTCAAAATTATTTATAGAAAATCTGGTCGTGAGAATTGAGCCTTAAACACAAATAATCAATTTATTTGGTTCAAGAACAATCTCAAAATATTGGAAAAGATAATCATTTTTGCACTCAAAAAACTTTTCTCTCTCAATTTCTGGGTTTTTTCCCCGTTCAAAAAAAACCTCCCCCTTTTCATCTGTTCTAATTTTTCTTTTTACATCCCCCTGAAAAATTAGGTCTTTCCCAGACATTTTTTGGTTAAAAACCCTTAATTACCCTTCAAAATCAGACTTCTTTTTCCTTAAAAATCGGAAAGGGAGCCTGAATCAGCACACCGAAATCCCAAGAAAATTGAAAAAAATGGTGCACTGGCGAAAAAAAGAAGACGCGCAACATGCGGCCTTCTCACAGGTGAGGCCGCATGTCGCCCTCGTGAGGTGCGGCCTCACAATTGTGAGGTCGCATCTCATGCTTGTGAGATGCGGCCTCACAAGTGTGAGGCTGTGCGTGCCCTCATAAGTGGAGGCCGCACCTCACCTTTGCGAGGTGCGCCCTCACAATGCGATGCGCGCGGCACCTCACGCGCGCTGCCAACAGACTCCGCACTTTACGCATGCGCACCAGTGCAATGCCGCAGGCCACCGAAAGCAATAAAAAACTAAAATTTATATTTTTTTATTCTTTTTCTCTTATTTATTAAAATGAATGAAGGGCATTTTTAAAGGAAATCATCACTTCTATTTTTTTTTTTTTTTGCTTGTGAACAGTTATCATTTTATCATTGGGAAACTTCCGTTTGGGCTGCCTCAGGATCCGGTGTCTACAATGCCACTAGCCAAAAAGTTGAATTTACGGCTATGAACATTGTGCCCGAGTACGAAGCATGTATCTTCAATCTTAAAGCCTTATTATTTTTAGTTGATTAGATAGTAGATGTCTTGGGGACTTGAAGTTGGTTATTTATCGGGCCTTTAGGGAGTGGGAAGTTAGAGAAGAGAAACTCATCCCTTACTCTAAGAACCTAGAGAGGTCAGCCAACAGTTTGAGATTTGTACTTTTTGGCACTTGACTCGAGAATAGAATCAAATGGTCGATGCACTCACCACTTTATTCTCAATTTAGGATAACTCGATTGGTCTCAAGATAAAGCCCATTGTTCTCATAAGCTCTAGTAAACCTTGCTTTAAAGTAAACCCCAATGCTTCAAATGCGGATCAGAGGGAGATCGTTTTATCTTGCAATGGATCAACCCACTTTTAGCAAAGCCTAAACAAAGGTTTCGTAGTCTAAATGAATGCTCACTTCACAATAGTTAAGGAACTTGACCCAATTCACCTAATTCGAATCTTTATGGGACTAATTTTGCATCTTTGTGAATGCCTATCATATTGTTGGAAGTCAATCCTTACGGTGCATTTTATAGGCATCAATAAAACATTAGGAAATGTTAAAACCTCATGAGGTTTAGCCAAAAAAACATTCGAAACCCCTTTTATGCATACCCTTAATTAATATATAGTTAAGTTTTGAATCTTTAAATCAATGATTTTATCTCTGTTCTTACGTGTGTTGATCATGGCATAAAATATAAGGCACACTTTTTCATCTTAGAAAGTGAATATAACATATAATATAACATGTTTTTTGACTTGAATAAAAATCTACCATATCATGGCATATAACATACACCAAAATGGGCTATTTACTATTTATATTGGGAGGACATTGGTGTAATGCACGTCGAAACCCTAAATACTATCCGTCTTGTTCTTGAAAGTCTGCTTTCAGGACCCAAGGCCGGATGAAGGTTCATTTAACTCATTAAGGCTGGTCATTTCACTATGGATAGGGATTCAACCCAATTCGCCAAGCCTCGGGCCTTTAAAAGGCATGAGATAGCATCTCTAGGTACCCCTGTTCCATTATTGGCGACCAACCTACAAGGGCATCCCTTGGGCACCACAAGGTAGGTATCATGGAGTCGCCACCCAATATAACATTGAAAAATGAGTTCTAACCTTATGAGACCAAAACCAGAGATAAGTTTGGGACCTCACTCTTATTTATACCCTCAGTTAATGTTATATAAATGGATTTCGAGACTAATTATTTTATCTCTCTTCTCACGTGAATTATCGTGCTAGAAAAAGTAAAGGCGCACTCATTCATGTTGGAAAGTTGTGAAAACATAATATAAAAAAATCGATTTAGAAAGAGGTAAAATCAGGATGTGGAAATAAACTTAACTAAAAATCATACACATATCGGGGAATTTATTGAATATCATTTTAGGTGGGAATGTTGGTTCTCGCATGCAATTATTATAAGAAAAACAATTTTATTTTGTACATTTTGAGAAAACTGTGATGAATGATCCCATTTATTATTAAAAATTCATGTTAATTTATATACAAAAATCATTTACAATTTAAAAGGAGTTATAATTTGTGTGCAATTTTGTGTTACAAAAATAGGACATTGGTCCTGATTTATTAGAAAACCAATTAATTAATAGAAATAGTTTTGGTGTGATTTTTATGTTAAGCACGTGAAAAAACCTTTATTATTACAGGCCTTGCAAGAAAAAAAAAGAAAGAAAAATAATGTAAGCCCGAATAAATAAATAGTAAATAAAATAAATCCTAGACTATTCTCCCGCTTTATTCTATCAAGTCTGGGGACACGCATTAGTTAATAGTGGCATGAATTAAATAAAGGATACAGTTAATGGAGTCAAATAAATTAGATATAATAGAAATAAAATAAACAAAATAGAAAAAATACATGATGCATCTAGAATTCACATAACATACATAAGCATGCGTATACTAAAACGATAAATAAATGCGACAAATAATAAATATATAATAAAATAAATAAATTAATAATAATAATAATAATAATAATAATAATAATAATAATAATAATAATAATAATAATAATAATAATTAATAATCCGCGGAATATCAGAACGAGAGTTGTGAGATGATCAAACTTGGCAGAAGGTCCAGAACCTATAAGAAAGGCTAGCCCGGTCAGATCGGGCATTAGCTCTTCGAAGCTTAAGTCATTAAGGGACTTTTAGAGAGAGAAAATATATAGAGAGAGTCCTTTTATCATAAATTGAATTGTTACCTAGACCCTTTTAAGGATTGAGTTATTTATATAGTAGAGAGATTGTGATATGCTACAGTCCAAGGTATAGCTGTGTAGTAACTTTAGTTGTCCAAGTCAAAATGAGTCAGAGTAGGTAGATGATGATGTGACTAAAGAGAGTAAGAGAGATATGGCAATGGAGTGTGACAATGGATTAGCATGTGTCAGCTCGCCGTGTCCGATTGGACGTGCCGTGTGACAGCTCACCGAATCTCTTGTGTCATACTTTGGGCCTTATCTTAGGCTTCAGGTGTTTTTAATAGATAAGGTATTATTACTTATCCCACCTTTAGTGGGTACCGACGAAAATCGGTAGCTCTTGAACTGTTTTGTTATATCACGATGTCTATCTTTTGAAGGGGTTTTGGTGTACTTATGATAGACATTTCGTTTAACGTACTCATACTATTGTCTTCTCTATTTTTCTGTATCATCAAGTGGCTCGGATACCTATGGTCTCCTGTTTTCAAAGGGGATTTTTGCTCCATAAATAGATAAGTTTTCTTATTGTTTTCTCTTACAAGCATTTTTGCTATGATTATTTCATGGAGCTACTTAAGTATCTGAAAGTTTTCTTATCTTTCTTTTTCCCAGCATCCCTTCATTTTATGAAGATGAATGAATCAAGTTCCTCTTTTGAAGGAATGAATATTTTTTTTGTTGCAGTGTTTAACTGCTTCAAATGAACTAGAGGTCAGAATGGGGCATTCTCTACTTACAAATCAGGGGCCTCTTTGCTCCCGGATTAGTGCTCTCCTTTCCATTTTTTGGCTCTCCCTTCTTTTTCCCTTTTTAGCTGTTAGGTGAATTTGGGGAGTCGACGGTTTAGAGTTAAAGAAGGAAGAGGCAATTGATTCAAGGCAATTTGCAAAGGCAAGTAAGTTGGGTCTCCCTAAAGTGTTCTAGTGAATAGAACGCCCCATAAAATCCAGTCGGTGTCGATCTATTAAATAGGGTAGCTTCTTTGTATTCCTTTGTATCTTCAAGATTTCTCGACAAAACTCTTGATTTATAATTTATGTATATTTCCCTTCTTTTACTTTTCTTTCGAACAACAATTTTATCTTCTTGTTTGTATTATCTGATCGATGTGTTGGACTGTCGATCGGGAGCTTTTAGATTTATGCTTGTTAATGGCCATACTTCATTTTTGTTATTTTCATTGCATTCATTAACAGTCATTTCATTTGACGTACTCATTGTGACAATGATCCATTTTCCTATGTCAGTGTATTAATTACAGGATACACTCATTATGGCAACTTTTCATTTTTTTGCTCTAATAACCCCTTAATTTTTTTATGCTCCATTTGTAAACTGCCACATGTCTCAAGTCATTTCTTATCCTTATCTTGAAGAGAAATCTTATAAATAGGTGGCTTTTTCCATTGTCGCTTTCATTCTCCTTCCTTTTTCTCATGGATTTCCTATTTCTCCTTCTCATGAGTTTCTTTAAACATCTTAAGATATTTCCGTTTTCATTCTTCCCATCTTTCTATCATTTTAGGATGAGGAATGAGTGTTTCTTTCTTGATTGATCTTCCCTTGTTGCGACCTACCTTCTTGATGACTGGAAGGAGGCCATTCGGCCTGTACTTTCTTCTCCATTTTCATGACTTCTTTTTTTATTTTCTCAATCTCTACTTTCCATTTTGCACCACTAGGAAATCTCAGAAGGTTCATGCTGAGGGTGAAGAGAGTATTGAGGTCAAAAGTCGAGGGAGAAGAAAGTTGCAGTACTATCCAAGTTGATGAGAGGTGTTCTCATAGCATTGGATTGAGCTTCGAAGAAGATTAGATAGGAGTTTCTTTGTCAATGTAATTTTCCTTTGATGTACTTTAGGAGATTTAATAAAATGTTATGCTTTATCATCTATTGCTTTTATATCTACTTTGATAATGAACTCTTATAATTCTTTTATAAGTCATTGCAATCAATCGGAAAACTATTCTTCTCTAGTAGCATTTAGATAAGATAAACTTTTTGTATTTCTTCTGTGTTATAGAAATATTAATAAAATTCTCAATTTCTAGTTCGCTGTCACTTTCCTTTTATCTTTGCATATGGACACTATCTGCTTCTTTTACATTTCCATTCTTTCGGGTTCAACCAATCTAATAAGCCGATCAGATAGCATAGTGGAACACAATGCCAAAGTATATCAATGTTTTAAGCAGTTTTGATCGGGCGAACATGATCAGCATCAACAAAACATTCTTTATGTTGGGCTAAGAATCGTGACTAGTAACGATGTTAACAGAATCTCATGAATTTCTAAATTTCAACGCAAAGATAATTAATCCTTTCAACTTCTGAATTTGAAGTGCTTTTAGTATCTATCTTCGAGTTGGAATCTCATTGTAGCGGTTGTCTTTGTCTTCCTGTAAGTGATTTCCTCCCCTTTATGCGTGCTTGTCTAATAGGCACGCTAGCACTATTTTGCGGCTATTTGTGCTTTCAGGGATTCTTTCAACTTCTTGAATGTAGAATCCTTTCTTAAGAGTCCAATTGAATTCATAATAATATTCGAACATTATTGTTTGCTTCTCCTTTCTGAATGAACAACCCCGCCCCCATTGGGGACGCGGGGGAGAAATCCCCCCCGTCCCCGGCCCCAATGGGGATCCCTGTCCCCCACAGGGATTGATGGGGATCCCCGCCCCCGATCAGCAAACAAGCTAGTGAAAAATGAAAATAGAGGTAGCCATTCGCTGCTAGTGAAATAAAGATCACGACTTGCAAATATATAGAACTGGCAGTATTCAGATGGATTTAACCAAAAACTCACGACTTGTTGCTAGTGAAATAAATCTGGTGTTTTTATCTAATATTGATTGAAGAATTAAGTGAACATGCAAAAGACACAGAATATTGATAAGAAAGCCTTTAATTTAGTGACAATCAAAAGAAATAAAACTAGCAAATTCTTTGTTTTTGAAAAACAACTTATCGTTTCAAGGAAGGCCCAGAGTAATAGATCAAACGGGGGTGCTAACCACCAAAGAAAGATCACATGCAAGCAGATTAGCAGCGTGGAGTGGCGAAAGAGAAGCAGATGAGCAGATTACCAGATGGCGGAGGAGGAGATTCTTCTCGAGTGGGACGAGCAGCTGAGCAGTAGGTGGCGGAGGTAAAGCAGGAGGCGAGGAGAACATAACATACGAAGTGAGGCTGTGTGAGGGATAGGATTGGATAGGTTTAGGGCAAGAAACAGAAGGGAAAAATTAAAATGTACAAATAAATAAATAAATAAATATATAATAAAAGAAATTTATTCGGGTCTGGGATCCCAGCGGGGCGGGGAGCCCATTCCCCGTCCCCGTCCTCGTCCCCATCCCCGAATCTGCCCCGGGGATTTCCCCCCCCCCCCCCCCCCCCCCCCCCGCCCCCACGGGGAGACAAATCAGGCATTCCCCGCCCCGTTCGGGTCTGGTCCCTGATGGGGATGGGGAATCCCCGCCCCGTGATCATCCCTACTCCAGAGAAAATATCCATTTAATCTTCACCTTTGTCTGTTATCTGATCGAGTTAAAGTTGTCGAGTTGGTCCTATGAAAAGCGATTTCTGGTTGATCCTTTGGATTTGGATTTTTCATCCCCTACGTCTATAAATAGCATTTCGCTTTCAAATTTAATGACTGCCATTTCGCTCCTCGTACTTCATTATGGTGATGCTTTGCTCTTTGAGATTTTGATGCGTTGATTTTCGGTTTTACACCAATCGTAGGTTGCCACGTCATCTGATGCGTGCACAGGGGGGTCAACATTGCAAGATTATAAACTTTGCAAGTTTGGATTTATGGAGATTAAATTTATGGAAGTTAAAGAAGGCTTGAAGGTGGTTTATTGAATTACTGAATTATAAGAAAGCCGAATCAAAAATGGACTTTGAAGAGAGGCATCTGCAAGTCATGTGACACCTTGACATGTGCAAGTCATGTGACCTTGACATGTGCCATCCATGTGCTTTGATATGTGCTAGACATGTGCCATGTCATGTGCTATGCATGTGCCATATGCATGTGCACATCATGTGACACATTACATGTGCAATGCATGTGCCAATTAATGGACTTAAGGGGCTGATTTGTTTGGGCTTTTAGTTTAGGCTTTTATTTATTATTTTTATTTGATTATTTGTAATATGTTAGGCCTTAACTTATTCTTTTGGGCTTATTTAAGATGGGCTTTAATTAGCTTGGGCTCATTTAATTAGTTCTTTTTAGGCTTTTTGGGCTGTATTTTAAGTTAATTAGTGTGGGCTTTAGTTATCTTAGTGTAAGGCTCATGTTTAAAGGTCTATTTGATTAATTAGGGTTTTTATTAGCTTAAAGGAGTATAAATACTCCTCAAAAAGGAATTTATAGGGAGAGAGATTGGAATTATTAAACATTGGAGGCTATCCTCTTTTCTTGGCTTTGCCAAAATTCTAATAGATTAGATTTGTGAGATTTGCTTGCTTTTCTTTTCTATTGCATGAAGAATTTGATTAACTTATCAATTATTTGATTGTGGCATTTTTCAGGTTCTTTATTTCCCAATTATTTGCGTTTTCATTCACATGTTGATTGGGGGTTCAATAGGGAGGGTTTTTATCTCTTTTGTTTTGTTAACCGAATTCGCATGTGTGGGTTTGTAGCTTGTTAGCTATTGGGTTCCATCTCCTCATCTTTCTTCTGCCCATATTCAGTTATTCCCACCAAAACAAGGCATAATCAGTGAATTCCACAGCTGCAAACCCACACATGCGAATTCGGTTAACAAAACAAAAGAGATAAAAACCCTCCCTATTGAACCCCCAATCAACATGTGAATGGAAATGAAAATAATTGGGAAATAAAGAACCTGAAAAATGCCACAATCAAATAATTGATAAGTTAATCAAATTCTTCATGCAATAGAAAAAAAAAGCAAGCAAATCTCACAAATCTAATCTATTAGAATTTTGGCAAAGCCAAGAAAAGAGGATAGCCTCTAATGTTTAATAATTCCAATCTCTCTCCCTACAAATTCCTTTTTGAGGAGTATTTATACTCATTTAAGCTAATAAAAACCCTAATTAATCAAACATGCCTTTAAACATGAGCCTTACATTAAGATAACTAAATGCTAGACTAATTAACTCAAAATACAGCCCAAAAAGCCTAAAAAGAACTAATGAAATGAGCCCAAGCTAATTAAAGCCCATCTCACTTAAATAAGCCCAAAAGAATAAGTTAAGGCCTAACATATTACAAATAATCGTATAAAAATAATAAATAAAAGCCTAAACTAAAAGCCCAAACAAATCAGCCCCTTAAGTCCATTAATTGGCACATGCATTGCACATGTAATGTGTCACATGATGTGCACATGCATAGCACATGACATGGCACATGTCTAGTACATGTCAAAGCACATGGATGGCACATGTCAAGGTCACATGACTTGCACATGTCAAGGTGTCACATGAATTGCACATGCCTCTCTTCAAAGTCTATTTTTGATTCGGCTTTCTTATAATTCAGTAATTCAGTAAACCACCTTCAAGCCTTCTTTAACTTCCATAAATTTAATCTCCATAAATCCGAACTTGCAAAGTTTATAATCTTGCAATGTTGACCCCCCTGTGCATGCATCATTCTCTTCATGTTTAGAAAAGATTCGTCCTCAAATCTTCATCTTGTTCAAGTTGGGAATTGGCACTTGTAGAATAAATTCATCTTTATATAAGATCTTTTGAATAGGTGAAAATAAAATGAATGCTTCTTCAGCAAAGAACTCATCATGTTCCTGCAATTTAATAAGAAAACTAAGCAAAACATGGTTAGTCTTTAATACCATCTTTTTATTCTGATCATTATTCTCTTCTTTCTCCATGTTCAACTCAACCTCTTTAGGCTTTACAGGATCTATCATAACATACTAATCTTCTATCTCAACTAAACGAGCATCTTCCTTTTTACAATCTTTTTCCTTTTCACGCAAGGCAATAACATCTTCACTTACAATTATTCCTTCCTCACTCAGAACCTCATTGTCATATAAATCTATAGTATCCCCTTCAGCTTCACATATAATTTCTTCCACAATAACTTCCTCTTCTTTTCTTCTTTTTTCTTGTTTTATATACGTACTTAGTAGTCCAGAAAGTTGTTTAAACTGCAATTCCATATTTTTAAAATCTTTATTTTTGCTCCAGTTTGGACAACTTTTGTTATTGGAATTTGAGAATGACCTTGCCACCCTCCTTTATTTCTGTTGCCTCTCTACCTTCATGGCAATGTTCACTAAGTCCTCCATTTTCCCATAATGTTGCAATTCAACTACATCCGCAATTTCTTTACTCAAACCTCCTAGAAACCAAGCCATTATTACCTCTTCCTCCTCTTTTATGTTAGCTTTGATCAATAGCATCTCCATCTCCTTATTATAATCTTCTACAGATCTAGCTCCTTGTGTGAGTTTATGTAATTTCTGGTGTAATTCGCTAAAGTAGTGTGAAGGTACAAACCTCTTTCTTATGGGCTCTTTCATGTCCTCCCAAGTACTGATAGGACGTCTCCTCGTATTTCTTTTGCCCATATTCAGTTGATCCCACCAAAATAAGGCATAATCAGTGAATTCCACATCAGCAATCTTAACTTTCTTCTCCTCAAAATATCTATTACAATCAAAAATCATCTCAACCTTTCTTGCCCACTCCAAGTACTCCTCAGCATTATTTTGGCCTTTAAAAGGAGGAATTTTGAACCTGATGTTGCCCAAATTCCCATCCACTTTTCCACTCGTTTCTTCCTCATCTAGATCTTCAAGATCTGCCCCTTCATTTTCATCAACCCATTTGCCCCTCGTGGCTGTCCTTCTAGATGCATTAGAGGCACTCATTTCAAACCTTTCCTCTATCCATTCTATCTTAGTATTCAACCTCTTTAACTCACTAATGAATGCTTTATACATCATCTTCATATCAGGCACAGTTTCATCCTCCTCCTCATGCATTGTCTCCTTTCTTTCCTTTCTTGACATGATCTTTATAAGCTGTAAAAAAACATTAGAGAGAAAGAAAATAAAAACCTCACAATTCACTCCCTCACGTGTTTCACTCAAAAGATGACACTCCACTCTTGTTTCTCACAATCAAGGATTTTACCCTCTTGATGTACTCACACTCTCTAGCCTTTTTCCACTCTGCTTGCAACTTTTAAATTGCACTTCAGAATTCAATTCACAAACCAAGAATTTGAGCACGTTTTAAGAAAGCAAAGAATTAAGAAACTAACAATAAAAGGAAGCTCAAAACTAGAAAAGAAGACACTAAACAAAATGGAGGTGGTACACGGACAAGAATGGTATACCACTTGATTGTATCCAAATTAGAGTATTAGAACAAGCAAAGATACTCTAACAATGTAAAAGGAACAAAAGCTAGCTAAAAAGAAAAAAAGAAGCAACAAGAATAAAAAAGATGACAATATGGTTAAAACGTATGAATTTGACCCACTACAAAGTGAACCAAACATAGAACCTAATTAATATACCCAAATAAAGTAAGAAAATAACAAAGAAACCTCATTATACTAAGTATGGCAGAATGCACTCACGATAATTCAATTTAGAGACAAAATGATCAATAGGCCGAATGGTGTATCAAGCTCTAATTAATGTGTCAAATTATGTGCAAAATGATGGCCAAATGATAGGAAAATGATGGTAAAATGATACCAAAATGGTGGCAAAATGGTAGAAAAACAAAAATGATACCAAAAATGGTTGGCAAATGGTAGAAAAATGATAAAAAAAAAATGATACCAAAAATGATTGACAAATGATACAAAAATGATACAAAAAATGGTACCAGCAAATGGTAGAAAAAAGTTACCAAAAATGGTAGGTAAATGATATCCAAAATGGTAAGCAAATGATAGCACAAATGAACTTTATCCGAATTGGATTTATCTTGCAATACTAATCAAATGTGGATTAGGATTTTGAAAACATATTCCCAAAACAAATAGGATTAATTTTTCTTACCACTTAAAGGATTCCTACTTGTATTTAGAAAAGGATTAATTGCTGCCCCAATTAGGATTAACTTTCCCACCTATTAAAGGATTTGGATTTTTCCTTTTGCTATATATATATACTCCACAATCAAATCCACACGCAATTTTTATTTACTTCACACGCAAATTGTTCCTTATTTTCTCTTCTTCTCTCTTTTTTTCTATTTTTTTTTTCATTTTTCTCCTTTTTTGTGAACAGTTCGTGAATAGTGCATGAACAGTGTTGTGAACAGTAACGCGAACAATACTTTTTCTTTTCTTTTTTTAAACAATCAGCAAACTAATCTATAAACTTCTTCTACTAGGATTCGGATTCAAGCTAAGGATGTTCAAGATTCGGTTCAAGGCAATTTCACGAATTCAAGATAAAAGGTAAGAAAAAAAAGGCTAATTTAAACACACAAAAAGCACAATAACTAAGAAACTTAATGCAACCTAATTCTGCATAAACATAAAGAATTCAAAGAAAAGAAAACACAAAACTAATGCTAAGATAAATAGGAATTTACCTTACTTTTGGCTCTGATACCAAATGATGAGGAACCCAATAGCTAACAAGCTATAAACCCACACATGCGAATTCTGTTAACAAAACAAAAGAGATAAAAGCCCTCCCTATTGAACCCCCAATCAACATGTGAACAAAAACGCAAATAATTGGGAAATAAAGAACCTAAAAAATGCCACAATCAAATAATTGATAAGTTAATCAAATTCTTCATGCAATAGAAAAGAAAAGTAAGCAAATCTCACAAATCTAATCTATTAGAATTTTGGCAAAGCCAAGAAAAGAGGATAGCCTCCAATGTTTAATAATTCCAATCTCTCTCCCTACAAATTCCTTTTTGAGGAGTATTTATACTCCTTTAAGCTAATAAAAACCCTAATTAATCAAATAGGCCTTTAAACATGAGCCTTACACCAATATAACTAAAGTCCACACTAATTAACTTAAAATATAGCCCAAAAAGCCTAAAAAGAACAAATTAAATGAGCCCAAGCTAATTAAAGCCCATCTCACTTAAATAAGCCCAAAAGAATAAGTTAAGGCCTAACATATTATAAATAATCAAATAAAAATAATAAATAAAAACCTAAACTAAAATCCCAAACAAATCAGCCCCTTAAGTCCATTAATTGGCACATGTAATGTGTCACATGATGTGCACATGCATATGGCACATGCATAGCACATGACATGGCACATGTCTAGCACATATCAAAGCACATGGATGGCATATGTCCAGGTCACATGACTTGCACATATCAAGGTGTCACATGACTTGCACATGCCTCTCTTCAAAGTCTATTTTTGATTCGGCTTCCATATAATTCAGTAATTCAGTAAACCACCTTTAAGCCTTATTTAACTTCCATAAATTTAATCTCCATAAATTCGAACTTGCGAAGTTTATAATCTTTCAATGTTGACCCCCCTGTGCACGCATCATCATCCTGCATTAAAGTCTTGGCTTGTAGGATAAGATTCCTGGGGTTTCCTATAAATAGGTGAATTCTTCTCACATTCCTTGAGCCTTTGTTCTTTCTTTCTCTCAGTAATTCTTTCTCAAGCTTTTTTGACGTTTTTGCACATTAAACTTTCTCCATTTTAGGAAGACAAATGAATATTTCTTCGATTTCCCTTCAACTTTTAATTTTGCACTCATTTTATAGTCCAGAGAGGTCACAATCTAGAGCTATGATGGTGAATGGGGAATGGCTAGGAGTTTGTATTTTCTTCTCCATTTTCCATTTTCCTCCATTGAACTTTAAAGAAAATGGTAGCTTTGAGCTGAAGAGGAAGAAGATTGCAGCACCATATGAGTTCGGGGAAGATTGCAGCACCCTAATCAGAGATTTTCCTTCCCTTTGGGGGTTTTTCTTCTTTTCGTGGGCCACTCTGCTCTAGTTCTGCTGGAGGATTGCTTCCACTCCGATCAGGATAGATATTCCCATTATTCCTAGATCTCTGTTTGGGAAGCTTTTCCTCAGCACGTAATACAACTCATTCCATTTCGTTTGGGATGAGTGCAAGCATTTTCGTTTTAGCTTGGGATGAGGAGGATCTTCACTTCATCAAAGTGTTTGTTCAACATCTTTTTCTCTAATAAGTCTTGAAAGAATTGAGTCTTTGTATTTTAGAATGATCGACCCAAGTGACTTGAGTGAGAGAGCTTAACAAAAACTTGTTGTTCTTCTCTCGGTTAATTTCTTTACTCAAAATTACCTCTCATCTTTGTCTGCCCTGAATTGTCATGGATGTATGCAGAAAAGGGATTTTGGGGTAGATATCCGAGAAGTTTCTGATCGGTCAAGGATTCTTACAGTGTTCCATGCAATCCATCTTACTTCGAATGAATCTTTCCCCTTCCCAAGGCATCTTTCTTCTCCCTTCATGCCATTTATTATATTGAACAAATTTCACTAGTCCTCGCATCTGAACGTTATCATTTGCTAAGTCAGATCACCGTGGCGGTGTTTCCTTCAATACTTTTTTTTGCCTTACTTCCAAACACACTTTTCCCATTGGATGAGTGTAATTGGCCTTTTGGTGTGCTTGGGACTTTCACTCGTCCATGCGATTGTCCGAGCTGAATGCCACCCATTTTGTCTTAGCTTTGGTCGAGTGGTAGTCATTTCATCTTAACTTGGAATGAAAGTGTACTCTCTTCTTTTCTTTGCCTCTTTTATTTTTTTCTCTGACTATCGACTTCAGAATTCCTTATTGAGATCCGAGGTTACAGTTACATGCTGTCAAGAATGGGGAATCCTAGGGTTCATCCCATATGATGGCGGGTCTTGGCCTTACCAAATGATCGATCGTTTGCTCTCTGCTCCGGAATGTTTGTAATGTTTTGATTTTGCCATCTCATCTCTCAATGAAAGCACCAAATGATAATCCTTGGAATATTGGAACGAGAATTACGAGATGATCGGACTTGGTAAGAGTTCTAAAACCTGTAAGAAAGGCTAGCCTAGTCGGACCGGGCTTTAGCTCTCCGAAGCTTAAGTCAGTAAGGGACTTTTAGAGAGAGGAAATATAGAGAGAGTCCTTCTATCATAGATTGAATTGTTACCTGGACCCTTTTAATGATTGATTTATTTATATAGTAGAGAGAGGGTGATATGATATAGTCCAGGGTATGGCTGTGTAGTAACTTTACTTTCTAAGTTTTACCTAAGAGGACAGTCCACCAGTCAGGCCAGGAGAGCCGTTTATTTGGATAGTCATACCTAGTGTTCAAGAGGTTCAGTCTGATTTGGTTCATGGCCCTCGGTGTCTTTAGAGTGTGCCAGTGGATTAGCAAGTGTCAGTTCAAAATGTCCGATCGGACGTGCCATGTGACAACTCACCGAATCTCCTATGTCATACTTTGGGCTTTATGGCCTTATCATGGGCTTCAAGTATTTTTAATAGATAGGGAATAATAATAATAATAATAATAATAATAATAATAATAATAATAATAATAATAATAATAATAATAATAATAATAATAATAATAATATAAAATCAAACGAAATAAATGAATAATTAAATAAATAAACAAATAAATAAATGAATAAATAGAATGATAAAAACAGTAAAAAAAATGCAAGCAAGTGAGTGAGTCACACCCATGAGTCAAGGGAGTGACTCAATAGAGGAGCTCCAAGAGCTCCTGGAATGGTGGCCAAAATGGCCCCAAAAACACCCAAATGTGATTTTTGACCCAATATGTAAGGAAAAACTCCGAAATGCAAGATTTATGATTAGAAACACTTAAAATTCATTTTTAAACCAAGAAAAACATATTTAAGAGATAAAAACAATAATCACAAAAACCCAATATTAAAGAAAAACAAGAGAAAGAGGTTGAAGATAATGAATAGTAATTTCACATAACCAATTTTAACTCAATTTTAGCATGAATTTAATAGGATTTCATGGATTAATTATCAAAATAAACACATATAGCAAAAAATAACAAATTTACAAGCTTAAATCATAAAATCAAAGATTAAGGAAGATTAAATAATAAAAACAGAAAATAAATATTTACACTATTAAACTAAAACTAAACCTTGGATTCAAGAGATTTGAGCTCCTTAATATTACCTTTAGTCTTTGTTGTCTCAAGGTCAAAAGCTCCTTGGGCTCTCTCCCTTTTTTTCCTCTATTTCTTGCTCTTAAAATAGGGAGTTTTCTTTTCTTTTGTTTTGTTTTTGATTGTCTCGTGGAGCCCCCCCCCCCCCCCCCCTAAATTGATGTGTTTAAGGCCTTTTATATTCCCATTATGAGTGGATGAAACAAAATGATTTTTCCACACACCATTGTGAAAACGGTAGAATATTGAGGAAAAAAATTGACTCACGGCCTTGACTTGTGGCCGTGAGTCATCCTTATGGCATGACTCATGCCAAAGTACAAAATTAAAACTTCCAGGCAGACTCTCTAGTCAGAAATGCATCCCTCTTTTTGCCTTTGAAAATGCAATTTTTAGGCCAAGATGTCCTTAATAATTATTCCCTTATGTCTTAGCTTTCCAAAAAATTAACAATAAACTGATTTAGATTTGTGGAATAAAATTTATGGCCAAAATACTACAGACTATTCCTTGGTATCCTTCAGGGGAGGGATTGATGTCCTATCTTAGAAAAATTGCTGGGAACAATATAGAGAGAATTAGGTCATACTTCCTCTATAAAAGTTTCTCCATTGTGAGTCTAATATCCAACAAAATTAGATTCACCTCAAAAGGTGTTCTATAGGGAGAATTGTGCCCAAATTAGTACAGCCTGGTCTGGTACGGAATTAGGTTCTAGTCTCTCATCAAAATTGTATATCTAAGTCTTAAGTCTTACTGAAATTGGAATCACCCAATTTGAAGGTCAATAGACCAAGATATAGCCAAAATAATAAGGACTATTCAAAATACTAAACTTGTCACCCTTTCTTTTTACCTAAAATGATTTTTAAAAACATGAAAAATCAGGGGAGAGCCTTCCAAAAGACATTTTAGAAATATAAAAATCAGGAGAGAGCCAATTGCTTCCGTTTTCTATCTATTCATAAGCAACACTTTCCTCATCAGGGAACATTGACAGAAGATGCTTCAGAACCCAATGTCTACAATTTGTCCTTTATGAAGACTCTTTATTGTGACGAGTTTGGATAAGAAATTAGGATATTGGTCCTATTTTTACTAAGTAAAAATATTCAATTAATTAATTAATATAAAATATTTTTGTCATTTATTGAAAATATAATTCTAATGTGATTTTTGGATTGAAAAAGTCCATTTTATTAATAAAACCCAATTTATTGCTATAAATATTTTTGTGTAATTTATATAAAAATACTTTTTATTATATTCGAAAACAATAAATAAATGCATAAAATAAATCTAATATACTCTACATACATATAAACATTAATCTTTATTTTGTTTTGCTTTGTCTACAATCCTTATTTTTCCTTGTTTGAGCATTCTCACGAGCAAATAGGGAAATCGAGGAGGCTTCTTTTGGTTTGATTTATTATTTTTTGGTTATTTATTATTTTATTTTGCTATGCCATTTGTAATAAATTTATTTTATTTTATGCACGTTAAAAAGAAAATCACATAAAAACATATTTTTATTAATAAATTGGATTTTTCTAATAAAATAGGACCAATATCCTAATTTTCAGCCAATAAAATGTCATTCTTAAGAGAAGAGTTAATTTTCTCAAAATGGGATCACTCATCCCTGTTTTCTCAATATTCACCCAAAAATAACTCTTCAATTTCTTTACGTATACAGAAGGAACCAATGCTCCTATTTCAAATAATACCCCACTTTATGCATGAGTCTTATTCATGTTATTTTAGTTTTATTTGGGGGGATTGTATTTTTTTCCCAGATTTTAATTTTACATTTTGAGAGATTGTATTTTGTCCTAATTTTATCTTTTAATTTATTTTTGTAGTTTATTTTATTTTATTATTTTACTACTTTCCTTCGATACTTGATATGCATTTACATTTTAATGTATGACTGTGTGAGAGGGAGATGGAAATTTAATGTTAAAAACTCATTTTTAATTAACCAAAGCATTAATAATAGTGAAGTTCCGAATCTTTTTCTAGTTTAGACCTTAGAGGTTAGACGAACTTTCCCAATTTTAAATTGGGTGGTGACTCTAAAATATCTCAAAGGTGCGCAAAGGTTTCATGGGATTAGATGAACTTCCCCAATGTTCTATTGGCTAGGGATTCCAAAATATCTCATGTTATCCAAGATCTAAAGACCCGAACCCTCTCGGGCCCTAAAAGTAGGCTTTTGAGGCTAAGCAGGTTTGTTGCGCGTCACATAAGCTTATAGCTTAGTGAGAAAATTAAACATGTAACACCCCTTACTCTTATGTAGCATACCGTATGATAACATAGTCGGTATACAACGACGAGTGAAGGATGCCACCAGACAAATACAGGATGAACGATAACAAATAACAAAAGCAGAATTATAAAATTTCATTCGATACAAATCACTTTCACATATTACAATTAACAAAGTTCACAACTTCACTTTATACATACTCTTCTCGTAAGTTTTCTTTCACATTAATCATATTACATACAGATCATTATTACTGAACCCTACTTAAGAAACTCCTACCGACTCGTTGGCCTTAACTGATGTAGGATATCTTTAGCAAAACATTTATCTCCAAACCCACACGGATGAAGCACCCGTGCTAAGCTAACAGCTTAGTGGGGAACACACACATGATATGGACAACCATTCACAGTGGTTGTCAACAGATACACACAAATGTTTACATATAAAGTCACATACCGATTACTTCATATAAGTAACCACATTTATAACATTTAAGTACATCAAAAGTAAACACGAAACACATACATGTGTTTATACTCCCAAAAGTCATACATAAGCATTCATATACAACTAATCTCATACAATATCAAGTGCCATGTCAATCATATATTATAAACTCTTCCAAATTATTAATATTTGCCTTATACATTTATTTAGGCATGCCACATACAATGTCACAAAAACATTCTTAAACATTTACCAATTCTAACATCTATTACTTAATTGGCATACTCTATTTAGAGTTAATATTCTATATTTATTTATCATATTCATTTGGAAACAATATAAGGATATTCACCCATATCCTATGCACATAAGTTTCTTCCAAAACATATTCATATTAACAATTATAAACTCATAATGTATCGGCATAAAATAATATTGTTGTTATAATTAATCATTATTATTACGCGTATGTGAAATGTTTATTGTAACATCCCGATACCCCTGTTGGAAGGATACCGGAGTGCTACCCGATAACACAGACACAAATGTATACATCTTAGCGGAAGCAAACAATAACATAATAAAATATGCATTAATTACAAAAATACATAAAGATCCTTATTACATATACAATAATAATTATGCAAAATACAAAAATGATATATATATAATAATGCTTAAATACACAAAATACAAGAGCTGAAAACCCAAGTAAAACTCTACACTTTTAAGTGGCCAACCCTGCAGATGCGCGATGCGAACCAGAATTGAACCCGCCACCTACACGAGAAAACAACCCGTGCTAAGCGATAACGCTTAGTGGGGAGGAACAAAATATACAAAAACAAGTACACTAAACAGGAATACAATAAGCCATGCATAAACAAATACGTACACATACCGAAATACTTACCATGGCAGCACGCGAGATATCCCATGCACGACATACTAAAAATCATATCAGAATATAATCACTATATCAAGCCACCCCTTACTTATAACACTGCACCAAACAATTAAAACACTACACTTACACAACTCAAAGCTTAGCCTGAATCTCACTAGCTGTGGATACGGGAGCACTACACGATAAAGGATACTGTGAACAATATCAATTGTGAAAGACTGAAGCCTTGATCACACACTACATGGGAGACCGAAGTCTCAAAATATTTTATCACTGCACGAAAAATGACCATCTCGGAGGTCGGCCGCTTGGCCCAAACGGGGCCGACATAGGCAGCTGCACTCATATATCCCTTTATAAGCATGCTTATCTATCCACTACCTTGACACTTCATGATTAACATAAAGACTCTATACTCTATATCATACACTTTGCAATTACCCAAGCATTTCATCATGATTCAATCACAAATAACTAATATCACATAACATGTCACATTCAACAACTACAAGCATGTGCACACTTAATTCCATTATCAAACTCTTATGGCAAAGCATCAATTACCCATAACTTTCAATTTTTAAAAATTTATTTATTCATCTCAAAACTCTAAACAAGCAATGAATAAGTTTTAGACAGTTACAATGAAGTTCGGATGTATTTCGGAAGCAAAACGTACCAAAATACTCAACCTAAAGGAGGGAAAGGAAGGGCAAGGGTTCATGGCAACCATGGGGTTAAAAATAAGAGAAAACACCTTGAATAACTAGGTTCTATTGCGCTCGTGAACTTGGGTCGCGCTTGCGACAGAAGCCTCCCTCACATGCTCTACGAAAATTAGACTATCAGGACGGTTTGCCCCTCCGACTTTGCATCGACTAAAACAACCCCTAAAACTCATTTTTAGGAAAACATTCCTCATTAAAAATTGATCCTTAGGATGTTAAGAATCAAATGCAACAAATTTCCGTCAATTGGACATCTATAACTTCGGATATGAGCTAAACAACCTATACTATTCAAGTAATCCGACCCAAACAGAGACACTACGGTTTTGGCAAATTTTCAAATTCATAGAGCAAGAATTTGCCCAAGATCATATCTAAGACTTTTATAGGTCTGGAAGTCATGGTTCTAATGGCTCAAGAATCATAGGACTTAAAGGTCTAAAACTCTACTTATGACAAAAACAATACACGGAGGTCAAATAAAAACTGAACATAATTTGCCAAAATCAGACCTTATCATCACAACTATATGGCAACCCATCTAACATTATCATCACACAAGCATTTACTCAAACAAATCACTTAAAATTTCCAGAATTTACAAGACATAAAATACATACACATTAAATCCAAAATGAGAACTAGGTAATAGACTTCCAACTGAACATAATAGAAGAATCAACTCCCAAACCTGGAAATGGTGCTCAAATCCTTAATCTTCAAGAACCCACTTCCTAGCCTTTGATCTTCTTCTTAACACCAAACTCTTGCAAAAAAAACTAGCCAATACACAATTAATCAAGCTATTCTTTCACTCATACAAACCAAAAATAAAGAAGAAGATGAAGAATCCAAAGCAAACCCAAACAAAACCAAGAACTTACCTCTTCAAAATCCTGCTCAAAATCAGAAATCCAACCTCAAAGCTCAAGGAAGCACACAAGGGAAGAAGTGGGAAGCAGAAAAATGAAGAAAGGGAGAGGAGAGAGAACGGGAAAGTGAGGTAAGAGGGGAAAAAGGGACAGCTTCCTTGGGAAGCTTCCTCAATTTCTACCCTCCCTTCCCTCTTTCTTCCTTTTCCATTAATTGCCACCACCTAACAAGCCATGAGTCACTCTCCAATCATCGCAAATGTCACAATCTTAACCATTCACTTCCTAGGCACCATACACACCACACACTAAATAATCTCTTCAATAAGCACTATACATCCTTGGTACAATGTGTTAGTGTAAGCCCTAGCCCCAATACATTGTAATAAAACACTTTAGTTAATAAATGAGGCATTTGTTTTATCCATTGTATTCCTGTGCATGTCAATTGATAGAACTATCCAAGAATGTTGTTTCAGTTTAAGTTATCATGTGTGAGGCACATGGTTGTAAGACCTTGAAACAAATGAGACTTCATTCTAAATATCCCTAGTCAGTCATTGTTATGGGAATAACAAATGAATTAAGACTAGTATGCTCTCTCTGATTAGTTGAGTTCTGTCTTACGGATCATAAGGACAAAAGTGTCAATCAGAGATCATAGATACATGTTTATAACATGGTATTTGGATACGATCCACACATGAGAACACTACATGGTACAAGTCATAAGTGTTCCTCATATGCAAGTTTTGTATCGGAGTTCTTAGACCTAAAATCTCTATGAAACTCTTTATGAATTACTGTGTACTTTGACATACACCTAACGTGCTCGTAACTGAGTGACAAGTATGGGTATGCTTGGGTATGCATTGATTCATGTTAGAGAGCATGAGAGAAGTGAAGGGATTACCCCTCTCTATAAGAGAGAAAATATCATCGGCCACTTGATCAGTGAACTGAGAAGTGTATGGCCATACCGAGATGAAATAATGAGTAACCATTATTTATCTGAGAGTTCAGTGTCACTGGAATATCAAGAAAGGAATTAACTTACATATAAGGATGACTAGTTCCATGCCTTATATTAATTCTGATATTTATGGGTAAGGGACTATATAAAATTGCATTAGGTCACTAAATGCCAATTGCATTTTCATTTAATTTGGAATGCTGTAATATCTTGCTAGAGAATATATATAGCCTTTGAATTAATTCTTAATTCATTGCCAATATTAAATGGACCTATAGGATCGCACACAAAGCATTGGGCTTAAAATATTTAAATAATGTATTGGGCATTAATTTGGGCTTTTAATTAAAGTCAAATTAATGTATGTAATGGGTATTTAAATTGCTATTGGACCTTGGTCCATGAGAGAGAGAATATTCGGCCCACATAGGATTAATTTCAATTGATTAATTAAATCAATTAAGTTAATTGAGTATTAAATCCTAGTGGCATTTAAGTCAAATTAAATCACCTAATAATTACCATGTCCTAGCCGAAATTCCAAGTATGATATACAATGGAATTTCAGCACATGATTAAGTGATTGTATATTTGATTAAAAATATGTTAAGGTAATATTTCAAATTAATTTGAATTTTGAATTCAAAAGTGAGTTTGAAATAAATTGTGTTACTTATCTTTAGGAAGGATTTTGAGTTTGAATCAGATTATCTAAAAGTAATTGAAATTCAAATCAAATACTTGCCAAAAAGATAATATACAATTATATAGAAAAGATAAAAGAAAGAGAAAAAAAAAACCTAAGATGTGTGGCTAGGTTTTTGCGTGAAACCTCTCTCTTTCTCTCATTTTTCTTCTTGGCCGAAATACACAAGGAGAAGGATTCTTCCTTGCTTGCTTGTGACTTTGAGCATTCTTTACACATAGTAGAAGGACAAGATCAAGTCTTGTGGCTTCAAACTAATTCTATTACACAATACATATTTAGTAAGCTAGCACTTTCGGTTTTGAGCCGTCTTTGCAAGTGTGTGTGTGAGAATAGAGAGGAGTGGCGAAAAAGGCTGTTCCTTGGCATTGATGGTGAACATCTAAGGTGGAGAAGATCATCCAAGTTGCTGGTCATCATCAAATTCAATTTGAAAGGCATCTAAAGTTGTAAGTTATTTAAACCCTAAAATTGCATGTTTCCGATTCTTGTCATGGAATAGTTTGGCATGTATGATCAAATTTTTTGTTTTTCCGCTGCGTGATCATCATACACATACCATGACATTTTCCATCAGTGGTATCAGAGCCTAAACATGCTTATTTTAGTGCTTTAGATGCATGAAATAATTAATTAAAAATCGTTGCTTTAATTGCATGCAATGCTGGAATTTTCTGTTTTGAATTTTTTGCATTGTTTTGGTGTAAAAACGATTTTAATTGATTAGCTGGGTATTATAATTAATATGACATGTTAATATACTGTCCTAAGGTTGTTTAGGGGCTGTTAATGGTCGGATTTAATTATGTATACCTGATGGTACATGTTAATGTTAAAACTAGGTGCATTATGGCATGTTAATTGAAATTTTAACAACTAGTTTTATATATTAAATGTAAAATTGGTTTTGGCATGTTTGTAAGTGTTTTTAAAATATTAAATATCAGGTCTGGACATTATTTAAATATGGTTTTAATTCTGGTCCATGACAATTTAATTGATTAATTTTAAAATCACTTAAAACATGACTAGTTTGTGTTTGTTACATGTTTAATCAACATTGTTTGTTTTGATTTGATTAAAATGGTAAAAACACATTTAGATCAGATTGGTACAGAATGTTAAATCAATATTTATGACCTTATTTAGATTATTAAATGACTCATAAAATTGATTTAAGTGTTTGTGCATTTTTGGCATCACATAAGCATTAAACAACTAGTTTTTGTTGTTTGTTTGTTTTTATATGCATGCCATGTTTTATATATATGTTCTTCATGATTTTATGCTTTAATTCATGTTGGTACATATTATATGTATTTTTAATGTTTATGGGCTGAATGACATAAAATTAAAAAATGGCAAAATTGGAAATAACACTAGAGTTGATTTATGGCACAAATCTAACTAGTTTGTGTTTTGGGCTTTTAAGAGAACTTATTCAATAAGAGGATTTAGTCCATTGGGCTTCGGCCTAGGCCCATCACGGGGTCATCTCTTAAAGGTTCAAGTACACAATTTCCATTAATGGGCTTGGCTAATTTAATTAAAATTGGACTTTGTTTGATCCATGAATGTTATGTATATTAATTTGCTTGTTTGGTGTGATAAATGGATATGCATGGTGCATTCATGGGCCCTGGGTTTTTGTAATTAATTATGGCCTGCGAGCCATTATGTATTATTGTAAAAGTTTCATTTATTTCTTAGAATAGAATTTACTTGAAGACTTTGTAAATTAAGATGAAGCCCACCGGAGTGGTGAAGCCCAACTAAGAAGATTCTTGTGTAATAGTATAGAATCTTAGTTGTAGGTTTTATGGGCCCATGTTTGTCACGCTTTACTTTATGCAATTATTTATATATGCATGCTATGAATGGATGACAAAGCGTATGCCATGTAAGCCGTAATAAAATGAATCCCTAAAATAGTAAGTCACAAAGTTGCCTTCCTAATTCGAAACATGTCAAGGCATCGATCATCGGTAACGTAGACTAGGAGTCCTAGATGCACCCGATTATCTTTGTGAGGCATGAGTTGTGAATGTAGGTTGGACTTAACATGGAAAGGGATGCCCGGACCTAGGCAACTAATAAATGGGTTTGTGCTATAACATCTTAAGATGTTAGCCCATTTGATCCAAGAGTCATGTATGAGTCATGATTGGAGTTATCCTACCTAAGTAACTTAACTTGTTAGGTGTACAAGCTCAGCTTGACTAATAAGGTTGTTGTGAAAAGTGGATCTTGGCCCACATTAAATCACTAACGCGAATTATTTAAAGGGATATTAATTCGGTTTGTGGGATTATTAATAAGACCTCATTTAATCTTGCTAAATTTTATTGTAGATTGAAAAATGGCATCTTCAAACAACAATTTCTCATTGCGATCGGTCCTTGAAAAGGACAAATTGAATGGCACCAATTTCATAGACTGGTCTCGAAACTTAAGGATAGTTCTTAAGCAAGAGAAAAAGTCGTATGTTTTGGATGCACCCTTGCCTCAAGAACCTGGAAGGAACGCCTCTGCGGTTCAAAGGGAAACTTTTGAGACCAAGAAGAGCGACTCCAATGATGTGACCTGTTTGATGCTAGCCACTATGGTGCCTGACTTGCAAAAGCAATTTATGGACCAAGAGGCGTATGCGATCATGGTGCACTTAAAGGAGATGTTCCAAGAGCAAGCTCGTCACGAGAGGTTTGTGACAACTAAGGCCTTAATTTCCTGTAAGATGGCTGCAGGTACTCCTGTTAGTACGCATGTACTCAAGATGAAAGGGTATCTTGATACTCTTGAGAAGCTTGAGGTACAAGTACCAAAGGAATTGGCTACTGACTTGATTTTAGGATCATTGGCTGATGATTATGATCCATTTGTAATGAATTATAACATGCATGCGATGAACAAGTCAGTTACTGAGCTTCATGGGATGCTTAAGAATGCTGAAGAAAACATTCGAAAGACCAATCCCGTACTGATGGTTCAAGGGGGCATCAAGAAGGGACCCGCTAAGGGAAAGGGAAAGGGAAAGGCAAAACCCAAGAATGACCTGACTCGGCTCAAGTCAAATGGGAATGCACCTCAGGCCCAATCCAAGCCCAAGGCACAAAAGCTCAAGGAGAGCGATAGCACTTGCTTCCACTGCAACAAAATAGGGCATTGGAGGAAGAACTGTGCTCTCTTCAAGGAAGAACAAAAAAAGAATGGAGCCAAGGCGTCCAGTTCAGGTATTTTTGTTGTTGAAATTAACCTTTCTATTTCTAACACTTGGGTACTAGATACCGGTTGTGGTTCTCACATTTGTTCAAATGTGCAGGGGCTAAGAAATAGGAGGTTACTTGGGAAGAATGAAGTGGACCTCCGTGTGGGGAATAGAGCACGAGTTGCTGCCATGGAGATAGGCGACTATCAACTCACTTTACCTTCCGGACTTTGTTTAATTTTGAAAAATTGTTATTATGTGCCTGCTATGAGCAGAAACATTATTTCAGTTTCATTATTGGATTTGGATGAATTTGATTTTGTTATTAAAAATGGCAATGCTCATATTCGTCGCCAAGGCATTTCATATGGCAATGCCATGTTGCAAAATGGCCTTTATATCCTTGATCTATCAAACAAAGAGTCCATATACAACATTAATACAAAGAGGGTTAAATCAAATGAGTTAAACCCTACTTACTTCTGGCATTGTCGTTTAGGACATGCAAACGAAAAACGCATTTCAAGACTCCACAAAACTGGAGTGCTTGGGTCATTTGACTTAGAATCTTATGATACATGCGAGCCATGTTTGCATGGAAAAATGACAAAGAGTCCTTTTAACAAGAAAGGTGAGAGGACTAATGGCTTATTGGAGCTAATACATACCGATTTATGTGGACCATTAAGTACACAAGCCAGAGGTGGTTTTAGCTACTTCGTGACATTCACAGATGACTTCAGTAGATATGGCTATGTCTATCTAATGAAGCATAAATCTGAAACTTTTGAGAAATTCAAAGTGTTTAAAAACGAAGTAGAAAACCAACTTGGCAAAAGTATAAAAGCCATTCGGTCAGATCGAGGTGGCGAATATTTAAGCCAAGAGTTTGACTGTCATCTAAAGGAGTGTGGTATTATTTCACAGCTCACTCCTCCTGGAACACCACAATGGAATGGTGTGTCCGAAAGGAGAAATCGAACTCTATTGGACATGGTTCGATCTATGATGAGTCAAGCAAATCTTCCTGTCTCTTTTTGGGGCTATGCATTAGAAACTGCTGCGTTTCTACTAAACCGTATTCCAACTAAAGCAGTTGAAAAGACACCATACAAGGTATGGACTGGGAAAGAACCCAATATGTCATTTCTCAGGATTTGGGGCTGTGAAGCACATGTTAAGAAATTAACATCTGACAAACTAGAGTCCAAATCCACTGTCTGCTTATTTGTGGGTTATCCCAAAGAAACAAAGGGATACTACTTTTACTCACAAACCGAGAACAAAGTATTTGTTGCTCGCAAGGCTGTTTTCTTGGAAAAGGAGTTCCTTCTCAAGAAAGACAGTGGGAGTAAAGTAGAACTTGGAGAAATTCAAACGCCACAAACTCCTATACAGGATGAGTTGGAAATGGGATCAAGTTCACAACTAATTGTGGAACAAGAACCCATTGCACAAGTACCTAGAAGGTCCGGTAGGGTACGTCAGGGGATTGAGAGATATGGTTTTCTAATCACTGACAGTGACACTATTGAGTTAGTAGATCGTGAGGATCCTACTACCTACCGAGAAGCTATTGAAAGCCCAGACTCGAAAAATTGGCTTGAAGCCATGAAATCCGAGATGCAATCAATGTACGATAACCAGGTTTGGACCTTGGTTGATCCACCACAAGGTGCTAAAGTAATTGAATGCAAGTGGCTATTTAAACTCAAAGCTGATAAGACCTACAAAGGTAGACTAGTAGCGAAAGGTTTTCGACAAACACATGGTGTAGACTATGATGAAACCTTTTCGCCTGTAGTCATGCTCAAATCCATTAGGATCTTGCTTGCCATAGCTGCATATCATGATTATGAGATATGGCAAATGGATGTCAAAACTGCTTTCCTTAATGGAAATTTACTTGAGGATGTGTATATGACACAACCTGAAGGCTTTGTCAATCCCAAGCATCCTAAGAAGGTTTGCAAGCTTCAGAAATCCATTTATGGATTAAAGCAAGCATCCCGAAGTTGGAATCTTCGTTTTGATGAGGCAGTCAAAGAATTTGACTTCGTCAAGAACGAGGATGAGCCTTGTGTATACAAGAAGGTTAGTGGGAGCATAGTAGTATTTCTGGTCCTGTATGTAGACGACATCCTTCTCATTGGGAATGACATTCCAACATTGCAAAAGGTTAAGCAATGGTTGGGGAAATGTTTCTCAATGAAAGACTTAGGTGAAGCTGAGACAATACTTGGTATTCGGATCTACAGAGATAGATCGAATCGGCTATTGGGACTAAGTCAAGATAAGTACATAGACAAGGTACTAAAGCGTTTTAGTATGGGAGACTCAAAGAAAGGGTACATACCTTTGGCTTTGGGAGTTCCTTTAACTAAAGAACAGTGCCCTAAAACCAAAGAGGAAAGGGACAACATGAGTAGAATCCCATATGCATCTGCTATTGGATCTATCATGTACGCTATGTTATGTACTAGGTTGGATGTTGCTCATGCACTGAGTATAACTAGTAGGTTTCAGCAAGACCCTGGTGAAAAGCACTGGTCTGCTGTAAAAGGGATTCTAAAGTACCTACGAAGGACTAAGGATCACTTCTTGGTGTATGGTGGTCAGGAAGAGCTCGTCATACAAGGCTATGCCGATGCTGCTTTTCAAACCAGCACTCAGGACTCAAGATCGCAATCTGGATTCGTTTTTGTTTTAAACGGTGCTGCTGTCAGCTGGAGAAGCTCAAAGCAAGAGACCGTTGCCGACTCAACTACAGAATCTGAGTATATTGCAGCAAGTGAGGCTGCAAAAGAGGCTGTTTGGATTAGAAATTTCATTTCTGGATTAGGAGTGGTCCCAAGCATCCTAGATCCATTAGAAATTTTTTGTGACAACAACGGGGCCATTGCACAGGCCAAAGAGCCACGGTCACACCAGAAATCCAAACACATACTCAGGAGGTACCACCTGATCAGAGAAATCATTGATCGTGGGGACGTCAAGGTTAGCAAGATAGCAAGTGAAGACAATGTAGCAGATCCTTTGACGAAACAGTTGCGCCCAAATCTACACGAGGCTCATTTGAGAGCATTCGGTCTTAGGGCTATGCCCAATTGGGACTAGTGCTAGTGGGAGATTGTTAGTGTAAGCCCTAGCCCCAATACATTGTAATAAAACACTTTAGTTAATAAATGAGGCATTTGTTTTATCCATTGTATTCCTGTGCATGTCAATTGATAGAACTATCCAAGAATGTTATTTCAGTTTAAGTTATCATGTGTGAGGCACATGGTTGTAAGACCTTGAAACAAATGAGACTTCATTCTAAATATCCCTAGTCAGTCATTGTTATGGGAATAACAAATGAATTAAGACTAGTATGCTCTCTCTGATTAGTTGAGTTCTGTCTTACGGATCATAAGGACAAAAGTGTCAATCAGAGATCATAGATACATGTTTATAACATGGTATTTGGATGGGTAACCACTAGGAAACCATATAGCTGAAAATGGTAGTTATCTGTTAAAAAAAAATTATTTAGCAGTTTTGATCTGTGGACTGTCAGAAGTCTAGTGGAAAAATTTAATGCAAAAATGAAATCAAATAAGTCTCTGAAAGTCAAACCGAAGTTGGCCCTTGGTTCGGTTCAAATAGTAACTAAGTTTGACTAAGCTTTGACTTAATTTCTAAAGATGGCACATGGAGTCAAAATGATATTTTGAGGGCATAGAATGACTTTAGATTATATTTAGAGATTTTAGATAGTGAAAATTTTATTTTTACGGTAGCACAGAAAAAGTGTCTAATCGAACCGATTTAATCGAACCGGACCTCAAACGGACTCCGATTGAGCTAAAATTTTGTATGGAGGCTATATTCTATATTCTAGGAATGCTGGAATTAGTTTGGGGAGAAAATGAATTGAGGAAATGATAAATTTCACTTTGGGCTAAAAAATGGGCTTAAAAACCAAAAATGGGCTTATGTAGATTGGGCCACTTTGGTTGGACCAAGACCAGCCCATTAAATCATCTATAAATAGCCTAAATATCAGAATTCTCTACACAAAGCTAAAAAAGCCAGCAGTCTTATCCTTCACTTCCTTGGCCGAATTGACTTCCCTTGCTCTTCCTCCATCTTTCTTCAATTATCTCCTCATCTCACCTCAAATCTTAGCCTCCTAAGTGAAGTTCAACTCTTCTACAACATAGTACTGATGATTGGAGTCTATTTGAAGTATAACACCCTTATAACACTGTACTATACGTACGTTAATAGATAACATATCATTAAACAGTTGCTAATAACATTACACTAAACAGTACAATAAATATATTTTTTTCTAACATTCAATTATTCAAAAAATCTAAAGTAAACAATTCATATATAAATATATTCATATACCTTACATTATACATACATGACCCTAAAAGATCTGTACAAACAGATTTCAATCTCGGTCCATCAAACATATACATGCCATGTCTACACTACTATCCTTTCTATCTGTCACTTCTTTTAAAATCAACAGTCACTCTTTGACTACTTTAAGCTTTCTACTTCTCATAACCTGAACGCAGTAATAAGATTACATGCTGAGCATTAAAATGCCCAATGGTGGATACATATCCTAAACTTTCCATCTAAATGCATGCACACACATGAGCATATTTGTTTCCAATGCCATTTAATTACAATATGCATATTATAATTAAGTTAATATTTACAAATGATCGTATTTTATTTAACTCTTTTTGTATTATTTTCTTTGTCATATTCTCCACCACTATGATTACCATCACTACATTTCACTTTCGGTTCAAAGCGAGTTATTGATTTTGTACTATTGACTTAGGTTATTAACATTATCACTATATCATTATTTTATTAACATTCATTAACACTATTATCATTTCATTATCTTTTTTTTTAACCTTCATTACTTTTCTATTAACACTTTATATAATTTTATCAATACACACTAAGTAATCACATTAGTTTTTATTTTAACTTTTTAATACTTTATTCTAGTCCTTTAGTATTAATACTTTATTCAATTATAATAGTATTAATTCTATTATTGTCCATTATTAATATTATCATTATCTTTATTATTATTATTATTATTATTATTATTATTATTATTATTATTATTATTATTATTATACAATTACAATTCTTAATGACACTCACTTTATCATTGTCATTATTTTATTTATTATTCATTTAACTCTCACTATTAATGTTAACATAATTAGTTTACAATTTCATTCTTCATTTACTTATTTTATTCTTTTTACCATTCTTAATTAATATTCATTTATGTTTGTTTTTATTTTACATTCCACATATAAAATATCCGTAAATTTTTTATTTACTACATGATGCACACAACTACATACATACATTTAAATAAGCATGAATCATAAATAGTTTTACTATTTCATTTGGCATAATCCTAATTATTAATTATTTATTTTCATTCAATTAATCCCCATACAATTTACATAACTTATATTCTATATTAATTTGTTCATTTTATTATCATTATCACTGCTATTATTATTTATTACTCGATTCATCTACTAGAATTTTTATGTTCACTATATTTATCAATCCACTTTTTATACCAATAACATTTTAGCTCTTTACTTACATCATTATTGTCAAATTTTAGTTTAATCCCTTAACACGACTCAATTTACAGTTTTACCCCTTTGCTTTACCCATAATTACAATTATGCCATTATTTACCTATTCATCATAATCAACTTCCAATTTGACTCATTAACTCCTTATTAGTCCATAATTATTATTCTTGCACAAATTTATTCTTTTAATTTTTATACTAATATTTTTCATTAAATATTCTACTTTTACCATTTTAAAATCCATTTTTATAATTTTGCCCCTAGTATCAATCCGGTAGAAATCTCTGAACCTGAAGGAGGGGTTGAATATAAAGGGCTTGAAGGACTAGGAGTCCTTGAAAGACATAGCTATTGAAGCTGAGGGTGAGTATTTGGCAAGAAAGGGGAACAGTGAGACCTACACCAAGAAGAGCAGTGGTAGTCCGGGGGCAAGTAGACTATCAAGTTCTAACAGTGGTAGCAGAATGGGCAAGACAGTCGAAGTTTCAGTTGCAAGCGCCGGTCCAAGGCACTTTTCGAATCTAAGGAGGTCTGTCTCCTAAGTGTTGAGAAGGCTGATGAAGGAAGGGAAGTTACAGCCTTTACCACCCCCACCCACCAGGACCTAAGGTCAACCAGGACACAAGGATGACGAGTATTGTGCTTATCACCAGCACGTCGAGCATACCACAGACAATTGCAAGGCATTGAGGCATGCAATTCAGGATCAGATTGACTCAAAACAAAACACAGATCCAGAGAAGGGAGGGAACCAGAAAAAGCCAGGGTACAATAGTGTGGCCCCACCTATGTTCATGATTGGGTCTAGTGTAGACACCGGGTCCTAAGGCAGTCCAGATCAGAGTTACCCGATTAAGATATCAATGTAAGTTTCCAAGCAAATGGATGAAAGTTGTGAGTTTTCATTCTCCATTTTTACAAGGATTGAGGATCTTTTCTTGGTAATAGGGGCCTTTTAGGAGTCAGGAGGAGTTCCTCTTTTGAGAATCTGGATTTTGCTCCGCCGACGGGCATACCATCGGTCAGAGGGACGTCCGTCACTTGTTCCCAAGGATGGCCCCCTCTTGCGTGAGCGGTGCCCGTCGCTCATACAAAATGGGTCCGTCTTTCGTGGGAGCGACGCTCGTCGCTCGCTTGAGATGCCCGTCCCTCATGACGAGCACCGACCATTGTTTGCTTGCGGAGGCCCTCTCTCGCATTGAACGATGCCCGTCACTCGTGCGAGAGATGCCTGCCTCTCACGAGCGACGGCTATCTCTCGGCCTCTGTCTCTCATGGGTGGCCTGTTGCCCAAAATACCAAGGATGCCCCCATCACTGACGCCCGTCGGTCCTCCATCGACGCCCGTCGGTCGTTAATCTGTCGTTGGTTTGGGCGGGATTTCCCAGATTTTCCATATCTTCTTAAATATATTTGTAGATTTTCCAAATAACTTCCAATTCCTTTCAAATATTTTTAAATTTTGGATTTGATTTTGAGAATATTTTATAAATCAGTCGGTTTTGATTTCGATTTCGGAAATATTTTTCAAATTTAAACTCTAAATTTGAATTTATTTGAATTATTTTCCTAAACCTATATATAGGGGGTTGAGGCTCATTATTCGGGATTAGCAGTTTTTACAAGATAAAAAGGATTAGCAATTCTTATGAAACAAGGAATTTTCCTACCAAAAATTTTCTTTTTTTTTCGTCAGATTTTCATCAAATATTTTTCGAATTAAGGCAAATCTGGTAGAACGAAACTAATTCGTTTCTGTCCGATCTAACCTTTTTAGCATCCGTAATTGATATCAAAACATCAAAAAAGAAAATCATAATTTTCTTTTCTTGATTTGTTTTCGAAAACACGGTTTTTACAATAAAAAATCTCCTAAAATTACACATCACGGATCAATCCTTATAGAACTCGAGGAACAGAAATAATGCGACATTCACCTTCAGAGGTAATATTATGAGGGTAAACATTCTGGATCAATCTCCATTACATTTAATCATCTCATATTGATTTTAGACATAAAATCTCATTTTATTTAAAATAAAATGTTTTTTGTTTAATTTTCTCTATTTTTCTAGGTTTGGGATAACCGACGGGCAGAGGACCCACCGATGGCCATCGCTCATTCGACCGATGGGGCGTCGAGGTCTTATACCTCCACCCGTCAATCGGTCCAGGGACACCCGTCGCTCTCTCGTTATGGGCCGTCCCTGGGCCTTTCCCCCTCCATTTCCTTCACTTTCTTTTCATTTATTCCTTTCTTTTCTTTTCCTTATTTTCATTATAAATTTTTATAGATTCTTTTCTTCCTTATTTATTTTTTATGTATATCTTATTTTAATTGTCGCACTAACATGATTTGTGAGTTTTATTGCTTCTTTATTGGAGTTGGGTTATTAAAAATGGAAGACACCGCAATGATCTGAGAACCTTCATTCGAGTTTATTTTTCTACCCTTTCTCCTCCATATTTTAATTTCCATTTATTGTAAATATTATTTTATTCCACTAACATGAAAATTGTTAAGTATTTGTATTAATTAAATTGGAGCTTCCACTAATAAAATGAGGACCAATGTCCTATTTCTTTCATCAAATAAAATTGACACTTTAGAGTTGTTTTATTAAGTGTGCATGCGAGGACCAATGTCCTCATCCTTAACGAATATCCCGTTTGATGTATGATTCACATGCTATTTACAATGGGGGTTGTATTCCGCCCCTAGTTTTGTTGTAATGTATTGGATTTTCATTTATTCTATTTTAATCTTGCATCTTTACTGCTTTCGTTTATCGCTTTCGTTACATGATTGTCTTGTGCTTTAATTAATGCATTAAATTTTATTAGAAAAGGAGTGAAATGTTAAATTCAAAAATCAATTATAATTTAACCAAGGAATAAATAAATGGGAAGTCCCGAACCATCTCTGGTATTAGGCTCAACGAGGTTAGAGAACCATCTCAATGTTCTATTGGGGTGGGGTCTCCAAACTATCTCTTATTGCCCAAAATAGGCCCAATTCGCATTGTCTTAGGCTCCACGAGATTAGATGATCTTTTCAGTGTTTTATTGGAAAGAGGTGTCCAAAATATCTCTGGCTTGCCCAAAATAAATGTATATGCATCGTCTTAGGCTTCACGAGATTAGATGATCCTCCCAATTGTTCTATTAGAAGGAGGTATCCAAAATATCTCTGATTGCCTAAAATAGACACACATGCGTTGTCTTAGGCTCAGTGAGTCTAGACGACCTTTCCCAATATCCTATTGGGTGGCGACTCCAAAACACCTCCTTATTGCCCAAAATAGACGCCCTTGTAAATCTCTTACAAGTTTCATGAACCTCTATCGAAAGCCCTAAAGGAGGGTCTTTCTGGGCGCCCCGGGTTCGCTGCGTGTCACAGTGGCAACTCTACTGGGGACTACTTGAGACTTTGCTTCGACGGGCAGAGGACCCACCCACGGCCATCGCTCATTCGAGCGATGGGGCATCGAGGTCTTATACCTCTACCCGTCAATCGGCCCAGGGACGCCCGTCGCTCACGCGTTATGGGCCGTCCCTGGGCCTTTCCCCCTCCATTTCTTTCACATTCTTTTCATTTATTCCTTTCTTTTCTTTTCCTTATTTTCATTATAAATTTTTATAGATTCTTTTATTCCTTATTTATTTTTTATGTATATCTTATTTTAATTATCGCACTAACATAATTTGTGAGTTTTATTGCTTCTTTATTAGAGTTGGGTTATTAAAAAAGGAAGACAGCGCAATGATCTGAGAACCTTCATTCGAGTTTATTTCTCTACCCTTTCTCCTCAATATTTTAATTTCCATTTATTGTAAATATTATTTTATTCCACTAACATGAAAATTGTTAAGTATTTGTATTAACTAAATTGGAGCTTCCATTAATAAAATGAGGACCAATATCTTATTTTTTTCATCAAATAAAATTAACACTTTAAAATTGTTTTCGTAAGTGTGCATGCGAGGAACAATGTCCTCATCCTTAATGAATATCCCGTTTGATGTATGATTCATATGCTATTTATAATGGGGGTTGTATTCTGCCCCTAGTTTTGTTGTAATGTATTGGATTTGCATTTATTTTATTTTAATCTTGCATTTTTACCACTTTCGTTTATCGCTTTCATTATATAATTGTCTTGCGCTTTAATTAATGCATTAAATTTTATTAGAAAAGGAGTGAAATGTTAAATTCAAAACTCAATTATAATTTAACCAAGGAATAAATAAATGGGAAGTCCCGAACCATCTCTGGTCTTAGGCTCAACGAGGTTAGAGAACCATCTCAATGTTCTATTGGGAGTCTCCAAACTCTCTCTTATTGCCCAAAATAGGCCCAATTCGCATTGTCTTAGGCTCCACAAGATTAGAAGATCTTTTCGGTATTTTATTGGAAAGAGGTGTCCAAAATATCTCTGGCTTGCCCAAAATAGACGTATATGCATCGTCTTAGGCTTCACGAGATTAGACGATCCTCCCAATCGTTCTATTGGAAGGAGGTGTCCAAAATATCTCTCATTGCCCAAAATAGACACACATGCGCTGTCTTAGGCTCAGTGAGTCTAGACGACCTTTCCCAATATCCTATTGGGTGGCGACTCCAAAACACCAACTTATTGCCCAAAATAGATGCCCTTGTAAATCTCTTACAAGTTTCGTGAACCTCTATCAAAAGCCCTAAAGGCGGGTCTTTCTGGGTGCCCCGGGGTTCGCTGCGCGTCACAGTGGCGACTCCACTGGGGACTACTTGAGACTTCGCTTCGAAAGTACCTTGATTAAAATATATAATTGATTTTTAATTTAAAATTCCTTTATTTTTCAAAATTGCATTGCATATAATTAGAGCCTTAGATCTATGCTAATTTGTTCCCTCTTTTAACCCATTCCCGAAGCACGACCCTACGTTCACTCAATGTAGGGAAGTGTTAAGGATAATCACCAGCCCAAGCCTCGTACTATCATAGTATATTAAAAAGAGACCCGACCGATCGTTATGCTCATGATGAGCTAGACCCATTGGCAGGGACCATGCTTTTGTAGCCCTCAAGTAACATCACCTTGGCTAAAGCTCATGTATTGAAAATGGATACTTCCCCTAAGTGTTATGAACTATAATACTATGCTTGTTGTATGGACCATTATCTATTGGACAAACCCAGATAATTTGATTAGTCACCTAATCAAAGGCTTTCATGCCCCGATAGGCCCATGTATATTTATTCGGACTGCCCAAATACACAACTATCACAACCTATGCGTCTGTGCATTAGTTAGGAGAGGCTATGCTGCCGATTTTCCATCGTGCACCATGTGCATTCATCGAGTTCCTTGTTCATGGACTAAGTCCACCTAGGAAAGAGACCATGACCTCGTGTGCGGGGGTGATAAGGTTGGAAGGACCTATGTGCTTACGTGTGATTTGTGGGTACTGCATAGCACGACCATGTATCTTATGGCATTCATGCATCATCCTAACGAGACGTGTTTTGCAGCAATCATAGATCTACCCAGGTGGTCAAGAGGTCCTTAAGGGTGCCTGCGTAAAAACTCATTTTTTGAGCTATCGAAAAGGGTAGAGTTTTCAGAGTCAGTCTCCGAAAGCAGTCACGCTACATCCTCTTAGCTCTCTATAAACTGTGAAATGGCCAATTCACCAAGAGGAGCAGATGCCACCAGAACCATGATAGCTGAGGAAGTGGGCAGACGGTTTGAAGATTTTAAAAACAGGATGATGGCTATGATGGCCACGATGGCCCAGCCTGTTGTGCTATAAAACCCAGTGCCTTCTCCCATGAGACAAAATGAACAGGAAGAGGTTAGAGAGGACCCACAATAGGAGATTTGCCCACCACCCGTAGACTTGAGGGCCACCACATCGGGGGACCCAGAGAAGAGGAGCTATCAACAGAGTAGAGGATGACTGGGAGGATGAATATGAAGAGCCAATGTTAGTGAAGAATAAGGCTCCTCAGGCCGAAGAAGAAATTTAGAAGAAGATGGAGGAAAAATTTGAAGCGATAACAAGGATGTTGACAAGGGGGCGGGGGATGAACCACGAAGATAAGGAATTAGAGGGAGAGGATTTGATCCCTATGAACTTTAAAATGCCGGATGTCCCAAAATTTGATGGCACTTCTGATCCTACCACCCACATAAAGCAGTACTCACTGGTAATAAATGGTACTACTTTGATGAAGAGGCAGAAAATAGAATACTTCTATCTGAGATTAATCGGCCCGGCGTTGGATTTGTACCATGGTATAGACCGGTGGACTAAAAAGGATTGGGACTTGTTAATGGAAGAATTCCTCAGGCAATATGACTGCAGCACGAGGATAGAGGTGACCCTGAAGGACTTAGAGTTGCTACAGCATAAGTCCGGTGAGTCCTTCCACGAGTATATGACACGTTAGAGGAACCGGGTAATGGAAATAAAGAGAAAGCCAGATACTCAAGATCAGATTCGGCTTTTTATCAAGAATGCTAGCCCGTATTTGAGGGATGGGTTGAAGATGAAGGGTTTGAGAGATTGGGAATCATTGAAGGATATTGCCATCAAAGCTGAGGGAGAGTACCTCGCAAAAAGAGCGAGCATTGAAGGTTATGCCAAGAAGGGCCGTAGCAGCCAGGGGGCAAGTAGGCCAACAGGCTCCACCAGTGGCACTAAGAAGACGGCTGAGGCTTCAACTATGAACACTGCTCCGAGGCTTTTCTCTAATTTAAGGAGGTCCCTCTCATGGGTGCTTAGGAGGCTGATGAAGGAGGGGAAATTGCAGCCTTTACCACCCCTACCGGCCAGGACCCAAGGTCTTTTGGGACACAAGGATAATGAGTACTGCACGTACCATTAAGATACCGGGCACACAACTGACGAGTGTAAGGCACTGAGGCATGTGGTTCAGGATCTGATCGATTCCAAGTAGATCACAGATCTCGAGAAGAAAGGAAATCAGAAGAAGCCTGGGTATAATAATGTGCCCCCGCCTGTGTTCAAGGTCGGGTCCAGTTTGCTCGAATGGTTTGCATTGAAAGACTTATACGGCATCGATGTTAATGCTACTATCACGCGCTTCCATGAGGTAAGTGAAGAAGGGCTTCCCGTGGCAGTGATCGATTGCTGGTCCACTGATGAAAGTGGAGATGACAATGATAATTTTGAAGTTGATGGATTTCCCGACTCGTGGGGTTTGGAGGAGGAAAAGGAGAAGAAAGAAAAGAAGAAAATTTGAGCAGTGAGCCAGAGTAGAAGGGTAGTTCTAGAGGCTGATAGGCCGCAGGATCCCGCGGTGGGTCAAAAGGAAAAGGAGCCGGAGGATGATTCGATAATGTGGCAGCTGAAAAAGATGCTGGCTCAAATTTTAATATGGGATTTATTGAGGCAGTCTCCGTCTCATAGGCAGAAGTTAGTGGAGGCTTTGTGTGAAACAACAGTGGCCACAACCATCTCACCTACTGAGCTGCTAGATGTAGTCAAAGGGGGTGCCGGAGAGAATGTGGTATTTACAAATGCTGACTTGCGGGTAGAAGGCCGTAATCATAATTGCTCCTTATACATAAGGGCTCAGATCAATCAAAAACACACGGCATGTGTCATGGTGGACGATGGTTCATTAATTAATGTATGCCCACTAGTGGCAATGGCAGCTTTCGAGATGACAGAGGATATGTTGGCTAAGTCTGAATTGACGATCACAGCTTATGATAACTCACGGAGGTAGGCATCTGGAACATTTAAAATGATGGTCAAGACGGGACCAATTAAAACTGAGGTGGAATTCGTGGTCCTACATATTTCGGCCAACTTCTTGGCCGTCTTAGGCAGGCCTTAGTTCCATAAGCTGGGAGGAGTGCCCTCCACTCTACACCAGATAGTTAAGATTCCCCACAAGGGATAAGTGGTGACCATAAGAGATGCAAGGGAGAATCAGGTCTCAATGCTAGAGATTGCGAGACAGCCTTTCAGTGGATTTCATGTCGCCGTGATAGATGGGAAGAACATATGGAAAGAAGTCCTCAAGTGATGAATATGATGAAGAGGATGTTATTCCTCCTTGGTGCGGGTCTAGGCAAGAGTTCGCAAGGATCACCAACAACCATTGCTACTAGAGGCCAGAAGGATAAGAGGGGCCTTGGATATGAAGGTATCACGAAGGAGGGCAAGAAGTCAGTGGATGAGATCCCCCATATCAGAGAAAGCTTTGTGCCATCAATTGCAGTGTGTACCTACATGGAGGAAGCAGAACCGCAGTGGGTTGATGTAAAAATTCTATCGGGTTTCGAGGTCTTTAATGATGTCTTCAATTGGGACATTAGATTGATCAAGCCAGTAGAGGGCTTTTGGGATGAGGAAATCATGACCAAAGAGACAGTCTGGGACGGTGAAACACCCGAAGAGGTTATTACTGAGAGGCTGATGACTACTCGAGTGAAGGGGAAAGCGAAGATGGAAGACAAAGCTACCGAGAGATAGAGTGAAGTCATGCAAGGGGTTGCTACAGTACCTCCAAAATGTCAGTTTGATCCAGAACCGTCAGCTGCAACATCTGCACTGACAACAGAAGAAGAAGAAAATAGTTTAGATTTTCTTTTTACACCTGAACTTTTTAATGATGTTGATGACATTTCCAGTTCTATTAATAATATGAATAATTTTGCTTACTTGTGCGATGTTTCTGATAATTAAATTATGCATAATCATGATCATAATTCATTTGTATTTGACATTGATTCAACCGATACTACTCCATTTAAGCTTGGAACTTCGAAAAACCCGAAAGAGATCTTGATAGCATCTGACATAACTCCTGAAGAGAGAGAAAAATTTGAGAGAATTTTAAGAAAATAAGAAAAAGTCTTTGCCTGGACCTATAAAGATATGCCAGGAGTAGACCATAAAATCTCAGAACATGCCATCCCAACGTACCCAGATCATAAGCCAGTCAAGCAGAAGCTTAGGAGGCTTAGGCCAGAATGGGCAGATAAGGTGAAGGAGAAAATTCATAAATAGATTGATGCCAAGTTTTTGATTGAAGTGCAATATCTAACCTGGTTGGCCAATGTCATCCCAGTAGCCAAGAAGAACGGCAAAGTGCATGTGTGTGTGGACTATCGAGATCTGAACAAGGCTTGTTTGAAGGACGACTTCCCATTGCCTCACATTGATGTGTTAGTAGACAGTGCGGCTGCTTGCGTGATGTACAGTTTTATCGATGGTTATGCAGGCTATAATCAAATTCTGACCGAATCAAGACAACCTTTATTACTGAGTGGGGGACCTTTGCTTATAGGGTGATGCCATTTGGTTTGAAGAATGCAGGCACGACTTATCAGAGAATAGCGACAAGGATCATAGATGACTTGATCCATAAAGAAGTGGAAGTATACGTGGATGATATGATGATCAAGTCAGCCACTAGAGAAGGTCATTTTGAGGCCTTAGAAAAGTTCTTTCAGAGGATCGGTAAGTACAACCTATGATTGAACCCCAAGAAATGCATCTTTGGTGTCAATTCAAGGAAATTATTAGGACATGTGGTCAGCCAGAGGGGGATTGAGATTGACTCGGACAAGGTCAAGGCCATCTGAGAAATGCCTGTGCCTCAGAAGGAAAAGGATGTAAGAAGTTTTTTTGGGTAAGTTGCATTGAATAAGTTTAATTATGAATAATTGGTAATTACATTGAATAAGTTTAATTATGAATATTTAGATGTTATTAATTATTGAATAATATTCATGCATGTGAAATTAGTTTAAGTGGAAATTTTTGGAATTGCAATCACTACTGGGCATATTTAACGCTCATCACGTAATTTTATTTGACTGCGTGTAGGTACTTCGTAGGATTTTGGAGCAGTGCATACCTCACACATTGTAGAAGTGGTATTGAAGAGTATTATTTGGAATACTAAGTATGTTAAGATTTGGGCATGTATATGTCTCATAATACTGCTTTTGGATTTTGCTCTGTAATAGATTGCTAAAACTGTCACCAGTTTAATTGTGTTTGGCATGCCTAATAATTGGTAAAAATTAAGTTAATACCATTGGTAAGGTAAAATATAGATTTTCAATTTAAAAGAAAACAGACCAAATGAATAGTAACTTAGACAGCTATAGGTCAATCGGCATAGTTAATATTGAATTAAGGTAGAAATATTAAGTTTGATGATTAATTAATAAGTATTAATAGATTTAAGTAAATTGTCTTTGCCATACGGTACTATTCATACAGTATTATGCATATGGTACTATTCATACATACGGTACTATTCATATAGTACTATTAAAATTTTTTTTATTGGTTTTAATTAATTGTCTATTTAATAACCTGACTAGTTCAATTAGGTTAACCGAATTAAAATGAATAGTTAATAAATCGGAACGTAGGGCACTACAAACACACCCTGAAGAGCCATCGACTATCGCTACAGAGAGAGGAAGCCAAGCATTCATGAAACTGATATCCTTGTCTGTTACCTCACCGAGTCTGGTAATGCCCTCATCGAGAGTCATGAATGAGTACAATCGCTAACGAGAGAGGAAATACCTCGGGGAATATTGACTAATAACCCTGGGAGGAGGTTCTTACAGCAGTTTCAGCTTTTCATGCATCCATTTCTGAAAAATAAAAGAAAAATCAAGCAAAAATAAAATGAGAAAAATAAAACATAAAAGCCGCTGGAGTGAGTTGGGTTCACCCCAGGCAGAAGTAAGGTTAGGGTTGTGAGAATATCCGAAAAGGACGCATTTCTCGTTAAGAAATGCTAGTGTGAAAATCCACAAGGGACACACTACCTTTTAAAATAATGGCTTACCTGGAGTAATAAGGGGCTCCTGGAGAAGGCGACAGAAGACTCAGCACGGACAGAATCCAAACCCAAAATGGTCTCGGCAAGGATCAGTGGGAAAGGGGTTAGCCCACGATAAAAATCATCCAGAATCCCGAATAGACGAAGATCACCAGTAAACTCCTCTGAAGTCACGGTCAGATATCTCATGAGACAAAATAGGAAAATGACACCCATGCGGAACGGCAGAACATCAGAGAAGTCCTCCAACGCCTCAATCAATGGCTCTAAGGTAAAAGCAAAACCCTAGGGGACCAAACGGGCAGCATCAGAAGAAAGAATGCTCAAGGCCAATGCTATGTCCCGGGAATGAATTAGACCACTATGGGGAAGGCAGGGTAAGGCACTGGGAGGATACGAGGCCCCAATGATGGCAGCAAACTCTTCAGGCAAGGGGCATAGTTCTTGATAAGTGAATCTAAAGACATGAAAACGGGGGTCCCAGAAGCGGGCTGCAGCTAGAAGGAGGTTGTGATCTATCCTGACTCTTCTCAGGAATTTCAAGCTAAAAAGTGGAGAAAGGGTGGTGTTTTCCCAAGTTCGAGGGTTATCCAGAACTCGGTGGATCTTGGTGATAACAGACACAGACATTTCCCAAGTGTTGTTGCCGAGAAATTGAAATTAACAAAGAAAAGTAAAGAATTAAAGAGAGAAAAACGTGAAAAAGAAGCTTTCGCTGGGGCTTGAAGTGTTGAAAGTGCACAAAGTTCAAGGAAAAAAGGGCATTTAAAGGGAAGCGCCGACCGACGGGGTGCCCGTCTGTCGGTATTCCAACGGGTAGCGCGTCGGTCAACCTGTGTGACTCTTGGGAGATCTATTTTCCTGCATATTCCATGCATGTCACACGCATAAAATAATTTTTACATGTTTCTATCATTCTTGCAATTTGATAGAGACCTAACACGGAGATCGGAGCAATATATTCAGGGAGTAAAAAAAACGCATTTAATGAGCTAATTAGTCAATTAATTAGCTAATTAATGAAGGGGGCGAAAATGGGGCGAAAATGGAATTTTTAATGACCGACAGGGTGCCCATTACTCTGTGTTCAGACGGTGTAGACACCGGGTCCTGAAGCAGCCTAGATCAAAGTTACCCAATGATAATAAGATGCCTTGTCACAGGCAAAAAAGTTGAAAGTGGTGATTTCCTGTTTAAATTTGCGTTTTAGAGTGAAAATGTAAAAAATAATAAAAAATGTTTTGAAAATTAGATTTGAAAAATGGGGTTTAGAAATTGTAGTATATTTTTAATCTTTAATAATAAAAAAGTAATAATTTTCCGAGCGTTGGCCGCGGCAGCGCCTGTGCGCGCTGCGAGGAGCTGCGGCCTGCGCATAGCGCGACGGGGAGCTGGTGCTGGCCCACCTCGGCTGCCAGTGCACGGCGCGCATGCTGGCAGCCCATCGCACCTGTTCGGCCGAAATTGGCCTTTTTGGCCCCAAAATCATTTATTTTCCGATTTTTCACCCAAAAATCCTTTTTTTTTATCCCATTTTTTGTTTTAAAGGTTTTTTTTCCTTTTTTAAAATTCAAATTAAATAAAATCTGATTTAATTGGATTTTTTCTTCTTATTTAATTTTATTTTCTTTTTTCTTCATATAAAAAGAAAATGATGGAAAGAGAAATGGGGGGGATTTTTTCTAGGGTTTTTCTTCATCTTTTCTCTTCTTCTTCCTCTCAACTTCTCTCTAAAAATTTTCATATTTTCCCCAAAAAAAAAAAAATTCAGTTCATCTTTTTGGTTTTTTTTCCAACAGAATTTCTTCTAAACATTTTTTAGAAGTAGTTTTATTGATTGATTTCAATTTTAAGATAAACAAAATAATTGTTTGCTCTCAAAATTCATTTTTTTAACTTGTTATTTGTTTTCAATTAAACTTTTTTTCAATGATTTTTGAGTCTATTTTTGATGAAAAAAAATTTTGAGACAAACAAAACAATTGTTTGTTATCAAAATCTAATTTTTTCATTTGATTTTCTAAAAATAAGATTTTTTTTATATGTTTTGTTTCCTAAGACAAACAAATAATTGTTTGTTCTTGGGATCACTTTTATTTTTTTTATCAATAAAAATCATTCTTTAGGCAAAGAAATTAATTTTTTGTTCTTAAAGAATTTTTGATCATTTTTTTAATCTATTTTAATCTTTTTTCTTGGAATAAAATTTCAACATTTTCATATCTCAATTCTAATCTTGCAAACCAAAACAAGAAAATCAATCATCATTTTTACCTTCATCGAATCCGAAACTCTGAGGGTAAATATTCCGGGGTTGACGCTTTTATTTTCCTTTATTTATTTTTGTTCATATATTATTTTATTTTTTGTTCATATAAATATTGATTTCTTATTATTGCTAATATGTAAATAATCTATTTTTGCTTTGATTTCTCATTATTTTTAACATGTAATTAATTAGTTCATTTGGATTGATCTTTTTGCCATGTAAATATTTTATGTTAATTGGGATAACATTAATTAATCATGTCACTCATTTAATTATTTTCATCATTCTTTTATTCATTTTTTTATCATTCTTTTTCATTGTCATATATTTATTGTTTATTCATTTATTTGTTTATTTTCATTATTCATTATTATTATTATCATGTTCATATTTTTATGTATTAATTCATTAACATTTTTTATTTATTTCAATCACGTCATTTAATTCATTTGTCATTCATAATACATTTTTCTCATTTATTTTAAATAGTTAACATGTTAATTCATTTATCATCTTTCATGTCATCTTATTTTATCTTAATTTGTTATTCATTATATTATATGTTTAATTGATTTTATTATTTTAATTACTAACATTAATTCATTTGTATTTTTTTTACTTCACATTTTATTTTTATTTTTGGGCATTTTTGCGAGCACACGAGGAAATCCTGAAGGCTTGTTTGGGTTAAATATTTAATTGCTTTATTTGTAATATTTTATTTATTTGGCTTTTTCACTTATTTTGCTATGTAATTTTCTTTAATAAAATTGTTTATTTTAGGCACGCTAAAAAGAAAATCACAAAAACATTTCTATTAATTAATTTGGCATTTTTTTCTAAATAAAAATGGGACCAAGTCCTAGTTTTTCATACCCAAATAAACCATCACCTTTAACACATTTTTCAAAAAAGTATGCATGCGAGGACCAATGTCCTCATTCTTAATCAATATCCCGGTTTATGTATGATTTGTATTCTATTTACAATGGGGGTTGTATTTCGCCCCCAGTTTTATTGTATTTATTTCCATGTACTTTATTTTAATCCTGCTTTATTCATTGCTTCCATTATGTGATTGACATGCGCTTTAATTAATTGCATTAAATTGAATGAAAAATGGGATGAAACGATAAATTCAAAACTCAAATATAAACTTAATCAATGTATGAATAAACGGGAAGTCCCGAACCTACTCTGGTCTTTGGGCTCAATGAGGCGAGAGGGCCACCTCGGCATTTTGTTGGGGTGAAAATCTCCAAGACACATAAAAGGATCAAACTTGCACAGTCCTAGGCGCCACGAGGCGAGAGGGCCATCTTAATATTCTATTAAGGTGGATACCTCCAAGACACCTCTGGTTTGCCTAAGCGTGAGGCTAGAGGACCATCCTATCATTAGGGTGGACACCTCCAAGAAACCTCCGGCTTACCTATAATGGACATAATAGCGCTGTCTTAGGCTCACTGAGGCTAGACGACCTTTCCCAATGTTCTATTGGGTGGCGACTCCAAGAAACCTCCTTGTTGCCCAAAATGGATGCACTTGTAATTTCTTACAAGTTTTCATGAACCTCATCCCGATTGCCCTGAAAGCAGGCGGCTCGGGGCGCCTCGAGGTTCGGCGCGCATCACAATGGCAACTCTACTAGGGACAATACTCGAGACTTCACTTCGAAAGTACCTTGGTTAAAACTTACAATTGAGTTTTAATTTAAAAATTTCATCCTTTTTTGAAACTGCATTGCATCTCATTAGCTCCTTAGATCTATGCTAGTTTGGTCCCTCTTTCAACCCCGGTGCATTTCCGAAGCACAACCCTATGTTCACTCAATGTAGGGAAGTGTTAAGGATAATCACCAGCCCAAGCCTCGTACCATCATGGTATATTAAATGGAGACCCGATCGGTCATTACGATCTTGATGACCTCGACCTGTTGGCAGGGACCATGCTTGGATAGACCTAAAACGTCACCTTTGACCAAAGCCCATGTAATGGCAATAGATACTTCCCCTAGGTGGTATGAATCATAATACCTTGCTTGCTATATGGATCATTTTGTATTGGATAAACCCAAATAATTTGATTGGTCACCTAATCAAAGGCTTTCATGCCTCGATAGGCCCATGTCAATTTATTCGAACTGCCTAAATACACAATGGTCAAAACCCATGCGTATACACATTAGCTAAGAGAGGTTATGCTGTCGGTTTTTCACCGTGCACCATACGTGTCCATCGGGTTCCCTGTTAACCCATGGATCAAGCCCGCCTAGGAAAGAGACCGCACGACCTCGTGTGTGGGGGCAATAAGGTTGGAAGGGTCTATCTGCTTGCATGTGGTTGTGGATGATGCATTGCATATCCATGTCATTTATGCACAAATAAAATTTTTTATTTCTTCCCTATGTATACATCCTATTCTTTGCATATAATTATTACATGTACATATCACCCTGTGTATAGTTTTTCAAATGTTTCACATATATTATTGTAATCTCTTTTAGTCACTGTTTACTATTTGTTGCACAGCACGACCATGCATTGCATATTATTCATGCATCATTCTAACTCCATGCTTTTCAGCCATTATAGACCATTTGCTCGGGTGGTTTAGGGATCCCAATAATTATCTAAAGTGCGATCAGAACTTAAGTTGGCTGACAAAGGTTTAATATCCTTACCAGACCATCTAAAGGTACTAGAAATGGCTGGCCCTTCATAGCAAAATGAAGAGACTCGTGCTCTAATTGCCCAGGAGTTGGATAGAAGGTTCGAGGAGCTTCAAACAAAGATGCTGGCCATGGTCAGAGAAAGGATGGATGCCATGGCACTTGTTCTGCAAGCTCAACTTATGGCTACTACTACACTTAACCAGGTTTAGCCGGCCATTATCAAGAAGGCCTATACCGAGAAGGTTGTAGCGTCTCCTTTTGCTTGCGAACCCAGAGCCAAAGGGCTATTTATTTTGCCAATCGAACAAGGAAGAGGCAAGAAGCCTACTCTAGAATATGACTGTATTCCTGAAAAGAAAGACATTTTAGCAGTGATGCATGCTCTGAATAGTAAAGCATCAAGGGCAGGATATGATTTAAGGTCAGGCTCAGGTCTGTACTTAGGTGAAACATTGGAGGGGTCTTCGATGCAGTTACAAGAACAAGTAAGAAGGGCAGAGGGAATAGAGCCTTCATAATCAATAGACATCCTTAGGTCCTCAAGCATTAAAAAAGAGACAGCTGATCTTGAAAAAGAAATTATGAAGTCCAAGCTTACAACTACCCGAGTGCCTCTCAATAAAACTATTACTGGCCCCGTAAGACTAAGAGAGGGTTATAATGGCAATAATGCTCGAAAGACAGGAAAAGTGCCAACTACAGAAGTGAATCGAAGGCATTATTCTAATTTAGGCAGATCCTTATCCTGGGTCCTTAAGAGGCTAATGAAGGAGGGGATGTTACAGCCATTGCCGGCTAGGCCTGCTAGAAGCCAGGGGCAGCCCGATCACAAAGGGGATCAGTATTGCGCCTTTCACCAGCACACCGGGCATACTACAGACAATTGCAAGACCTTGAGACATGCTATTCAAGATTTGATTGACTCCCAGCGGATCTCTATCCCAGAAAAGTGAGAGGGAAAGAATAAGATGGACTAAGTGCCTAAGTGAAAAGGCAGGATGGTTCTTAGGGATGATAATGGGCCATCGACTGCAACACCTGTGTTGGCAAGAATAGAAGTTGATTAGCTATTTAGAATGTTCTTTTTATTTTTGAACTATTTAATAATGACATTTTAGTTTCATTAATAAGATGAACGTTTTTGCTTACTTGTGTTATGCCTCTTATGATTTCACTATGCATAATCATGATCATAACTCATTCATATTTGACATTGTTTCAGTTGATGCTACTCTATTTAATCTCATAAAATTTGGAAAGTCCAAAGAAAATCTTGATAACATCTGTTATAACTCCTGAGGAGAGACTAAAACATGAGAAAAATTCAACAAAATATAATAAAGGTCTTTGCCTGGACATATGAAGACACGCTAAGAGTTGATCGTGGAATCACTAGGCACATCATTCAAACACACCACAATCATGAACCGGCCATGCAGAAGCTCAAAAGATTGAAACTGGAAGGGGCAAAAAAAGTCAAAAAGAGGAATCCACAAGCTGAAATAAAGCCAAATTATCTAGTCGAAGTTCAATGCCAGTCTTGGTTGGTCAACATTGTACCAAATTGAGAAGAAGAGGAGTGCATGTATGTGTAAACTATTTGGATTTGAACAAAGCTTATCCTCAAAAGAACAAAAATAAAAAAAGAGAATAGGAAAAAAGAACAAAAGAACAAAGAACGGAAAAAAAAGAGAATGACGAAATATGAAGAGAGGAGAAAAAAAAGAAGGAAAATAATCAATACGTAGATCTGGCCGAAACTGTTGATATGAAAGGCAAGAGAAGGTCATCTTGGGGGCAAGCTTTGTTCGAATCCTGCTGACCTACACATACATGTACTTTGCCATTCTTCTTGACTTTCGAGGAGGACCAAAAGGTTATATTGACTTGCAATGGATATAGGTTGCTCGAGCTTGGAAATAGACATCATAGGGGAGGTGCGCCCTATAGCCCCAACGGATAGGGTCATGTCAAGATAGTCTCCCGCACTGCGTAGGGTTCAAGGACAGAAGGACACCTTATGGTTAAGGCTATGGAGTTGCTCCACACGTATGGCATTAAAGGCCACAAGTCCTCTCTGTATTGCCCTCAAACTAATGGGGCAGCAGAGGTGGCTAACAAGAAGATCTTGATCAAGATGGTTCAAAATAACAAGGACTGGGAAGAGAAATGGCCTTTTACACTTTGAAGCTAGAGAACCGCCATCGAAACCTCTACAACAGTCACCGCCCAGTTCTCAATACATAGGGCAAAAATAGTATGGCCAATCAAACTAGAGCTCAAATCTTTAAGAACAATCATGACAGCCTAAATTTGGGAAGCCGACAGGGCACAGCAACGACAACAACAATTGAACAAGTCAGATAAGGACAGGTCATGGGATTATCGCCACGGTCAGATCTATCAGAAAATGTTCTGTTTTATCATTTGGAAAGATGGCCAGAAAGCATCCGATGAAAGAGGGAGATTCAATTGTCAAGCAAATGAGACCAGGTGTTCCGAGCATACGGGATAAGTTTAGGCTAACGTGAGAGGATCCCTTGTTCTTCAGAGATTGTATCTAAGATAGTAGCAATAGGCAAAAATGAAGATGGCTTCAAGAACCGATCGACGTTGACAAACTAAAGAGAGTCCATGGTTAAAGACTTAAAAATAAAAAAAAAGAGAATAAAAGCCCAGCGGGTTGAAAACCAAAAAAAGGCAGCCTTGCTAAAAATGGGTGCCTCGTCAGGGTGAAAACCGAAAAAAGGCATCCTAGGCAAAAATTTGAGACTTGAGAGAAAATGTCCAATCAAGAAAACCCAAGAGGGCTGATTAGAGATAGGAGTTTGATGCTTACAAGATCTACTATGAGATTAGATATAGTTATGCATTTTGAATTGATGTTAGATAATGATCATGTATAGAGAAATCATACTGGAATGTACACAATCTTTGCAAACACGTGTGTTCATTATTTTCTAGTTCATTTATAAAAAGAGAAATGTTGTTCATTGCTGAATACATGAAATCTAAATGACTACGATCTGCTACTACTCTCACCGTCCAGATGTCTAAGTCGATGAGTTCTATTATCAACTGCAAGACTAATCACCTACCTTTTGAATGCATTAGTGGGAGTAAAGGAACAATCCCCAATCAATGGTATAATAGTCTTCACCAGTAGCTTGCCTAGAGGCTATGATGTATGGAGGTAAAAGCCAAAGCTAAAGGTCCATCTTGGAAAGATAGGGATGCCTCGCTATATCGTTAATCCCTCTAAACTATAGAGCATAATGGGTGGTAATGTAAAAAGCAGCCCAATGAAGCCCTAAAGAACCCGATCCTCATCTGCTACGTCACCCAATCTAGCAACACATTCATCAAAGGAGGCCATGGAATGCAATCGATCCCTTATGAGAGAAATACCTCAGAGAATAACTGCTGATTACCCTAGGAAGGGGCTTTGATAGTAGCTTTAACTTTTCCTGCAGTCGTATCGAAAAGGCAGGAGAGTCTCAAAAAAAAAAAAAGAAAAGGCCGTTAGAGATGAAAACCGTAATTAGCGCTCTAGGCAAAAGTTAGGCCAAAGGGCAGGGTGAAAACCTGGGAACAGGCAGTCTGTCCTTCAAAAAATGAAAATGAATAAAAGTCGTTGGAGTGGGTTGGGTCCATTCCAGGAAAAAATTAGGCACAAGGTCTTGTGAAAATCCCCAAAGGGACGCATTTCCCGTTAAGAAAAGCTAGTGTGAAAATCCACAAGGGACACACTACCTTTAAAACAATGACCTTTGACGCCTGGAGCGATAAGGCAGCATTACTCCAAATAAATTTCCTTTAGGCAGGTGGTGCATAATGCAGAATTTGATTCAGAGTCTTGGGGGGCAAAATGCTCATTGATCAGGGGACAAAGATGCGCACGAGTTAGTTCTCCTTGAAAAGATTATGGGTCAGAGTTCGTAAAGCCAAGACAACACTTTTCTAAATCCTTGGGAGCATCAGACAATGTGAGCAGCCGAGCAGTACCCTCAATGAATCCCTTAACCAACTGGGATGTGGTCTATTCATTTTTGCATATCACATGCATGTCACGTGCATTCAGTCTTTTACACGTATAGATATGCACACACAATTCTTGTACATTAATCCTTTGCATGTGTTTTCTGTATATAGTTTTGTATGTATATTTCACACACATAATTCCATATGCACACACAATCTTTTGTATATATTACTGTGCACATGACTCAAAGGGAAAATGATCGAATAGACCTCATGAGCAAGTGTGATTCAAGAGACGGGTTCAGCTCAACATGATCGGCCATTGTATCCAGTATAAAATTAGGTGAATATGTACAAAGGTGGAATGCCCAGAAGAGCAAGCGTATCCGGACACACCATACTAAGGGCACTCCGGAATCACACAAATCTACACTTTAGGCAATCAGACGCAAAAATGGGCCGAGGTACAGTTTTAGCTCTACATCGGTACTCATCCATGCCGAACAATCAGATCAAGATGAAGTCCTCATGAAAATAGAATCTCGCGGACCCGCTTCCAAGAGGATATTTAAAAGAGCGAGCCTACTCACGAATGCCATGCTGGGAAAGTTTCTCTATCATAAAAGACATACGCTCACACACATCACACAATAAGTATACAAAATCCAAATGCAAATGTACAAAGAATACAACTCTTCAAAAAAAAAACACAAAAACAACAAAAATAAACAAAACAACACAAAACAAAAAGAAGAAGATATTTTCAAGGCCTTGAAAATCCAATATACTGTAAAAATTCAAATACATCCAAAATGTAAGAATCCCAAAAAAAAAACAAAACAAAACAAAAAATAAAAACAATGATCATTTTAAGAGTCGCCAAAGACATTGAACCTATCCGCCTGCAGGCAAGCAACAAAACCTCCAATCTAATTTTTCTCTGAGGAGGCTCAACATCAAATTCTCTCACCCTTTTAAGAGATACGCAGGTCTTTTCTACAAGGAGGCTACGTTGGAGATGATAGAGGAATCGACATTTAGGGAAAAACCAACCGTCCTTCAGGGGGGCACCCGTCTGACATCGGCCCCAACAGGTATGTACTGCCACAGGTAAGCATCTCTTTTATATACCTTGCACACTAGCTTTTCCCCTTTTTTGTAGAAAAAAAAGAAGAAGAGGCTCAAGACAAGCACCAGTAAAGAAAACGACAAACAAGTCACCATACCGACCTAGGGGGGTTAGCAGATCAGAATATTGAACTAGCCGGATGGGGGTTAGCAGATCAGACGTTGAACTAACCGAATGGGGGTTAGCAGATCAAACATTGTACTAGCCCGATGGGGGTTAGCAGATCAGACATTGAATTAGCTGAATGGAGGTTAGCAGATCAGACATTGTACTAGCCGGATGGGGGTTAGCAGATCAGACATTGAACTAGTCGGATGGGGGTTAGCAGATAAGACATTGAACTAGCTAGATGGGGGTTAGCAGATCAAACATTATACTAGCCGGATGGGGGTTAGCAGATAAGATATTATACTAGCCGGATGGGGGTTAGCAGATCAGAATATTGGTGGTTAGCAGATCAGATATTACACTGACCGAATAATGGTTAGCAGATAGGATGTTACACGGATCGGTTGGAGGTTACCAAGGTTATGCTGTGCAAACCTAGAAGCGGCTACCAAGACAGAACGTTCAATCACATGCGATAGAACAGATTGCAATGGGATTCTAGTTAGGGAACACTACATCTCACAGACACTGCGCGAGCCGAGATGAAGCTAGCAGAGCACATGCGGTAGAACAGATCGCAAATAGAGGTTGTAGTCATATAGTACTGTACCTCAGACACCATACAGGCTGGGACGAGGCTAGCAGGACAACAGTGATAGAACAGATCGCAAACTAAGATTGTAGTTAGAGAACACTATATCTCACAGACACTACGCGAGCCGGGATGAGGCCAGCAGAGCACATGCGATAGAACATATCGCAAACAGAGGTTGTAGTCAGAGAGTACTGTACCTCACAGACACCGTGCAGGCCGAGACGAGGCTAGCAGGACACGAACGATAGAACAGATCGCAGACAGAGGTTGTAGTCAAAGAGTATTGCATCTCACAGACATCGTGCAGGCCGGGACGAGGCTAGCGGATCACCAGCAGTAGAACAGATCGTAAACAAAGGTTATAGTCAGAGAGTACTGCATCTCACAGACTCTGCGCCGGCCGGGACAAGGCTAGCTGTAACAACTTGATTTTGCCCTAGTAGAATTTCAGAATTTCTGTTCGAAAATTCAAGAGTTTGTGTGTATAAGAGAGTGTATTTGAGTAAGTGGCTGTGTGTCTGTCACGAGCGAGACAGTGTCGCGGGCGCGACAGAATGCTTCCTGTGAAGTCTAATTGAGTTGGATTATTTTGGATTGCTTGATGTTTATTGGACATATAGCAGCGTAGGGGTGGGACAAGTGGCAAGAGATATACATGTATTTGACCAAGGGATATACATGTATTGATGAGGTGAAGTGGCATTTAGTAGGAATATTTAATGTGGGATAAGGGATTGGAAAGCACAGCTGTGCTTTTGGATTCACACAGCTGTGTTTTTGGCACATTAATGGATTTGGATGAGGATTGACTAGCTGCCCCATTTTTCCTCTTTATCCCACGTTACCTTTTGGCCTTGAGTTTGTTTTTCTTTCTTTATTTCCTTGCTTTTCTACCATGCTCCCTCTCTTCCTCTTTGAGTGAGCATCTTGAGTTAGTTGAAGAGAGAGTTGTGAAAGATAGAGTTGATACTTGAGAAGGTTAGTTTTGTTGGTTTTCTGATCTGACCTCCTTTTTCTTTCTGTTTTTGATTTAAAGTGAAAAACAAGGTTTGATTCTTGGATTGCCTTTGTATGATTCTGTTGTAGTTGAGGACAAGAAAGTGGATAAAGGCAAAAAGAAGATCCGAACGAGTAGAGAGCTGTGATCAAGCTCCTAGAGGTCGGGATCGTGTGTGATTTTAATTTCTATGCATTTTGATTGCTTGCGGTGTTTGGTGATATAGGTGTACATATGTTTATAATATATGTGTGTATATGTGTTTATAAGTATGTGAATTGATCATTTGAGTGTGTATTGATGATAAAGTTTGGTTTTGGCAATTTCTGTTCAATTGTCATCTAACCTCTGTGTAATATTTTTGTCATAGGTATAGTTATAGACGTCTAAATTGAGTGATTATTAAGCCAATAGAACCACGATTTCTATATCTATAAAAGTCGCAGAAATAACCTTGAGCTAATTCTTGCTCTAAGACCTTTAAAATGGGCCAAAACAGAGGTGTCTCTACCTTGGCCGGTTCATTTGACCAGTTCAGCTTACTTAGAGTATATATGATTTTATAGATGTTAAATTGACCTTAAAATTGTCCCATTTGAAATTTAACATCCCAGGGAACAAATTTTAAGAAGAAAGTTTTGCCTAAAAATGAGGTCTAGATGTTGGTTTAGGCTGTAAAAAATAGAGTAGTGAAGCAGTCCTGAGTTTTCGCTTCTGTTTTGCTATTTTGGGTATGTCACGGTGGCAACCAATTGGTCACCACCATGACCAATGCCCAGACAAGGCAAAATCAAATGTTTTTGGACCTCATGGTGACAACCAATTGGTTACCACCGTGACCACCCCCTGATATGCATATTTTGAGTGTTTTTCTCCCCGAAATGCACCCGAACTTCATGGTAAGTTCCTATAGCATGTCCAACTCATTTCTAACCTTATGAAATGAGTATATGAGTGGTTGTCAATTGAAATTATAGGTGATTAAAGCTATGGCATAAGAGTTTAATAATGAAATTAAATATATATATATATGCTTTTTAATTATTGAACATGATATGCATGTGATATTGATCATGTATGATTGAATCATAATATGTGAAGTCTATGAACATGTAAAATGCATTGTGCATTTGATTAGTTAGTAATGTAGAGTGCAAAGATCCATTGATATTATATGGCTACATGCGAGTATATGCATAGGGTATATGTATGCACATGGTTTGCTCCATTAATATGTAAATAGTGTATAGTGTTCTTGAATGAACAGTAGAGTACATGCAATGTATATGATATAGAGTATAGAGTGTTGATGTTTAGCCTGACTGGCCATAGCAGTGGATAGATAAGCATGCTTATAAAGGGATTATTGAGTGCAGCTGCCCATGTTCCGCCCCGTTTGGGCGAAGCGGGTCGACCTCCGAGAATGGTCATTAATAGAGATAGATGAAAATGTTTTGTGACTTCGGTCTATCAAAAATGTTTTTATAGTGTCCCGTATCCGCAACTAAAGGAAGTCAGGCCTGTTTTGTTAAAGGTTGTGTAGTGAACTTGAGATGATTAAAAGCATTGCTTTGAATAAATGCTATAGCACATGAGAAATGTTACATGAATGTGGATATATGATAGTGTATATTTGAATAGTTGATCTGTACAAGTGTGTGAAAGTTATATGCTTGAGTTATAGTGCACATGAATAAGAAAAAGAGTAGATGTTATTTACATGTGAGCTCATAGTTGAGCATGTAAGCTGTACACGTATAAGAGCTATATGCATGAATTTATTTGATTTTGTTATATGAAATATGTGATTTATGTGTGACTTCTAAAAGAAGTCCTTTGCATTATTTTCATCCCCACTGAGCGTTATCGCTTAGCACGGATGTTTACTTCCGTGTAGGTACAGGTTCGGATCAGTGAGCGGGCATCTGCGGGTCAAGGCCACTAGGAGCTTTCGCTATATCTTTTGCATAAGTTAGAGATAGAGTTGGTGATGTTTTAAGTAACATCATTATGTAATACAAGTAAAGGAATCACATGTAAATGTATATGTAATGTTAAATGACAACAGGTTGTCATATGAACATGTAAAAAGATAAATATGTATATAAGTAGTTAATATGAATTACATGTTGGGTCCTAGTGCAGTATTATTTTATTTATTATTCTTATATGGATGTGTATAATACTATAACTTCCGCTAGTGTATGTATATGTACATGTATGCGTAAGTGCCCGCATGGCACCTCGATATCCTTCCAGGGGGTATTGGGGTGTTACACTAGCAGATCACCAGCAGTAGAACAAATTGCAAACAAAGGTTGTAGTCAGAGAGTACTGCATCTCACAGACACCGTGCAGGCCGGGACGAGGCTAGCGGATCACCCGCGGTTGAACAGATCACAAACAGAGGTTGTAGTCAGAGAGTACTACATCTCATAGACACCGTGCAGGCCAGGACAGGGCTAGCGGGTCACCAGCGGTAGAACAGATCGCAAATAGAGGTTGTAGTCAGAGAGTACTACATCTCACAGACTCCGTGTAGGCCGGGACGAGGCTAGCGGATACCAGCGATAGAACAGATCACAAACAGAGGTTGTAGTTAGAGAATACTGCACCTCACACCGCGCAGGCCGAGAGGAGGCTAGCGGGACAGACCAGTCGCCATGCAGACCGAGATGAGGTTAGCGCGGGACATGCGATAGAATAGATCGTAACAGAGGATGCAGTTAGATAACACTTCACCTCACACTGCACAGGCCGAGATGAGGCTAGCGGGACAGACCAGCCGACATGCAGATCGAGATGATGTTAGCGGGGGACATGCGATAGAACAGATCGCAACAGAGGATGCAGTTAGACATCACTTTACCTCACACCGTTGCAAGCCAAAATGAGGCAGCGCGACAGATCAGCCACCGTACATGCCGAGACGAGGACAGCAGGGCACACACGATAGAACAGATCGCAGCGGGATTGGGGTTAGAGGACACCACATCTCACAGACGCCGTGCAAGCTGACCAGAGGCGAGCGGGACAATGCGATAGAAAAGATTGCAAATGAGCCACAGTCAGATAGCACTACAGCTCAACGGCAATAAGTCGCAACATTCCACATGGCAAAAAGGTAAGGGCTGCCTCAGGTACATATCTCTTTCCTTCTTCTTTGAATTTTGGGTCATCTAGGCACTAGTGCACTAGTTTCCCCAAAATTGGGGGCAACTGCAGACACCGGAAGCAGCCCAGATCAGAGTTACCCAATGATGATAAGATGCCTTGTCACAGGCAAAAAGGTTAAAAGTGGTGATTTCCTGTTAAATTTGCATTTTAGAGTGAAAAAGTAAAAAATAATAAAAAAATGTTTTGAAAATTAGATTTAAAAAATGGGGTTTAGAAATTGTAGTATTTTTTTAATTTTTAATAATAAAAAAATAATAATAATAATTTTTCGAGCGTCGGCCGTGCCGAGCGCGCTACGGGGAGCTGGTGCTCGCCCGTCTCGCTTGCCAGCGCGTGGCGCGCACATTGGCAGCTCGTCGCTAGCCAGCGACGGGCGTCTGTCGCACCTGTTCCACCGAAATTGGCCTTTTTGGCCCCAAAATCAGTTTTGTCCGATTTTTCACCCAAAAATCCATTTTTTATCCCATTTTTTTTGGGTTTTTAAAGGTTTTTTTCCTTTTTTAAAATTCAAATTAAATAAGATCTGATTTAATTGGATTTTTTCTTCTTAATTAATTTTATTTTCTACTTTCTTCATATAAAAAGAAAAAGATGGAAAGAGAAATGGGGGGGATTTTTTCTAGGGTTTTTCTTCATCTTTTCTCTTCTTCTTCCTCTCAAATTCTCTCTAAAAATTTCCAGATTTTTCCCAACAAAAACAAAAAAATTCAGTTCATCTTTTTGGTTTTTTTCCCAATAGAATTTCTTCTAAATATTTTTTAGAAGTAGTTTTATTGATTGATTTTAATTTTGAGACAAACAAAATAATTGTTTGCTCTCAAAATTCATTTTTTTAACTTGTTATTTATTTTCAATCAAAACTTTTTTCAATGATTTTTGAATCTATTTTTGATGAAAAAATAATTTTGAGACAAACAAAATAATTGTTTGTTATCAAAATCTAATTTTTTCATTTGATTTTTTAAAAATAAGATTTTTTTTATATGTTTTGTTTCCTAAGACAAACAAATAATTGTTTGTTCTTGGGATCATATTGTGTCAGCTAAGGGTATTCAAGTAGATCCGGCTAAGATTGAGACGATTGTGAATTGGAAAGCTCCTAGGAATATTCCTGAGGTGAGAAGTTTTCTTGGTTTGACAGGGTACTACCGTCGGTTTGTGAAGGGTTTTTCAGTCATTGCTGCTTCTATGACCAGATTGTTGAGGAAAGGAGTCAGATTTGAGTGGTCGGATAAGTGTCAAGCATGCTTTGAGAAGTTGAAGAGATTGTTAGTTGAAGCTCCTATACTTACTCAACCCATCTCGGGTAAAGAGTTTGTAATGTATAATGATTCTTCAGGAGTTGGACTCGGGTGTGTATTGATCCAAGAAGGTAAAGTTGTGGTTTATGCGTTTCGTCAGTTGAAGCCTCATGAGAAGAACTATCCGACGCATGATTTAGAATTGGCAGCTGTGATCTTTGCTTTGAAGATTTGGTGGCATTATCTGTATGGGGAGAAGTGTAGGATTTTCACGGATCATAAAAGTTTGAAGTATCTCCTCATGCAGAAAGAGTTGAATATGAGAAAGCACCGATGGTTGGAGTTGTTTAAGGACTATGACTGCATTGTGGATTATCATCCGGGTAAAGCTAATGTGGTTGCGGATGCTTTGAGTAGGAAGTCGGTTTTGGCTTTATTTTTGCAATGGTTCAAGTGGAGATTTGATTCGGATGGGGCTTTGGTTGCCCAATTGAGAGTGATGCCAACCTTGAGACAGTCGATTATTGATGCTTAAAAGGATGATGTAAGATTGTATCGGGTTTTGCAGGAGGTTTAGTAGGGTAAGTAGTTTGAGTTTTCGATTTTGGATGGGTTGCTTATGTATAGGAATCATTTGTGTGTGCCCAAGAGTGATGAGTTAAGGAAGAAGCTTTTGAGTGAGGCACACACTACGGTCTTCACTATGTATCCTGGTAGTGAGAAGATGTATCGAGATATGAAGCAGTTCTACTAGTGGTCTGGGATGAAGAGAGACATCGTGAAATTCGTGGCGAAGTGTCAGACTTATCAGCAGGTAAAGGTTGAGCATCAAGTGCCTTCGGGATTGCTGACTCCTTTATCCGTTCCTATATAAAAATGGGATGACATTGCCATGGATTTCGTGTCAGGTTTGCCAGTAACTCAGAAGAAGCATGATTCAGTTTGGGTTATTGTGGATCGGCTTACCAAGTCAGCACACTCGATGGATAAGTTGGCCAATGTTTATGTAGATGAGGTAGTCTGATTGCATGGTGTGCCATTGTCTATAGTTTCAGATCGGGATCCAAGTTCACATCAAAGTTCTAGAAGGAATTGCAGAGAGCTTGGGGGTACTAAGTTGAACTTTAGCACGGCATTTCATCCTCAAACAGATGGTCAGTCCGACCGAGTTATCCAGATTTTAGAAGATATGCTCCGGGCTTGTGCTTTGGACTTTTTTGGCAATTGGGACAAGTATGTTCGGCTTATGGAGTTTGCTTACAATAATAGCTATTAGTCGAGCATTGGGATGTCACCGTTTAAGGCTTTGTATGGCCGACCGTGTAGGACTCCATTTTGTTGGATAGAGTTAATCGAGCGATCTTTTATTGGGCCAAAGATGATTAGAGATACAAAGGAAAAGATCAGAGTTGTGCAGCGGAATCTGAAAGTGGCTAAAGATAGATAGAGATCTTATGCCAATTTAAAGAGAAAGGATATTCCGTTTGAGGTCGGGGACAAAGTATTCCTTAAGGTGTCGCCTTGGAGGAAAGTGTTGAGGTTTGGCAAGAAAGGTAAACTTGGTCCTCGGTTCATTGGGCCTTTCGAGATTTTGGAGAAAGTTGGTCTGGTAGCCTATAGGTTGGCTTTACTGATGGAGTTGGCTAAGATGCATGATGTTTTCCATGTCTCCATGCTTTATCAGTATATATCGGATCCATCACATGTGTTATCAGTTCAAGATGTTCGGGTTCAGCCGGATTATTCTTACGATGAGGAACTGAAAGCCATTATAGCTCGGGAAGTGAAGCAGTTGAGAAGCAAGCAAGTTCCTCTGGTTAAGGTCCTTTGGCAGCACCATGGAGTGGAGGAAATGACTTGGGAACTAGAGACAATGATGAGGATTCAGTATCACAGTTGTTCAGTTCAGGTGAGAATTTTGAGGACAAAATTCTTGTTAGTAGGGGAGAGTTATCACACCCCGATTTCTCCCTCGTAGTTTGAGCCAGTTTGCATGTGTGTTTGTGAGTGTTTTGGCATGTGTTAATGGTATTTTGGGTTATATGTAGGTTTTGTGGGCTTTATTAGAGTGTGGGTGCATGTTTGATATTAGGATTTGTGTGTATGGGTCTTGTTAGTGTGTGTGCATAGCTCATAGGGGAGTAGTGTGTGAATTAGTGCGGGTTAGTCTTGTGTGTAGTGTCTTGCATGAGTGTAGGGTGTGAGTGGTCAAGTTCCACCAATCTTAAGGTGAAATGTGGCTAGGGTTTTAGGAAGTAGGTATAAGAGAAAAGGGGACAGCCATTTTGATGTCTCTTTCCCGTTTTCTTCCTCTTCTCTTTATCTCTTCTTCCTCTTTTCCTCTTCAAGTGTGCCCTAGCTTGGATCCAAGTGGTTTTGGTGGAAATTGATCATCTCTTAAGCTTTAATTGGTAAGTTTTAGTGGGTTTACTCTTCTTCTTCATCTTTTCTCTTGTTTTGTTAGATGTGTTCTTAATATAGGATTTTTGTGTTTGTATAGTTCTTGGGATTTTCGGGTTTAGAAGTGCCTACTCGTGATCCCAAGGGGAAAGAGAAGGCAAGTGGGAGTGGAGCTTGCAACTAGGAGCTTAAGAATTTACAGGTTTGGGAATTTATTTGAATTTGTTGCATTTTTGTGATTTGGTATGTTTGGTTGATTTTCTGGAAATTTGAGGTTTGATGAGGCTCATGTTTGTGCCAATGTTATGGGTTTTAGTTTGATTTAAGTTGTGATGCATGAATGATGAATTATTGAAGCAAATTTTAAGTTTGATAAACTTTGCTAAAATTTTCTTGGTTTGTCACTTTTGAGAAGTTTGATTATGTTAATTCATGATTTTGATTGTGTTAATTGTTGTAAAAATTGTGTTTTTATGTTAATTATGATGATGGGGTGGTTGATTTGAGGTAAGACGAAGTTTGGGTTGATTTGTGTTTGTGATTGGGGGTTTAGATGATTTTTGGAGTGTGATTCTGCAGATTATTCGCGTAAGAGCTGGAAATCATGACTCTGCCGTGAGCGCGACAATGTCGCGAGATCACGATAGAGCTTGTCGAATTCAGCCCTTGCACGTGGCCAAGCGGATTTGGGCTGCCGAGCCACCGCAGTGAGTGCTCTCTGTTGCCAGCACGACAGAGCGCTTGGCTACTGAGCGAATTTGGGCAGTCCCCTGTCGCGAGCACGTGCCTGTACGCGAGCGTGATAGCTTTTGCTGGCCGCTCACTATCGCTGTGAGCACGACAGTGAGATGTGCTTGTCTCCGTACGAGCTCGAAGACTGCCGCGATCGCGACCTGGGGCAAGTTTTGCCTTTGTCGCGAGCACGACACCCCTGGCTTTGATTTGAGTTTTCTTTTGTGATTTTCGATGTTTAATTTTTGAACTTGTGATGCTTTTAGGTTTATACTTGGACAATTTTATGAATTATATGAATGTGATATGATGGATTATGCATGACCTGCTAGAGTAAAATAAGTGGATAGTTAGGCATGCCTAATAGAGCTCAGTAGCTGCAGCCCTCTGCTCCATTTGGACCCTAATCAGGTCTCCCGTTTGGTTCCTCGCAAACCTCAATGTGTTTGGATCTTGTTTAAGATCACCTCTGTAAAATGTTTTGAAATGAGAAAAATGTGATGTTGCTTTTCAATTCGTACCCATAAGGTACCGCCATGCGTTCACTCGCTATCCACTACCGTGAGTCAGCAGGTGTTATATTTCTTTATGTTATGAGAATGTGAATCCGAATGACTCTATTTATGAGCATATGATCTGTTAATATATGAATGTTATTATGAGCCTTTGAATGTTTATGAATGTGACTCAACTATGATTATGTCTCATATGATTATCGGTATATGCCATTATGTATGCGTTTGGCCTCAACGACCATTGTGAATGGCCGTCCATATTATTATTGTTTGTTTCCCCACTAAGCGTTATCGCTTAGAACGGGTGTTTCATCTGTGCAGGTGCCGAAGGTGTATAGCTTTTGGGAGAGTCGCCGCAAGTTAAGCCAACACAGTGGGATTGATGTTAGGACTTAGATTTTTGTATTATGATTCTTTTTGTAATAGTGAACTCTCATTGTATTTAGTCTTTTGTTCAGCTTCTGCTTTGTAATTCTGAAAGATGTAATTATTTTGGTAATTTGAGAATAGCTATGTAATGAATATTATTATTCCATCTATGAATGATCAGTTTGGTTTTAAAGTTTTAAATTCCGCTGTATATATGTATGTTTATATTATGTGGATGAATGTTAGTGTACAGTTTTGATTGGTGACACCTTTGCTCGTACGGGTTCTCACTCCATTGCGAATGGGTTCGCCTCCATATGGGTAGGGGGTGTCACACTCCCTAGTCCCATTTCTATTTTCTTCTTCTTTGTTTGATTGATTTCAAGCATTTGGCTTGGTTGGTTAAAGAGGTTAAGAGACTAGTTGAGAAGGTAAGTTGAATTGAAGTTATCTCCTCCTACCTAGTTATGTTTTGTTGTATTTTGAGTTAGTATCTGTAATGGACTAAGAATGTGAAATTGATTGATTGTGTATGAAGCCTTGGACAAGAGAAAGGACTAAGGAAAGGATAAGATTTGATCAAGAGAAGAGTATTGGTTCAAGCTGCATTTTGAGAGGTTAGGGATTATGTGCTATGTTTGGTTAAAGTGTCTGTATTGTTAGCTTGAGATTTATGTGTTTTTGTGTGAGATTTTAAAGATGATATAAGTTGTAGTGTATAATTGTGTAGCATATTGATGAGATTGTTTTGATTGCCATGAGTTTATGACTAAAGTATGAACCCTAGCTTTAGGGGAAAACTCTGCTCAAATTGTCCTAGACCTCTGTGTGATTTTTTGGTCATAAATGGAGTTTAGAAACTCCAAATTAAGTTATTGTTGTGCCATTAGAACCTTTACTTCCATACCTATTCAAGTCACATAAATGACGATGAATGAATTGTAACACCCCTTACCCGTACTTATGCGATCCCATCCGATGAGGAGTGAGATGCTGTATGAGTAGAGGTGCCACCACACAGATACAGAATATACAAACATTCATACATAAACATACATACCGAAATACAGGGTAATTTAAAACTTTACAAAACCAATCATAACATAAGCTGATCATGCATTAATATAATGGAAATCATTACACTACTGTTCTGATCAACAAAGAGATACAACAATTAATTACAAACCCCAAAATTACATAAATAAAAGCGGAAGCTATTACAAAATCAATATAAGAGAGAGAGTTCTATACAAAAAGAATCTCAAAATACAAAACTCAGTCCTATTCTAAACCCTGCTGCGTTGGCTCGGACTGCGGCAACTCTCCCAAAGCAACTCCTTCTGCACCTGCACGGGTAAACACACCATGCTAAGTGATAAACGCTTAGTGGGGAACACACATATTAAAGGACAACCATTCACAACGGTCGTCAAGGCAAAACACAAGCGTTCATCATGAATACCATACACATAGCATATTGATTGCATAAGCATGCACATATACTAAAGCCATACATTGAGAAGCTCATAACAATATTCATATTCCCATAACAGATTATACTTTTCATTTATGAGTTCACACATGTATCACATACATTTCTTCAAACACAATTCATACCAGGCACCTGCTGACTCGAGGGAGTGGATAACGAGTGTACGGACAGTACTTTGCGGGTACAAGCCGATACGGACAGTACCTTACGGGTACGAATCGATAAATCAAGATACTTTTACTTTCACAAAACATTTTCAAAAGGGATCTTAAACAAGATCCAAACACATAGGGGTTCACGAGGAACCAAACGGAGACCTGATCGGGGTCCAAACTTATCAAAGGGCTGCAGCTATAAGACTCTATTAGGCATGCCTAACTATCCACTTTCTAGACTCTAGCAGGTCATGCATAAGCCATTCAATACATTTCATAATATTCCAAAACCATCATCATACATGTACATAGTCGTATCATGGATCCGCATTCATATAATTTATAAGATATCAAGCATAAATCTCATAGACATGAAAGGAAACTGGAGTTCAAACCCACACACAACAAAAGAAAACTCATTCAGTATACAGGGAGCTATCGCGCTCGCGACAGAGATCGAAGTCTCTTTGCTGCGCGTGCTCGACGGATTTTGCGACCGCAAGGAGGAAGGAAGGTCCAGGCTCTGTCGCGATCGCGACGGAGAACAATATTACTGTCGCGGGCTCGCGATGAATCACGTGCTCGCGATAGCACTTAGCCAGCATCGCGCTCACGACAGAAGGTGCTTAACACCTCGGCTATCGCGGGCTCACGACGGAATCGCGTGGTCGCGACAGCAAAGCTCCGAAATGCTAATCTTTGTCGCGCTCACGACAACGTCGCGATCACGATAGCATCAGGTTTTCCAAAATCTGCAGAATTCTGTAGATTTTCTTCCTCCCTCTCTCAACAACAAACACACAAAACTCATCCAAAAACCTCTTACCTCAAACCCAGCCATCCATTAGCATCAATAACCATAATATAACATTAATCAACAAGAATTTCACACCATTCATTAATTTTAAACCTCCAATTCCAAGAATCATCCAAAACCCCAATTTATGCACAAAAGCACATTACTCCAATATTATCACGATTAACTCATGCTCTTGCAAGATCCACATTTCAAAACACCAACCCATAGCATATACATCAAAATAAAGAACATATAACAACCTAATTCTAAGAATCCATCAAATCTCATACATAAACATATGTATACCTGAAAACCAAGAAATTCCCAAACCTTATAATCCTTAGCTCCTATTGTTTGGATCCACTAGTTCCAGCCTTCTCTTTGCCCTTTGGCTCACGAAGAGGCTCAACTAAGTACAAACAAGCACCCAAACACTAAAAACACAAACCCTAACTTAGATCCAACCCAAGAAGAAGAAGAGAAAATGCATGAACAATACAAGGAAAAAGCAAGAACTTACCAAAGAAGATGCAAAGGAGTAATTAATTCCACTACTTGAGCTTGAATCTAAGTAAAACACTTAGGAGAGTGCAACGGAGGAGGAAGAAGAAGAAGAAGAAGAGAAAACGGGAAAATAGGCTTCAAAATCTGATTTTCCCCTTTTTCATTTTCTCTTTCCCCTCTTTCTTTCCCTTTACACATGTCAACCATCTAGTGGAGGAGATTACTTACTCACACCCTAACTAAGTGTATCACATGCACACAATGAAACACCCTAATAATGCACCCTACAAATGTATGAATGCGTACACACCACAATAACCCACTAGTGCATATCCTACTATGGTGCACTCAACCACACCTAATGCAACTCCCATGCACACACTACAATGGTGCACTCATGCACACACAAACCTGTCCCAACTAATTCACACCATAGTGCTACACATGCACACACGTACCAAAAAAACCCAAAATTATGCAATATTCCTAAAATGCCCTTATCATGTTAGACTCATGCAAATGCACACATACACATATATGGCTCATTCAACTAGGGGGTAAACGGGGTGTGACATGAATTCTGGCTCTAAAACCCTTAAAAATGGTCAAAACAGAGGTGTCTCTACTTTGGCAGGTTCATTGGAACAGTATAGATTGTTTAATTCATATCTATTGTTTTAGAAGTCCAAACGACCTGAAAATTATTCCATTTGAAACTTAACATCCTAGAAATAACTACTAAGAAGGGAGTTTTGCCTATAATTGACGTTTATATGTCGGTCTAACCTAATAAAATTAGAGTAGTGAAGTAGTCTTGAGTTTTTGCTTCTGTATTGCTAAATTTTGGTATAGCACGGTGACAACCAATTCATTGCCTCCATGACCAATGCCAAGAGAAGGTAGAATTGCATATTTTTTTACCTCACAGTCACAACAAAGTCATTGCCACTGTGACCTCTTATCTTTTGACTATTTTATGTGTTTTTCTTCTCGAATTGAACCCGTATTGCACCAAAACCTTCCAAAATCTATTCGATAGATGTTTAGGATTATTAAATGAGTATGAGAATAGTTATCACTTGGAAAACACACATGAATGCCAAATGGAAATTGTAATAATTTAATAACGCTAATAATGAACTTTAATATAATAAATCTATGAATCCAAATATATATATATATGAAGAGGAAATAAGTAATGAATATGAATTTGTATGTGGAACTATAGGCATGTGTTTATAGTTAGTACACATATTCATTGAGTTGTATGAACAATGGTATGAGTACTTGTATGATGAACTATATGTATGTGTTTATAGTTATGAATAGCTAATATATGTATTTATTGAGTAGTATGAGCAATAGGGTAACATGATAGTTGAATAGAAGTAATGTATAAGGATAAGTGTACAAAGAGTTTATTATAAGCCTGAGTGTCAAGAAGTGGATAGATAAGCATGCTTATAAAGGGCTAAAGTTTTGCAGCTGCTAAAGGGGCACCGACGGGTGTCTATATGTTTGGCACCGACGGGTGTCTATATATTGGTACCATTTTGTATCTAGAGGAATTAAGACTCAGATCTCTATATGTTTGGTACTATTTAACAGTATCTATATGTACCCGTATCCACTATCGTATGAAGTCAGGCTATTTGTTTTATATGGTTATATGTATATCGGATGCTATCATATGTTAGAGATTTATCGAAACTGTTATAATTTTTACATGACTTTTGTACCAGAGATACCGATATATGATTGTAAGAGTATATGAAAAGCTAAGATTTGTACATGAAAATGCTAGACTGTGGTTATATGCATATGAAAGTACTTGAAAAGTATTGACTTGATGTTCATGTTATGCTGCCTCTAACTAAAGCTAGAGAGTATGCACATGATATAGTCTATTTTTTTTTTTAAATATGATATGAAAACTGCATGTTCATTTAGATATGTTCAGTAATGAATATTGTTATATGATTGGCATGCTAAATGTGTATTTGCACTATTGCTTGAGAGTACAAGTAAAGCTATATTGTATATGATCATACAAGAGATGTGCTATGTGCTTATAAGTACATGTATGAATATGAGATGTATTGACATTCTAATATTGTATAAGTAAAGTTAGAAAGCATAGACATAAATAAAGTTACTAAATGTCAAAGGTAAATGTATAGCACATGATTTAAGTGTTTAACATGTTATTATATGTTAAATGCATGTTCTTGTTATTATACTTGGAATAATATTGTTATATGATTAACATGCCAAATATGCATATGCCATATTGTTAATGCTTGCGACTTCATAAGAAGTCTATTATTTGAGTTATCCGCACTAAGCGTTATCGCTTAGCACGAGTGTTTTCCTGTGTAGGTTATTGGTTTAGTGAGGAGTTGAGCATCTGCAGGTCAGGGCCAATAGGAGCATGTTGAAGTCCCTTTTTGTATATTGTTTTGATATAGTATTTTGTATAAGTCATGTAAATGTTTATTAAAGCAATACTCATGATATGTATAAGGACATTAATTGACATACGTATGTATAGTAAAGCATATGATAAGGTTATTTGTATATGCATGTATAATAGTACGTTTTTAGAGATAATACTCCGCTGTAAGTGTGACATGTATGATTTATTATTCCGCTTCCGCATAAGTGTATAGTTTGTGTATGCGTGTGTAGCGTCCTGATATCCTCCTAAGAGGTATTGGGGCATTACGTGGGTAATATGAGACATTTTGGAATCCCCACCCAATAGAACATTATGGAAGTTCATTTAGCCTCATGAAACTTTTAGGCACTTTGAGGTATTTTAGAGTCACCACCCAATTTACAAGAAATTGGGAAAGGTCATCTAATCTCTTTGGCATAAACCAGAGAGTGGTTCAGAACTCCACTCTTGTTTATGTCTTGATTAATTATAAATGAGTTTTTAGATTATAGAATTCCATCTCTCTTCTCAAGCGATTAATGTAATTTATTTAAAGGCGTAATTTAATCATCGAGAAAAAGTAGTAAATGAAAGCTATAAAGAAAAGGGATAAAAAAGCGATAAACACACAAAACATATCATTACAAAATATAAATTGGGACAAATACAATCCCCCAAATGAAAAGAAAAGCTAAATAAAATTCCCCCAAAAATAATTAATTACAAGGGCCCACAAGATATATAACATAAATCTAAAAAATTATACAAAATTGAACAATAGAGGAGACAAGCATAAATCGGGATATTTATTCGGTTTAGGAACATTGGTTCCTTCATACTCACTTAAAGAGGGATCGAAGAGTTATTTCAGCTATTGGCTTGAAAACCGGGATGAGTGATCCCATTTTTAGAAAATTTAACTATTCGTTTTAATTCATGACATTTTGCATTCCTTGGGACATTGGTCCCAATTTATTAGTAAAAATTCCGGTTTAGTTATAAAAATATTTTCGTGTTTTTTTTTTATCTTACACACGTATAAAATAAAAATACTTTATTTGTAAAAAACACAATCAGACGAATAAAGGGCTGGTAAGGTCTCACCCAAGTGATGTAGTCTCCTACGCATCGTAACCCCTTCGTTTGATCACAAAAATGCTCACACAAGCAAGATCACATTTTAAGCCCCAATAAAAAAAACAACAATAAAAATATTAGCAATAATTCTAAAATCAACTAAATAATAATAAAAATAAGGGAAATATAGAATGAAATTAACACACATACAAAAGGAATTAAGAACCCCACAAAACTAGCCATGCAAACATAGTAACAACAACAACAACAACAACAACAACAACAATAATAATAATAATAATAATAATAATAATAATAATAATAATAATAATAATAATAATAATAATAATAATACTAATAATGATAACACTAATGATAATAATAATAATAATGATAATAATAACAATGACAATAATAATAATAATGATAAATAAATAATAATAACAATAATAACGATAATAATAATAATAATAATAATAATAATAATAATAATAATAATAATAATAATAATAATAATAATAATAAACCAATGAAATTAAATAAATGAAAATGAGGAAGGTAAATAAACATGTAATAGAAAATAATAATATTTAGACATAAAATAAAAAAAATAAATTAAATTAAATAAAATAAAATGAGATAGCAAAAATAAATAAATCTAAGAATGTTTACCATCAAATTTTATGATTTGGAAGCAAGATGTCTCGATCTATTTTTTTCCTTGTCAAAATTCAAAAATAAACTCAAAAACATTTATCAAAAATATCAAGAATACAAAAAAAACTCAAAAAATTGATTTTTTGAAGTTTGATGAGAAAAACCCAAGTTAAAGAAATTAATTTTCCTTCCTCAAGTATCCAACCTGACAAAATATTTTCTAGATCTAAGAAAAATCAAGAAAGACGAAGTGAAGAAATTTTTGCTCTCAAAAATTGGGTTTTTCTCTCAAGAATAACTTTCTCCAACTCTCCCCTCAAAATCCCCATTTTCTCTCTCCAAAATATTCTATTTATACTAACCTTTCAAGAAAACCCTAATTTAATTAGGAAAATAGTTTAAGAATCAGAAAGCACTAAAAAAATGGGTTAAAAACCCAAAAAAAGGCAAAAAAATGATTTTAGGTGGAAAAATGCAGCAAAAGGGCCGCCGGCAGGCATTGGGTGCGCACAGGGGCATTTCTCACGTGCTAAGGTGCGGCCGCGAGTTGCCGAAATTTATTTATTTATTTAGTTTTTAAATCCCCCCTTTTTTTGACAAAAGACCATCACTTTCGACCTCCCTTTTTTATTTTCAATTTTCAAAATATATATATTTTTATTTATTTTTTAAAAAAACAATCTTGACGAGGAGACGATCAATCCTCGTTTTTTTGCTGATGAATCGGTCCTTATTTTAATCATTGGGTAATCCTGATCTTGGATCGCCTCAGGACCCAGTGTCTACAGTTGCCCCCAATTTTGGAAAAACTGGCACTGAGGTGCCTAGGTGAGCCAAAATTCAGAAAAAGGAAAGAAGCGCGTATCTGAGGCGGCGACCTTCCTACTGCTATGAGAAGGAAATCATCTCTTTAAGTCACCATCTAGACTTTGGAGTGATCATTATCCTTCTGGGTTGCACCGAGTCTTTTTCAATATTTCCGAAGCGCGGGTACCATCTTCAAATGGTAGGGCACCGAGTTCACTCCAACCTTATAAGGCGGCTTGGTTGTTCTTCTGAAGTGCACCGAGTCTGCTCCAGACTTACAAAGTGCGAGTGCCATCCTCAAATGGCGATGCACTAAGTCTGCTCTAGACTTACAAAATGCGGGAAATGTCCTCCTGGACTGTACCGAGTCTGCTCTAGACTTACAAAGTGCAGGGGCTATCCTCAGATGGTGATGCGCCGAGCCTGCTCCAGACTTACAAAACACAAGAAGTGTTCTCTTGAACTACACTGAGTCTACTCCAGACTTACAAAGTGCGGTGGCCATCCTCAGATGGTGATGCACCGAGTCTGCTCCAAACTTACAAAACACGAGAAGTGTTCTCTTGAACTGCACCGAGTCTACTCCAGACTTATAAAGTGCGGGACTTGGAAATTGGCCTCATCAGAGGACTTTGAGGTTTGCCTCCTCAGAGGACTTTAGGAATGAGCCTCCCTAGAGGACTTTGAGGTTTGCCTCCTTAGAGGACTTTGGAAATTGGCCTCCTCAGAGGACTTGGAAATTTGAACTTGAGTAGACTTCATCTTGGCTTGGTTGTCCAGTACGAGTGAGTGCTAATGTTGAGACGAAGCCGTCATTGACCCCCTTTCATGCATGTGGCCTTCATTTGGACTCTTCCTGCAATGCTGTGTGCACAGGCATATATACAAGGAATTGTGCATGCATGTGTAAAATGCCATATGTAGATGTTTGTTAAGGAATTGTATGAAATGGGATATATGCAAAAATTGATAGACCATGTCTCGGGGTGTTCAAGGGTCCGTTGAGATTATTGTTTATACTGTTTGATGCCCTCAAGGATCTAGAAGAGTATCATCTTGGCTTAAGAACTTTGACCCAAGATCTTTCTAGAGAGAACCGTCAGGTTTGCATCTCTATCCCTTGGTCAATGAGCGTGCGCCCTTTTGTTATGAGCTGCACAACATCTTTGCCCCCATGATTCTGGCTCGTGCTCTACATTATACACCATCTGCCCCAATGGAGATCATCCGAAGTAATATTGCCTTATCGTTCCAAGCGTCGAAAGTCATTGTTTTAAAGGTAGTGCGTCCCTTGTGAATTTTCACACTAGCTTTTCTTTGAGGGAAATGCGTCCCTTTTAGGGATTTTCACATAACGCTTCACCTAACTTTTGCCTAGAATGGACCCAAACCACTCCAGTGGCTTTATTCATTTTATTTTTTTATAGGACAGACTGCCTATTTTCAAGTTTTCACCCTCCCCTTTGGCCTAGCTTTTGCTTAGATAGCAAGTCACAGTTTTCATCCCTAACGGGCTTTTTTTTATTTTATTTTTTTATTTTTTTGGAGAGGCTAAAATCCTTTCACTTTTTGAATTGTGGCTGTATTGATTACAGATTTCCTCACAAATGTGCCCGCGACTAGCTTGAAGCCGATAGCGGGGCGAATTTGCTAAAGTGTCAAGATGATAGGAAGGGAGGCCATGCATAGTAAATTACGCATATACGAAGAATGAGTAATACACTACTTTTTATGCTGGAACTTAAACCATTTTGAGCATGCGAGATGAAGTGCTCTGCTTATATTAACATATTACTGCGTAAATGCATATATTCCAGCCCTATTTCAACACACATGATTGTTATTTGGCATTAATCTAAAACATACAAGACCCTATCTAAACTCAAGATGGATCCTGAAGACATCGAACTCTTATTATCAATCAGCCCTCTCGGGTTTTCAGGATTGAACTTTTCTCTCTACCCCTAATTTTTGCCCAAGGCGCCTTTTTTCGTTTTTTACCTTGATGGGCTTTTTTCGATTTTCGACCCGCGAGGCTTTTATTCTCTTCTTTTGATCTTTGGTCTTCAGCCATGGAACCTCTTGAGCCTTTCGGCGTTAACTGGTTCTTCAAACTCGTTTCCATCACTATCTATCGGAATCGCAGCTTCCTTGGGCAACAACTTCTCAAGAACAAATGGGCCTCCCCATGTTGGCCTGAATTTACCTTGTATGCCTGGAACATTCGGACTCGCTTGGTTAAAGACTAAATCTCCCTCTTTCAGTGGATGCTTTTTGACTTTCTTCCCGAATGATTGAGCAGTCTTCTCTGATGGATCTGGCCGTGATAATGAGCCTGCAACCTGTCCTCGTCTAACATGTTCAACTCCTGCAACCATTGCTACGCCAGTCAGCTTCTGGAATCTGGGCGTCTATAACTACCCTTAAAGATTTGAGTTCTACCTTAATCGGCAGTATTGTCTCTGCCCCATATAGCAAGGAATAAGGCGTGGCTCCTGTAGAGGTTTTGACAATGGTTCTCTAGCCCCAAATTTCAAAAGGTCATTTCTCTACCTAATCCTGGTAGTTTTGAATCATCTTAGCCAAGGTCTTCTTGACATTCTTATTAGCAACCTCTACTGCCCCATTGGCTTAAGGGTGATACAGAGAAGACTTGTGATGCTCGATACCATACTTCTGAAGCCACTTCCTAGTTTTAGCCATAAACTGCCCCCCTGTAACACCCCCATACCCCCGGTAAGGGATATCGGGGCATCACGCGGACACTTACGTATACATATACGTATACTAGCGGAAACGATAGCTTAAACACATCCATTTAAAGTTAATTAAATACTACACTAGGGCCCACTTGCATGTTATATTAACTACATATACATTTGCATGTTCATATACATTTACATATACATTTGCATGTACCTTTACTTGTGTTACATAATGATGTCACTCAAAATGTAAAACTCTATCTCTAACTTGTAAAAAGATATAACAAAACTCCTAGTGGCCTTGACCCGCAGATGTCTGCTCACTGATCCGAACCTGTAAACCTACACGAAAATAAACATCCGTGCTAAGCGATAACGCTTAGTGGGGATGAAAAAGACTGCAAAGGACTTCTTTACGAAGTCACAAATAAATCACACAATCATATATCTCATGCATATAACTCTTATACGTGTATAGGTAGCATGCTCGATTATCAAATACTCTGAGCTCACATATAAGTAACATTTACTCTTTCACTGTCTCATGCACACTATAACTTGTACATCTCATTTATTCCAATATACGCTATCATGTTTTCACATACATATAAACATACTCATGTAATCATACACTTGTATACAAAACTGTCATGTATTTAAACATTACTCTCATGTACTATAGCTTTATTCGAAGCAACACTTTAATCATCTCAAGTCCACTACACAACATTAATAAGACAAGCCTGAATTCCTTTCATGGTGGATACGGGTAACTCTGGATACCGCTTACAGTATCTTACATGTGGAGAATTAACTCAAACTCTATGGAATACACGAGGTATTCGAACTCTGGGCACAATTAAGGCCAACATGTAGCAGCTGCACTATAGCCCTTTATAAGCATGCTTATCTATCAACTATAACGGTAATCAGGCTCAATACCAACTCACACACTATACACAGATATCAACTCACTAACTAAATTTCAAGTGCATTTATCAAATTCAGAGGCATGTAATTCATATACAATCTTGTTTAACAACTAAAAGCATGTAACACTTAAATTCATTACATAAACATATAAATCATGCAAAGCAAGACAAAAGGAAACACTCTTCAAAACAAGTAGAACAGGACGAGAAGGGGTTCTCTGTCGCGATCGAGACAAGAGGTCGCGCTCGCGACAGAAGACAGATTGCATAAGGGTTTTATACTCTATACCAAATGCATTATATAACAATTCCTAAAATCATACATATTTATCACGTCATGTCATTTACTATACTTCCTACAACTATACATTGTTACTTTATTAGTTAAATTACCATCTATAATCATACTCATATGTATTTTTCCATTAACAACTAATTTGTAATCATTTAGGAGCCCTAATCATGTATAAAACGTTAAGGGGAAAGGTAAGGGGTTTACCCATGCTAACCATGGGCTCAAAATGAAGAAAAAAGAGCTTAATATAGGTTGTTCTGTCGCGAGGTCGCGACCTGTGTCGCGCTCGCGATAGAGGCTCCTCTTTGGTGCCTCACGAGACTGCTTTTTACCCTAAAATTGTATCGTCTCAATGAACCTCTAAACATAATTTTTAGGCAAAACGTTCTTCTTAACAATTTTTATCTAAGATGTTAACTTTCAAATGAGACAACGTTCAGGTCGTTTGGACATCTATAACAAAAGATATGCTCTATACAAGCTATACTGTTCCAGTGAACCCGCCAGAACAGGGTCACCTACGTTTTAACTACCTTTTGGGATACTTAGGGCCTGAATTAGATCAAGCACCCTCTTAGACATTTTTAGATACGGATCTTATCTTTCATATGAAATTGGAATCCTATAACTCTACTTATAACAAATACTATACACTGGGGTCTAATGACAAATAAGCAGAATTTCGCAATATCAAACTCTATTATCAACACAAACACTCAAATGATCAAGTTACATACTTTAAACATATATACACTTGTCATGAGCACTGTAAGCAATCAAAATGAACATCTTGAGCTAATTAAAGCTCATCAAGCATCTCTTTATTTCCACATGTCTTTGTTGAAGCATTTCTCATATAAACACATGCAAAGTTAACACAGTCACACTCGATCCCTACCTCTAAGAACTCGATCACAGCTCTCTAGTCGTTCCGATCTTCTCTTTTCCTTTATCGACTCTCTTGCCTCCAGCTTGCACCAAAACCACACACAAAAACACTTGGGGTTACTCTTCTTTTTACTTTAAATCAAAATAGAAACCAAGTAGTAGAAGAAGACTAATGCTATCATAATAGTACTACTTACCTCTTCTCAAAATCCACTCTCTTTATCCCAACCTAAATGATTCTCTTTAGGAGCAAATGGAAAAGAGAAGAAAAGAAAGGAAAGTGGAGCACGACAACTAAGAGCAAAGAAAACAAAAAGGGGAATTAAAAAGCCAAATGAAGAAATTGAAATGGGAGTAGGAAAGTGGCCGGTCAACTAAATCCAATCCAAATAAAGCCAAACCTTCTCACATAATGCTCACCAAACCAAATAAATGCCAACCATCTCATTTAATTCATCCCTATCTTAAGCCAAGCCAAGCCAAGCCAAACTAAGCCAAGCCAAACTAAGCAAAACCAAGCCAAGCCAAACTAAGCCAAGCCAAACTAAGCCAAGCCAAGTGTCCCTTCCCTACAATGACACTTGGCACACTCCTACAATGCCACTTGTCAAACTCGTATGCCACCACTTTTCACTCTTCTACGACACCACGTGTCAACTCACTACAACTCCAAGTCTCTTAGTCCCACTTATGCACACATCTCGCGAGGGGTTTCTGTCGTGCTCGCGACAGAATGCTCACGCCCGCACCAACCAGCTGAAGTTCGAAAATCGCTGGAGGGCTCTATCGCGCTCGCGACACTTGTCGCGCTCGCGACAGAACTCTCGCACATAAACTTACCTTTTCGAACAAAACTCTGTAATTCTTCTAGGGCCACTTTGGGGTGTGACACCCCCGTCCTTGGACACAACGTGATGTGGAAGAGCATGTCAAATTCTTCTCAATGAACTTGGCCATATCCACATATCGATTCTTTTCCTTCCATTTTCTCTCTTTTTTTGTGTTTGTTTTTTTTGTTTATTTGTTTTTTTTTGTAGACAAGCTTTGTTCAAATCCTGATAGCTTATGCATACCTCAACTGGAAACGACCAATTTGATAAAACTAACTCATCATACTCACTCTAACCTTCTATACACATACATGAGCCTCTATGCTTCACATTAGAAACTCAAACATGCATAATTCACGGCAACTTCACACACTTCCCTCAAGATTAAGTTTTCCATGCATAAACACATCTATCACTAACACAACCATCACAAAATTTCATTTCCACTCAATACACATCACCAGCACATACCTCAACTGTAACATTTAGCCATCATCACATAATCAAGCAAAACTTCTAAACTAAATAATAATATATCTACAGAAATTTAGATCCCAAACCAATCAACATAAAGCTATGACAAGGAATTAACAAAGAAATCCCAAACCTATCAATTCCTTAGCTCCAATGCTCACTTAATATCTTGGTCATCTATCCTCTTCTTTCCTTTTTCCTTTTCTCAAATTCAACAACACATGCACAATCCAAATTTCAAAATTTAAAATAATAAATCATACCACTTTAATCTTAATTTCAAAAATAAGGAGTAGAAGAGGATGAAAACCACAACTAAACACTTACCTTGCCTAAAATCACAATCCAGAAATTCTTTAACTCAACTCGGTCAATTAGCCAACCACATACTTAAAGGATTAATTCTATAAATGAGGAAGAAAAACAAAGGAATTGATGAAGAAGAAGCCGAAGAACCCACATGCAAAAATGCTTTCTTTTCTCTCTCATTCCAAGCCTTTTATTGCATGATTTAAGTGGGTTAGTAAGATCTCAGCTTGACACCTAGATTTCCACCATCCAAACTTAATCAAGATCAATTCAATTAATCCTCCACTTACTCTTAATTAATCCTTATTTAGTTTAATTATGCACAAATATTTACAGCCACTTAACTTATTTATTATTTTCAATTAAGTCCTCAATTTCAAGTTACACTTAGGTCCAAAGTTAGAAATCCCACTCAACCTCATCCAATTACCCTAGTTACACCAACATACTACTAGGGTAGATTTCGGGCCATTACAACTCTCCTGTCCTTAAAAGAATTTTGTCCGTGAAATTCAAACCCGAAATTCAAACCCGATCGAATGATAGAGAGTACTTAACTTTCCTCTATCGAGACACTTCTAGAAAACTTTATCACTATTCAGAAACCCAAACACATATGCTTCATACATAGACACTTCTACCTTATTCTCTTTTTGTGCAATTCCTTGATGCATGAAATTTATGGGATACGCTTGTTGCTTCCTTCACTCATGTTATTCATTCTTCATCCATCATCTTATTCGCATTCTCTTATATAAACTTCTTAAATAACTTCCTCTTCTTATCTTGGATTACTCATACTTTACGCTTTTATCAACAGGCACTTAACTCCTTCTCCATAGTCCTCTTTCGAACACCATACATTATATGTACGTCCTGTCAGCTTTCTCTTTGAATGAGACACATACACAAATGTTTTGCACTTATGATCAAGGGATGCAAATGAATATATGATAATGTATGTATGCAAAATGATGCAAAGATGTAGTTTATGCGATAGTAATGCTCTTTTCCCATCCCATGTTTCGTTATGCTCATGTTCAAATGATTTCAATGAAATCACTAACAGGCATACAAAGTGTTACCACTTGATCATACTTTACATATCTCCAGTTTCTAAAATTATCTATACACAGAATTAATTGAAATTCATGGGATAACACTTCAATCAGATTAACAAATAATTCTTTACTTTGAATCACTTAGAAACAGTTATCATACACATTATACACATTTATATTATGTCCCGAAGAACCAATCACATATGCATTATAATCAAAACAATTAGTACACACTTTAACAGATAAATCTTTAGGAAGTAAAAAAGTACCAGGTATAACTTTCGGTCTATCCTGGTCCTCACTTGCCTCCTTAGCAAGATCCTGTACTGGAACTATTGTAGGACTGTCAACTGATCTTGGTACTGTTCCACTTCTAAACGGATTACCTCTGACTGGACTACTTCTTCTACCACGGACCACTAGAGATGCACTAAATCCATTCCTACTTACTCCTTGCATGTAACACCCCAGTACCCCCATTGGAAGGACACCGGAGCATTACCCGATAAAACATGACGATAAACACATATATACATACATGCACATAAGCGGAAGCATACTATGAGGAAAAAGATAATCTTTATACATATACAAATACTTACAATAATTACAAAAGAGCTCTAAAACATTTACATATGCCATTTAATAGAATTACATAATACATAAACAAAAATTACAGAATTTACAATAAAATACAACTCTAACTCCTATGTGGCCAACCCTTGCAGATACACGACACGACTCGAACCACAAACCTGTCACTTGCACGGGAAAACAGCTCGTGCTAAGCGATAACGCTTAGTGGGGAGGACAAAACAACCGAAAATATGCATATACAATACTTGCAATAATAACTTATAAATACAACCCAGCTATGAAACGTATAATCAATATGTTATTCAAAATTATAATAACCAATTATACATATAATAAGCGTATTAATATATTTTTCACTTCATGCGTATTCCTACAATATAAACAATTTACTAATCTAATCATGTTTAATTTTAAGCTTCGTAGCATAATACATCATATTTCATATACAACGTCATGCAACGTATATTCACATTCGTATGTAAAAGAAAGACATGGCATCAACATTTATTACATATGTTCTAATATAACACTAAACATTCCAAACATGTAGATTAAAGTATGTATCATAATGCTAACTATGAACTCATATATATTTATCGTGTAAATATACGCTTAATCATCATATTCATATGGAACACGTATTAACATATTAGCCTGATTAGCTCGAATATACACTTAAGAAGTGGATGCGGTCATTTGGATACAGATAGGACATAATATTCCAAGCATATGGAGACATGAGTCTCAAACATATCATATTCATATGGAGACCGAAGCCTCAATTCATGTGATATGACCCAAATGGGGTCGAGACCAGGATCTAAGCGGGACCCACACATAGCAGCTGCACACACACTGACCTAGATAAGCGCTTATCTATCCACTACTATTGACTATTCAGGCTCACGAACAACTCCTATGCATTCTAGTATCTTTATCATATACTGAGAACTAGTTCAAGTATAATCATATCAGTTTATGAATACTTGTGTATCTAATCAAGATGAAGACATATAAATCATGTACAAATCTAATTAAGACCTTATAATTTATCAAGTAATAAGCCATATAAGACAAATCATGTGTCATGTAATGAAAACCCATGTAAAAGAAGCTTTTGAACTCTTTTTCAAAACAGGGCAGGAGAGGCCTCACTGTAGCGCTCACGACAGGAAGTCGCGCTCGCGACAGTGAGAGGAAGAGAATCCAGTCACGAGTTGCACATGCAGTTGCTCCTCATGACGATAGCTGACACAACCTCAGCAAGTGTACTGAATCGACAAGTAATATAATGGAGTATTTTTAAGACTCCGAGTTATCATACCCAAGAGACTGTGTGCGCAAGTAAAGAAAATCAAATGTATGCTAAAGAATTCCCAGTTGTTTGAATTTATTGAATTAACTACTGATTATAAACAAAGAATTTAAATAACCAAAATAAGTAAACAGAAACAATCAAATTAAATTGACAGCAACAATTGCAATAAACTAAATGACGAAAAAATTAACAAGATAAGAATTCAAAATTAGACAAACGTTGCTCAGGTTCACTCATCCACCCCATACCCAGATATGAATCAAAACACAAAAAAAAAAAATATATGAACGAAATCGGGATAACCCTCTTAACCCAAGCGTCCCATTCTGGAGCAAGCTACTCTAATTACATGACGTCCCATTCCGGAGCAAGTCATACAACTAGCCTAATCACGGGTCTAAAATCCTAGGTTCGGTTTGCTTTCCCATTCCGGAGCCAAACAACCCAAAACCTACTTATTTCACTCCTCACTCAAATCTTAAACCATGAAAACATGCACATAAGGATTCCCTTCTGGAGCAGTCCGAATGTTACAGCAAACATGACAAAAAATTTGAAGATAAATTATCATGACATTTAATCATACAATTCAATAACCAATTAAGATACATGAATTAATCCATTCATCAAAACAGGAAATTAACTTGAAAACATACATCTCATGATTTGACAAAACAACTAAGAAACTACTCACAATCCATTACAAATTCAAAAGAATAAAGGAAAGAATAAACCCAGAAATTCATTGAGGTAGAAATCCCGATTGAATCCCACGTTCTTCAGTCTTCTTCTTCAGATCTTTCATGGAGAATAAAACCAAAATTCTGGAAAACTGGAAAACTAACTATCTCTGGAAATTAACTATGTATCTAATGAAAATTACTCTCAATTTCTAATTAAAATCTCAAAGCAAGAATGAAGATTAAAGTTTAGAACCGAAGAAATACTCTGAAAATCTTCGCTGCCAAAACTAATAGCAAAAACTAACTAAAAAAATCGGAACCCTAGCCAAAGAGAAAAGTGCGTTTTTATAGTTCCAGATGGGTCACGGTGACAATGAAATTCATTGTCACCGTGAGGTGTCGAGATCTTCAATTTCCTTTCACGCACAGGAGATGGGTCATGGTGACAATGAAATTCATTGTCACCGTGAGGTCTTCAAAGTTTCGCTTCTGTCCAGGAAAAAATTATGTCACGGTGACAATGAAATTTGTTGTCACCGTGAGGTCTTCATCCTTTGTATTCTACCCAATAGAGAATTATGTCACGGTCACAACCAATTTCATTGTGACCGTGACCCATTGATTTCAGCTACTGTTTGCAATTCTTCTTATGTCACGGTCACAACCAATTCATTGTGACCGTGACCCCTTGAGCAAAAGTCTACAAAGGCACAAAACTTCAATCAAAAAGTTATCTAAAATGCATCAAAATTCCAATTTGGCTAAGAGTAACAAAATTAACATAAAAGAAACATAACATGACATTAAACACAACTAAATACCCAAAAATAATATAAAAAATACTATCAAAACTAAATACTATATTGAAGTTATCAAAATACCCCACACTTAGACTTTGCTTGTCCTCGAGTAAATGAATTATCCACATTCCTGAAATTTCAAACTCTAACTCGGAATACGAAAACTTAGCAACAATCTTAGCGCCAAGTAGAAGGGTCTTAGTTATAAATCCTCAAATCAATTTATATCAAGTAATTTCACATGTGTGTATGCTAGGCTCAAAACCAATTTTCTCTTTTCAAAACAAAACAACCAATGCATTCCAGTAATTGAGCAAAGAAATTAAATATGCAAATGAATTCGCATACAGGTTTCGCGCTGAAAACTCAGGATAATCATACGCCTCTCCTTTAGCACCGGAACCACAAGGGTCATCTCCACTTAAACAACTCAAATCAAGAACAGAATCAAAAGGACTTATTCCAGGGTTGTAATGTTAGGTTAAGGTATTGGCTTAACAGGAAAAGTTAAAGAATTCAAACAAAGAATTAGCCACTCTACCTCAAGTTTCAACTACCCAAAACTGAACAAGATTGTCCAGATCCTACCTTCAATTCAGCCATAATTTCCAATGTTGTCTAAACTTCTCCATACATAATATGCATTGAACTCAACAACAACAAGGTGATGAACTTCCCTTTTAATTCACTTTTAAACCCAATTCCATAAATATGAGTATGTCATTTTCTACTCAAAGGTACCCCACTCTTGAATTTTTCTATATTCAATACATCAAAATTGACTAAAAGAAACAACAAAACTCATTGAACTTTCATTTTTTTTTTCTCTTTTTTTTTCATCATTATTTTTCTTTCTTTCTTTTTTTTTTCTTTTCATGATTTTTTTCTTTTCTCTTTTTTTTTTTCTTTCTGGGGTAACCAAAGTCTAGAATTTCTTATACCCATTTTTTTTCTAATGAGGGAAAGTTTATCACCATACTAAATAATACCCACAAAATTCAACAATTCTTCTCATACTTCCACTATTTCAACAATAGGTACCCTTATTCAACTTTCAATGATATTCCAACCCAATCCTAGAGTGGCCAATTCTTAGAAAAGGGTAGGCAAAAGCATTTAGGCTAAATGGTAAAATAATAGTGTAACAAGAAAATTTTGTAGTACGCTTTTAGCATACTAAATCAGCTCAACAGGGCTAGCAATGGAAATAACGTAAACAGGTAGGTCTAAAGCTATTTAAAAGTGGTTATCAAAGAAACAAATTGCCTTAATCATGTCCTAAACTTGTTTAAATTGTTATCATGTTTCGAAGGGTGATGAGGAATGTTCTAACTATCCTAACATTACTTCACTCAAAAACTCTTACGCACTGGATTTTTCAAGTTTTACAAACAAGCCTATAGTGCATAAAAGATTTGAAATCGCAAGATATAAGACTGATTGAAATTAAATTTGCTTCTAAAACTTCCAACTACTCATTTGCCAAGATCAGTTTTTAAGATAGACTATTCTCCAATTACAGTTCAAAACATTCACAACAGGAATAACTGAGGTTAAGCTAAGCTGAGATAAAGATATTTAGGCAACGACAATAAAGTACAACGAAACTAAAACAGAAATAACCATGCATCATACATCAATGGAATGGTTGTTAATTACATATATAATATGAAATTAATGTCTCCTACCCCCCACATAAAAACTTGCTGTCCCCAGCAAGTAATCATTTTACATATCAAAAAGAAAAAGAAAAATAAAATAAACAAAAGTCAAACAAAAGATAAGAGGTCTCCCTGATCATGGATCTGATGGTGCTGGTGGAGGTGGGAAATGGGTATCAAACCGTGCAGACCAGGCAGAGAATCCCTGGATCAGCTGGTCCATCTGAGACTGCATGTCTGCCTGAGATGCTGAGATGGTGCCCACAGATGTGGCAAGGGTGTCCACTAATGCAGCGATGATGTCCATGCGTGCCATCAGAGCGTCATACTGCTGCGATGATAATTGCGCAGGCTCTGGTGCAGGAGGGACCGGTGCCTCAGGTTCGTCCTCCTGCTCATGAGGTAAACCGTCCAATCCCCGCTCAACTCCATGTAAATACTCCTCACGGGTTGATAACCGATAACCATCCGCTGTTGTTGGATCATTGACTATAACTTTCATATTCCTCAGCATCTTATCATCAATTACAAGAATAGAAGATAAAACCTTGTACTTGCCCAATGGATGGTTAACCCTGTTGGCTATCATTGTGACGAATCCGCCCAGTGCGATTTTTTTCACTTTCCTTGGATGCCATTGCATCTCCTCCAATTTATGACAACCATGAGTAGCGCCATTGATTCTAACATCCCGAACCATGCAAGCAAGGAATAAAGCTTCGGGTAAGTTTACCTGTCCCGCCGAATCTACATGGCTGAGGAGAGAAAGTGAGAATAATCTATGGATGATGCACAGAACATGGTTGTCCAAATGGTGGGCTTTCGTCTTGCCCGAGACATACATGGTAGTTGTAGCCGTGTCTCTAATAGTGGCCCAAGCAGCATCCTTATCATACTCCTCAAAACAATCGGGTACAAGGTGTGGAAAACCAAGGTATTCGGAAAATTGATGAAAAGTTAGATTGTAAGAAGTTCCATCCAACCAAAAAGACACCGTACCTGGGTCTTGGGTGAGGTCGCGTCCCAGTCGACAGGTGACGGTCGACGCAAAATCCCTTGTTAATTGCGGACATACCTTCTCCCGTGTTGAGAACACCCTCTCCCAACCGATGTTGGCTATTAGATGTTGTACTTGATCTCTAATACCGAGCTTCTGCAATAGATCAAAATCCAAATATGTCGTCAGGACATAGGAGAACTTAGAGAACAAAGCATAAACATCTTTCTTTGGTATCGGTACCCACTTAGGGACCTTCGAAATATCTACTGATTGTTGGCTCGGGGTGGGCTGATAGAGCTGGAAGCAAGAGCAGAGCTTTTGCGCTTAGGAGCCACTGCACAACATGAAAAAAATCAAATTCAATAGCATGCGATGGCATCAACAGCAATGGATTTTTAAAATAAAGCATAATGGCAAGTTTATGCTAACCTGAGGCAATCTCTCAATTCCAAATGAATAACATAAAAGATGCAATAATGCAAGAAGAATTCAAATGACAGAAGCATGATTCAGCAAAAGTTATGAGCAAGTGCAGTATTAAACCCACAAAATGCAATAAAAGGTTAAGAGAATTTAAGCTACTGTCAAAAGGCAAAATTAATAAATGAGAACAACACACTCATTTGAACGTTATTGCGAAAGAATCTTGGCATTTCAAATTGGCAGGAATTGGAAAAAACAAGAAAATCATTCATTCAAACATTTAGTCAAACACCTGGTATGCAGATAAGTTACTGATTAAATTGAAGCTCAAAGATCATACTAACAACCCACGATTTCAACAATCAGGCATTACAATACAGAGTAAACAATTAAAAACCAGCAATTTCCATTATGAACCAAGAATTTGAAGAAAGATTTCAATTTAAATCATATACACACGCTTGCCCTAACAACCCAACCCAACTCGTTCTTAATAAAGAAAAACAAATTGAAATGGGGAAGTAAGAATTTAAGGGATGCACAGCTTGAATAGAAAATTATCACAGAAGATAAATAAAAGCATCAGCACAGGAATCGCCTCAATCACAGCCATAGAGATCAATTTAAACAGGGAACGCAGGGAGGAAGAAAAAGACAAATAAATGAATTGAAATAAAATTAAAAAGGAAGAGAAAACTACTTACTTGTTGTAGATAATCCGGGATGATGGTCTAAAAGAGAGAAAATGACACAGAGAATGCAGCGAAGAAGCACAGTGCGAGTGAATGAGATGTGGGAAAGTGAGAAATAACAAATAGAAAACTGGGGTTTTAAAAATTCTTTTCGTGGGTCACGGTCACAATGAGTTTCATTATGACTGTGACATATCCAAAATTTGCAATCAAGAATTGAACCGCCACGGGGTCACGGTGACAATGAAATTCATTGTCACTGTGACATAACCAAATTTGAAAACAGAATTGAATGTGCATTATGTCACGGTCACAATGAATTTCATTGTCACCGTGACATAACCCAGTTTGCAAACAGAATGTAACTTATTTTATCTCACGGTGACAATGAATTTCATTGTCACCTTGACATGTGCACACCTCAAAACAGAATGTAACTTACCTGATGGTCACGGTCACAATGAGTTTCATTGTGACCGTGACATGTGCATCAACCAGAAACTAGAATGCATCCTCCTTTGGTCACGGTGACAATGAGTTTCATTGTGACCGTGACCACCTGAACACTTGCACAAATTCATCAATTTCTCTGAATCCCTTGATACAATTGTTTTGAACCTTCTCCAACAAAACATAATTTCTCTTCTAAACATAAAATTTACAAAATGAAACAAGATTAACTTCCTAAACAAAATACCATTAAATGATACAAAAGAAAACAAAGATAAGAAGTAGTTCTGCATTTAACAAGTCCGCAGCTGGACTTTTAAAAACCGTCAAGTATCTGCTAGAGTGACGATCGTGGAAGCACTATCAAAGGTAGATCCAAAATACTGCTTCACACGATGTCCATTAACCTTGAATTCATCCTCAAACCGTGGGTGCTTCAATGTCACCACGCCAAACTTATCAACTGCCACTACTTCATATGGTCCTTTCCATCTCGATTTCAACTTACCAGGAAACAATCGCAGCCTACTGTCATAAAGAAGCACTCGCATCCCAGGTGTAATTTCCTTTCTAACCAGTTTCCGATCATGCCACTTCTTAGTTTTATCTTTGTATCTCATGGCATGATCATAGGCCCAAAATCGATGCTCGTCTAGTTCATTTAGCTACAAAGACCTGCACTTACCTGCATTCTCAAGGTCAAGATTCAGAAATTTGGTAGCCCAATAAGCTTTATGCTCTATTTCCACTGGGAGGTGACAGGACTTCCCAGAAACTAACCTAAAAGGGGACATCCCTATCGGTGTCTTGAATGCTGTCCTATAGGCCCATAGAGCATCATCTAACTTAAGGTACCAATCTTTTCTAGATGAATTGACCGTTTTTTCTAAGATGGCCTTTAACACCCTGTTAGACACTTCAACTTGACCATTAGCCTGAGCATGGTAAGGGGTTGTGATCTTATGCCTAATGCCAAATTTCTTTAATAAAGCCTTAAATTGGTGGTTCACAAAATGTTTACCACCATCGCTTATAATGGTTCTAGGGACTCTATATCGAGTGAATATATTTCTCCTCAAGAATTCTAAAACAATCTTACCATCAGCAGTTCTAGTGGCTATAGCTTCGACCCATATACTCACATAATCCACTGCCACCAGAATATATTCAAACCCGTACGAAACCGAAAAAGGTCCCATAAAATCTATTCCCCATACATCAAATAGTTCTACCTCAAGCATGTTTGTCAGAGGCATCTCATCTCGCTTAGATATATTTCCTACCCTCTGGCATCTATCACAAGTCTTTACATAAAATTGAACATCTCTAAACATTGTAGGCCAATAAAAACCAAAAGATAAAATTTTCATTACCGTTCTATTGGGCCCATGATGTCCACCAGTTTCTCCACTGTGACAAGCTGTGATGATTGCACCCGTTTCCTCATCTGAGATGCACCTTCTTAAAACTTGATCAGCACATAATCGGAAAAGGTAGGGGTCATCCCAAATGTATTGTCTTGCATCTGCTCGCAGTTTCTTCTTTTGCTGCCAAGTATAATCTTTAGGCATAATGCGTGATCTACTATATGTTCTTTGTTCCTCTCGCCACTCTAGTGCTTCATCCAATATGCATTATTCTAGTCAGAAGTAGTGAAATTCCAATCCTCGATCTTTGAGGCATCATTTAGGCAAAGGATAGAATGACACCCTAAAAATATAGCGGGTAGCCCACAATACTCTGTTGTCCTCCAAATTGTTAGGCACAATGCGAAAGGTGGCTTTGACAATAATTTTGGCTTCTCCAGCAAAAAAAAAGGTCGTTAGAGATGAAAACCATAACTGGCTCTCTAAACAAAAGTCAGGCCAAAGGACAGGGTGAAAACCTAAACATAGGCAGTCTTTCTTTTGAAAAAAAAAGAAAAAAAATAGAAGAAGCTGTTGGATTGGGTTGGCTCAATTCTAGGCAAAAATAAGGGACAAGGTTATGTGAAAATCCCCAAAGGGACACATTTCTTGCAAAGAAAAGCTAGTGTGAAATCCCACAAGGGACGCATTACCTTTAAAATAATGACTTTTGATTCCCAGAGTGATAAGGCAGTATTAGTCCAAATTACCTCCTTTCAACAAATGGTGCATGCAAGGCAGAGTCTTAAAGGGCAAAAAGGTGTATTCTTGAGGGCCAGGGGACATAAGTCTTACTCTGCAGAGCGAGGACGTATTAGATGTACATCCTAGCACCCTACGGCCATTAACAAAAGTGGACGTAAGTCGAACCTCCTGAAAGGAATTATAGGTCAGAGTTTGTAGGCCAAGATGACACTCTTCTAGATTCTTGATGGCATAAAATAGGATGAGCAGCCAAGCCATACTTTTGACAAACCTCTTAAACACTTGAGATATTGTCTATCCATTTTTGCATGCATTTATGCTAATACAGTTCTTTTGCAAATATTTGCATGTAACTCTTCATGTGCATGTACAATCTCTTGCATATTTCTTTGCATGCATTGTCCCATACGTACACGGTGCCTTACATGCATTAATATGTATGATCCCTTGCATGTATCTCGTATGTGCAATTTTTGAGCGCATTCCATGTAGATGTTCCATTCCATGTACATATGTCTCGTATATGAAATTTTTGCACACATTCCATATTCATATTCCATGCGTACATGTCATGCATATAAGGCACACATTCTGTGAAAATAATTTCTGTACACATATAATGCATTTAGGTCATTGCACATGTTTCACATGCATATAATTCTTCACACATGCAATGGTGTGCACACAATTCACTTGCATAACCCTTCACGCATGTTTCTTGTATGCACATATACTTTATATGTTCCTACACATATCTTTTATGCACATTCACTGCATGTGCCTTGCATTCACATTCCTTTTTCATAACAAATATTTACACACACTTTACCAGATGCCTTTTGTGTATTTCATGTGTTTCCTATATACAACTTTGTTCACATTCTTCACACATAATCCCTTGCACACACACAATCTCTTATATATGTTCTTGTGTAGATAACCTTGCAGGAAAAGTCTGAACAAACTACACACACAAAAGTGGGCTAGGGGACTACTTTAGGTCAACATCGATAATCACCCATGCTGGACAATCAGATCAAGATAAAGTTTCCATGGAAAAGGAATCATGTGGATTCACACCAAACGGGACATCCAGAGGAACAAGCCTGTTTGTGGTACCATGCTAGTGGCAAATAGGGAAAGGCAACTCTTCCTGCGTGTCAAACACAAATCCATCACTGGACATTCAGATCAAGCTGAAATCCCCATAGAGTTAAAATCATATGCACCAAATTGGGGGCAATCAGCACAATTGTGATTCTTCATGCCAATGTGCTAGAGATAATCACATCCTTTCAGAATTGTGATTCGTCATGCCGACGTGCTGGCAATAATCACATCACTTTAGAATTTGGTTCTTCATGTTGACATGATCGCGATAATCACATCTACCAATTCAAGCGAAGGGTTAACATGTAATAAGCTAACAGTAACTACCACTTCAATAAAGGGTTAACACATCACTAGGCCAAAGACCAAGCCAATGTCCTTTTAGGAGGAAAATCCTAGCAAGTCATGTGTAAAGGCAAATCTCTAAGTCCTCTTAAGAGACAAATCTTGAAGTCCTCTGAACAAGCAAATCTCTAAGTCCTCTTCAGAGGCAAATCCTTCAAGATCCTCCTAAGAGGAAAATCTCCGAAGTCCTCTAAAGAGGCAAATCTCCTAGTCCACCTAAGAGGTAAACCCTTCAAAGTCCTCTTAAGATGGTAGCATCTCTACAAGGATGTGTCCAACTTCCTACATAAAAAATCAATAATTGGATAGGCCTCAAGCCCCATAACAATTTTGCAAGCATATAATTATTGTATAAAAAAAGCAAGCATTTAACTAGGCAGCTTTGTTTTACTCCTAACCATGAAAAGGCAATTTTCTACACTTTATTATGCTATTTTATTTATGCATTATTTTATTCCTTACTCACTTCCTAATTGTCAGCATACAAGGTTCAGTTTCACAAAAAATAAGCGGGTAGAATTTCCCCTACATTTTGAAGCATGCATAACTACCATGCATTCAGAATAGAAAATTAAATAAAAAGAAGTGAAAAGAAGAAGAAAAATGCAATAAAACTAAGCTGGTAGTTGATGAAATGCACTAAAAAAAACTTAAAAAAAACTACGAAAAAATTAGTCCTGGACGTGAGCAGTGGTGAGAGGATCATTTTGGCGCAAACGATGTGCAAAAAAGGTGACAAATGAGGGAGAAACTAAAGAAAAACCAATAAGTCACATCGGTGTGCAAGAGAGGAAAAGGAAGAAGAAAAGGAGGAAGAAGGAAAGCTGAGCGGGCGCAAAACTGCTCGGCTTTTATAGGCATCGCGTGACCGATAGGTTATCTGTCGAAGGACCGAATGAGGGGCTACCCGTTGGTCATTCGAAATTCCCTTTTTCCTTTTCTTTTTCCACTTTTCTAAAAGTTTTAAAAAAATTACTTCCTGAATCTTTTACCCTCATGATTTTCGTGCACGGTTGCTTCCATCAAATTTGATTTTTTGTAAAATTAGAATGGCGCAAATACATGAAAAAAAAATATATATGCGTGTGAAATGCATGAAATATGAAGGAGAAAGTCCCCGGCAGTCAATAGGTTGACCGATGGGTAGGACGTCGCTCGGCCCACTGATGCCCGTTGGTCACGGTTTTCTTATAAATACTTGTCTTTTTTCCTTAAATTTTGTGCCTTCTTCTTGGATTTCAACCAGAGACTTCTATTTCCGAGTTTTTTCCTCCTTTTTCCTTTTCTTTTCCATTTATATTTAATTTTTGATCTAAAATTCTTGAAATGTCATCATCAATCCTTATTAAAATCCATTGCCTCCTAGATGACCCCCAAACTTGGGAAAATACGTCCTTGACCCCTTATTCTGGCCTGAGATTCCTGAGGAGAGTTAGAGTGGACCGAGACCTTCTACTAGCTTTAACCCGCTTCTGGGATCTTCGTTTCCACCCTCCCTGAAGAGTTTGCCGCGATTATTGGAATGAGGTTTCCACCCAGCACACTACCTTACATCTCGAGCTGCAGTTTGGTTCATGCGAGGGACACTACATTGGCCTTAGGCATCTCTTCCTCAGCCGCTACTAGACTAGCCCCTCCGAGTCCCACTTTTTTCGTAGAGCCATTGATCAAGGCACTAGAGGGCTTCTTCGATACGTCCACCTATCAGGCCAGTGGCATCCTACTGTTCTGCCTATCTAGGTATTTGACTGTAACTTTTGAAGAGTTGACTGGCGATTTCTGGCTATTTGGGATAGTGGATAGCATCCATCACGGGCAGACCCAATTTCCCTTGATCCTTACTGAGACGATTCTAGGCTAGGATTTTGTCTATGCTGACCCTTTCGCTGCCTTCACTGGGAGCCTCTTATTACTCCAGGTTAGTCATTATTTTAAAAGGTAGCGCATCCCTTGTGGATTTTTACACTAGCTTTTCTTAGTGGGAAGTGCGTCCTTTCGGATTTTAACATAACCTTGTGCCTTATTTTTTCCTGGAGTGGAGCCTACCCATTCCAGCAGCTTTATTTTTTTTTTTTAACGTCTCCTGTCTTTCAGGTATGGCTACAGGAAAAACTGAAGCTACTATTGGAGCCCCCTCCTAGGGTGATTAGCAACTAGTCATTGAGGCACTTTTTCCCCCGACAACGGTTGTACTCTTTTTCCTCTCTTAATGAAGGTGTTCCTAGATTGGGTGAGGTGGTAGACGAGGATATCAGTTTCATATGCCCTTGTCTCCATATTTCTGCAGTGACTTTGGATGGCCCTTCGGGGTGCGTCCCGCTGTTTGGGCTCCATGAGGCTACTTTTTATATCATGGCCTGCTATACTCGATGGTTGGAGGGACTCAAGATGTTGTGAGACATCGGTTAACTGAATCTCATCTCTCGGGATGAAATGAAAAGTGCACACCTCAAACTCACTACTCAACCTCTTTAGGTGTTTTACACATGGCATCAATCGTTCTTCTTTTATGGCCCATTCACCCTGAATCTAGTTGATCACTAGTGATGAATCACTAAAAACCTCTGCGTTCTTTGCCCCCAAGGCTAACAAAGCTTCTAATCCGAAAGTGCAAGCTTCATATTCATCTTCGTTATTAGTAGCCTTGTATCTCAGTTTCTTAGCAAACAGGAGTTTTTCACCATCTAGGGTTGTAAGAATGACTCCTACCCTTGCCCCCTTGCTGTTAACCACCCCGTCAAAGTGCTACTGCCAGCCTTGTACTACAATGGCTACAACATCTTCATTTGGGAAGTTAAACTTGAATGAATCCCCTTTGATAGGGTGCTCTGGCAACCATCTTCCCATTTTTCCTAACAAAGAAGGAGCTTCCTACAGGTATCTGAGAGGATTCATCTTAGCAACAGCTTATACCTTGTGAGAATGGAAGTAGTGTCTTAACTTCATAGAGGCCCAAATCCCTGCTAGGCAAATCTTTTTGACTTCTATATATTTGACCTGTAACACCCCTTACCCATACGTAGCACACAATATGCTAACATACGTAGTGTGCGACGATGAGTGGAGGGTGCATCCAGATGGAGACACAAACGCAACAATAAAATAAACACGATAATAAAATTTCTTTACATCAAATCAATTCAATATGCATTGCATACATACATCTCTTGCATAATACTATTCGTTTTAATCATATTACAACTTATCGTTGATTACAGAACAATAATTAATTACATTATAAATATTAATAATAAACTCTGTACAATAAATTCTAAAACTCGTTAATGTCCCGAACAAAACTTCAAGCACCTTAACCTGCATGGACAAACACCCGTGCTAAGTGCGATGGCTTAGTCGGGAAAACCATAAAATGAACGACCACTCACGGTGGTCGTTTATGCAAACCACATGCATAAACAACATATACATAAAGTATAGAAGGTAAATGATATCATAGATTCACGTTATAATTCTTATGTCCAAAACATATGCAAATCATTGAGTACCTTTATCATGCACATATTAATCATAATACATATATAATTCTGGTCAATGTTCTTACATCACTTACAAATCCAATATCTAACTTTATTTATCACATTCACGTACAAACCATCTCATTACTATTATTTCAACACCATACCATTCACTCATAATGCATAAACCTTTTCTACTATTAGATCCTCTTAACACACCCATATTCATTTTAATTGTCAATTCAAAGTTATAGAAATGCTCATTTCAACATGTATTCCAAATTCACACTCATAAATGATCTCATGGTTTATAAGGGAATAAATATATATATATTCAATTAGTTTCATTCCTAATACTTTTTCGAGCTCTCACACATATATCAATCTTTTATTATTTGGTTCGGGCTTGAAATAGATATTTCAAGCTTCTTACTTATCCCAAAGATTGGGAATCAGAATCACTTAGTTCTAACTTTTGATTTATAATGTTCCAAAGTGAAGCTCAAACACAATTCATTCATAACCCTAAACTCATAGTCCCAATTTCCTGTCCAGTATTCAATTCAGCTTATTAATAATTTATAACATTTTATGTAAGTCATTTTATAGTACCACAGCCCGATTAAAGAAGGCTAGTACTTAAATTAAGAAAAGTTATTTACATAGAAGCAAAATCCATATTTTAATGATCACCAAATCAGTAATTCAGAGTAATTACTAACTATAACACCCTCTACCCATACGTAGACGAATCCATCCGCAAGGGAGTGAGATGCCGTATGAGCAAGGGTGTCACCATACAAAGGACACATAAATATACATTCAATCACATCAGGCATACTAAAATACAGCAAAAACTAAAACTTTTCAGAAACATCAGAATGGTCATTCATTAATATAATAGAAGTCATTACAATAATGTTCTGATCACAGCTGATATTACAAAATAGCTACATATCCGAAATATACCAGGCGAAAGTTGTACAAAATAATATGTAGAGAGTTCTATTATAAAAGAATCATGCTACAAAAAAAAAAGCTCTAACACTAATCCCTCTGTGTTGGCTTGAATGGCGGCGACTCTCCCAAAAGCTATACACCTTCCGCACCTGCACGGGTGAAAACACTATGCTAAGCGATAATGCTTAGTGGGGAAATAAACAATAATATATGACGGCCATTCACAATGGTCGTCAAGGAAAATCACATACATAATGGCATATTGAATATCACAAGATATAATCACAATAGAATTCCATTCATCACCATTCAGGGGTTCAATAAACACATTTATATGCCAGCAGATTCATATGCTCATATTAGAGTCACTCAGATTCAAATACTTATAATCATATTAGAACAAATCATAACACCTGCTGACTCATAGTAGTGGATAACGAGTAAACGCATAGAGGTACCTTACGAGTACGAATCGTTACGTAGCGGTACCTTACGGGTACGAATCGGGAAAATAGTATCATATTATCTCTTTTCAAACATTTTACAAAGGGATCTTAAATAAGATCTAAACACGTAGAAGTTCGCGGGGAACTAAATAGGGACCTGATCGGGGTCCAAACAAACAAAGGTGCTGTAGCTAAAGAACTCTATTAGGCATGCCTAACTATCCACTAAACTTACTCTTCCAGGTCATGCATAATACAAATCATGCTCAAGGCAAACATATAATTCATCATGAAGAAATCATAATATCGTTCATAAATATATGCATAATTATTCCCATACAGTAGTAAAAACTCATGAAGAAATGATACAAAAATCATTTAAGAATAAAAGGGACAAAATCAGAAAATAGGGTAAAAAGGAGGTCACTATCGCGATTGCGACTGGTGTCGCGCTCTCGACAGTGGCCGGATGGCCTTCTCGAGGGGATGGGCAAAGAGGTCACTGTCGCGATCGCGACAGTTGCCAATAAGCCTGCGCGATGGGAAGGGACGAAGAGAACGACATGCGAGTCGTGAGACAACCTTCACGACTCGTGAACAATGTTCATGACTAGTGAACTATGTTCACTACTTATGAACATGGTTCACGACTCGTGAACGTGGTCCACGACTCGTGAACGTAGTTCACGTCTCGTGAACTGACAGTCTCCCCTCTTGCCGACGCGTGATTCTGCCGCACCAATCGCACATACTAAGCTTCACGAGTCGTTCTACCCAATCACGAGTTGGACGCCTTATACACCAATAGAGCAATCTCGCGTAAAACTGGAATTCACCCTTCTATCGCGCTCATGAGGATTTCGCGCTTTCAAGTTCTCCAGCAAAACGCAACAAACTCACATTTTGAACCACAAAACCTATTTGAACCAAAACCAAACCAAACCTCATCTTACCTTCAAATCAGCCTTCCACAATAACATATAACATAAGACACAACTTAATTCAACATTTTACACAATCAAAATCATGCATTATCAAAATCAAACCCCTCAAGAACACAACCCAAAAATTTACAGCAAATATTCATCAAATTACAAATATTGTTCAATACTTCAACATTCTTTTTTCTCTGAATTTTGGCTCATCTAGACATTAGTGCACTAGTTTTCCCAAAATTGGGGGCAACTGTAGACACCGTGTCTTGAGGCAGTCCATATCAGGGTTACCCGATGAAGAGATCAATGTCTGTTTTCAGATTAGCGGATGGAATTTTGAGTTTTCGCCTTTCGATTTCACAAGGATTAAGAATTTTTTCTCAATAGAGGGAGGTTTCAGAGAGTTTTGGAGAATTCAGCTTTGGAAAATGGGATTTTGCTCCACAGACGGGCTGACCGTCTGTGGATGGACGCCCGTCTCTAGTAGCGAGTGGGCGGCCGTCTGCCAGATAGACAGACCATCCCTTTCCTTTGAGAGACATCCGTCTGTTGTTTGAGAGATGGACACGTGCTCGCGAGAGACGGTCGTCCATATTTTCGTGCCTTGTGGATGCTCCACCGGTCAAATTACCGCGCGTACCGTCTGTGGATTCATGGACGGCCGTCTATCGGTGATCAGATTGCTCTAACCGCTAAATTTTAGAAATCTTATCCCATTTCTTTAAATCTTTTCAAAGGTGTTTAAATTTTGGATTAGATTTCGGATATATTATGACAACCAATTCGGTTATGATTGGATTTCAGGAATCATTTTCAAATTTAAATCCTAAATTCAAATTCATTTGAATTATCTTCTAACCCTATAAATAGTGGATTAAGTTTCATTATTTGGGGTTGGAAAATTTTCAATTAGAAAAACTCTTTGCGAGCAATTTGCTGAAAATCTGAATTCAACTATTTTCCATAAAATCTCTATTTTTCGCATCGATTCAACATAAAAATTCTTTCAATATTTCTACTATTTTGCCTGTGGATTGAGCTAATTTGAGGTAACAAAACTCATTCGTTTCCATCAATCCAGCCAGTTCCAACATTTGAATTACTATCAAAAATATCAAGGAGGAAAAAGATAAATTTTCTTTCCTTGATTTATTTTTCGAGTACAATTTTCATAAATGAAAATTTCCCGAAGTTACGCAATCACGAACCGATCCTTGTGAAATGTGCGAGACCGAAATCATTCGATATCCACCCAAAAGGTAAAATCCGAGGGTAAACATTCTGGATAAAAATTTGTATAATTTAATTGACTTATATTAATTGTTCTCATTTTTAATAAGATTTTTCTTAATATTTAAGAAAGAATTTCAAATCATAATTTTAAAGTTTTCCCGATTTTCTGAAATCAGGGGTGACCGATGAGCATAGTGGTCACCGATGCTCATCTCTAGTTTGAGAGACGGGACGTGGATGACGCACCACTCCATCTGCCGGTCACACCAGGGACGCCCGTCGGTCATGTGCAGAAGGCCGTCCCTAGGCAAATTCTCATGTTTTTAACTTGTTTCTTTTACTATTTTATTTCTTTTTATCTTTTAACTCATTTCCTTTAAAATTTCATCTTACTTTTCTTTATTTTATTTTATTCTTGATTTTGTCACTGACATGTTTATTTTTTTTGAGTTATTATCTGACCATTTTGGATGAGTTGGAGTTGTTAATGATGGTGGTTGCGCCAATCTGAGGATTTCCATCCGGGTTCTTTCTTTACCCTTTTTTTTCCATTTTTATTCATTTTATTATGAAAATTGTTTTAATCTCGTTAAAGTAAAAATGGCCAAGTGTTTTATAGTAATTAATTTGAGATTTTCCGAAAATCGAGGGCCAAAGTCCTGTTTTTAGCCAATAAACCGACACTTCTCAAAAACCGATTTGTAATGAATATGCATGGCAGGACCAATGTCCTCATTTCAATGAATATCTCGATTTCTGTATATTTACCTATCGTTTTATAATGGGGATTATATTTCGCCCCTAGTTTTATTGTAATTTATTTTCGTGTATTTTATTTTGTGTCAATTTACTGCTTCATCTACGTGAATGGATTGCGCTTTAATTAACTGCATTGTATGGAAAGTTGGTGAAATAATGAATTCAAAACTTAATTGTAATATTAATCAAGGTACAAATAAATGAGAATTCCCGAACCCGCTCTGGTCTTAGGCTCAACGAGGTTAGAGGACCATCTCGATGTTCTATTGGGATGGGGCATCCAAGATATCTCTTGTTGCCCCACCAAAAGGCCTAACTTGCACAATCCTATGCTCCATGGGGTTAGAGGATCATCCCAATGTTCTATTGGGATGAGATCTCCAAGATCCCTTTGGTTTGCCCAAAATGGATGTTTATGTGCCGCTCGCATAATCCTAGACTCCATGGGGTTAGAGGATCATTTTGATATCCTATTGGAATGATGCCTCCAAGATTCCCCTGGTTTGCCCAAAATGGATGCTTATACGCTGTCTTAGGCTCACTGAGGCTAGACGAACCTTCCCAATGTTCTATTGGGTGGTGACTCCAAGAAACCTCCTTGTTGCCCAATATAGACGCACTTATAATTCGTTGCAAGTTTTAACGAACCTCGTCTCGAAAGCCCCTAAGGTGGGCGGTTTGGGGCACCCCGGGGTTCGGCGCGCGTCACTGTAACACCCCAAAATCACCCCAGTAGTTTGACCCTATCCGTGTCTGTATGTGTGTGTTTTAGGTGTTGCATGTGTGTGTGTTAATTTGGATTATTTATTTTAGTTATGTGTTTGTATATGTATTAGTATGAGAAGAGGAGGTAGGTTAGTGTATGAGTTAGGATATGGAAGTAAGATGTGAGCAAGGGATAGTTTTGTGTGTGTATTAGTGTATGGGAGTAGGGTGTGTTATGGGGTAATTGTCCTATGGGGAGAGTGACATGTGGTTTAGAGATAAGGATGACTTTAATGAAGAGAGAGAGAAGACAGCCATTTCCTTTGATTCCCGTTCCTCTTCCCTCCCTCACGCCATTCTCTTCTTTTCCTTTTCTTTTTTCTTTGTTCTTCCTTCTTCTTTGCACAATCTTGCTCCCTCTCCTTTCCTTGAGTAGTTTGAGTTGTTTGGCTTGTGATTTTAGAGCTCAAAGGTGAGTATGGGTTAGTGATGCCTTAGATCCTTCTTCTTCCTTTTCTCTAGGTTTTAAATAATTATATGTGTATATGTGGGTTGTTATAGAATTGATCTTGGTTGTTGTGGGTTTGTGGTTCAGAGGAGTCTCCTAGACCGGTGAAAGGGAAAGAAATAGCCAGCGGGAGCAGAGCTCACGAGTAGGAGCAAAGGAGATCAGGTTTGGGAACGTTTGTCTTTTGTATATATTTGTGATTTGAGTTAGATATTTGCACTTTTGCTTTGATTGGAGTTTTGAGTTGTGAAAGTATGGCTTAAAATGAATTAAGTATGATATGTAATGCTAGAGGGTGAGTATTGTTTGAAGGATTTCCAAGAAATCATGTGGATAGTTGCAATTGTTGTTAAAATTGCTGTTTTGGAATTTCTTGATGTAACACCCCCTACATCCCCGTTGGAAGGACGCGAGTGTGCTACCGACGCTCACTCACATACATGCACACATACGCTAAGCGAAAGCATACGTTCATGCAAAAACACGGGAAATTAAAAACTTATCTTGAGAAGCAAAACTGGACATACATTAACTCACACACACGCAGGCACTAAGCCACAACATATACACATGCATACATATGATCATTCAGCGGAAGCATAAAGCGGAGAAATAACTGAAACTTATTTACAATAAGATCCTTACATAATCAAAAGGCTACAAATTACAGAAATCAAAATACAGAAGCTGAACAGAATAACATAACACTTCTAACTCCTATGTGGCCGACCCTGCAGACGCGCGACTCGAACCGAACCAAACCTGCCACCTGCACGGGAAAAGAGCCCGTGCTAAGCGATAAACGCTTAGTGGGGAGAACACACAAGCAATATGGACGGCCATTCACAATGGTCGCCAAAGCAAATCACATTCAAATGGTTAATGCGGATATTCATGACACATATGTAATCAGACGTACACAGCAAAGGCATTCATATCTATATACTTATGTCAAAATAAGTCAAGGCAAACGCAGCATCATTCATAATACAGATATCACCATGCAGAACCACATACAATAACACATACATTAAACTGACCGGTTCGCCGAGGTATCGAATAACAACACTTCACTACACAACTAATCCACACTATATCATACCGTGAATTGCAAACACACAACAACATATTAGAAACACTGCGATATCTGAGTTCATAAGAACATATAGCATATCATTACATTATGGCACATGCACTTAACGAACGTCGATCCACATGCATTGCATCTCAATATGACAATACTCATTCACACAATTAACCATAGTATACAATGATGCAAGCCAGTGTACTTATACATACTAGTTCGCATGCATACATCTCAACCACTCAGTTAGACACATTCATAATACCATACGGGCGTTAAGCATATACAAATGCATACCTGAGTCATATTCAAACTATTTAACTTCCATAATCACATTCAGAAAGGTAGCTGATTCATATTACTGAAATCTTAACCAAACAGTTATCATAATATCATATTCATATCAGACAAAGCGAATAAAATACCTGCTGACTCAAAATAGTGGATAACGAGAAATCAGACAGTGCCTTGCTGGCACGATCAGTCGCACCTTACGGGTACGAATCGAACTATCACCACCTTACGGGTGCGAATCGACAAACATTTTATTTTTAAAACATTTCACAGAGAGGGGGATCTTAAACAAGATCCAAACACATTAAAAAGGATCACGGGGATCCGAGTACAGAAAGGGGTTCGCGAGGAACCAAACGGGGACCTGATCAGGGTCCAAATCATTCAAAGGGCGCTGCAGCTACAGAAGACTCTATTAGGCATGCCTAACTATCCACTAGACTGACTCTGGCAGGCGGAGAATTACACAGAAATGGCCATAGTTAAAAATTATGACAAGCGAAGAATTCACATTCTATGATAATCAGAACACACATAATTATAGTTCAAAATACATAGTATTGCATGCTAAAATCCATAAGTTAACATTCCTAAAACATGCAGAAATAAAAGGGTTTTATTGCAAAAACAGGGTAGGTCACGGTGGTAATCAGATTGGTTGCCACCGTGACATACCAGGGATCATTGGCAGAATGCATGTCTGGGGTACCTCACGGTGGTAACGAAATGGGTTGCCACCGTGACATACCCAGACCTCAAAACAGAAAGTATCTGTGGGGTACCTCACGGTGGTAACGAAATGGGTTGCCACCGTGACATACCCACTGCCCAGACAGAATCTAAAGTTTGGATACCTCACGGTGGTGACCAGATTGGTTGCCACCGTGACATGTTCAAACTCTTGGCAGAATGCATTTTGTTCATGGCTCACGGTGGTAACTAAGTTGGTTGCCACCGTGACCCACGCACAGATGCGATTCCTGAAGGCAAACTTCCCGATTTTCAAGCCCAAAATCCCACAATTCACACATCAAAAAGCATAGTCTCACCTCAATAAGAAAATTAAACCATTCAAATATCATTAAATCAGTCATGCATCATACAATTCATATTGCAAAGCGTATAATATAATTCATGCCAACACACTATACCCAATTCTTTATTCTATAGCACCAGGGTCAAGTAGGGGAAACATTATTATGCCAATACTTAACAATGCAAAGTCTTAATCATGCAATGATACAATTTTCACTTAAGCATAGCATAATATTCTTAGAGGAGGATCATAAGTTCAGATATGCATAATACCTTTCACATCCAATATTACATGTTCAAGATGAACAACCATGAAATTGGCATTCATAACTCACTCAATTTCAGATGGCGATATACGATACCACCCACAACAACTAACATTAATAAATCATATCAAGCAACCCCAATTCATTCGATATCCTTTAAATGTGTATAACTTAATCATGTTACACAAGCTCATACAGATTAAGGTATTACAACCCTTAAATGTCATTTAACTGGACTAGATTCTAATCATACAATTACACCTAATTATTTCTTTCGTTTGTATTAATCTTAATCCTATTCATGTTTATTTTCCAAGTGAAAACTATTATTATACTCATTTAATAGTCCTAAACATGCATTGGATGGATCCTAGGAAGTTCCGGTGCAAAACGGGTGCAATTTGGGAAGAAAAACACATAAAATGGTCAAGACAGAAGGGGTCACGGTGGTAATGAATTTGGTTACCACCGTGAGGTCCCAAACTAAGCATTCTGTCCAGGATTTACATATGTCACGGTGGTAATGAATTTGGTTACCACCGTGACCTACCAAAAACTTACAAACCAGAAGCTATGATTCAGGACTGCTTCAAAACTCATTTTTGTTCAGCCTAAACGGACATCTAAATGACATTTTTAGGCAAACATTCCTTCTTTACATTTATTTATTAGGATGTTAAGATTCAAATGAAACAAATTTCATATTAAAAGGACATCTATAACTCCAGATATGATCTAAAACATAAACACTGGTCCAGTAACCCGACCCAACCAGAGACACTTCAGATTTTAACTTATTCAAGGGTCTTAGAGCAAGAACTAGCTTCCGGACCTTTAGAGACAATTTTACATCTATGTCTTAACTTTCCAAGGGAACTGGAATTACTCATTTTGGAGGTCTATAACTCGACCTATGACAAAAAAAATGCACAAAGGTCTGGCAAAAACTAAACAAAATTTCCCCAACATCATACTTTACACACCAAAAATTATATGAACAATCTAACACATCCAAAATTCATGCACAATCATCCAATAAATCATCATGTATCATTTATACATCAAGATTATATCACACATAGCTCCCAAACCTGGAAATCCAAGCTTCAAACCGAACACTTCAAAATCCAACCTTCTCTTCCCTTCTCCTCCAATTCTTGCAACCAAATCAGATTAAAACCTCATTAACCCAAGAACATAACCTTTAAAACCCACTCAAATTCGAAAAAGGAGAAGAAGAAGAAGAAGTATACTAAAAGTAAAACAACCACTTACCTCCTATAGAACCTTCAAAGCTCAAACCCTAGACCAAGGTGGAAGAAAACCCACATGAAAGGAAGAGAGAGCAGAAATGTAGATGGGAAAGAGAGAGAGAGGCGTGGGAAAGGAAAGGCAAAACTTCCTTTGGCTTCCACGGGAAGCTACTCTCTCAATCCCTCTCTTTTCTCCTTTCAAATCCCAATCAATGCTCCCACCAACCTTACACATGTCACCCCACTATTGGTCCCTAATGATCTCATCTTGACTAACAACCCAAGGCACCAAACTCCACTCACACCATATAACCTCCCATGAAACACTTTTACATCCTAGTTACCATGCACTAATACCACTAGATCATGCCAAAGCCAAAGTACCCTACATCCATACATACATGCACACCTTATAATTTTCCCCCTCTTAACATAATTAATTAAATACTTTGCACTTAAGTCCTTATTATCCAATTTCCTCATGAACAAAATTACCAAAATGCTCTTCACTTATCCGACTTAGCTAGTCAAATCCGACTAGGCCCGATTTGGGGTGTGACAACTCTTCCCTACTAAAAGAATTTCGTCCTCGAAATTCACATACACCGGAAGGATTCTCAACACCACAATCTAAGTCACCGCCAAACTCATACACTTCACGTATAAACCACCCAACTTTCGCCGACAGCTATACATATCCTTTTAACACTTTAAAGATGTCCGTCATATATGCTATTTCCTCTTACTAACAATACATCTATCAAACCCCAAAAATCATTTATACATTCACAGTATAAGATTATGAAATACTCCTTTCACTCAACTTAAACAAACACCGGACACTTCCTTAACAGTTGATATACTCATCACTTATCACCCTTAGTCATAACATCAAATACTCCAGTACACTCTGTCAGCTTTCTCTCAATCAAAACACATATGCAAATTTTTCTCATGTATGGTCAAAGGGATGATAATGCAATGAGAATGCGATGGCTCATGTATGCAGAGTGATGCAGAAGAAATGCAATTGATGCTATAATGATGCACTTTATCCCATCCCCATGATTCAATATGCTTTTATTCAAAAACTTTTTCTGGAGATAGCTGACAGGTATACAGAGTACTACCAAATTCTTACAAAATCCAAAGACCCTTGCACTAACGTCCTATCATCGGAAACAGGACCAGAATCCTCAACCAAAGGATACTCAGAAACACTCTGATCAGCACTAACTGGGTTCACACATTCCGTTGTCTCGCCCACATCTCACTAGGATCAGACTCCATCTAAACATGACACAAGACTCGACACATCTGCATTAGGCCACGACACAAACCGACTCACATGCAAAGACACGACACATAACAAACAACACACCCAGAACCGCCAAACCGGCGCTCTGATACCACTAACTGTAACACCCCCTACGTCCCCGTTGGAAAGACGCGAGTGTGCTACCGACGCTCACTCACATACATGCACACATACGCTAAGCGAAAGCATACGTTCATGCAAAAACACGGGAAATTAAAAACTTATCTTGAGAAGCAAAACTGGACATACATTAACTCACACACACGCAGGCACTAAGCCACAACATATACACATGCATACATATGATCATTCAGCGGAAGCATAAAGCGGAGAAATAACTGAAACTTATTTATAATAAGATCCTTACATAATCAAAAGGCTACAAATTATAGAAATCAAAATACAGAAGCTGAATAGAATAACATAATACTTCTAACTCCTATGTGGCCGACCCTGCAGACGCGCGACTCGAACCGAACCAAACCTGCCACCTGCACGGGAAAAGAGCCCGTGCTAAGCGATAAACGCTTAGTGGGGAGAACACACAAGCAATATGGACGGCCATTCACAATGGTCGCCAAAGCAAATCACATTCAAATGGTTAATGCGGATATTCATGACACATATGTAATCAGACGTACACAGCAAAGGCATTCATATCTATATACTTATGTCAAAATAAGTCAAGGCAAACGCAGCATCATTCATAATATAGATATCACCATGCAGAACCACATACAATAACACATACATTAAACTGACCGGTTCGCCGAGGTATCGAATAACAACACTTCACTACACAACTAATCCACACTATATCATACCGTGAATTGCAAACACACAACAACATATTAGAAACACTGCGATATCTGAGTTCATAAGAACATATAGCATATCATTACATTATGGCACATGCACTTAACGAACGTCGATCCACATGCATTGCATCTCAATATGACAATACTCATTCACACAATTAACCATAGTATACAATGATGCAAGCCAGTGTACTTATACATACTAGTTCGCATGCATACATCTTAACCACTCAGTTAGACACATTCATAATACCATACGGGCGTTAAGCATATACAAATGCATACCTGAGTCATATTCAAACTATTCAACTTCCATAATCACATTCAGAAAGGTAGCTGATTCATATTACTGAAATCTTAACCAAACAGTTATCATAATCTCATATTCATATCAGACAAAGCGAATAAAATACCTGCTGACTCAAAATAGTGGATAACGAGAAATCAGACAGTGCCTCGCTGGCACGATCAGTCGCACCTTACGGGTACGAATCGAACTATCACCACCTTACGGGTGCGAATCGACAAACATTTTATTTTTAAAACATTTCACAGAGAGGGGGATCTTAAACAAGATCCAAACACATTAAAAAGGATCACGGGGATCCGAGTACAGAAAGGGGTTCGCGAGGAACCAAACGGGGACCTGATCAGGGTCCAAATCATTCAAAGGGCGCTGCAGCTACAGAAGACTCTATTAGGCATGCCTAACTATCCACTAGACTGACTCTGGCAGGCGGAGAATTACACAGAAATGGCCATAGTTAAAAATTATGACAAGCGAAGAATTCACATTCTATGATAATCAGAACACACATAATTATAGTTCAAAATACATAGTATTGCATGCTAAAATCCATAAGTTAACATTCCTAAAACATGCAGAAATAAAAGGGTTTTATTGCAAAAACAGGGTAGGTCGCGGTGGTAATCAGATTGGTTGCCACCGTGACATACCAGGGATCATTGGCAGAATGCATGTCTGGGGTACCTCACGGTGGTAACGAAATGGGTTGCCACCGTGAGATACCCAGACCTCAAAACAGAAAGTATATGTGGGGTACCTCACGGTGATAACGAAATGGGTTGCCACCGTGACATACCCACTGCCCAGACAGAATCTAAAGTTTGGATACCTCACGGTGGTGACCAGATTGGTTGCCACCGTGACATGTTCAAACTCTGGGCAGAATGCAATTGGTTCATGGCTCACGATGGTAACTAAATTGGTTGCCACCGTGACCCACGCACAGATGCGATTCCTGAAGGCAAACTTCCCGATTTTTAAGCCCAAAATCCCACAATTCACACATCAAAAAGCATAGTCTCACCTCAATAATAAAATTAAACCATTCAAATATCATTAAATCAGTCATGCATCATACAATTCATATTGCAAAGCGTATAATATAATTCATGCCAACACACTATACCCAATTCTTTATTCTATAACACCAGGGTCAAGTAGGGGAAACATTATTATGCCAATACTTAACAATGCAAAGTCTTAATCATGCAATGATACAATTTTCACTTAAGCATAGCATAATATTCTTAGAGGAGGATCATAAGTTCAGATATGCATAATACCTTTCACATCCAATATTACATGTTCAAGATGAACAACCATGAAATTGGCATTCATAACTCACTCAATTTCAGATGGCGATATACGATACCACCCACAACAACTAACATTAATAAATCATATCAAGCAACCCCAATTCATTCGATATCCTTTAATTGTGTATAACTTAATCATGTTACACAAGCTCATACAGATTAAGGTATTACAACCCTTAAATGTCATTTAACTGGACTAGATTCTAATCATACAATTACACCTAATTATTTCATTCGTTTGTATTAATCTTAATCCTATTCATGTTTATTTTCCAAGTGAAAACTATTATTATACTCATTTAATAGTCCTAAACATGCATTGGATGGATCCTAGGAAGTTCCGGTGCAAAACGGGTGCAATTCGGGAAGAAAAACACATAAAATGGTCAAGACAGAAGGGGTCACGGTGGTAATGAATTTGGTTACCACCGTGAGGTCCCAAACTAAGCATTCTGTCCAGGATTTACATATGTCACGGTGGTAATGAATTTGGTTACCACCGTGACCTACCAAAAACTTACAAACCAGAAGCTACGATTCAGGACTGCTGCAGCTATGTGTACACGTTTGGACCCTGATCAGGTTCCCCGATCGGATCCTCGCAATCCTTCTACTCGAATCTTTCTTAAGATTCTATATGAAAACAGATGGAACAAAAATCAAAAGAACGTTTTGATACCTTCGGGTACCTATGTGTTTATGATACGATACCGATACCCTCGGGTATCTATGTGTACTCGTTATCCACTCATTATGATTAAGCAGGTGCTAGTGTGTCTTTGTACAAGAATTTTGGATGATAAAATAGATATTTGGATTAACTATGTATGATTCTATATCTATATATGTATCATTATCATGTGCTTTCTGTTATCGTCACTGTGAGTGGCGGTTATGCATTTTGTGTTCCCCACTAAGCGATTTCGCTTGGCACGGGTGTTTAACCGTGCAGGTGTGGAAAGTTTTGGTACGCATAGTCTGGGCGTGTCGCATCGGGAAGGCCAACACAACTAGAGATCGGGGTTTTATAGTATAGGCTTTCCTTTCTTTTGTAGCAGATATAATGTTTTGTTGGCCCTTTGGAATAGTGTACCTTGGGCTTTTTACATATTTGTTTTGTTGAAATCTGTTGTAAAATGTAAAGACCTCTTTTATGTATATTAATAAAAGTATTCATTTTGTTCAATATCACTCTTCTTTCTTTCAAAGTTTTACTTTATCCATGATATGTCACTTTGTATGCGATGTTTTCATATTTGCACTAGTGGGATGTGACACTCCTATCTATCTGGACCCTTCTCCCTCTAATCCGAGTAGAAGTCTCCATGGTATAGGTTGGGGTGTGACAGTCACAGCGGGTAAATGAATAGGACTCTGTGACACCCATTCCCAACTGTTAGACTAGCTCAGCTAATCTAGTTAGGAATGACCGTTACACACCTAGAACACATGCACATTCACTCATCATGCTTCTGATACCAATTATCTATAGATCATTCACTGTAGTCATATTTTTACTATGCATACATATATAGCCAAAACTTGACCTACTTGGTCATCATATTATTACATGCCTTTACACACATATATACATATTAGTTATAAAAAAACATTTTCATAGTTATACAAAATTTCCATGACAAAAATCCCTAAAACCTACACTAGCAGCTTCCTATTATTGATCGTTGCTATGCGGAAACGTCCTTCAAATACCTCTCGTCCGTACCTACACGGATTAGAGTAAACCAGTGCTAAGTGATAATGCTTAGTGGGGAACACATAAACATAACAACCAAAACAACAAGCAAATAGTAATATCATACATTACATGTAAAAGATCATGCTTAGCTTGTTATTATAACACTTAAGTATCATGATAGACATGGCATAACTCTTTAGCATCCACAAGCATAGAGCATTATTCAACACAATCACATAATTCTAGAATATAACATACATAATGAATGTATTATTATTATTTCCATTTATTAAATAGCCAATAATTCAAAGACGCGGATAATGAGTTTTGCATTAGTACCACCGAGGTACTATAATCGCATTGAAATCTTATTTAGGCATTGGTACCCTAAGGTACAATAATATCATTCCACAAATAATAAAATCCAGCAAGGATTATACGCATTGTAATCGCATTGTGATTCCCAAGGAATCAGACACATTAAATGCATTAGGCTGCAGCACTTTGACCCTATAGGCATGCCTATCTATCCACTACTTGACTCACAGGCTTAAGTTATTTAGTCATGTTATCAATTTCACATTGATCAATCTTCATAACACATATGTCACCCCTCATCACATTCTCTTTTTCACATGCACTTTAACACATCAAACTATTCACATCAATTGAGCCTAACATAATGCTCACACACGCATATATGTCATTCCATTTGCTATCCTTTACATAATTATATATTGTTGCTTTATTAGTTAAATTACCAATCTTAATCATACTCATAAGTTTTTCCCAATGATAACTACTTTTATATTCATTTAATAGCCCTAATCATGCATAATAAGTTGAGAGAAAGATAGCGAATTGATCCATGCCAACCATGAGCTCAAAATTAAGAAGAAAATGCTTTACATATGTTGTTCTCTCGTGAGATCGCGACCTCTGTCGCCCTCGCGATAGAAGCTCACCTCTGGTGCCTTACGAGACTGCTTTCCACTCTAAACTTTCATCGCAAAAACCAACCTCTAAACCTCATTTTTAGACAAAGTGTCCTTCTTAAAAATTATTTCCTAGGATGTCTTTTTTCTAATGGAATAAGTTTCAGGTCATTTTGACACATAAATTAAGAGATATGCATTAAACACTACAGACTGTTCAAATCAACCCGGCTGGATAGAAACACATCCGTTTATTGCCATTTTTAGGCCTCTTAGAGAAAGAATTAATTCATGTTCTCTCTTAGACTTAAAGGTATGGAAGTTATGGTTCAAATGGCGCAATGACCACTCAAATTGGAGTTGTCAAACTCCAGTTATGATCAAAACAATACACAGAGGTCTGGTAGGACATAAACAGGATTTTCCCTGAACTAAGGTTCATGCTTGGTCTTTGTTTTACACATGCTAGTTCTTCATTCTCACCACAAAGCATTTATAGCACTTCAATTACATGTCATCACATAGCACATAATCATGCTCAATATCTCAAATCTCACATTCATGCATCATTTACACATCAAAGGCAAACTAATCAACATACATATTCAAGTAAAGTCAACATATAACACATATATATCCCAAACCTCGTCGCCTACGCTCCTAATTCCGTTGAGCGCTCGGCTCTCCAACTTTGGCCTTTCCCCTATCTTTCTGTACCTCCTCAACTACCAAAACCAGTCCAATTCTAGGATAAACACAATCTATCAATACCAATCCAAACCAATTCGAAGCCAAGAAAGAATGAGTAGAAGATGAGAGTAACAATACTTAATCACTTACCTTTAGAATTTTAACTCTTAATTCTTGTTCCTCATATTCAATACACATACAAATGGTAATATGACCACTCCACCACCTCACTCACGGCAAGAGAGAAGAAAGCAAACACAAAAAATGCTAAATTGCTCTCAACTAAATGTTCTCTTATCTCCCTCAGAATTCCTTACATGCAAAGAGGTGGAGGTGGCAGCTTAAGATTAAGCCAGCAAATTCCACTATAAAAAATCTGCCTCCACTCACTTAGTTTAGCATTATTTTATTCTTTAATTAATCCTTGCTTTTCTTAATTAATCAGCCACTAACTCACTATTAATTAAGTCATGCATAATTGCTATTTGGCCACTAAACTTCCACTCATCTTTTCAATCAAGTCCTTCCTTCTTTTCAATTAAGTCCAAACTTCACATCCAATCACACACATCCCAAACTAGGTCAATACTGCTAGGGTACATTCCCGGCCATTATAGGACTCAAAGGTACAAACAAACATTTTTTTTCTTTGAAAATGCATAGGGATCTTGAATTAGATCCATTCACACAGGGATCGCAAGGATCCAAACGCATAGGGATAGGCTGCAACAAACAGAACCCTTTACTTATTCACATAATTATGCCTACGAGTACAAGGTAGTGGATAACGGGTAAACGCATAGGACTCAAAGGTACAAACAAACATTTCTTTTCTTTGAAAATGCATAGGGATCTTGAATTAGATCTATTCACATAGAGATTGCGAGGATCCAAACACATAGGGATAGGCTGCAGCAAATAGAACCCTATAGGCATGTCTATCTATCCACAACTCTATTGACATAGGCTACACATGATTAAATCTAGCTTATATTACTTATATCGCTTTTACTCTTTCCTTTAAACATGCATCATTATTATGGTCATATATTCATTTAGTTGCTTGTTATTCATACTTATCATACTTATCTTATTCAGGATAACCATGTAATTTTTCATGGGTCTGTATATTCCATATTAAACAAATACATGTTGTTAGATATCTTGCATACATTTAAACTTAACAAATAAGTTTACACTTCTTCACATATACATTCACAACATGACAATTGCAAATTAATTCTCATAATTCATTTGATGATCACATGGTAAATCATATAATTATTCATTCTATAAATCATATATAAACTATAAGTGAGAAACCATGCAAAGTATAATAAATCATAAATAGTTAAAGCACGAAGAAGGGTCACGCCCGTGACCATAGTCGCGCTCGTGACAGAGATAAAATGCATTAGACGTTGCATCCATGACAGCCAGTCGTGCTCGCGACAGAGATTAAATGCATTAGATGTTGCATCCATGACAGCCAGTCGTGCTCGCTATAGAGAACAACCCGGCTAAAGCTCGACATACCAAACTCTATTGCGAGTGCCTTGGTAGAAGTTTGGGTCACCAAACTCTATCGTGCTGTCGATAGAGCTGAGCATTAAGCTCTGATACTGAACTACCTAGCTCTCCTTACCAAAAACCTTCTACAAATCATACAATTTACCTTTAGAACTACAACCTAACCATCGCATGACAATCAAGCATTTTACCCATCACATTACCCAAGTTTCCTTCTAATTAGAAGTGATAAAAAACAAAAAAGGAGCAACTAAAGCAACAAAGTTTCATACCCAGAAAAATTCCCTTTATCACGTAAAGTTACACCTAAATTTTTTTATTTACTTCTAATCCAATTTTTACTTCAAACACTACACCATAACTCAAATATACATATGAACATACTTTCCATTTCTCCAAAAATTATATCAATAATTTGAAAGCTAAAACTTATTCAAAATCACATAAATTCCCAAACCTGAACTTCCTTTGCTCCTATAAGCTCAATTGACTGCTCATCCATTGGCTTTTCTCAATTTTCTTTAACTTCTCTTGTTCTCCAAAAAAAAATAAAGATTCAGAATGTAACTCTAACTCACAATTAAACTCCACTCACGTGGAAGAGAAAAGAAAAAGAAGGAAAAAACCAATTACTTACCTTTCTCAACCAACTTTCCATCCAAATCTAAGAAACTTAACAAAATCCCCAAATCCAAATCTGTATTTTTTAGTCTTTAAGGAGAGGGAGTGAGAGCGAAGAAATGGTGTTAGAAGGACAAGGAGAAGAAAATTATTTCTTCCCTTCCTTCAAACCGTGTCTCTCTCCTTTTATACCCCCTTCAATTCCATCTTATCTATAAATGCAAGATGTCACCTTACTATTGGTCCATTTTAGATTTTTATTTCCAACTTCCTCTTTAATCCTTCAACTCTTATTTCTTCTTACATTTATCATATAACTTATTATTCCTAACATTAGCCCACACAATTAATGAATTCCTTCAATTTAGTCCATAAATATGAAATACCCAAATTATCCTCAATCTTTTTAATGAATACCGAAAGCGTCCTCAGCTACATTTAACCACTTTAACCTATCAAATACCCATTTCAATCACTTTTATACTCCAAACACTTACAAATCCAACTAGGGTACATATCGGGTCCTCACATGATGTCACACCCCGTTTGCCCCCTAGTTGAATGAGCCATATAAGTATGTGTGTGCATTTGCATGAGTCTAGCATAATAAGGGCATTTTGGTAATATTGTATGATTTGGTGTTTTTATGGTGCGTGTGTCTGCATGTGTTGTACCATGGTGTGTATTAGTTAGGACAGATTTGTGTGTGTATGAGTGCACCATAATAGGATATGCACTAGTGGGTTATTGTGGTGTGTATGCATTCATACATTTGTGGGGTGTGTCCTTGGGGGAGCATTGTGTGTGTTGCTCATATATGTGTGCGGTGCAATATTAGGGTGTTTCATTGTGTGCATGTGATACACTTAGTTAGGGTGTGACTAAGTAATCTCCTCCACTAGATGGTTGACATGTGTAAAGGGGAAAGAAAGATGGGAAAGAGAAAATGAAAAAGGGAAAATCAGATTTTTGAAACCCATTTCCCGTTTTCTCTCGTTCTTCTTCTTCTTCTTCTTCCTCCTTTACACTCGCCTAAGTGCTTTACTTAGATTCAAGCTCAAGTGGTGGAATTAATTACTCCCTTACATCTTCCTTGGTAAGTTCTTGCTTTTTCTTTGTGTTATTCATGCATTTTCTTCTTCTTCCTCTTGGGTTGGATCTAAGTTAGGGTTTGTGTTTTTGGTGTTTGGGTGCTTGTTTGTGCTTAGTTGAGCCTCCTCCCGAGCCAAAGGGCAAAGAGAAGGTTGGAACTAGTGGATCTAAGCAATAGGAGCTAAGGATTTTAAGGTTTGGGAATTTCTTGGTTTTTATGTATATATATGTTTATGTATAAGATTTGATGGTTTCTTAGAATTTGATTGTTATATGTTCTTTATTTTGATGTATATGCTATGGGTTTTTGTTTTGAAACGTGGATCTTGCAAGAGTATGAGTTAATTGTGATAATGTTGGAGTTGATGTGGTTTTGTGCATAAATTGGGGTTTTGAATGATTCTTGGAATTGGAGGTTTAAATTAATGAATTGAGTGAAATTTCTTGTTGATTAATGTTATATTATGGTTGTTGATGCTAATGGATGGCTGGGTTTGAGGTAAGAGGTTCTTGGATGAGTTTTGTGTGTGTTTGTGGTTGATTGAGGGAGGAAGAAAATCTGCAGAATTCTGCAGATTTGGAAAACCCGATGCTGTCGCGATCGCGATGATGTCGCGAGCGCGATAAGGATCGGTGTTTTGGAGCCTCGCTGTCGCGAGCACGCGATTCTATCTCGAGAAGTGTTGATCACCCTCTGTCGTGAGCGCGACATCCTTCGCGATCGCGACAGAGCGCGATGCTGGCTAAGTGCTATCGCGAGCTCGTGACAGCAATATTTGTTCTCTGTCGCGATCGCAACATCCGTCGCGAGTGCGACAGAGCCTGGCCCCTTCGTCCTCCTCGCGGTCGCGAAATCCATCTCGTATGCGCAGCGAAGAGACTTCGGTCTCTGTCGCGAGCGCGACAGCTCCATTTATGCTGAATGAGTTTTCTTTTATTGTGTGCGATTTTTGAACTCCAGTTTCTTTTAATGTCTATGAGATTTATGCTTGATGTATTATGAATTATATGAATGCGGATCCATGATATGACTATGTGCATATATGATGATGATTTTGGAATGTTATGAAATGGATTGAATTGTTTATGCATGACCTGCTAGAGCCTAGAAAGTGGATAGTTAGGCATGCCTAATAGAGTCTTAGCTGCAGCCCTCAATTTCATTTAGACCCCGATCAGGTCCCCGCTTGGTTCCTCGCGAACCCCTATGTGTTCGGATCTTGTTTAAGATCCCTTTTGAAAATGTTTTGTGAAAGTTAAAAGTATCTTGGTTTTTTGATTCGTACCCATAAGGTACTATTTATGATCAGCTCGTACCCGTAAAGTACTGTCCGTACACTCGTTATCCACTCCCTCGAGTCAGCAAGAGCCTTGTATGAATTATGTTATGAGGAAATGTATGTGATACATGTGTGAACTCATAAATGAAAAGTATAATCCGTTATGGGAATATGAATATTGTTATGAACTTCTGAATGTATGGCTTTAGTATATATTTGCATGCTTATGCAATTGATATGCTATGTGTATGGTATATTATGATGTACGCTTGTGTTTTGCCTTGACGACTGTTGTGAATGGTCGTCCTTTGATATATGTGTGGTTCCCCACTAAGCGTTTATCGCTTAGCACGATGTGTTTACCCGTGCAGGTGTGGAAGGAGTTGCTTTGGGAGAGTCGCCGCAATCCAAGCCAATGTAGCAGGGTTTAGAATAGGACTGTGTTTTGTATTTTGAGTTTCTTTTTGTATAGAACTCTCTTATATTGGTTTTGTATTAGCTTCCGCTTTTGTTTATGTAATTTGGGATTTGTAATTAATTGTTGTATTTCTTAGTTGATCAGAACAGTAATGTAATTCCTCCGTTATGTTAATGCATGATCAACTTTCACTTTCTTATACTTCGCAAAAGTTTTTAATTATCTCGCTTTTGTGTATGTTTATCTACGCATGGTTCTCTGCTTTGTTTGGTTGCACCTTGACTCATACAGCATCTTACTCATCATGGGATGGGATCGCCTGAGTACGGGTAAGGGGTGTCACAAGTCGTGGTATCAGAGCCTAGGTTTAGGCATTTCTGGGTGATTGTCTGTGTGATGCTATGTGTGGATATGTCTATGTCTAGGGTTGTGTTGGCTGATGCGGCTGTTCTCTTGATTGTTAGATGGATTCTGATTCTGCTCATGGTGCGCTCGAGAAATCCGCTGAAAGTGTGAATCCTCCAGCTGTAGATCCGTCTGTTTCTATTTCGGTGTCGGCTCAACGTGCTAGGGTCCAGCCCGAGGCCGCTGCCATGCCTTTTGAGGCAATGTTCAGATTGCATCAGGACATGGCTAGGGTCTAGGAAAGGGTGACTGCCCCTAAAGCTCCGATAGAGAGTTTAAGAAGAGCCGGTGTTGAGGATTTTTATGGGACTGGGCTTGATGAGTCAGAGCTAGCTGAAAAGTGGCTTGATAAGGTAAAGAGGGCTTTAAAGGAAGTCAGGTGTCCTCCCGATCAGCAAGCTGAGTGTGCTGTGGCACTACTTGAGGGGTGGGCTTATGAATGGTGGGAGTTGGTATTTAGGCGACCTCAGATGCCTGATCCAGTTACTTGGGATTTCTTCAGTGAGGAGTTCACTAAGAAGTATGTGACTCAGGCTTATAGGGACTCAAGATGGGCGCAGTTTCTAAGTTTGAAGCAGAGGGCCTTGTCAGTTTCGGATTATGAGAAGGAGTTTAATCGGTTATCTCGTTATGCTCCGCATGGGGTTATGACAGATGATTTCAGATGCAAGCATTTTGAAGCAGGGTTGAACGAGTCTTTGAAGATTGCTTTGATTTCTTTGATGTGTATGCCTGGGGTAAGTTATTATCAGATTGCAGAGGCTGCCATGAGGGCAGAGAAGACATAATCTTTGCTTAGGGAGAGAGCTCAGCGAAGGAATTCAGCTCGGGGTGGTTCTTCCTCATCTTCAGGTAAGAGATCTAGGAACCCATAAGATGAGCCGTCAGCTGGTTCGACTGCTAGAGGTAGAAGGTAAGGTTCGACAGCAGTATCTGGTTCTGGCAGAGGTGGTAGATCGGATGCTACGCCTGTTTGTGAGCATTGCCACAAGGCTCACCGGGGTGAGTGTAGGTGGCTCACTGGTGGGTGCTTTAAGTGTGGGAGCACCGAGCACCGTCTGGCTAGTTGTCCCCAATTGGGTGAAGATTCGGGACCTCAGGGAGGAGCTAGCAGAGTTGGATCGAATACTTCTCAGGCTGCCGGGGTAGGGGCCGAGGTAGAGGTCGAGGCGGTCGACCTAGAGATGGGGCTGTTTCTGAGACTATTGAGCGTCCTCCACCAGTTGCAGCTTGAGCTTATGCAGTTAGAGCCAGAGAGGAGCAGGATGCCCCTGATGTGATTGCTGGTAAGTTCCTACTCCATGACACTGAATTATATGCTCTAATAGATCCTGGTTCCACACACTCATATTTGTGAACGGATAAGATTATTGATAAGTTGAATGTGGTAGATCAGTTAGACTATGAGATATGTGTGACCAATCCATTAGGGCATAGTGTCAGTGTGAGTAGAGTTTATAGGAATTATCCTTTGATGGTTGAGGGAGTTGAGTTCCCTGCGGATTTGATAGAGTTGCCTTTCAGAGAGTATGATTTGATTTTGGGTATGGATTAGTTGGGCAAGTATCGGGCTGTGGTTGATTGTCATAGGAAGACCTTCGTGCTTCGGGATAGGAATCGAGCCCCAGTGTTTATAAGAGGTTTAGGTGCGAGTTCTGTGAATAATGTGATCTCAGCGATTCAAGCCAAGAGGTTTTTGAGGAAAGGTTGTGAGGCTTTTCTAGCGGTAGTTTTGGATTCCAAGAGAGGTCAAGTGAAGATTGAGGACATCCCTATTGTTCGAGAGTTCAGTGATGTTTTTCCAAGTGATTTGCCGGGTTTGCCTCCAGAGAGGGAAGTTGAGCTAGCCATAGAGATCATGCTGGGTACCACACCTGTATCGAAGGCACCTTATCGAATGGCTCCTGTAGAGTTGAGGGAACTTAAAAATCAACTACAAGAGCTCTTGGATAAGGGGTTTATTCAACCCAGCATATCTCCTTGGGGAGCTCCGGTTCTGTTTGTTAAGAAGAATGATGGATCCTTGAGGATGTGTATTGATTATAGGCAGATTAATAAGATAACAGTGAAGAATAAGCATCCGTTGCCCAGAGTCGAGGATTTATTTTATCAGTTTCGGGGGTCCGGTGTTTTCTCTAAGATAGATCTGCGGTCGGGGTATTATCAGCTTCGTGTTAAGGATGAGGATGTGGTTAAGACTGCATTTCAGACTCGGTATGGCCATTATGAGTTCTTTGTGATGCCGTTTGGTTTGACCAATGCTCTAGCGGTATTCATGGATCTGATGAACAGAGTGTTTAGGCCATACTTAGACCAGTTTGTGGTAGTGTTTATAGATGATATCCTGGTGTATTCCAAGGATGAGTCTGAGCATGAGGAACATCTCCGATTGGTTTTGCAAGTGTTAAGGGAACATGGGTTGTTTGCCAAGTTGAGTAAGTGTGATTTTTGGCTTCGGGAAGTGTCATTTTTGGGCCACATAGTTTCAGCTAAGGGTATTCAAGTAGATCCAGCTAAGATTGAGGCGATAGTCGATTGGAAAGTGCCGAGAAATGTTCAGGAAGTGCGGAGTTTCCTTGGTCTGGCGGGTTATTACCGTGGGTTTGTTAAGAGTTTTTCTGTGATTGCCGCTCCGATGACTAGATTGTTGAGGAAAGGAGTTAAGTTCGAGTGGTCAGATAAGTGTCAAGCTTGTTTTGAGAGGTTGAAGCAGTTGTTAGTAGAAGCTCCTATACTGACTCAACCCATCTCGGGTAAGGAGTTTGTTATGTATAGTGACGCTTCAAGTGTTGGTCTGGGATGTGTTCTGATGCAGGAAGGTAAGGTGGTGGCTTATGCTTCTCGACAGTTAAAGCCACACGAGAGGAATTATCCGACGCATGATCTTGAGTTAGCAGCGGTTGTCTTTGCTTTGAAGATTTGGCGTCATTATCTGTATGGGGAGAAGTGCAGAATCTTTATGGACCACAAGAGTTTGAAGTATTTTCTGACTCAGAAGGAACTGAATATGAGGCAGTATCGATGGCTTGAGTTGTTTAAGGGCTGTGATTGCATTGTAGATTACCATCCGGGTAAGGCCAATGTAGTCGCTGATGCTTTGAGTCGGAAATCAGTTTCTGCCTTGTTTTTGAGACGATTCAGATGGAGGTTTGGTTCAGATGGGGCTTTGATAGCTCAGTTGAGGGTCAAGCCTACCTTGAGACAGCGGATAGTTGATGCTCAGAAGGTTGATGAGAAGCTTCAGTAGATTGTGCAAGAAGTCAGTTTAGGCAAGCAGTCAGAATTATCAGTTCAGGATGGGGTTCTTCTGTTTAGAGATCGTTTGTGTCTTCCGGATGATGAAGAGTTAAGAAGACAGCTTTTGGATGAGGCACATAGTACAATTTTCACCATGCATCCCGAGAGTAGCAAGATGTATCGGGATATAAAGCAGTTTTACTGGTGGTCTGGTATGAAGAGGGATATAGTAGACTTTGTATCCAAGTGCTTGACTTGTCAGCAGGTAAAGGCTGAGCACCAAGTTCCTTCGGGATTGCTCACACCTTTGTTCGTTCCCGAGTGGAAGTGGGATGACATTGCCATGGATTTTGTTTCCGGATTGCCTTTGACTCAGAAAAAGCATGATTCTATTTGGGTTATTGTTGATCGACTCACAAAGTCCGCTCACTTCTTGCCGGTTAGGATGGATTACCAGATGGATAGATTGGCCAGTATCTATGTGGATGAGATAGTTCGGTTGCATGGAGTGCCTTTGTCCATAGTTTCAGATCGGGATCCAAGGTTCACATCTAAGTTCTGGAAAGAGTTGCAACGAGCTTTGGGTACCAAGTTAAATTTCAGTACGGCATTTTATCCTCAGACAGATGGTCAGTCCGAGCGAGTGATTCAGATCTTAGAGGATATGTTAAGGGCTTGTGTTTTGGACTTTCCGGGTAGTTGGGACAAGTATGTATCACTGATGGAGTTTGCTTACAACAACAGTTTTCAGTCAAGTATTGGTATGTCACCATATGAGGCTTTATATGGACGCCGGTGTAGGACTCCAGTTTGTTGGACAGAGCTATTTGAGAGGTCAGTGATTGGGCCAGATCTGGTTAGAGATACAGAGGAGAAGATCAGAGTTGTGCAACAGAACTTGAAAGCAGCTAAGGATCAACAGAAGTTTTATGCCAACCTGAAGAGAAAAGATGTGCAGTTTAAAGTTGGGGACAAAGTCTTTCTTAAAGTTTCTCCTTGGAGAAAAGTGTTTCGGTTTGGGAAGAAAGGAAAGCTTAGTCCTCGCTTTATTGGTCCGTATGAAGTGTTAGCAAGAGTTGGTCCAGTAGCTTACAGATTGGCTTTGCCGATGGAATCATCGAAGCTTCATGATGTGTTTCACATTTCGATGCTCCGTCGGTATAGATCGGATCCTTCTCATGTGTTATCGGTTCAAGAGGTTCAAGTGCAGTCTGATTTTTCCTACGATGAGGAGCCTAGAGCTATCTTAGCTTGGGAAGTAAGACAGTTGAGGAACAAGCAGATTCCTTTGGTCAAGGTTTTGTGGAATCACCATGGGGTCGAGGAAGCAACATGGGAACCAGAGGAGTCGATGAGAACTCAGTACCCGCAGTTGTTCAGTTCAGGTGAGAATTTCGAGGACGAAATTCTTGTTAGTAGGGGAGAGTTGTCACACCCCGTTTGCCCCCTAGTTGAATGAGCCATATAAGTATGTGTGTGCATTTGCATGAGTCTAGCATAATAAGGGCATTTTGGTAATATTGTATGATTTGGGGTTTTTATGGTGCATGTGTGTGCATGTGTTGCACCATGGTGTGTATTAGTTAGGACAGATTTGTGTGTGTATGAGTGCACCATAATAGGATATGCACTAGTGGGTTATTGTGGTGTGTATGCATTCATACATTTGTAGGGTATGTCCTTGGGGGAGCATTGTGTGTGTTGCTCATATATGTGTACGGTGCATTATTAGGGTGTTTCATTGTGTGCACGTGATACACTTAGTTAGGGTGTGAGTAAGTAATCTCCTCCACTAGATGGTTGACATGTGTAAAGGGGAAAGAAAGATGGGAAAGAGAAAATGAAAAAGGGAAAATCATATTTTTGAAACCCATTTCCCGTTTTCTCTCGTTCTTCTTCTTCTTCTTCTTCCTCCTTTACACTCGCCTAAGTGCTTTACTTAGATTCAAGCTCAAGTGGTGGAATTAATTACTCCCTTACATCTTCCTTGGTAAGTTCTTGCTTTTTCTTTGTGTTATTCATGCATTTTCTTCTTCTTCTTCTTGGGTTGTATCTAAGTTAGGGTTTGTGTTTTTGGTGTTTGGGTGCTTGTTTGTGCTTAGTTGAGCCTCCTCGCAAGCCAAAGGGCAAAGAGAAGGCTGGAACTAGTGGATCTAAGCAATAGGAGCTAAGGATTTTAAGGTTTGAGAATTTCTTGGTTTTCATGTATATAAATGTTTATGTATGAGATTTTATGGTTTCTTAGAATTCGGTTGTTATATGTTCTTTATTTTGATGTATATGCTATGGGTTTTTGTTTTGAAACGTGGATCTTGCAAGAGTATGAGTTAATTGTGATAATGTTGGAGTTGATGTGGTTTTGTGCATAAATTGGGGTTTTGAATAATTCTTGGAATTGGAGGTTTAAATTAATGAATTGAGTGAAATTTCTTGTTGATTAATGTTATATTATGGTTGTTGATGCTAATGGATGGCTGGATTTGAGGTAAGAGGTTCTTGGATGAGTTTTGTGTGTGTTTGTGGTTGATTGAGGGAGGAAGAAAATCTGCAGAATTCTGCAGATTTGGAAAACCCGATGCTGTCGCGACCGCGACAGGGATCGGTGTTTTGGAGACTCGCTGTCGCGAACACGCGATTCTGTCGCGAACACGCGATTCTGTCGCAAGCTCGCGATAGCCGAAGTGTTGAGCACCCACTGTCGCGAGCGCGATATCCGTCGTGATCGCGACAGAGCGCGATGCTGGCTAAGTGCTATCGAGAGCACGCGATTCGCCCGTGACAGCAATATTTATTCTCTGTCGCGATCGCGACATCCGTCGCGAGCGTGACAGAGCCTGGCCCCTCCGTCCTCCTCGCGGTTGCGAAATCCGTCGCGTACGCGAAGTGAAGAGACTTTGGTCTCTATCGCGAGCGCGACAGCTCCATGTATGCTGAATGAGTTTTCTTTTGTTGTGTGCGATTTTTGAACTCCAGTTTCTTTTAATGTCTATGAGATTTATGCTTGATGTATTATGAAATATATGAATGCAGATCCATGATACGACTATGTACATATATGATGATGATTTTGGAATGTTATGAAATGGATTGAATGGTTTATGCATGACCTACTAGAGTCTCGAAAGTGGATAGTTAGGCATGCCTAATATAGTCTTAGCTGCAGCCCTCAGTTTCGTTTGGACCCCGATCAGGTCCCCGCTTGGTTCCTCGCGAACCCCTATGTGTTCGAATCTTGTTTAAGATCCCTTTTGAAAATGTTTTGTGAAAGTTAAAAGTATCTTGGTTTTTTGATTCGTACCCGTAAGGTACTATTTGTGATCGGCTTGTACCCGTGAAGTACTGTCCGTACACTCGTTATCCACTCCCTCGAGTCAGCAGGTGCCTTGTATGAATTGTGTTATGAGGAAATGTATGTGATACATGTGTGAACTCATAAATGAAAAGTATAATCTATTATGGAAATATGAATATTGTTATGAACTTCTGAATGTATGGCTTTAGTATATATTTGCATGCTTATGCAATTGATATGCTATGTGTATGGTATATTATGATGTACGCTTGTGTTTTGCCTTGACGACTGTTGTGAATGGTCGTCCTTTGATATATGTGTGGTTCCCCACTAAGCGTTTATCGCTTACCACGGTGTGTTTACTCGTGCAGGTGCGGAAGGAGTTGCTTTGGGAGAGTCGCCGCAGTCCAAGCCAACGCAGCAGGGTTTAGAATAGGACTGAGTTTTGTATTTTGAGTTCCTTTTTGTATAGAAGTCTCTTATATTGGTTTTGTAATAGCTTCCGCTTTTGTTTATGTAATTTGGGATTTGTAATTAATTGTTGTATTTCTTAGTTGATCAGAACAGTAATGTAATGCCTCCATTATATTAATGCATGATCAGCTTTCGCTTTCTTATACTTCGCAAAAGTTTTTAATTATCTCGCTTTTGTGTATGTTTATCTACACATGGTTCTCTGCTTTGTTTGGTTGCACCCTGACTCGTACGACATCTTACTCCTCATGGGATGGGATCGCCTGAGTACGGGTAAGGGGTGTCACACATGACCTCATAAGAAAGGAACTTCTTACTAAGGTAGTAAACTACAAACTCTAGTATAAATTCGTCCTCCTAAGCCATCATGGCTCCTACAGAACTATCCTCTATTGCTAGGTACAAGATCAGGGGCTTGACCGGCTGAGGTGGTCTCAGAATTGGGGGGTTTAGCAAGTATTCTTTGATGGTGTCGAAAGCTTTATAACAGTCATCATTCCATAGCATAGACTGGTCTTTTCTGAGCAGCTTGAAGATTGGCTCACAAATTGATGTGAGCTTGGTGATGAACCTGTTGACGTACTGCAATTTCCCTAAGAAACTTCTGACATCCTTCTCTTTTCGAGGCATCGACATTTCCCTAATGGCCTTGAATTTATCAGGATCGATCTCAATTCCTTTCTGACTAACTCCTTACCCCAGCAGCTTTCCTGAGGTAACCCCGAAAATGCACTTCTTAGGGTTCAACCCCAAATTATACTTGGTAATCCTCTAGAAGAACTTCTCCAAAGCTTCAAAGTGACCTTTTCTGGTAGCCGACTTGATCATCATATCATCGATATATACTTCCACCTCCTTATGGATCAGGGCATCGAGGATCCTAGTAGCCATCAACCTCTCCGTAATGATCTCTTTCGCCACTTCTCGGTCCTAGACAATCCCCTTTCCTCTGCTAGCTTGATCATTCCAATGTCCCAATCGAAGACATCATTAGAGACCTCGAATCCTGGTACAATTCTTTTGTCCACCCACTAAGGCTCATCTTCTCCCACATAGGCACATACCGAGGTGGCCCGTACGAAGCTTTCTTTGATATGTGGGATCTTATAAGCTATCCTCTTGCTCATCACTGTGGTGCCTTCATATCCGAGGCCCCTTCAATTCTTTTGGCCTCTCGTTGTAATGGCAGTTTGAGTCCCCTAGGAATTCTTACTCAAGCCAGCTCCAAGAAGGAAAGACATCTTTTTCATCATGTTCACCACCTGAGGGCTCCCTGTGATGTTATCTTCCTCATCAATCACTGCCACGTGAAACCTGTTGAAGGGCTGCCTTGCGATCTCCAGTATGGACACCTAATTCTCCCTTGCAGCTCTAATTGTTACCACCTGTCCCTCATGTGGGATCTTTACCATCTAATGTAAGGTGGATGACATGCCTCCCAGCTTGTGAAACCACGGTCTGCCCAATAGTGCCGAAAAGTTGACTGGAATAGGGAGGGCTATAAACTCCGCCTCCATCTCTATTGGCCCAGTCCTAACCATTGTCTTAAATGTCCCTAATGCCTACCTTCAGCAGTTATCATAAGCAGTGATCATAAGATTTGACTTGCTCAGCATATCCCTTGACACCCTAAAAGCTGCCATTGCCACTAAAGGGCACACATTTAAAGGCAAACCATCGTCCACTATAACACAAGCAGTGTGTTTCTCGTTAATCTGGGCCCTTATGTACAAGGGGCGGTTTTGGTTGCGGCCCTCTTCTGGCAAGTCAGCACTAGAATACACTACATTCTCTCCAGTGCTTCATTTTACTATTCTAACAGTTCTGTAGGGGAGATGGTGGTCGCCACTATAGACTCACATAAGGCCTCTACCAACTTTTACCTATGCAAAGGTGACTGTCTCAGCAGATCCCATATTGATATCTGAGCTGGCATCCTTTTCAACTGCCTCATTACTTGGTCTTCCTCCGGCTCCTTTTCTTTTTACATTGCCATGAGATCTTGTGGCTTCTCAACCTCTGGAACTACCCTTTCACTTCGGGTCACTGCTCCGACCTCCTTCTCCTCCTTCAAACCCCATAGGTCGGTAAATCCTTCATCATCATTATTATCATTTTCATTTCAACTGTCATCAGTGGACTAGCAAGAGAATCCCTTATTCACTTGCTTCCTTTGGCAAGTGATAGCAACGTTCTTATCTTCATACACTACAAGAAAATGTGAAAATATCAATGAAATTTATTCCGTTAGAAATGGAATTGAGTTTTCGTTGCTAAAATTGGTTAAACTTTTGCAGATTTAGCAAAGAAAATATATTTGGTCATCTTCCGTCACTAAAAGTGGAGGGAATTTTTAGCGCCAAAATTTAGCAACGAAAATTAGCAACGGAATCACTATACTGTTGCTAAATAAGGCACCAATAGATGGGGAAAAAATTTTAGAATTTAGTTTCTATTGTTAATTGAGTAATGGAATGTACATTCCATTGCTAATTTAGCAATGGAATTTAGTTTCCATTTTTAATTTAGCAACAGAATTTTGTTTTTGTTGTTAAATAAGGCGCTAACAGATGGGGGGAAAATTTTGGAACGACAAATAGCAACGGAATGTACATTCTATTGCTAATTTAGCAACAGAATTTTGTTTTCATTGCTAAATAACCGGCATTAAAAAAATTAGGTGCTAAAATAGCAACCAAAACATCATTTAGTTGCAATTTTAGAAATAAAAACTAAATTCTGTTGGTATTTTTGTTGCCAAGGAGGCAAAAAAATTTTGGGACCAAAAATACAAACGAAATTATTTTCCCGTTGCTAAAATAGCAACCAAAATATCATTCGATTGCAATTTTAGCAATGAAAACTAAATTTCGTTGGTATTTTTGTTGCCAAGGAGGGGTAAAAAATTTAAGACCAAAAATACCAGTGGAATTATTTTTTCATTGCTAAAATAGCAACCGAAACATCATTCAGTTGTAATTTTAGCAACGTAAATTAGATTCCATTAGTAGTTTTGGTCTCAAGAATACAGAATAATTTTGGGACAAAAAAACCAACAAAATCTAATTTTCGTTGCTAAAATAGCAACCGAATAAGTATTCCGTTGGTATTTTTCAATTTTCCCTAGGTATAAATACATTTTCTCTCCTGTCTCGCCGTCTGCCTTCCCTCTCCATCTCTCTCGCCGTCTGCCTCGCTCTCTCCCTCAGCCTCACCTCTCCCTCGCCCTCTCCCTCTCCCTGTCCTTGCCCATCTCTCTGTCCCTCTCCCTCGCCCCTCTTTCTCGCCCTCTACCTCTCTCTGTCCCTCTCCCTCGTAGAAAATGGAGGTAGCTGCAATTTCAATCTAAGCACTTTACTTTTCAGGGATTCTAAATGTTCAGTTCATTTGTGATTTTCTCTTCATTTTAGGCCCCACTTGCTGGATTTCATTTCATCCTTGGACGAAGGGTTGGTGAAATCTGCTTCTTCAAAAGCATTTCAATCGCTTCTTGAAATATCAAGAAGCTATTTCTGAGCTTACGGTTCTGAAAGGTGTTGGTCCAAAAACTGCCTCAGCCATTTTGGCTGCTTATGCACCTGAGTTTGCACCTTTCATGTCTGATGAGGTGCCTACATTATGTTAAAAACTGATAGTTTCTATCTGGTTAATAAACTTTTGGCTTATTTTGAATGATGGTTGAAAGGCTATAATGGCAGCTCTAGGTATCTCCAAAGATTACACTTTGAAGCAGTATTTATCTTTCATGGATAAATTACAAGATAAAGCTAAGGTAAGTGTTGTTCAGCTTTTCATCGTACAATAACAATGTGTATCTTATTCATTTTTTTTCTAATTTTTATTGTTATCTTTATATGTACATTAGTCATTGTTTTGGTGTAAGAATTAATTAACAACACCATGGGACATTGACACTTGACAACAACTTCTTGATTTTGTTAAGTATATATGGATATGTATGCCTTTTTTGTTTATGCATCCTGAATTTTATATGGAGATCTCAATTCTCTTAGTTTAACTATTCGAGTATGCTTCACCGCTCTAATTGGGGCTAATCTTTTTCTTATGGAGTTTTTTTGTTGGGTGTGGATGGTCCCTTAAAAATGTCATTTTCTTAGCTGTCACATTTATAGTTTTGAGGTTAGTTCAATCCTATTAATCTTTAAGAGGTCTGAATTATCTAGTTCAGATACCTTGAGATGGTCCCTGGGAAAGTGCTCTTTCTTAAGTTTTCTGCAATATCCTGTAGGGACTTGTCTCTTAATTTGCTGGTTAATTTATTTACAATTCATTTTGATAGCCTCATCTTAGATCTTTTAATGTTTTCTTCTTAGCATTTTTAAATGAGAATATTGAGTACATATATACTGGATTATGGTTTGAGATGCTTATGTGAAAATGATCAATTTTTAACTTTTGTTACTGGTAATTTTTATTTGTGGCCATAATTTAGAATGATGTTGTCAAATGACCAATTGTTAATAGTAGTACTCATCTTTTATTGAATGCCATACTTAAATAAATACTAGGATATGCCCAATACTGTGTTGATGTTTTGATATGGTCAATACACTTAAATAAATATAGGATATGCCCAATACTGTGTTCTCCTACAATAACTAATTCCCCAACTTCTATTGTATAAATTATGAATTTTATCCCATTTTAATTGTTGAAATTAAATGTTAGTTATTGGTAGTATGATTATAAGCATGTTAAGAATGTATATGTTGAATGGATTTTAGTTTTATACATGGTGAGTTATTTTTGGAAGAGTTTGGTTTGTAAAGATTTGCAAAAATAGAGTTATTGGCATTATCTTGACTCTATCGCGAGTGCGACTTCTGTCGTGAGCACGACCTCTGTCGCGAGCACGACCTTGCAATAAGTGATCGGACACTCGTAGCAAAAGTTACATCCGAAAAACACGTTCGACTCGCTCCAAATATTGAAGGCCCAACTCATTCGCGTCAGTAATGATGTGCTAATAGTACACTGATGTTTGGTTGCTATATACTTATGTACATGCATATAATTGGAGATGTAAGATATGTTTATCTATATATATCCACATTTTGGAGATGCATAAGTACGTTATTGCATGAATTTTGTGATGTTTATATTTTATGGTTTGCTATTGATAATTGTGACTTTGATAGAAGTCTATTGCATTTGTTTCTCCCCACTGAGCCTTCGCTCAGTAGGGGTGTTTTCCCTTATAGGTTGCAGGTTCGGTTTGGAGTCGGGCGTCTGCAGGTCGGCCACTAGGATTCGGAGGTCCATGAGAGTTATTTTGGTTTTTGATATGCATTACCTTTTGTAATGTATAGATTTGGTATTCGTATTAGATACCCTCGGATATGTATATAGTATATTTTGTACATGCTTTAGGGTTGCTTTTGTAAATTTTTAATATTGATCATTTATGACATGTAATCTAAATGCAATTGTTCATAGCGCATATATGCTTATATTATATTATCAATAAGAATATTTTCTTAAATTTCATTATGATTTTGGATTATATTTATTTATTTATAAGTAAAAATTTGATTGAAACAAAAACATTATGCCAAGCTAGCATAATTTTACAATTTCTGATGTTAAAAATAGCAACGGAAGAAAATTTCATTGCTATTTTTAGCAAATGAATTGTTATTCGGTTGCTATAAATAGCAACGGAAAATGAATTTGGTCGCTAAATATAGCAATGGAATATAATTTCCGTTACTAAATGTTTGTAATGTTGACCAATTCACCGAATGTATATTGGTTAAATTTAGCAACTAAATTTAAATTTTGTTGCTAAATTTAGCAATGGAATTTAAATTCCATTGTTAAATTTAGCAACGGAAGACAGTTTCGGTTACTAAAAAATACCCACCGTCAAAATTGCAACCGAATTTTCTATTGCTATTTTCGGTTGTTAATTTTGATTAGCAACAGAAATTCAACAAATTTCGTTGCTAATTTCTGTTACTATTTGATAATTTTCTTATAGTGATACAAATCCCTCAAAATGTACCATTCGGGTAGACTGGACCCGATCATTAACACAAGTGGGGGCACATTGTTGTACTTTGACTTCCTCTGGTTGCCTCTCTTCTTTGGATCTGTGATCTGCTTAGAGTCGATCAGATCCTGGATGGCATGCCTCAATGCCTTGCAATTATCCGTCATATGCCCGGTGTGCTAATGGTAGGTGCAATATTTGTCATCCTTATGTCCCGGTTGTCCTTAGGTTTGGGCAGGTCGAGGTGCTAGAGGTTGCAACTTCCCTTCTTTCATCATCCTTCTTAACACCTAAGAGAGAGACCTCCCTAGATTTGAGAAGTGCATCAGCCCAGCACTTGCAGCTGATACCTCGACCGTCTTACACATCCTGTTATTAATGCTAGATCTCGTTGGTCTGCTAGCCCCCTGACTAGCACTGCTCTTCTTCGAATAGGCCTCAATGCTTGCCCTCCTTACTAGGTACTCACTTTCAGCCTCAATGGCTATATCCTTTAAGGACTCCCAGTCCTTCAAACCTTTCATCTTTAGCCCCTCCTTTAGATACGGGCTAGCATTCTTGATAAAGATTCTGATCTGATCCTGAGTGTCCAGCTTCCTTTTCATTTCCATTAGTCGATTTATCCATCGGGTCAGATACTCGTGAAATGACTCCCCGGACTTCTACCATAAGAGTTCCAAATCCTTCAATGTCACATCCATCCTTGTACTGCAATCGTACTGCTTGAGAAACTCTTTCATTAGCAGGTCCCAGTCTTCCTTAGTTCTCCGATCACGCCCCTTGGTACAAATCTATTAGAGGCCCTGTCAGACTTAGGCGAAAATACTCCATATTTTGCCTTTTGGTCAAGACTGTTCCCTTTATTATCAAGGAGTACTGCTTCACGTGTACCGTGGGGTCTGAAGTGCCATAGAACTTTGGGACATCTAACATTTTGAAATTCTGAGGGATCAGATCCTCTCCCTCGAGCTCTTTATCTTCGGGATTCATCCCTCTCCCTCTCGTCAGCATTCTTAACATTACTTCAAACTTCTCTTCCATCATCTTCTAGATTGCTTCCTTCGTCTGAGGTTCCTTCCCTCTTACTGACATAGGCTCCTTATACTCATCCTCTTCAAAATCATCCTCTACTCTGTGAGCTCCCCCTCTTCTTTGGCCTGTAGAAGTAGTAGCTCTAAGGTCTACTAGTGGTGGATGTACCTCTTCAGGTAGGTCTTCTCTAGCTACCTCCCATTCATTTTGACCTACAGGGGGAGCAACTGGGTTTGGTGCAGTAGGCGGGGCCATTATCGCCATTATGGCCATCATTCTGTTCTCAAACTCCTCAAAACTTCTACCAACTTCATCGTCAATCAAGGCTCGGGTGGCATTTGCTTCTCTCGGTGGGTTAGCCATTTCATTGTCTATAGAGAACTTAGAGGAGGTAGCTTCACTGCTTTCAAAAAGTGATTCTGAATATTCTACTGTAGACACCGGGTCCTGAGGCGGTACAAGATCAGAATTACCCGATGATGAAAATGATACCGACTTAGAGGCAAAGGTGTCAAAAATGATGCCTCCCTTGTTGAGACCCTCGTTTTTTTTATCATAAAAAATTATTATTAATTTTAATTCCAAAAATAATATTATTAGAAAGTGTTATTTTGATAAAACAAAAAAAATATTAAATTAGTTATTTAATTGAATTGAATTGAATTAATTAGTTAATTTAATTGAAAAAGAGGAATTAAATTAGTTTTTTATTTGATTGAAATAAATTAAGTAATTGATTTAGTTAAAAAAGGGAATTAGTTATTAAATTAGTTAATTAGTTTTTTAAAGAAAAGGATTTAAGAAAAAAAAAGATTAAAAACAAAATATATATATATATATGTAAATGATTTTTGCCAAAATCGTGGTAAATGGCCAAAATCATTATTTTGGCCATTTACTATGGCCGCGTGGTGGCCATTGCCACCACGCGGCCACTTTGGCCTTTTGGCCAAGGTGGCCGCGTGATGGCCCCTTGGCCACCACGCGGCCCCCTGCCCCTCAGGGCGCGTACGCGCGGCTGTCCCCGCGCATTGTGCCGCGGCCACCTGCTCTCCCCAGCTTTTCGCTGTTTACATGCGTTTTTTCACGTTTTTGGTTTTTTTGGAAACGATAAAAATTAAAAAGTTAATTTTGTTTTTTTCTTTTTTGGGAAGACACCGAAAATTAAAATCAAGAGGGGGTTTTTTTGAAGGGGAGGACAACAATTGGAAAAAGGGGGATTCCTTGGCTTTTCTCTCTAGCATTTTTCACTCTCCAGGAGCATTTTTTTCTTCTAAAAATTCTTCTTCAAAAATCTTTAAGCTTTCTTCTCAAATTTTAGTTTTTTGCTACCACAAAATATTTGACCTTGGGTTGATTTGAGCAAGAGAAATTAATTTTCTTGGCTTCTTCATCCCACAAAAATATTTTTTTTAACTAATTTGTTTAAAACACAGATTTATACATTTGCTTCGAATATTATTATCATCAAAAATAGACAAGGGGAACGGATTGAGACATCCTATTTCCGATCTAAAAATTCTGAGGGTAAACATTTTTGGACTTGTTCTCATTTATTTTTTGTATATTATTTATTATCGTTAATATTATTTTTTGCTATTATTATCATGTATATTGTTTACTTTTAGCATTTTAATGTGTTAATATCACTACTAATATATTATTTGTTTGCTCCAATTTGATATTTTGCTATCATTATTATTTTTATTGTGTTTATATTTATTATTGTTATTCTGCCATCCTTATTATTATTATTATTATTATTATTATTATAGGTTGCTGCCATGTAGTTCATTATTATTATTATTATTATTATTATTATTATTTTATTATTTTTATTATCCTGTCTAACTATTATTACTATTATTATTATTTGTTCTATTATTATTACCGTTATTAATTATTTTGTTGTTAGTAATATACTTTGTTATTAACAGTTATTAGATATTATTATTATTTTATTGTTATTTTTATTATTGTTATATTGATGTTCACTGTTGGATTACTTTCTCTTTTTTTGTTATGGTCCTTTTTATTATTTTTATTATCATCATTATTCACATTCATTATTATTATTATTATTATTATTATTATTATTATTATTATTATTATTATTATTTTCTAATATTTTGTTACTGTTGTCATTATTTTATCATTATCCTCATTTTGCCATGACTTGTTTTAATTTACCTTGCATGTAAATTATCTGGTTCATTAATTTAATTCGCCCAATATTTATTTCGTCTTTACTTGATTAATTTTTAGAATTATTACTAATATTTTTGATGTTAATTTTTGTCTGAGATTTAACTTGAGTCGGGTCATGTGAGCGCCCCGCGACTCCCTGGATGGGTCGCGATGCGTGGACGAACACTCTGGTTTGGGTGAGACCTTTTCAACCCTCTCTTTATATGTTATATGTTTATTTATAAATACTTATTTTATTTTTTACGCGTGTGATAAAAACTCACAAAGATATTTTTACAATTAAACTGGGTTTTTTTCACTAATAAAATTGGGACCAATGTCCCTTGTTTTAGCCGAACTATAAAAATATCACAATTAAAACAAGAGTCAATTTTCAATAAAATGGGATCACTCATCCCGATTTTCATCCAAATAACCAAAACGACTCTCCGAACCCTCTTTAAATAAACACGAAGGAACCAATGTTTCCTAAATTTCGAACAAGGGCGAAGGAACAAATGTTCCTAAAATAATGCCCCGATTTATGTATGTTCTTTTATTTTGATCTTGTGTGAGTGTTTTAAATTCAAGTTTATTTTTTTTGTGGCCCTTGTAATTAATTTTGGGGCAACTTTATTTATTTTTGGGGGATTGTATTCCGTCCCCATTCATATCTTTAATTTCCTTTTATTGGGGTTGTATTCCGCCCCGATCTCTCTTGTAATTGTGTGCTTGGGTGTTTACCGCTTTCATTTACCGCTTTATTTATTGCTTTTATTTTATTGCTTTCGAATGATTGATATGCGCAATTTAATTTAAATGCATTAATCGTGTGAGATGAGAGATATAATTTTAAGAAGTTAAAAACCCAGTTATAATTAACCAAAGTATAAATAAGAGGGAAGTTCCGGACACCATATCTCTGGTTTAGACCGTTAGAGGTGAGGCTTTTTCCCAATTTCTTGCAAATTGGTTGGTGACTCCAAATGCCTCAAAGATGCCTTTAGGCGTCATTAGACTAGGTTGTTCTCCCCAATGTCCTATTGGGAGGAACACACTGATGATGTCTCTTAGCGCCCATGATCAAAAGACGCAAACCAATTCCTCAAATCCCAAAGGCGGATTCACCTCGAGGGCCCTTGCTGGGTACTTTCGGCACGCGACACAGTGGCGACTCCACTAGGGACTTTGTGTTTGAGACTTTGCTCCGAAAGTGTTTTGGTTAAAATATATAATTGGGTTTTTAAAACTTAAAATTCTATCTCTTTTCAAAAATTTGCATTACATCTTAGAGCCTTAGAATTACGCTAGTTGGTCCCTTTTTACCTCGGTGCATTCCCGAAGCACAACCCTACTTTCACTCATTATAGGGAAGTGTTAAGGATAATCACCAGCCCAAGCCTTGTACCTTGTGGTATATCAAATTGAGACCCGATCGGTCGCTACGCTCATGATGAGCTAGACCCGTTGGCAGGGACCATGCTTGGGTAGCCCTAAAGCATCATCGCCTTGACTAAAGACCATGTAATGACAAGTAGAAACTTCCACTAGGTAGTAGGCTCCTTAATACGATGTTTGTGATATGGGTCGTCACGTACTAGAAAAAATCTAGCAAGTTAAGTGGTCCTTTATCAAAGGCTTTCATGCCTCGGTAAGCCCATCTTAACTTGATTGAATTGCCAAAATACGTAATGGCCAAAACGCATACGTATGTTCATTAGTCTAAGAGTGTTATGCTGCTGATTTTTTCACCGTGCACATCGCGCGTTCATCGGGTCCCCCGTTGACCTATGAACAAAGCCCACCTAGGAGAGAGATTACACTACCTCGTGTGTGAGAGCGATAAGGGCGGAAGGATCTATTTGCTTTCATGTGTTTGTCCATGCTGCATCAGCACGACCATGTATTGCACCTCAATCATACATCACCCTAACAATGGTGTGTTTTGCAGCCATCATAGATTCATCTAGGTGGTCTAGAGGTTCTCACGGTCGATTGAGGAAGGTTTCCCTGGGATCAGTATCAGGTCACAGTTCAGATTCATCAGTAGAAACAAGCATGTTTGATCCATCGAGCGGTTCTGAGGCAACCAGGGCGATGATCGCCGAGGAAGTGGGCAAAAGGTTGGAGGAATTTGAAGCCAGAATGATGGCAATGATGGGCAACCTTGCCACCACATTAGCCCCGCCTGCTGGGCGACAGACTGTTGCTCCAGTCAGGGAGTAAGAGGAGCAAGGGGCGGCTAGAGAGGATCCCCCAGTGGCAGTTGATCCATCTGTAATTGAGCCAAGGGCATCGGCTCCTGTTGAACAAAGAGAGGGCCCTAAGTCTGAGGTTGATATGTGGGAGGAGCCAGATGAATTGATGGTGGCAAGAGGGAAAGCGCTAAAGTTGGAAGATACGATGTGGAGGAAAATGGAAGAGAGGTTCGAAGCCATGTCCAAGATGCTGAAGGCAGGGGGAGGAATGAACCCCGAGGACAGAGAGCTAGACAGTGATGATCTGGTCCTGCAAAATTTTAAGATGCCCGACGTTCCCAAGTTCGACGGCACCTCTGACCCCACTGCGCACATAAAGCAGTACTCACTAGTGATGAAGGGTACCACCCTAACAAGGAGGCAGAAGGTTGAATACTTTTGTCTGAGTTTAACCGGCCCAGCAGTGAGTTGGTACCACGGGTTGGACCGAAGAATAAAGGAAGACTGGGATTTATTGACGGAAGAATTTCTCAGACAGTACGATTGCAGTATGAGAATGGAGGTGACGCTGAAGGATTTGGAACTGTTACAGTAAAAGGCGGGAGAGTCTTTTCACGAATACCTCACCCGATGGAGGAACAGAGTCATGGAAATGAAGCGCAAGCCTGACACCCCAGACCAGATTCGACTATTCATTCGAATGCTAGCCCCTATCTAAGGGAGGGACTGAAGATGAAGGGGTTGAGAGATTGGGAATCTCTGAAGGATATCGCGATAGAGGCAGAGGGGGAATACCTTGCAAGGAAAGCAAGCGGTGAGGCCTACGCCAAGAGGGGTTATGCTAACCCAGGGGCAAACAAGATAGCGGGCTCTAGCAGTGGTATCAGAAGTGGAAAGACGGCAAAAGTGTTAGCCACAGGAGTAAACCAGAGGTACTTCTCAAACCTGGGACGACCTTTATCGTGGGTGCTAAAGCGATCAATGAAAGAGGGAAAGTTACAACCTCTACCACCTAGGCCGGCCAAGACCCAAGGGCAAACAGGGCACAAGGAAAATGAATACTGCGCTTTCCATCAACACACCGGGCATCTGACGGATAACTGTGTGACACTGAGGCACCAGATTCAGGACCTGATCGACAGCAAGCAAATCACGGATCCTGAACAAAGAGAGAGTAAGAAAAAGGCTAATTACAATACCGTGCCGCCCCCAGTTTTCATGATTGGCTCGAGCCTACCAGAATAGTATGTCCTACAGGATTTATATGGAAATGAATACGTGGCTATCACTCGCCCTGCGATAGAAGAGGAAAAGGTGTCTGTGGTGGCAATAGATTGTTGGTACTCCAGCGAGAGCGGAGAAGAGGATGGAGACAAAGAGGAAAAAGGATCATCTTCCAATCTGTGCGAATCAGATGAGGAAGGGGGGAAGGTGAAGGCTATCACAAGAAGTGGGAGAGTAGTCCCAGAAGTGGAGAGGTCACAAGACCCAGAGCATACACCAGTGGGAGTTGAGCCGGAAGAGAGCGCTACAGTGAAGCAACTGAAAGAGACAACGGCTCAAATATCCATATGGGACCTTCTGAGACAATCGCCTTCCCATCGACAGAAACTAGTAGAGGCTTTGAGTGAATCCACTGTGGCAACCACGATTTCCCCTTCTGAGCTGTTGGACCTCGTGAAAGGAGGGTCAGGAGAGAATTTAGTTTATTCTGATGCCGATTTGCCAGCCGAGGGTCGGAACAACAATCAGCCACTATACATCAAAGCACAGGTGAATGGCAAGCACACAGCATGCGTCATGGTCGATGATGGGTCATCTATAAATGTTTGTCCACTAGTGGCACTGCAGGCCTTTGGACTTGATGAGAGCATGCTCAGCAGATCTGACTTGACTATCACGGCATATGATAACTCTCGGAGACAGGCATCAGGGACATTCAGAGCTGTGGTTAAGACGGGGCCGGTAGAGACAGAAGCAAAGTTTGTGGTTTTGTCCATTCCAGCGAATTTCTCAGCCTTGCTAGGGAGGTCGTGGTTCCATAAGTTAGGAGGAGTACCTTCCACATTACACCAGATGATCAAAATACCGCACGAAGGGGAGGTGGTAACCATCAGAGCAGCTAGAGAAAATCAGGTATCGGCCTTAGGGATCGCGAATCAGCCATTTAGTGGATTTCATGTGTCAGTGATTGGGGAAGAGCAAGGCCTAGGGGATAGCCCTCAGGTGGTGAACATGATGAAAAAGATGCATTTCCTCCCGGGAGCTGGTCTGGGTAAACATTCACAAGGACTACAGTCTGCCATCACTACACGGGGTCAAAAGGACAGGAAGGGCCTGGGGTACAGAGGCGAGTATAGCAAGAAGGGGGAAGCACCAACAAAGATCCCTCATATTTCAAAGAGTTTCATCCCAGCCTCCTCAGTTTGTGCCTATGCTGGAGAGGAAGAACCCCAGTGGGTAGATGGGAAGATTGTGCCGGGCTTTGAGATCTTTAACGACGTCTTTGACTGGGAGATTGGAGTAATTAAGTCTGCAGAAGATTTTTGGGATGAGGAGGTGATGACGCAGTGCAATGTTTGGGACGAGGATAAGCCCGAAGAAATTGTCACGGAGAAGCTGTTAGCTACCCGACTGAAGGGGAAGGAAAAGATAATAGAGCCGGATGTGGAGATTAGAGGCCTGAAGATTTCATCAGGGCCAGCTGAAGAGCCTCCAGCAAGCCAAAGAGTCGAAGCACAGTTGGCTGCAACATCGGCGCCAGTAGGCGATGAAGACAATAGTATTTTAGATACTCTTTTTATGCCTGAACTGTTTAATGATGACAATGTTAACTTTGCTAATCATATTAATGAAATGAATGACTTTGCTTATTTGTGTGGTGTTTCTGATGATTTTATCTCTCATGATCATAAACATGGTGCATTCATTTTTGATATTAATTCAACTAGCACGACTGGATTTAATCTCGGAACTTTGGAAAACCCAAAGGAAATTTTGATAGCATCAGACATAACTCCTGAGGAGAGGATAAAATTTGAGAGAATTTTAAGAAAATACGAAAAGGTCTTTGCCTGGACTTATGAGGATATGCCGGGGATTGATCGAGACATCGCAGAACATGCCATCCTAACTTACCCAGAAGCTAGACCAGTCAAACAGAAGCTCCGGAGGTTAAGGCCAGAATGGGCAGAAAAGGTAAAGGAGGAGGTTCATAAGAAGATTGAGGCCAAGTTTCTGGTAGAGGTTAAGTACCCGACATGGTTAGCCAATGTTGTCCCAGTAGCCAAGAAGGACGGTAAGGTGCATGTATGCGTGGATTACTTAGACTTAAACAAAGCCTGCCAAAAGGAAGATTTCCCCTTACCCCATATTGACGTGCTGGTGGATAGTGCAGCTGCCTGTATGATGTATAATTTTGTAGATGGGTATGCGGGGTACAACCAGATACTTAATAGGATTGCGGATCGGATCAAAACAGCCTTCATTACAGAATGGGGTACATTCGCCTATCGAGTTATGCCTTTCAGATTAAAGAATGCCGGAGCAACTTATCAGAGAATGGCGACGAAGATTCTGGATGACCTGATTCACAAGGAGGTAGAGGTGTACGTTGACGATATGATGATCAAATCTGCTACTAGAGAATGTCACTTTGAGGCCTTGGAGAAGTTCTTCCAAAGGATCGATAAGTACAATTTACGCCTTAATCCCAAGAAGTGCATCTTCGGGGTTACCTCGAGTAAGCTACTGGGCCATGTGGTAAGTCAAAGAGGAATCAAAATAGACCCAAATAAGGTCAAGGCTATTAGAGAAATGCCAGCCCCCTAGAAAGAAAAAGAGGTTAGAAGTTTCCTGGGGAAGCTTCAGTACATCAGCCGATTTATAGCCAAACTAGCCTCGGTATGTGAGCCTATCTTCAAACTTCTTCGAAAGAATCAGCCAGTTCGGTGGAATGACGACTGCTAGAAGGCTTTTGAGATTATTAAGGATTACCTTCTGAATCCCCCGGCTCTGCGGCCTCCACGGCCTATTAAGCCATTGGTCCTTTACTTAGCAATAGAGGAGAATTCTATAGGTGCCATGATGGCCCAAGAGGATGAGTTCGGAGTTGAATTCGCAGTTTACTACCTCAGCAAGAAGTTCCTTCCTTATGAGGCCAAGTACGTCGAGGTGGAAAAGATTTGTCTGGAAGTAATTTGGGCTTCGAAGAAATTGAGACATTATTTCCATTCCTACAAGGTGCAAGCAGTCGCCAAACAGAACCCCCTTCGATACCTTCAAGAGGCACCCTCTTTGCTAGGAAGAATAGGAAGATGGCTGATATTACTGCAGGAATTTGATGTGGAATACATTACCAGAAAGACCATTAAGGGTCGGGCAGTCGCAGAATTTCTCGCCGAACACCCCATAGAGGGAGACCAGTTCGATTATAACTTCCCAGATGAGGATGTCATGGCCATAGCGGTACAAGGGTGGCAGATGTCCTTTAATGGGGCAGTCAACAGGAAAGGGGCAGGTGCAGGGATCATCCTCACCACCCCGGATGGTGAGAAGCTGCCACTAGCAAAGAAGTTGAGATACAGGGCGACCAATAATGAGGCAGAATATGAGGCGTGCATTTTTGGATTAGAAGCATTGCTGGCTCTGGGGGCAAAGACCACAGAAGTTTACGGGGATTCGTCTTTGGTAATTCATCAGATCAAGGGAGAATGGTCAGTTAAGGAAGAGAGACCGCTGCCCTATATGAAGCACTTGAAACTTTTGAGTAGCTAGTTTGAGACTTGCACTTTCCACTTCGTCCCCAGGGATGAAAATCAGTTGGCTGATGCTCTCGCAACATTGGTATCCATGTGGGATAATCCAGCAGGGATTGCTATGAGGCCTGTCCTGATTTCTAGTACAGAAAGGCCTTGCTTTGAAGCTGAGCAAATAATGGATGTCGAGGTCACCGATGGAAAACCTTAGTATTATGATATTCAGAATTACTTGGAAAGATCGGTTTTTCCAGAGGAAGCCACCGAAAAGGATCAAAGGATGATTAGAAAATTGTCCTCCCAATTTATCAGTGTAAACGGGGATTTGTACAAGAGGCAAGCGGACGGTGTCCAGTTAAGGTGCTTGGCAGAGAAAGAAGCTGAAAGGGTTATGGAAGAAGTTCATGCCAGTGTTTGTGGGGCCCACATGAATGGTTTTTCCTTAGCAAAGAAAATCATGAGCCAAGGATTTTATTGGCTCACAATAGATGCGGACTACTCAAAATATGTGAAGGAGTGCCAGTTATGCCAGCAGTATGCGAACTTGAGGCATGTGCTAGTTTTCGAGCTATATAACCTGACGTCTCCATGGCCGTTCGCGGTTTGGGGAGTAGATATCATCGGGGAGATACAACCCACAGCCTCCAATGGACACAAATTCATCGTAGTTGCTATCGACTACTTTACCAAATGGATAGAGGCTGAATCTTTTAAGAAGGTCGATGCTCGGGATATGGCCAAGTTCATTAAGAAGAACCTAATATGCAGATACGGTCTCCCGCATCATGTTATATCCGACAATGGGGTCCAATTTATGGCTGAAACTAAGCAAGTGCTTCAGAAATACGGAATACAGCACCACAAGTCTTCCCCCTATCGCCCTCAGGCAAATGGCGCAGTTGAAGCAGCAAATAAAAATGTCAAAAGAATATTGGCCAAAATGGTCCAAAGCTATAAAGATTGGGCGGAGAAGCTACCATTTGCGCTTTGGGGATACAGAACCACGGTCCAGACCTCCACAGGGGCGACACTGTTCTCTTTGGTGTATGGGACTGAAGCAGTTTTGCCGGTCGAAATTGAGCTCAAGTCTTTAAGAGTAGCTATGGAAGCCGAGATCCCAAAAATAGAATGGGCACAACAGCGATTGTTGCAGTTGAATCTGTTGGATGAGGACAGGCTGCAGACATATTACCACAATCAGGTTTATCAGAAAAGGCTAGCTCGATCCTTCGGCAAGAAAGTCCGGAAGCACCCGCTAAAGGAGGGGGATTTCGTCTTTAAGATGATGAGGCCGGGAGTGCTAGACATACGGGGGAAGTTCAGGCCAACTTGGGAAGGTCCATTCGTGTTGAAGAAGTTACTGACTAAGGGGGCAGCGATCCTAATAGACAGCGATGGGAACGAATTCAGAGAACCGATCAACGTCGACAGGCTAAAGAGGTTCCATGGCTGAAGACCAAAATAAAAGGAAGATAATAAATGCCCCGCGGGTCAAAAACCAGGAAAAGGCGGCCTTGCTAAAATTGGGCGCCTTTCAGGGTGAAAACCGAAAAAGGCATCCTGGGCAAAAATTAAGGGCCGAGAGAAAATGTTCAATCGAGAAAATCCAAGAGGGCCGATTGATAACAAGAGTTTGATGCTTACAAGATCTATTCCGAGATTAGGAGTGGTCTTCTGTTTTTTTGAATTCTTGTCAAATGAGGGTCATGTATGATGAAATCATGTAGGAATGTACACAGATTTTGCAATGAATAAAAGAATTCAGTTTGCATTTTCGTCAATTTTCAGTTCTGTCTTAAAAAAAATCTATCGTTTATCTAATAATATTGTCTAATTGCCTCTGTTAAAAGGAGTCTAAATAGAATACGCGCTGATCACCCTCAGTAGGGGTTCCCATGATGACCGTCCCCCCCCCCCCCCCCCCAAAAAAAAAGAGAGAAAAAAGGCCGTTAGAGATGAAAACCGTGACCGGCGCTCTAAGCAAAAGTTAGGCCAAAGGGCAGGGTGAAAACCTGGCAACAGGCGGTCTCCCCTACAAAAAATGGAATAAATAAAAGCCGCTGTATTGCGTTGGGTCCATTCCAGGCAAAAAAAATAAGGCACCGGGTTATGTGAAAATTCGAAAAGGACGCATCTTCCGCTAAGAAAAGCTAGTGTGAAAATCCATGAGGGACACACTACCTTCAAATAATGACTACAGGTATTAGAAGAGAACCTCATAGTCCCCGACGACATGAAACTCAAAGGCAATTTTAAGGGGGCACCAATCATGCGACAAATTACAACCAAACCGGTCGTCGCCTCCAAATCCACTTAGGCGAATCCTTATCTTGCATTACCGCATACATATGCATCTCACATGCATACTCACCGCTTTTCACGCATATATTGCTTTCTAAGTCTTACAGAAAATATCAAAGTGAGAATCCAGTTCAGAAGAGAAGTCCAGAAGGACATCCAGTCCAGAAGGACACCCAGTTCAGAAGAACGACCCGCTCAGAAGAGTAGTCCAAAAGGACGCCAAGTTCAGAAGAACGACCCGCTCAGAAGAGCAGTCAAGAAGGACATCCAATCCAGAAGGACACCCAGTGCATAAGTATGCCTCGCTCAGAAGGGCAACCCAGAAGGACACCCAGTTCAGAAGAACGCCCCGCTCAGGAGAGCAGTCCAGAGGGACATCCAGTCCAGAAGGACACCCAGTTTAGAAGAACGACCCGCTCAGAAGAGCAATCCAGAAGGACATCCAGTCCAAAAGGACACCCAGTGCAGAAGTACGCCTAGCTCAGAAGAGCAGTCCAGAAGGACAACCAGTCCAAAAGGACACCCAGTGCAGAAGTACACCTCGTTCAGAAGAGCAGTCCAGAAGGACACCCAGTTCAGAAGAACGCCCCGCTCAGAAGAGCAGTCCAGAAGGACATCCAGTCCGAAAGGACACCCAGTGCAGAAGTACGCCTTGCTCAGAAGAGCAGTCCAGAAGGACACCCAGTTCAGAAGAACGCCCCGCTTAGAAGAGCAGCCTAGAAGGACATCCAGTCCAGAAGGATACCCAGTTCAGAAGAACGCCCCGCTCAAAAGATCAGTCAGAAGGGCATACAGTCTAGAAGGACACCACCCAGAAGGATAAAAATCGTCCCTCAGTCTATACGGCGACCTAGGGAGATGACTTCAATAGTATGACCGGGAAGACAGCCGCCTCAGGTACGCGCTTCTTTCCTTTCTTTTCTGAATTTTGGCTCACTTAGGCACCTAGGTTCCAAGTTCCCCAAAATTGGGGGCAACTGTAGACACCAGGTCCTGAGGCGGTCCAAGATCAAAATTACCCGATGATGAAAATGATACCGACTTACAGGCAAAGGTATCAAAAATGATGCCTCCCTTGTCGAGACCCTCATTTTTTTTATCATAAAAAATTATTATTAATTTTAATTCCAAAAATAATATTATTGGAAAGTGTTATTTTGATAAAACAAAAAAATATTAAATTAGTTATTTAATTGAATTGAATTGAATTAATTAGTTAATTTAATTGAAAAAGAGGAATTAAATTAGTTTTTTATTTAATTGAAAAAAATTAAGTAATTGATTTAGTTAAAAAAGGGAACTAGTTATTAAATTAGTTAATTAGTATTTTAAAGAAAAGGATTTAAGAAAAAAAAAAGACTAAAATATATATATATATATATATATATATATATATATATATATATATATATATATATATATATGTAAATGATTTTTGCCAAAATCATGGTAAATGGCCAAAATCATTATTTTGGCCATTTACCATGGCCGCGTGGTGGACATTGCCACCACGCAGCCACTTTGGCCTTTTGGCCAAGGTGGCCGCATGATGGCCCCTTGGCCACCACGCGGCCCCCTGCCCCTCAACGCGCGTGCGCGCGTACGCGCTGCTGTCCCCGAGCGTTGTGTCGCGGCCACCTGCTCTCCCCCAGCTTTTCGCTGTTTACATGCGTTTTTTCACGTTTTTGGTTTTTTTGGAAACGATAAAAATTAAAAAGTTAATTTTCTTTTTTGGGAAGACACCGAAAATTAAAATCAAGAGGGGGTTTTTTTGATGGGGAGGACAACAATTGGAAAAAGGGGGATTCCTTGGCTTTTCTCTCTAGCATTTTTCACTCTCCATGAGCATTTTTTTCTTCTAAAAATTCTTCTTCAAAAATCCTTCAAAAATCTTTAAGCTTTCTTCTCAAATTTTAGTTTTTTGCTACTACAAAATATTTGACCTTGGGTTGATTTGAGCAAGAGAAATTAATTTTCTTAGCTTTTTCATCCCACAAAAATATTTTTTTTAACTAATTTGTTTAAAACACAGATTTTTACATTTGCTTCGAATATTATTATCATAAAAAATCGACAAGGGGAACGGATTGAAACATTCTATTTCCGATCTAAAAATTCTGAGGGTAAACATTTTTGGACTTGTTCTCATTTATTTTTTGTATATTATTTATTATCGTTAATATTATTTTTTGCTATTATTATCATGTATATTGTTTACTTTTAGCATTTTAATGTGTTAATATCGCTACTAATATATTATTTGTTTGCTCCAATTTGATATTTTGCTATCATTATTATTTTTATTGTGTTTATGTTTATTATTATTATTCTGCCATCCTTATTATTATTATTATTATTATAGGTTGCTGCCATGTAGTTCATTATTATTATTATTATTATTATTATTATTATTATTATTATTATTATTTTATTATTTTTATTATCCTGTCTAACTATTATTACTATTATTATTATTTGTTCTATTATTATTACCGTTATTAATTATTTTGTTGTTAGTAATATACTTTGTTATTAACAGTTATTACATATTATTATTATTTTATTGTTATTTTTATTATTGTTATATTGATGTTCACTGTTGGATTACTTTCTCTTTTTTTGTTATGGTCCTTTTTATTATTTTTATTATCATCATTATTCATATTCATTATTATTATTATTATTATTATTATTATTATTATTATTATTATTATTATGTTTATTTTCTAATATTTTGTTACTGTTGTCATTATTTCATCATTACCCTCATTTTGCCATGACTTGTTTTAATTTACCTTGCATGTAAATTATCTGGTTCATTAATTTAATTCGCCCAATATTTATTTCGTTTTTACTTGATTAATTTTTAGAATTATTACTAATATTTTTTATGTTAATTTTTGTCTGAGATTTAACTTGAGTCGGGTCATGTGAGCGCCCCGCGACTCCCTGGATGGGTCGCGATGCGTGGACGAACACTCTGGTTTGGGTGAGACCTTTTCAACCCTCTCTTTATATGTTATATGTTTATTTATAAATACTTATTTTATTTTTTACGCGTGTGATAAAAACTCACAAAGATATTTTTACAATTAAACTGGGTTTTTTTCATTAATAAAATTGGGACCAATGTCCCTTGTTTTAGCCGAACTATAAAAATATCACAATTAAAACAAGAGTCAATTTTCAATAAAATGGGATCACTCATCCCGATTTTCATCCAAATAACCAAAACGACTCTCCAAACCCTCTTTAAATAAACACGAAGGAACCAATGTTTCCTAAATTTTGAACATGGGCGAAGGAACAAATGTTCCTAAAATAATGCCCCGATTTATGTATGTTCTTTTATTTTGATCTTGTGTGAGTGTTTTAAATTCAAGTTTATTTTTTTTGGGGCCCTTGTAATTAATTTTGGGGTAACTTTATTTATTTATGGGGGATTGTATTCCATCCCCATTCATATCTTTAATTTCCTTTTATTGGGGTTGTATTCCGCTCCGATTTCTCTTGTAATTGTGTGCTTGGGTGTTTACCGCTTTCATTTATCGCTTTATTTATTGCTTTTATTTTATTGCTTTCGAATGATTGATATGCGCAATTTAATTTAAATGCATTAATCGTGTGAGATGAGAGATATAATTTTAAGAAGTTAAAAACCCAGTTATAATTAACCAAAGTATAAATAAGAGGGAAGTTCCGGACACCATATCTCTGGTTTAGACCGTTAGAGGTGAGGCTTTTTCCCAATTTCTTGCAAATTGGGTGGCGACTCCAAATGCCTCAAAGGTGCCTTTAGGCGTCATTAGACTAGGTTGTTCTCCCCAATGTCTTATTGGGAGGAACACACCGATGATGTCTCTTGGCGCCCATGATCAAAAGACGCAAACCAATTCCTCAAATCCCAAAGGCGGATTCACCTCGAGGGCCCTTGTTGGGTACTTCCGGCGCGTGTCACATCTACCTTTTCATGTAGCTCAAAGAATGGGTTTCTATGCAGCTGCCCATGGGGACCTTTGGACCACCTGGGTAAATCTATGATGGCTGCAAAACATACCGGGTCAGGATGATGCGCGATCGTGCTATGCAGCATCCACAACCACGTGGATGCAGCAGATATACCCTTCCAACCTTGCTACTCCCACACATGAGGTCATGCAGTCTCTTTCCTAGGTGGGTTTGATCCATGGGTTAATGGGAAACCCAATAGACGCGTATGATGACCGATGGAAAATTGACAGCATAATATCTCTTATCTAATGAACATATGTATGGGTTGTGATTATTGTGTATTCAGGCAATCAGAATAAATTAGCATGGGCCTATCGGGGTATGACAGCCTTTGATTAGGTGACCAACCAACTTTTCTGGGTTTTTCCAATACAAAGTGATCCATACATCAAGCATAGTATTAGGGTTCATACCACCTAAGGGAAGTATCTACTTTCATTACATGAGCTTTGGCCAGGGTGATGATACTTTAGGTCTACCCAAGCATGGTCCCTGCTGACGAGTCTAGCTCATCACGAGCATAACGACCAATCGGGTCTCCATTTAATATACCAAATGGTATGAGGCTTGGGCTGGTGATTATCTCTAGCACTTCCTTATATTGAGTTAACATAGGGTTGTGCTTCGAAAATGAATCGGGGCTGAAAGAGGGTGCAAACTAGCATAGATCTAAGGCTCTAATGATATGTAATGCAATTTCGAAGTGGGATAAAATTTTAAATTAACACTCAATTATATGTTTTAATCAAGGTACTTTTGAAGCAAAGTCTCATTTATGTCCCCAGCGGAGTCACCACTGTGATGCGCTCCGAACCTCGAAGGCCCCGAAGACCCACTTTTAGGGTATTTGAGAGAGGTTCATATAAGTTGTAAGTATTACAAGGGCGTCTATTTTGGGCAACAAGAGGTGTTTTTGAGTCGCCACCCAATAAAACATTAGGAAGGTTCCTCTAGCCTCATTGAGCCTAAGACAGTGCATGTGTGTCTATTTTGGCCAATCAGAGATATTTTGGAATCATCTTTCCAATAGAACATTGGAAAGGTTCATCTAATATCGTGGAGCCCAAGACAATGTAACCTAGGTCTATTTTAGGCAGCAGGAGATATTTTGGAATCTCCATTCCAATAGAATATTGGAAAGGTTCATCTAACCTCATGGAGCCTAAGACCAGAGAGAGTTCGGGACTTTCCATTTATTCATACCTTGACTAAATTATAATCTAGTTTTAAAGTTAAAATTTCATTCCATTTTCTCATTCAGTTCAATGCGACAATTAAAGCTTAGATCAATCACATAATGAAAGAATTAAATAAAGCAGATTCAAAATAAAGTAAATCAAAATATAATAATTTATAATAAAACTAGGGGCAGAAGAAAACCCCCATCGTAAATGAACAGAAAGTAAACAAACATACATAAAACGGGAATATTCATTTTGGAGTGAGGACATTGGTCCTCGCATGTATATTTAGAGAAAGAATAATATTAATATGTCTGTTTGGATGGAAAATTCAGGACATTGGTCCTATTTTATTTAAGAAAAATCCTGCTTATTTGTAGAAATCTTTCACCATTTTTATATTAGCGATCTCAGAAATAAAATTTATAACAAATAAAGATTAAGGATAATAAATAAGAGAGAATGGGGTGTGAGAAGTGACCCGTATTGACATTTCCATATTGCTCTTTAACTAGTTCTCCATTTTCAACACCCAATGTAACACCCCGAAATAGCCCTAGAAGAATTATAGAATTTTGGTTCAAGAAATATTAGTGTTGTGAGTGTGAGTCCTGTCACGAGCGCGACAAGCGTCGTGGGCGCGACAGAACAACTTCGATGATAGGGTAATTAATTGGCCTTTGTAAATTATAGCTTTGCAGGAGAATGACACATGGCTTTGTAGGGAAGTGACAAGTGGCAATAGATTAACTTATGTTAAGAGTGATTAAGAGTTAAAGAGAGGATGAGGATGTAATTATTTGGGTAGATGGCATTTATTACTATAGTTAATTATTGGATTGACTTGGACTATCTGTTTCTTTCTTCTTCTTTCACGTGAGTTTCTTTCTTTTCCCTTACTTTGCTCTTTCTTTCGTTCCTTCTTCTTCTTCTTTACACTGTTTTGAGTGATTCATTTGGGTTGGCTTTGAGAGGGGCTAGTAGAGTTTGATTAGGTATCCTAAGAAGGTAAGTAATGCTCTTTAGTTAGTATTGGTCTTCTTCTTTTATCTTATTTCTGTTTTTGATTTAAAGTAAGAGAGAATAGTAACTTTGGTATTTTGAATGGTTTGTGCATGAAAGCTGTGGATAAGAGGCCCAATAAAGGCAAAGAGAAGGTCGGAGCCGAGTAGAGAGTGCGGTTCAACGTCCTAGAGGTAGGGATCGTGTGCGGTTTTCCTATTTTTTTTGCATGTGTTGTGACTTTGAATGTGTTAATAGAGATTTAGTTGTATAAAGAAATGTACTTGGAGCTTAAATTAGCTCAATTGCTTTTTAAGTGTGTGAAATCATTTTTGATTGCTTGTAGTGTTTCAATGTCTAAAGTGATTGTGTGATTTGAGTGAAAACTTAGTTTTGAGCATGATTTATACGGTAATTACATGTTAAAAGAGGAGTGGTTGCATGTGAAAATAAAAGAGTTGGTTTGGGTTTTGTTTGAGTTTATCTGTGGGTGGATTTTCGCCGTTGGAATTGGGAAACAAGCTTCTGTCGCGAGCACGACATAAGCAGTGATCGCGACAGAATCGCGTCTTTCATTTCCGTAGAAAGCAAGTTGGAATTTGATTTTCAGAGTTGTGAGGAGAGAGTCACGAGACGTGAGGGTAGGTCACAACTCGTGACCCTTGGGCGAGCCTCGTCGCGAGGCGTGAGATGGCATCACGTCTCGCAATGCCTCTCTCAGTTGCTGTGAGAGTTCCGTCACGAGACGCGACGAGCAGTCACGCCGCATGACCTTCCTCCGGCGAGGCGTGGGATGGCATCACGACCCGTGATGCCCTCTCTCTGTTGTGAGGATCCTGTCACGAGTCGTGATGGGCAGTCACGACTCGTGACCCCTTCCTTCCTGGCGGGCGTGAAGCGAAGCAGATCGTCACGAGCCGCAATCGCGTGTGCGACTCGTGATGGCCCTGTTTCTTTAGGCTACTGTCGCGAGCGCGACACAAGTCGCGATCGCGACAGTGAGTTGTTTTTCGCCTGTTTTGTCTTGTTTTTGTCTTTTGCTCCTGTTTTGAGTGGTTAAAGGTCTAAATGAGTCTTGCATGTTATCATTTAGCCTGTGTTTGGTTTAAATCATCTTTTAAATCTCCTATATGATTAGTAACCTTAAATGTGCTTGATTATTAAAAGTTATACAGAAATTAAATGTATTTGAATTACAGTAAATGAGTTGATATCAGTGTACAGTATATGAGTTGTTAGAGCCTGATTACCGTTATAGTGGATAGATAAGCATGCTTATAAAGGGCTAGAGTGCAGCTGCTAGAGTTGGCCTTAATTGTGCCCAGAGTTCGGAATACCTCATGTATTCCATAGAGTTTGAGTTAATTCTCCACATGTAAGATACTGTAAACAGTATCCAGAGTTACCCGTATCCACCGTGAAAGGAATTCAGGCTTATTATTTTATCCTCGTTATTGTTAGTGTATAGTGAACATGAAATGATCATATGTAGTGTTATAAGTAAATGTTTAAAGTATATGAGATGAATGCTATAGGATAGTCATGTGTACCAGCACATGTTTATATGAATTAGAATCCATGATTAATATGATTACGAAAATATATGCATGAGTTGTTTGAGCAGCGCATGTGACATGTATATTTTATTGCTGACTTCGAAAGAAGTCCTTTGCATTATTTTCATCCCCACTAAGCGTTATCGCTTAGCACGGATGTTTGTTTCCGTGTAGGTTGACAGGTGCGGACCAGTGAAAGCGTTCATCTGCAAGTGAGGGCCACTAGGAGCTTTTTGTTGTACCCTTTTTGTATAAGATAAAGTTAGAGTTGGTGATGTTTTGAGTAACATCATTATGTAATAAAAAGTATAGTTGTTATATGTAATCGTTAAAAGTATATGTATATGAATCGAAAAATGAACAAGTATAAAGCTTTTGGTAATATGTACAGTTTACATGTATAGTAAAAGTAATTTTATTTGGGCCCAACTTATTTCTGATTTATTGTTACCGCTTCCGCTAATGCATGTACATGTATACGTAAGAGTCCGCGTAATGCCCCGATATTCCTTATCGGGGGGGGGGGGGGGGGGGTATGGGGGTGTTACACCCAATGTTCAATAAAATAGCTCACAAAGAACAAATAACATGTTAGTAAAAATATCAAAAAGAAAAGACGACGAAAGGAATTAATGGAAATAACAATGAACAAGTAAACTAAATAAGAAAAATGGGAGTAAATTACCTTAAATTGAGTAAAGACAAGATTTAAAAGAATGAAGAAAAGAAATAGCAAAGAAAAGAGGAAAGGAGGCCCAGGGATAGCCCAAGCCGCATGAACGATGGCCATCTTTAGGCCGATCGACGGATAGAAGGAAGTTTTCGTGATGGCCCGTCGCTTGCTTGAGCAACGGCCGTTGGTGGACCTTCAGCCCGCTGGTCATTCGAGACCCAAAAAAATGAAGAAAAAATAAATAAAAACCCAAAATTTCACATTTAAAGCCCCCTTTTATGCAATTAATCACCAATAAATCAATACAAATCAATAAAATAAATTAAAGGTCAATTCGAAATGTTTACCCTCAGAATATTACCTTCTGAAGGCGAAAGTTGTGTTGATTATTCCCTTGAGTTCTACAAGGATCAATTGACGATGTATAATTTTGAGGAAAATTTTCTACTGCAAAATTTTTCTTTTTAAAAAATAATTCGAGAATTTTCCAAAAGCCCAAATCAAGAGAAGAAAATTAATTTTTCTTGCTTGAATTTGCTTGATTTTCCGTAATAAACACGAATGTTAAAAGGACAGATCGAGCAAAATGAATTGATTTAGCTTTCTCGAGTTCTTTATAATTTTTAAGAAATTTTAATAAAATTTTGATGAAGCAAAGAAGAAAAGCCTTTAGAAATTCTTTTGAGAATTTTTTTTCAACCTTTCAAAAATTTTTCTAACCCTTTTTTTGAATCTCAGCCTACTATTTATAGGGTAAAATCAAGAATTCAAATATTTTTAAGAATCAAATTTGATTTAGAAAATCAAATCAAAATCAAATCCAAACATTTGATTTTGGAAAATATTTTGAAAATCAAATCAAAATCACTTGATTTTGGAGAAGATTTTGGGGAATCAAATCAAAATCATTTGATTTTAGAGAACATTTTGTGAAATCAAATCAAAATCATTTGATTTTGGAAGATATTTAGAAAATCCAATGAAATCATCTTTGAAAATCCTTAAGAATTACACCAGATCGCCGACTGACGGGCATCGCTGGCGAGGGCAACCCCAGTCTTTTGAGCTAAGGGCAATCACTGGAGGGGCAGGCACGAGCGACGAGCGCCACTCGAATGAGGGACGAGCCCATGATGCGTGAGCTACGGGCATCGCTCGCGTGAGGGACGGGTGCCACAAAAGTGAGCGACGGGCGTTGCTCGCGCAAGGGACAGGCATCCCTCAAGTGCTTGTCGGCATGACATCCACCTCAGTTACTTGTCTCTCCTCTTCCCAAAATTTTGGCTCACCTAGACACTAGTGTACTAGCCTCCCCAAAGTAATTATAGACACTAGGCCTTTAAGTGGCAAAAAAAAAGCAGTTGTGTAACTTGTAACCCGTGACTCATGAAAAGAAAAAAAAAATAAAAGGGCACAGGAGCAGACCTAAATGGGAGAAAAAAATAAGAAAAAGAAAAGAAAAATAATAGAGATGGGACCAAAATAAGGAAAAATAAGACAAAGAAAAGGAAACCAAGGGGAGGGGACGACGAGGTTTCGCGTACGTCACACTTATCTGAACATGGCTAGGTGTTTGCATCCTATTGGTGCACTATTTTCTTTTACTTTTTAATCCAATTCTTTTTGTCATTTTATACATTTAACTTGTAACTCATCATAAATTAAACATTTACATATTACATTTCTCAATTTATTCATTTAAGCCCTTTAGTGTGAAATTACCATATTACCATGTGACGCGCGCCGAACCCGTTCACTTCCTAGGGTGCCCGCTTTTAGGGCCCGAGATGGTTCGAGTCTTTTGATCTTGGGAAAAATGAGATATTTTTGAATCCCGACCCAATAGAACATTGGGAAAGTTCATCTAATCCCATGAAACCTTTTGACACCTTTGAGGTATTTTGGAGTCGCCACCCAATTTACAAGAAATTGGGAAAGTTCGTCTAACCTCGGGGTCTAAACTATAGAAGGATTCGGAACTTTACTCTTATTAATGCTTTGGTTAATTATAGATGGATTTTTAATCTTAAAATTCTAACTCTCTCCTCACGCGATGATGCATTAAAATAAAGCGTAAATCAAGTATCGAAAGAAAACGGTAAAGAAAGTGATAAAATAATAAAGCAAACAAAAAAAAGAAAGATAAAAATTGGGACAAAATACAATCCCCCAAAATAAAAAGGTATTAAAATGTAGGACAAAAATGCAATTCCCCAAATAAAATCAAACAAAATATAAATAAATAACAAACTCAAATGAATAAATAAACATTCATAAATCGGGATATTTATTTAGGGTAGGAACATTGGTTCTTTCATGTTCACTTTAGAAAATCGAAGAGTTGTTTTTATGCTTTATTAGGAAAATCGGGATGAGTGATCCCATTTTGAGAAAATTAACTCTTATTTTTAAAAGTGAGTTTTTATTGGTTGAAATTAGGACATTGGTATCATTTTATTAGAAAAAATCCCAATTTATTAATATAATTTTTTTTTTTTGTGATTTTTAGTTAACATGCATAAAATAAACTAAATCTATTACATAATACATAATAAAAACAAATAAAGGCGAAATAAGAAAAAAAAATAAAAATGCCAAAAGCGAAAAATCCACCAAAAATGGTGTCTTCAAATCTCCATGGGCTCCCATTTGGTATTGAAAATGCTCACATATAAAAAAAGTATTGAAATAAAAACACAAATAAAAGTGACGTTAGTAACCAGTACATAAAATAATAAAATTGAATTAAAACAAATAAGATAAAATGCATTATGAGTGACAAACCAATTAAATGATATAATAAAATAAATAAACATATTAATAATTCAACATACTTAAAAACATAAATAATAATAATAATAACAACAACAACAACAACAACAACAACAACAATAAACAAATAATAATAATAATAATAATAATAATAATAATAATAATAATAATAAATGAATAATAATGATAATAATAATAACAACAACAACAACAACAACAACAACAACAACAACAACAACAACAACAACAACAATAATAATAATAATAATAATAATAATAATAATAATAATAATAATAATAAAAGATGAACAATGAAGTAAGCAAGAAGGAAAAGAAATAAAATAAATAAAACATGTTAAAGCATGTCAAATCTATGAACAAAATCACACAAAAACAAAAAAAAATATTAGATCTAAAAATCTACATGGTTGCTAATTAATTATAAACAAAAAATTTAATAATAATAAAAAATACAAAATTAAACCCAGAATTCTTATCCTCAAAATTGAATTTGATGAATGAAGGCAAATGATCAATTTTCTTGTCTTAACTTGCAAAAATAAGATTAGAAAAAATAGAAAATAGAAGAAAATTTATATCTCAAAAACAAAAAATTGTTTTCTTTCTCTCAAAAAAAATTGTTAAAAAATAAGAAAATTCTCAACAACAAAAAATTGTTGTTTTTGTTTTAAGAATTATCTTAAAAAAATCACTTAGAATCTTGGGAGAATTCTCTTGAAGAAGAAGAAAAGAAGAAAATATTTTCCCTTAGAAAAATTTCCCCTTTTCTCTCTCAAAAAATCAGAAATTTTCTCTCCAAAAATCACTGAAAATCCCCCTTTTTCTTTCAAAAACAAAAACTATTTATATCTCTTTTTAAAATAAAAAAAATTAAATCCATTAATTTCCCATTAAAACCCCCCAAAAAACTGTTGAAAAACCCATAAAAACAATTAATTTTGCCAAAAAATAGCCCCAGGGGCACCAGACAAGCGAGGTAGCCCGCCCCTTGCGCGCTGAGGGACGGGCAGGCCATCCCTCAGTGCACTCGTGCACTCTAGCTGATTTGTTTTTTAAAAAACAATCTTAACTAGAACACTATAATTTCCAACCTCTTTTTTTTTGTTTTTAAATTCCTAAAATATTTATTTTTTTTATTTATTTTAAGAAAGCAATTTTGATAAGAAAACTATCACTTCCAACTTTCTTTTTACCTATAAATAGGCATCTAATTTCATCATTGGGTAATTATGATCTAGGCTGCCTCGAAACTCGGTGTCTACATACCCTTAGCCTTTTCAATTAATACCGATTACGTCCTCTACTATACTTAACTATTTCAATAACCCAATTACACATTTTGAGCCACTATTATGCCCTAGACATGCACAAATCCATTTAGGGTACATTTTGGGTTATTACAACTCTCTCCTCCTTAAAGAATTTTGTCCTCGAAATTCACTCATGTTAAATTTTCCATATGTTATACTCCTTGTCATTATCATTCACATGTGTTATCTTGATACAGTCACATAACTTATACATTTCATATCGTTTAATTGTTCTTATTCACTTATGTTTCATATTAGCTATTACACTATTTATCTCTTTATAATATATTTCTATATATATGAGTGTATGTTTGCATGTAAATAAATAAGAAAATATTAAACAAAGAATAAAAAGTAAGTAGGCCAAATAAATAATTATAACATACAAATTGTTATAAGTCTAAAATTATATAGATGATGGAGATTAAGCAAAATTGAGTGGGAAATATGAGAAGTAGCAAATAATAAAACAAATAGAAGGGAGTCATGGAACAGGGGCAGAACAGGAAGAAAACCAAAAGAAAGAGAGAGAGACCGAGAGGGAGAGTGAGCGGCGGGAGACAACGCCGGCGACCACCGGAGGCGAGTGGTCGGCGGCGTCGTGGGCGAACAACGCCGATGCCGATCACGGCGATTTTCCGTCGTCGTGGCGTTAATCCAGGAGAACGGGAGGAACCCGCAAACTTCTTCAGCGTTTTTCGGTGAACTCCGGTGGCGGTTGACGACACGAAGGGCACCGTGGGATTCCTGGTGGCCAGACGAAGCTTCCGGTGGCCATGGATCCTCCTCAATCGCCGGTGACGAGCAGATCGGAGAGAGAGGAACCGAAGCTTCTCTTGCGTTTTTCGGCGAGCTCCGACGGCGAGAGGCGACACGAGTGGTGCGACTGGACTCACGGCGGCCAGGCGAACATCCCGGTGGCTGCGGATCATCCTCACTCGCCGGCGATGAGGAGATCGACGTTGGGAAGAACCAAAGCTGCTGACGTCGATTCCGGCGAAACGGAGAGCACTCACGGCGCGTGATCACCGGAAATGGAAACCCGAGGCTTCGAGCTCTCTCCCGGTGGTTTCGGTGCCTCTGGTGGAGCTCCGGTGAGGCTCCGGCGACGGTGAAGGGACCAAAAATAGCAGAAAATTGGTATGTGGCCACCAAAATTACTTTTTTAAATGATTTTCCATAAGTTAAAATTTATTAAGAGTGATTTTGCTAAATACAGTATGTGAACAATTTTATTTATTTGCTGGCAGTGTGTTAAGAGTACTGGCTTAGCAGAATAAAATTAAATTAGGATGTTGCAGATTTTGGGTTGATGGAAGATTTGGAAAATTGTCCATATTTGAGAAAATTGAACAGTATTTGTGGAGTTGATGAAATGTACGTTGATATGTAAGTTAGGAGTTGCATTGTCTATGAATTTTTTTTATATTTAAATTTTGACATACAAATCAGGGTAATAATTAAATGTATAAGTAACTTAACCATAATTAGATCATAGGATATACATAAGTATCACAATATGCCAATCTAGGTAATGGTAGTGTAATTAGTAATACTAGAAGAATTGGTGGAAAATTTAAATGTTAAGCGGAAAGTCCAAATATGTTTATTGAAAGTTTGAATTAAGAATAGTACATGAAATTGGGTTGAAGGTATTTGACGTGTTATACTAAAATCTGGTTATTGTATGTTTTAAGATGGTAGGTGCACGGTTGAAGCCAATGTTTCGTGAAATCAAATTACAGTTAGGATTAAATTAGAAATGCATGTGTACTTACACATATATAAGAATGAAATAACATAAACACAATAGTAAGCCTTGTATTAAATTCAGACTACTTGGTGAGTTTGATTTAGTTTAGTTACTTATTTTGAGTGGTAAGTGAAGGCTTTAATAAATCGAGTAAATTAAGTTAAACTGGTGATTTGAGCTAAAATATTGAAATGGAAGCAAGTAGGGAACAGAGAAGTTTGGAATTCTGTTTTTGGGTACATCATAAAATTTTACTTGAATTGTGCTTTCGAATTTATAAACTAAGAATGGATAATACACCTATTGTAATGAATTGTTACTGTAACTAGTCTTAATCCCTATGTGTGTGTTGACTTGCACAAATTTGTTAAGTAGAAATTTTGTTAAATGTTATGAATGATCTAGTAGAGTTAATGGTTTATAATACGTGTCATTTAAAGTAAATGAAATTTAGTGTAAATCTATAAAGATAGGATGGAATTCAACATGAAAGAAAATAAATATATTTATAAGTAAAGACTAATAGAAGGCAGCATCGTACTTTACTTAAATTTTAGAGAAGAAAATATAAATTTACTATATTACTCATAAATAAAGGACTAAAAGTATTTTAAGCAGGCTCATTACATGTGAATGAATTAGTGAAAGTGAGTGTACTTAACAAATAAAGAGTATAGTTAAGTATGCCTAATAGACAATTATAACAATAAAGTAAATTAGTCTGTTAAGGAAGTCAGAATATCAGGCTATAAATAAAAGTAAAAATGGGTTATACGTGTTTAAATGGGGTAATTTGTAAGAAGAATTGGATAAATGAAAAATAGTGAATCCCTATTTAAACAATAATGTATTAATGGTGGTATGAAATAAACTTAATTTGACGAAATAAAATGAAAATGAATTGAAATAGAAAGAAAGAGTAGTGGCAGAATGTATACTGATATAAATGAGGTATATTATTATTGTTAACACATTTTAAATATATAAATATGATTAATGGCTTGTTGTGAAGCTAAGATTAGTGAAATTTGGTAAGTAAATGGAATATTATGAGAAATTGATGATGGATGATACCGGGATTATTTCTGAAAAATTGAATTGAAGTGTATGTTGATCTTATTTTATGTAAAGATTAAAGTTTTGATTTATTTAAATAACATTCAATAATGTGGCCCTATTCTATGAGCTGGTAGTCAAGTCTAGTTCAGGATATAGTGGCTAGCCATAGGGGCATAAGACCGCGGGTGTGAGCATCGCGACTCACTTTTTAGTAGGCCAATGATGGTCCTACTTCTGTATCTTAATATCTGAATATCACTTTTTAGTAGGCCAATGATGGTCCTACTTCTGTATTTGAATATCCGAAGTGTATTGTACTGTATTTAAAGACAGTGGTGGTCACACAGGACTCCACTGGTATCTGAAAGACTGGGGTTAATCCTTCGGGGTTCCTTCAGGTTTGAAAGACTGGAGTGATCTCTCAGAGGTCTCTCCAGGTTATTGTGAACTCTTAGGGGTTCACATCCCGTTTATCCTGTGCTTAGAGTCTGCCAGCATTGTACTATGGGCAAAATGGTAAATTGCAAAGTGAATTGGTGAATGTGAAATAATTGTGTGAATCATGAAATTGAATGATTAATAAATGAAGCATGGTAAATGGTGGATTTAAATAATAGATTTTTGTAATCCATATTAAATGTATAACCTAAGAAGTTGGATGGCACGGATAAAAGTAAATGTGGATTGAGAAGCCATAAAGTAACTTAATGAGAGAAGTAAAGTTGAAGGATAAAATAGTACAATTAATAAAGATATGTTAACTAAGAGGTATGAGTGAAATTTAAAGTTTAATATATACGTATATATGTATATATAAATTTGGATGAAAGTTAACTAATGTATAATATGATTCCGAATTTTGATAAAGTTGATGGTTCTGCGATAAAAACTTTAATTGAATAAATAATATTAATAAATGATCCTATGAAATTGGTGATATGAAAAAGTGGCTTTATGAAATTATATGAACCTTATATTCACCAACGTGTACTACAGGAATGCAGATATACATAGTAGTGGGTATTATTAGGTTAGATAAATGGTATAACAACCGATAATGTAGGAATGAAATATTACCTACTATGTTAGAAGTATATTGTCTGTTTAATATTGCAAGACATTAATAAAATGATGCATGATAAGTGAGTTTTACACATTATTAAAATGCAGAAAGATCTTAGTCGTTGATGTGGAAATTTGATTACAAAGGTTTATGAAGTTTCAGCATTTGAAAAGGATATTGAATGTATTGCATAAATATGGTTTTATCCTACAAACCGTTCATATTTAATTTGGATTTAAATAGCAATTGATATATTAATTATAAATTGTGATGTTTCTAAAAGGAGAAATTAATTTGCGATTTTAATGCAAACAAATATTAATGTATGTATGATCAATTGTATGTGTACATATTATGTAATTGTGCCTTGGATAAGTAAATTTGGTAGTCACCACTAAGTGTAAAGCTTAGCGCGTGGTTTATCCTCGCGCAGGTATAAGGTAGGAATCAAGTGAATATCAGCACCACTTCATAGAAGAAATATGGAATGGTATGTATGGAAAGGTAGCGAAAGAAATGGAATTTTTGGATTTGATAATTTGAATATTGGTTCTTGTGGCATGTACACTACATAGATAATTAGGATACTATTGTATCGAAGAATTTGTATTAGATAATTATTTATAGTTGATAGATGATGTTTTATCATAGTATCTTTGTACTTTGTATAATTGATGTAAATAGTGAGTGGATGATATTATGAATTATTATATGAGTATGATTGGATTTAAATTGGAGGATGGGCAAAATTATGTGGAATTTGAATTGGAGTAGGATGGATGGAAATGTATTTGATTATAGAAGTGTGAAGAGTTTCTGTTTACAGGGAGATAGGCAATATTATAGAGGAGATTCTGCCGAAATTTCGGTAGAATTTAAGTAGCCTATTTGAGAATGATTGTGTGAACAGTAAAGTTAAGAGTGATAGAATTGAAAAAAAAAATTTCCCGAATTTTCGTAATGATTTTAAAAATAGTTTAAGACAATTAAGTTATTATGTACAGTAAAAAGGGTGTTATAGTTAGTGGTATCAGAGCAAAGGTTTAGGTGGTTCTGGCCAATAAGATATTTGGAGAGAAAGTGATATTGTTTATGAGAAATAATTGTGCGTTGTTTAATATGGGCATCTCTATTTAGTTCTAAGTATAGATAATTCGGAAGGAGTTGACTAGAAAATTAGAGGTAAGAAATTGAGATAGTCAAAAGTTATGAGATTTAAAGTGTATGAATGTGGAAGAAGGTTGTGATACTTGAGGTACCTGTCAGTTATCCTTGATAGAGGGGCAATCATTGAATATTTTATGCATGGGCTGGGTTACTATGCATAGTCCTTACATGATATGCACAATTGCATAATACTGCATACATGAAACATCATACATCCATTGCATCAGCATCATATGATCATTCATGACAAACATCAAGTTTTATGCATATGCCCCAATTGAAAGGAAACTGGCGTGGAATATAGTAAGTGTATGGAAGTGAGGTAGATGTACCTTCATTGGAAGTAATAAGGAGCGTAACAAAGTTGAGTAAGTAAAATAAGGAATCTAAAATTCAATCTAGGAATTGAAAAAGGAAGGGGTGAAGGATCATTAAATGTGTATGAGTAAGAGATTTGTATTCATTTAAATTGTGGGTTTGATCCTTCTTGGTTAGCGAATTAAGGTATAGAATGTGATAAGATTTCAACAGATTTTGGAATGGAGTTGTAACTGATTGGATGGACTAATTGATTATAGCTTGAATTGAATTATAAGAGTGAATAAAACTGTAAACTTTTGTACAAGATGGTTAAGTAATAAATACTGTAAGATATATGTGATGTTTCAGAAGTAATAGACAAATTGTGACTAGTGATACTGGTAAACTAGGAAGGAAATGTTATAGTTATTTTGATTAAAGAAGGAGTTTATTGAATGTGTAAGCGATTCTGTATTAAGAAAATAATGTATCTTAGGAGAAGGGAATTAAGTAAGGATTAAGGTAAGTAAGTAATAAGATGTGTGTACAATTGGTTTTCGAATAGAGTGTACATGCCAAAGATGGAAAATAAAGACGATATGATTTTTAGAATGGATATGTTATTGACTTAAGTATGATATAGCTTGGGACTGATTAGCGCGTAAAGTTAAGAAGAAGAAAGTGCACTTTTGGACACATAAAATACTTCTTAAATATTCGACAAGATCATCTACTAGTTCTTCTGACTCCAAGTTAATTGATCATTTTGTTAGAATGGGATTTGACGTGGAAACGGTGTCCAAAGTAATTCAGGAAAATGGGGAAAGAAATACAGATTCAGTTTTAGACTTTTCTCGCATACTCGGTGATTGAAAAATCACATAAAGAAGAATTGCATATTGATTCTGATTACCAGTCTTTAGATATGATGGGAGCTTTCTCAACGATTTTTCAGACATAATTCTGAAAATGAGGAAAATTGTTAAATTTGAGCCTGATGATGAGGGGAGCGTTTTGCTGTTTCTGGTGAAGGTAGGGTATTCTAAGGACAAGGCATTGATAGCTCTGGAGAGAAGTGGACCACATGCCACAATTATAGAGCTTATAGATTTCATAGGTGCTGCTCAAATGGCGAAGCCAAAGATCGAGCAGTCTGATGTCGATTACCCTAAATACAAAAAGAGGAGTTTTTATGAATATAATAGGTAGGAAGGAAAAAGTAATTGAGATTTGAAAGGAATCTGCTGTCTAGTAATGATGATAGGCTATGCTTCCCAAATACATTGATTGGACTTGGAGTCCCCATTGTTTCAGAGTTTGTAACTAAAAGAACACTTTTAGAAACTGTTTTTGGGCCCCATTACCTCTATTATGAGAATGTAGTGCCTGATCGTAAAGGAGTTTGGAACACCATATCTCGGTTCTTATTGAAGTGGAGTTAGAAGTTATTGATTTTAAAATGTGTTCTTGTGGTGCAAAGAAAAAGGGAGAATTGTGCATATAGTCACTTTATTTAACGGATTTTTCCTCTACTGTCTCCACAAATGGCACACAAAGCATTATTAATGATAAAGAGATAATGACTTCCATGAGATGGACAGATACAATTGAATTGTTTGCAAATTTGCATTGGAAATGCAAGTTGAATGAAATGAGGAATAGTAAATCATTGTACTAGTCCAGAAACATTTCGAGGACGAAATTTCTTTTAAGGAGGGGAGAATTGTAATGCCCCAAAAATTTCAATATTTTTATTTAATAATTTGACGCGCTAAAATATTTATCTAAAATTGATTTTTGACGCATGAGAGTGGAATTTTCCTTAAAGTTGCTCAATTTAATTATTCAAATAATTTTAAGTCTATATATATATATGAGTGTATGTTTGCATGTAAATAAATAAGAAAATATTAAACAAAGAATAAAAAGTAAGTAGGCCAAATAAATAATTATAACATACAAATTGTTATAAGTCTAAAATTATATAGATGATGGAGATTAAGCAAAATTGAGTGGGAAATATGAGAAGTAGCAAATAATAAAAGAAATAGAAGGGAGTCATGGAATAGGGGCAGAACGGGAAGGAAACCAAAAGAAAGAGAGAGAGACCGAGAGGGAGAGTGAGCGGCGAGTGACAACGCCGGCGACCACCGGAGGTGAGCGAAGGTGGCGAGTGGTCGGCGGCGTCGTGGGCGAACAACGCCGATGCCGATCACAGCGATTTTCCGTCGTCGTGGCGTTAATCCAGGAGAACGGGAGGAACCCGCAAACTTCTTCAGCGTTTTCCGGCGAACTCCGGTGGTGGTTGACGACACGAAGGGCACCGTGGGATTCCTGGTGGCCAGACGAAGCTTCCGGTGGCCATGGATCCTCCTCAATCGCCGGTGATGAGCAGATCGGAGAGAGAGGAACCGAAGCTTCTCTTGCGTTTTCTGGCGAGCTCCGACGGCGAGAGGCGACACGAGTGGTGCGACTGGACTCACGGCGGCCAGGCGAACATCCCGGTGGCTGCGGATCATCCTCACTCGCCGGCGATGAGGAGATCAGCGTTGGGAGGAACCGAAGCTGCCGACATCGATTCCGACGAAACGGAGAGCAGTCACGACGCGTGATCACCAAAAATGGAAACCCAAGGCTTCGAGCTCTCTCCCGGTGGTTTCGGTGCCTCTGGTGGAGCTCCAGCGAGACTCCGGTGAGGCTCCGGCGACGGTGAAGGGACCAAAAATAGCAGAAAATTGGTATGTGGTAACCAAAATTACTTTTTTAAATGATTTTCCATAAGTTAAAATTTATTAAGAGTGATTTTGCTAAATACAGTATGTGAACAATTTTATTTATTTGCTGGCAGTGTGTTGAGAGTAGTGGCTTAGCTGAATAAAATTAAATTAGGATGTTGCAGATTTTGGGTTGATGGAAGATTTGGAAAATTGTCCGTATTTGAGAAAATTGAACAGTATTTGTGGAGTTGATGAAATGTACGTTGATATGTAAGTTAGGAGTTGCATTGTCTATGAATTTTTTTTATATTTAAATTTTGACATACAAATCAGGGTAATAATTAAATGTATAAGTAACTTAACCATAATTAGATCTTAGGATATACATGAGTATCACAATATGCCAATCTAGGTAATGGTAGTGTAATTAGTAATACTAGAAGAATTGGTGGAAAATTTAAATGTTAAGCGGAAAGTCCAAATATGTTTATTGAAAGTTTGAATTAAGAATAGTACATGAAATTGGGTTGAAGGTATTTGACGTGTTATACTAAAATCTGGTTATTGTATGTTTTAAGATGGTAGGTGCACGGTTGAAGCCAATGTTTCGTGAAATCAAATTACAGTTAGGATTAAATTAGAAATGCATGTGTACTTACACATATATAAGAATGAAATAACATAAACACAATAGTAAGCCTTGTATTAAATTCAGACTACTTGGTGAGTTTGATTTAGTTTAGTTACTTATTTTGAGTGGTAAGTGAAGGCTTTAATAAATCGAGTAAATTAAGTTAAACTGGTGATTTGAGCTAAAATATTGAAATGGAAGCGAGTAGGGAACAGAGAAGTTTGGAATTCTGTTTTTGGGTACATCATGAAATTTTACTTGAATTGTGCTTTCGAATTTATAAACTAAGAATGGATAATACACCTATTGTAATGAATTGTTACTGTAACTAGTCTTAATCCCTATGTGTGTGTTGACTTGCACAAATTTGTTAAGTAGAAATTTTGTTAAATGTTATGAATGATCTAGTAGAGTTAATGGTTTATAATACGTGTCATTTAAAGTAAATGAAATTTAGTGTAAATCTATAAAGATAGGATGGAATTCAACATGAAAGAAAATAAATATATTTATAAGTAAAGACTAATAGAAGGCAGCATCGTACTTTACTTAAATTTTAGAGAAGAAAATATAAATTTACTATATTACTGATAAATAAAGGACTAAAAGTATTTTAAGCAGGCTCATGACATGTGAATGAATTAGTGAAAGTGAGTGTACTTAACAAATAAAGAGTATAGTTAAGTATGCCTAATAGACAATTATAACAATAAAGTAAATTAGTCTATTAAGGAAGTCAGAATATCAGGCTATAAATAAAAGTAAAAATGGGTTATACGTGTTTAAATGGGGTAATTTGTAAGAAGAATTGGATAAATGAAAAATAGTGAATCCCTATTTAAACAATAATGTATTAATGGTGGTATGAAATAAACTTAATTTGACGAAATAAAATGAAAATGAATTGAAATGGAAAGAAAGAGTAGTGGCAGAATGTATACTGATATAAATGAGGTATATTATTATTGTTAACACATTTTAAATATATAAATATGATTAATGGCTTGTTGTGAAGCTAAGATTAGTGAAATTTGGTAAGTAAATGGAATGTTATGAGAAATTGATGATGGATGATACCGGGATTATTTCTGAAAAATTGAATTGAAGTGTATGTTGATCTTATTTTATGTAAAGATTAAAGTTTTGATTTATTTAAATGACATTCAATAATGTGGCCCTATTCTATGAGCTGGTAGTCAAGTCTAGTTCAGGATATAGTGGCTAGCCATAGGGACATAAGACCGCGGGTGTGAGCATCGCGACTCACTTTTTAGTAGGCTAATGATTGTCCTACTTCTGTATCTTAATATCTGAATATCACTTTTTAGTAGGCCAATGATGGTCCTACTTCTGTATTTGAATATCCGAAGTGTATTGTACTGTATTTAAAGACAGTGGTGGTCACATAGGACTCCACTGGTATCTGAAAGACTGGGGGTAATCCTTCGGGGTTCCTTCAGGTTTGAAAGACTGGAGTGATCTCTCAAAGGTCTCTCCAGGTTATTGTGAACTCTTAGGGGTTCACATCCCGTTTATCCTGTGCTTAGAGTCTGCTAGCATTGTACTATGGGCAAAATGGTAAATTGCAAAGTGAATTGGTGAATGTGAAATAATTGTGTGAATCATGAAATTGAATGATTAATAAATGAAGCATGGTAAATGGTGGATTTAAATAATAAATTTTGTAATCCATATTAAATGTATAACCTAAGAAGTTGGATGGCACGGATAAAAGTAAATATGGATTGAGAAGCCATAAAGTAACTTAATGAGAGAAGTAAAGTTGAAGGAAAAAATAGTACAATTAATAAAGAGATGTTAACTAAGAGGTATGAGTGAAATTTAAAGTTTAATATTATATGTATATATGTATATATAGATTTGGATGAAAGTTAACTAATGTATAATATGATTTCGAATTTTGATAAAGTTGATGGTTCTGTGATAAAAACTTTAATTGAATAAATAATATTAATAAATGATCCTATGAAATTGGTGATATGAAAAAGTGGCTTTATGAAATTATATGAACCTTATATTCACCAACGTGTACTACAGGAATGCAGATATACATAGTAGTGGGTATTATTGGGTTAAATAAATGGTATAACAACCGATAATGTAGGAATGAAATATTACCTACTATGTTAGAAGTATATTGTCTGTTTAATATTGCAAGACATTAATAAAATGATGCATGATAAGTGAGTTTTACACATTATTAAAATGCAGAAAGATCTTAGTCGTTGATGTGGAAATTTGATTACAAAGGTTTATGAAGTTTCAGCATTTGAAAAGGATATTGAATGTATTGCATAAATATGGTTTTATCCTACAAACGGTTAATATTTAATTTGGATTTAAATAGCAATTGATATATTAATTATAAATTGTGATGTTTCTAAAAGGAGAAATTAATTTGCGATTTTAATGCAAACAAATATTAATATATGTATGATCAATTGTATGTGTACATATTATGTAATTGTGCCTTGGATAAGTAAATTTGGTAGTCACCACTAAGCATAAAGCTTAGCGCGTGGTTTATCCTCGCGCAGGTATAAGGCAGGAATCAAGTGAATATCAGCACCACTTCATAGAAGAAATATGGAATGGTATGTATGGAAAGGAAGCGAAAGAAATGGAATTTTTGGATTTGATAATTTGAATATTGGTTCTTGTGGCATGTACACTACATAGATAATTAGGATACTATTGTATCGAAGAATTTGTATTAGATAATTATTTATAGTTGATAGATGATGTTTTATCATAGTATCTTTGTACTTTGTATAATTGATGTAAATAGTGAGTGGATGATATTGTGAATTATTATATGAGTATGATTGGATTTAAATTGGAGGATGGGCAAAATTATGTGGAATTTGAATTGGAGTAGGATGGATGGAAATGTATTTGATTATAGAAGTGTGAAGAGTTTCTGTTTACAGGGAGATAGGCAATATTATAGAGGAGATTCTGCCGAAATTTCGGTAGAATTTAAGTAGCCTATTTGAGAATGATTGTGTGAACAGTAAAGTTAAGAGTGATAGAATTGAAAAAAAATAAAATAAAATTTCCCGAATTTTCGTAATGATTTGAAGAATAGTTTAAGACAATTAAGTTATTATGTACAGTAAAAAGGGTGTTACATTATCTTTTTGAAAGACTTCTATTTCTATCGACTATACAAAGAAGAAAGACATCCACTTTGGCTAACACAAAACTATACAGACATGTTTCTAAACTTTTAGTTGCCCAAAATCAGCTAAACCTATGCTCTAATACCAATAAATGTAACACCCTTTACTTTTACGTAGCATGTTGTATGATAACATAGTCAATATATGATGACGAGTGAAAAATGCCACCAGACAAACACAAGAGGAACAATAACAAACAACAAAAGCATAATTATAAAATTTCATTTAATACAAATCACTTTCACATATTCCAATTAACAAAGTTCACAGCTTCACTTTATACATACTCTTCTCGTAAGTTTCCTTTCACATTAATCATATTACATACAGATCATTAATACTAAAATAAATCTTATTACATAACACAAACCCTACTTAAAAAACTCCTACTGACTCAGTGGCCTCAAATGATATGGGATGTCCCTGGCGAAACATTTATCTCCAAACTTGCACGAATGAAACATCTGTGCTAAGATAATAGCTTAATGGGGAACACACACAAGATATGGACAACCACTCATAGCAGTTATCAATAGATACACGCAAATGTTTACATATAAAGTCACATACCGATTACTTCATTTAAGTAACCATATTTATAACATTTAAGCATATTAAAAGTAAACATGAAACACATACATGTGTTTATACTCCTAAAAGTGATATATAAGCATTAAAATATAACTAATCTCATATAATATCAAGTGCCACGTCAATCATTTATTATATATTCTTCCAAATTATTAGTATTTGCCTTATACATTTATTTAGGCATACCACATACAATGTCACAAAAACATTTTTAAACATTTACCAATTCCAAGATCTATTACTTAATTTGCATACTCTATTTAGAGTTAATATTCTATATTTGTTTATCATATTCATTTAAAAACAATATAAGGATATTCATCCATATCCTATGCGTATAAGTCTCTTGCAAAACATATTCATATTAACAATCATAAACTCAAAATGTATCGGTATACAATAATATTATTGTTACAATTAATCATTATTGTTACGCGTATGTGAAATATTTATTCTACAGTTTCCTTCAAAGCTCAAGCTTTCACAATTATCGAAGAGTCACTCATAATTTATAATTTGCCTCTCATGTTCATCACTTTAACATAATATCAGAACGTTCATGTCTAACAAATTACTTAAGCATTTATCATAATATGCGTTCATTATACTATGCATTCAGAATTCACACATATAAGCACATTTAATTATTAACTTATAATTCATATTACACACTTATTACTCTTTTATTCAATTGTTGCCTGCATTAGAATATAATAACACATAGGTACCTGTAGGTACTTCACATATTACGCATAGGGATCCTGTAACACCCCGATTCTCACCCTAGTAGTTTTAAGCTTGTGTGTGTGTTTGTTAGAGTGTCTTTGCATGATTTATTAAGTTTTTAGGGCATATTTGCATGTTTTTATTTTATTGTGTGGTGTGGTTAGAAGAATAAGATGTTCTTACCCTCGGGTACCCGGTGTTCACTCGTTATCCACTACTCTGAATTTGCGGGCATATATGTTTAATTCTCTTATGATTGTGATTTTGTTTATGATAAGACATGATTGTGACTATGATAAGTTACTCTTGTGCATATAGTATGATAGAAGTGACATGTTTTTTATGAATAATTGTGTACTTCTGTATGTGCCATATGTATGCATTTTGCCTTGACGGCCACTGTGAGTGGTCGTCCATCTTTTGTTTACCCCACTAAGCATTATCTCTTAGCACGGGTGTTTCATCAGTGCAAGTGTGGAAGTTGTCCGAGTTTTTGAGGAGTGTGATCCGCAGCAATCAAAGCTAACACATTAAAGAGATTCTTTTTGTAGCTTATCTTTTGTATTTTGGTATTCTGATGTAATCTTTTGTAATATCTAAGACTTCGTAAATATTTCAGTATGCAATTTCTATAATTAGGTAACTTTGACGCGCACCGAAACCTAGCAAAGGCCCTCGCTAAGCCCGCTTTTAGGTCTCGAGGGATTGGTTTGCGTCTTTTTGATCTTGGGCATCATGAGTCATCTTGGATGCCTCCTTCCTAATAGAATATTGGAAAGGATCATCTAGCCTCACGATGCCTTTGGGCACCTTTGAGGTATTTTGAAGTCGCCACCCAATTTACGAGAAATTGGGAAAGATCTCAAGCCTCTATTAGTCTAAACGAGAGATGGTGTTCGGAACTTTACTCTTATTAATTACTTAAGTTAAGTTTATAAATAAGTTTTTAAGAAATCAAAATTCCATCTCTTATCTCACTCGATTATGCATTGAATTTAAAGCGCATTTGCAAGCATATTGAAAGCGATAAATAAAGTAGTAAGTAAATAAATAAATTACGAATGAAGTTGGGACAGGACAATCCCCCAAAAATAAATTACAAACAAAATGGGACAAAACAATCCCCCAAAATAAAATAAAAAAGCATAAATAAATAAAACTTGCCCCAAAATTAATTACAAGGGCCCAAAAAGAAAAGAATAAAAATAATTAAGATGCATAAAAGTAATTAAAATGAATCATAAATAAATTGGGTCATTTATTATTTTTAGGAACATTGGTTCCTTTTTATTAACTTAAAAATTAGAGAACCATTTTTTGGGCATTGCTTGGGAAAACTGGGATGAGTGATCTCATTTTATGAAAATTTAGTTCTCCATTTGAAAGTGAGATTTTGTTGACTAAAATAGGACATTGGTTCGGTTTATTAGTAGAAATTCCCCAAGTTATTAGTTATTAAAAATGTAAACTTCTATAATGCAGATAATAGAAAATATATTTTACATACAACACATAAAATAATAGAATAAAAGAAAATACAAAATTTAAAATGCAAACCCTAAATGTGAAGGCCTCTAATTTTCCGATTCTCCGACTCGAGCACGAGTGTAACTCGCAAAGATAAATAATTTTTGAGACAATGAAACAACAAAAAAATGAAATAAATGTTAGTAAATTAAATTTAATAATTAATGTAATATGAACAAATTAATTAATTGAATAAAGTAATTAAAATAATTAATAGATCAATCAAATAACAATCAGTTAAACTAATTAAATATACACAAGTAGAAATAATTAGACATAAAATAATTGCATTAAAGAAAGAGATAAAGAATAAAAGAAACAAAGATAGCATGCAGAAAATGAAGGAAAACAAAAGAAAATGGGACAGTGAAGAAAACACAGCTGTGTTTCCTCAGCAAAGCACCGGGCAGTGTAAAAACACAGCTGTGTTTTTGCTCTATCAAGCAAAAACTCACCATTACACGGGAAAAATGATGATTTTAATTTTAAAAAGCAAAAAACCACAAACTCAAATCAAATGGCATGCATTACTAACGATAAAGCAACTTAAATTAAATTCCTACTAATTACAACAATCAAAGAACAGTAAATAAATATACAAATGAATCATCAACCAACAATAACATTAACAATTATTAATAGAGATGAATTGAATAAAAACCAAAAAATTAATGAAATGAACTAAGATAGAAATTAAGATTGAAAAATAGAGCAAATTATATTACATCACATGCATTTTCATACAGAAAAGAAAAGAGAAGAAACGAGCGCGAAAGGGAAGAAAGCAGTGCACGACTCGTGCAAGAGGTGCACAACTCGTGCACACCTTTGATGACTCGGACAGAGAGTAGAGGAACGCAATGACAGACAGGAGAAATAAACGTATGACTCGTACAGCAGGGACATGACTCGGACAGAAAATCACGACTCGAACAAAATGAAGAAACAATCAGAAGAACGTGAAAATAGAGACGAATAGAGTATCTTTAATAGATTAAGAAATATGATAATATGCCATCAAAACATGCATTATAAAGCCACAAACATGTTTATATATTCATAACAGTGATGGACATACGATCAACAGGATAATAAAATCAAACGAGAAATATGTATGATATATACAATATATATAATGAACAGAAGTAACTGACTCAGCAAAACAAAGAAAACAAGTAAAAAGAAAGAAAGAAAAAAAAGGAAAAGGGAGATGGCTATTCAGTATTTACCCTCAGAATGATATTTGATCTACAGATGATGAAGTTCTTGTTTCCTCTCTGCTTTTCTTGAAGATAAGATTAAAACAGAGTTTAAAAACTTTTGGTGAAAGTTTATGTTGAGAAGAAGAAGAAAGGTGATTGAATCTCCAACTCAAGAATTGATTTCCTAGTCTTAAGAGACAATCTCAGAATGCCTTTTGAGAAACGAGAATTATTTTCTTGCTCCAAAAACCCTTCTCTATGTTTTTCTTCTTAGGTTCTTCCGTTCTTTCAAAAACCCATCCCCCTCTCAGTCTCTTCACTTTTTATTTTTATCTCAGAGCAGATTAGGTGGTTTCTCACCAAATCAACCATAAACCCATACTTTTAAAACCAAATCCCCTGAAAACAGGGAAAAGAGACGTTAGCGGACAGTGGGGCGCGTGAGGCTACCTCTCACCCGAGAGATGGGCCTCACGCACTGAGACTCCATCTCACATGGGTGAGATGGGCCTCACCCCATAGGCCCCCAGGAAACGGCCCACTAAAAACTCTTTTTTCTTAATTAAAAATGAAAAACATATTTTTCGAGGAAACCATCACTTCGATCTGTCTTTTGCCCATGAACAGGCATCATTTTTATCACTGGGTAACTGTGATCTGAGCTACCTCAGGACCCGGTGTCTACAGTAAGGTTAATGTACCCCTTTTTATAAAGAATATTTTATTATTGAAATGAGATTTTCTATTGGCCCATTTTTGTGTTACCTCTTTTAATTCATTGTATTTGGAATGTTTCTTTTCCGCTCTTATCATGTTTGTATGGTTGTTTGTTGGTAACACACTTATCTATACGGGCGTACACTCTCCTTGCGGGTGATTTCCCCTACGTATAGGTATGGGGTGTTACAATTTTATTGGTATTAGAGCATAGGTTTAGTCTTTTCTAGGTTCCTAAAGAATAGAACTTTGTCTAGGATTGTGTTGGCTTGATGTGGATCTTATATGTTTTATTTTTAGATGGAGTTTGCGCATGGGTCCCTTGAGGGGTCAGTTAAGAGTGTGAAACCCCAAGAGCAAGATCCATCTGTGTCTGGTCTTGCTCAACCACCTAGGGTGCAACCTGAGGCTCCAGCCATGCCTTTTAAGGCTATGTTAAAGATATCTCTGGATATGGCTCGAGTCTTAGAGAGGGTGACGGCCCCGAGAGCTCCGATTGAGAGCGTGAGGAAGTCTGGAGTGGAAGACTTTTATGGGACTAGCTTGGATGAATCTGACAAGGTAGAGCTATGGATTGAGAAAGTAAAGAGGGTTCTAGAAGAGATTCATTGCCCTATGGATAGGAAAGTGGAGTGTGTGGGTTCACTTTTGCAGGGTTCTACTTATGATTGGTGGAGATTGGTTTTGAGTTAACCCCAGTTGCCTGACCCGATCACATGGGAGTTCTATGAGAGGGAATTTTATAATAAGTATGTGACTAGGGCGTATAAGGATGCTAAGTGGGCATAGTTTCTGAGCTTTAAGTAGAGAGCAATATCAGTTGCCGAGTATGAGAAGGAGTTTAGCAGGCTTAGCAAGTATGTGCCTTCGAGTGTTCTTACGGAAGATTTCAGGTGTCGGCACTTTGAGGTTGGTCTAAATGAGTCTTTGAGGGCTATGTTAGTCTCTTTGATGAGTTCCTCGATAGTGGGTTATTATCATATTGTACAAGAGGCTTTGCAAGTGGAGCGCTCAGAATCTATTTTGAGGGAGAGAGCTCAGAATAGGAATGCTTTTCGTGGAGGTTCGTCATCTGGGAAGAGGTCTAGGGGTTTCCAAGGGAATTCTTCAGATGAGTCTGCTCCTAATCCAGCTTCAAGAGGAAGAAGCCAAGGGTCTTCTTAAGGTTTTGGCACTGGTAGAGGTGGTTCTGGTGGTCGAGGTGATTTAGCACCAGAATACTCTAATTGCAATAAGCGCCATCGAGGCGAGTGTCATTGGTTGATTGGTGGCTGTTTTAAGTGTGGTAGCACAGATCATTTCATGGCCAACTGCCCGAATCTATCTGAGAATGTTCAAGGGAGCCAAGAAGCTAGTAGAGCGGGGTCTAATGCCTCTTTGGCAAGTCGAGGTTGTGATAGAGATCGAGGTCATGGTGGCCGGCCGAGAGATGGAGATTCATCTGAGTCTGTGGATCGCTCACTAGTGGCACCAGTGAGGGCTTGTGTCACACCCCATAAGTGGCCTAATCGGAAATTAAAATTTTAATTGGACATTTAAGGGTAATTTGGTATTTTATAAGAGGAAAGAGGATTAGTTTGCAAGGAAATAAAAGTATTTAATTTAAGATTTTAGTATGGTGAGTAAAAGGTAATTTGTTAAGGACCTGTGTGGTTTTATTGAGGAGCTGTGTGTAATTGTGAATTAAAGAATCGTGCATGTGTGCCAGGTGGAGAACAGTGTGTGTGCACGTGGTGAGGGAAAAGAAAAGGCTGTGAAAATTAGTTAGTTTGAACAAAGACTGAAAATCCTCTCTTTTTGGTTTTCCCTCTCACGTAAACCTCATTGTGTTCTTTTTCTCCATCTGCTGTTCTTTTCCTTTTTGCATGTGTGTTTTCCTGTTGAGGAATTGAGGTCTGGATGTGTTAGTAGCTTCAGAAGGTAAGTGGCAGAAGTTTTCTTGGTTTATGGTTAATTTCCGTCTCATTCCTCGTTGGATTATAGGAATTCTGCTCTTGGTTAATGAACTGTGGTTTTACTTGTTTGCAAGCCTCTGAGGATAAAAGAAAAGAGAAGGGAAAGGGCAAAGTTGTGGATTGAAAGAGCAGTGGACGTTGTTTTGGACTTCAACAGGTTTGGGAGTGTTTCCATTTTCTCATGTTTGGATCCTGTTTGCTGTGATATAAATGCATTTATGTGTGTGTATATGAAATGTTAAAGTTATGTGTTATTGTAGACATATTTACAGTAGAAAAAGAATGATACGAATATGCAATGAGATGAATGTGCTTGAATTTGAATGCAAAATACTGGGTTAGTGACTCTCTCTGTTTTTACTGATTGACTGTGTAAGAATGTGATTGAGTTGAGTATAAGTGCTGTAAATGTGCTCAGAACACTATAAGGTATGTGTTAGTATGATTTTTTTATGAAAAATGGATTTAGACAAATTGGGTTTTGGAGATTTGATTGCACTCTGTTTTGACGTTTTCTGAGTTTTCTGGAAATTTTGAAGAGTAATTTTGAAGAAGAAGGAGTTTGAGAAGAAGATCACGCGACGTGATGGAGCATCACGCCGTGACCTCCCTCCTTTGGGGAAGTCACGAGACGTGATGGGGCATCACGCCGTGATCCCCTTCTCTGGGAAGTCTTTGTGATGAAGGAAGAAGCAGAGAGGAAGATCACGTGACGTGATGAGGCATCACGCCGTGACCTCCCACCCTTGGGGAAGTCGCGACGTGATGGAGCATCATGCCTCGCGATCTTGCCTGTCTCCCTGCGTGTCTTCCCCTCTCCTCACAGGCGTCACGAGACGTGACTGATGGTCACGCCGTGACCGCCTGCTCTTGCCTTGCTTTCTTGCCTTGCTCTTTTGCCTGGCTCGCGTGAAGCCGGTGTCACGAGACGTGACTGAAGGTCACGACGTGACCGGCCTCTGCCTGCTGTCCTGTCCTATCTTCCTAAAACAAAGATTTAACTTCTGATTTTTAGGGTTTTTACACTGTTTGATGAATAATTAGTTTTAAAATCTAATTTGTAGTTTAATAATTGCTTATTATTGAGTTGTATACATGATTAATAATTAATATTCATGATTTACACTTTTTATAATTTATTTGACATGGATTAATTCAATGTGAGCTATATGTCCTTATTACCTTCAGTATTGATATTTATATGTTTAAATATTCTGAATGTGATCAGTATATAAGTATACATGAATTATAAGCTAATATAATAGGAAATTCTCATGATTTGATATATGAATTATTGAGTTGTGTCATATAAGCCTGTATAAGTCATAGTAGTGGATAAGTAAGCGCTTACTTAGGTCAGTGTGTGTGTGCAGCTGCTATATGATAAAAATGATATATGCGGGTCCGTTTGGATCCTTGTTTTCGACCATGTTTGGTCTATATGGAAATAAAGCGAGACCTCGGTCTCTATATGAAAATTACATGTTTGAGACTCATGTCTCTATATGATTGGGATACTGTGTTCTATCAGTATCCATTGGACCGTATCCACTTCTAATGAGTTTATTCCGACTAATCAGGCTATATGTGTATATGTATTGTATATGTTGAGATGTTTATTAACAAGATTAAATGGATATGATGTATGTGAATTCTTGTATAACTTGGTGATATGCACCTTGTGTATTGATTATAGTATTATTGCACATATGTTATATATATATATATTGTTATTTTGTTTTGTTCCTCCCCACTAAGCGTTATCGCTTAGCACGGGCTCTTTTCTCGTGCAGGTGGCGAGTGCAGTTCAGAGTCGGATATCTGCAGGTCGGCCACTAGGAGTCTTTTTGGATGAAGTTGTTATATTTTTGAAGTCTTCCGCTGTAATTATTTTTGTATATGGCTTGTAATTAGCAAAATGAATCTTTTGTAAAGGAACAAGTATTCTTTTTGTATATGTAATTGCATACGAGCCTCTTTTTGTAAAACGATAGTGATATGTATATGTATATGTTAAAGGTTTTTCTATAAACGATTTAAAAGTTTCTTTACATATTATCTTTTGTTTTATTTTATTAGCATGTATATGGATTTGTTTATATGTTTGCCCGCGTGGCACTCCGGTATCCTTCCAACGGGGATGGCGGGGTGTTACAGCTTGGTATCAGAGCCCAGGTTTGGTGGTTCTGGGTTATGTTGTGATTGTTTGAGTATAGAGTCGAGTCTATGCATGAGAGTCAGTTTTGTATAGTGGCCTAATGCAGATGTCTTGTGTTTTGTAGAGTTTATATGGAGTCGGATCCAAGTGAGTATATGGGCGACACCATGAGTAGTGCCAATGTGAGTCGTGGAGGGAATCCAGTTAGAAGAGATGATCCAGTTAGACAGGATAGACATGAGCGGGAACCTGCACCAGCTGAGGGTGCAAATAGAGGTATTGCTTTTGATCCAGCGTTAGTTCAGGGGTTATTACAAGTGGTTGATAGGTTGACTGCACCTAAGGCTCCAACTGAATTGTTAAGAAAGAGAGGAGCAGAAGACTTTCATGGGACTGCTTTAGATGAATCCGATGTGGCTGAGTTTTGGCTGAAGAGAGTGGATAGGATTTTGCAAGAGATTAGATGTCCCGCAGATCAGAGAGCTTCTTGGGCAATATTGTTGCTTCAGGGACCAGCATATGATTGGTGGGAACTTGTGATGAGGAATCCTCAGCGACCAGCTGAATTGACATGGGATTATTTCAAGCGAGAGTTTGAGCAAAAATATATAACAAAGGCATACCAAGAAGCGAAATGGAGAGAGTTCATTAGTTTGAAGCAGCGGGGTATGACTGTCAGTGAGTATGACAAGGAGTTCAATAGGCTGAGTAAGTATGTGCCCGAGCAGTTGTTGACAGATGAGTTCAGATGTAGGCACTTTTTAGAGGGATTGCGTGAGGTATTCAGAGGCCCCTTGTCTGCAATGATTGTCTTGCAGCCAGTTGGGTATTATCAGATTGTGGCTGCAGCAATGAGGTTAGAGGAATCTGAGGAGATCAAGCAGAGAATGGCACAGAAGAGAAGAGCACCAGAAGGGGGAAATGTGAGTGCTAAGAAGTCAAAGGGTACTCCAGTTGAGCAAGGATCTAGAGGAGGTGTACAAGTGCCTTCACAGGTGGAGAGTGTAGCCCCACATGGTAGTAAAGGAAATCGAGCACCAGAATGTGAGCATTGTCATAGGTACCATTGGGGTACATGTCGCAAGATCACCGGAGCCTGTTTCAAGTGTGGGAGCATGGAACATCGGTTTGCATTTTTCCCTGATCGACAAGTGGACCAGAATCAGCAAGAGAGTAAGAGATCCAATGTCGTCCAAAGTAACCGAGATGCAAGTAGAGCTCCGAGAGCACCATCTGAGACGGTGCAGCGACCTGGTGCTACGGAGGATCGTAATCGGCATAGGGCATATGCTATGACTGCTGAGAATGTAGCGGGTGCTGCCGGACCTTCGGGTAAGTGTTTACATGTTCAGTTTTGTCTTGTTTCGGTTTTGGTAGTTGAGTTGTATTCGGTAAGCAAGGAAATTTCGAGGACGAAATTTTTTTAAGGAGGGGTGAGTTGTCACACCCCATAAGTGGCCTAATCGGAAATTAAAATTTTAATTGGACATTTAAGGGTAATTTGGTATTTTATAAGAGGAAAGAGGATTAGTTTGCAAGGAAATAAAAGTATTTAATTTAAGATTTTAGTATGGTGAGTAAAAGGTAATTTGTTAAGGACCTGTGTGGTTTTATTGAGGAGCTGTGTGTAATTGTGAATTAAAGAATCGTGCATGTGTGCCAGGTGGAGAACAGTGTGTGTGCACGTGGTGAGGGAAAAGAAAAGGCTGTGAAAATTAGTTAGTTTGAACAAAGACTGAAAATCCTCTCTTTTTGGTTTTCCCTCTCACGTAAACCTCATTGTGTTCTTTTTCTCCATCTGCTGTTCTTTTCCTTTTTGCATGTGTGTTTTCCTGTTGAGGAATTGAGGTCTGGATGTGTTAGTAGCTTCAGAAGGTAAGTGGCAGAAGTTTTCTTGGTTTATGGTTAATTTCCGTCTCATTCCTCGTTGGATTATAGGAATTCTGCTCTTGGTTAATGAACTGTGGTTTTACTTGTTTGCAAGCCTCTGAGGATAAAAGAAAAGAGAAGGGAAAGGGCAAAGTTGTGGATTGAAAGAGCAGTGGACGTTGTTTTGGACTTCAACAGGTTTGGGAGTGTTTCCATTTTCTCATGTTTGGATCCTGTTTGCTGTGATATGAATGCATTTATGTGTGTGTATATGAAATGTTAAAGTTATGTGTTATTGTAGACATATTTACAGTAGAAAAAGAATGATACGAATATGCAATGAGATGAATGTGCTAGAATTTGAATGCAAAATACTGGGTTAGTGACTCTCTCTGTTTTTACTGATTGACTGTGTAAGAATGTGATTGAGTTGAGTATAAGTGCTGTAAATGTGCTCAGAAGACTATAAGGTATGTGTTAGTATGATTTTTTCATGAAAAATGGATTTAGACAAATTGGGTTTTGGAGATTTGATTGCACTCTGTTTTGACGTTTTCTGAGTTTTCTGGAAATTCTGAAGAGTAATTTTGAAGAAGAAGGAGTTTGAGAAGAAGATCACGCGACGTGATGGAGCATCACGCCGTGACCTCCCTCCTTTGGGGAAGTCATGAGACGTGATGGGGCATCACGCCGTGATCCCCTTCTCTGGGAAGTCTTTGTGATGAAGGAAGAAGCAGAGAGGAAGATCACGTGACGTGATGAGGCATCACGCCGTGACCTCCCACCCTTGGGGAAGTCGCGACGTGATGGAGCATCACGCCTCGCGATCTTGCCTGTCTCCTTGCGTGTCTTCCCCTCTCCTCACAGGCGTCACGAGACGTGACTGATGGTCACGCCGTGACCGCCTGCTCTTGCCTTGCTTTCTTGCCTTGCTCTTTTGCCTGGCTCGCGTGAAGCCGGTGTCACGAGACGTGACTGAAGGTCACGACGTGACCGGCCTCTGCCTGCTGTCCTGTCCTATCTTCCTAAAACAAAGATTTAACTTCTGATTTTTAGGGTTTTTACACTGTTTGATGAATAATTAGTTTTAAAATCTAATTTGTAGTTTAATAATTGCTTATTATTGAGTTGTATACATGATTAATAATTAATATTCATGATTTACACTTTTTATAATTTATTTGACATGGATTAATTCAATGTGAGCTATATGTCCTTATTACCTTCAGTATTGATATTTATATGTTTAAATATTCTGAATGTGATCAGTATATAAGTATACATGAATTATAAGCTAATATAATAGGAAATTCTCATGATTTGATATATGAATTATTGAGTTGTGTCATATAAGCCTGTATAAGTCATAGTAGTGGATAAGTAAGCGCTTACTTAGGTCAGTGTGTGTGTGCAGCTGCTATATGATAAAAATGATATATGCGGGTCCGTTTGGATCCTTGTTTTCGACCATGTTTGGTCTATATGGAAATAAAGCGAGACCTCGGTCTCTATATGAAAATTACATGTTTGAGACTCATGTCTCTATATGATTGGGATACTGTGTTCTATCAGTATCCATTGGACCGTATCCACTTCTAATGAGTTTATTCCGACTAATCAGGCTATATGTGTATATGTATTGTATATGTTGAGATGTTTATTAACAAGATTAAATGGATATGATGTATGTGAATTCTTGTATAACTTGGTGATATGCACCTTGTGTATTGATTATAGTATTGTTGCACATATGTTATATATATATATATATTGTTATTTTGTTTTGTTCCTCCCCACTAAGCGTTATCGCTTAGCACGGGCTCTTTTCCCGTGCAGGTGGCGAGTGCAGTTCAGAGTCGGATATCTGCAGGTCGGCCACTAGGAGTCTTTTTGGATGAAGTTGTTATATTTTTGAAGTCTTCCGTTGTAATTATTTTTGTATATGGCTTGTAATTAGCAAAATGAATCTTTTGTAAAGGAACAAGTATTCTTTTTGTATATGTAATTGCATACGAGCCTCTTTTTGTAAAACGATAGTGATATGTATATGTATATGTTAAAGGTTTTTCTATAAACGATTTAAAAGTTTCTTTACATATTATCTTTTGTTTTATTTTATTAGCATGTATATGGATTTGTTTATATGTTTGCCCGCGTGGCACTCCGGTATCCTTCCAACGGGGATGGCGGGGTGTTACAGCTTGTGCCATGAGAGCTCGAGAGGAGTAGTATGCACCTAAATGATTGCTGGTAAGTTTCTACTCCTTCACACTAATTGCATGCTCTAATAGACCCTGGGTCCACACACTCATATTTGTGTTCTGATAAGTTATGTGCTAAGTTGCCTAGTGTGGATCAATTAAACTATGAGATTTGTTTGACCAGCCCCTTAGGGCATAGTGTCAATGTGAGTAGAGTGTTTAGACATTATCCTTTGAGGGTGCAAGGTGTAGATTTTCCTGCGAATTTGATTAGTCTGCCTTTCCATGAGTTTGATATGTTTTTGGGTATGGACTGGTTATATAAGCACCGAATAGTAGTGGATTGTCATAGAAAGACAGGAGTGCTCAAGAGTGGTCAGTCTTCAGCGGTTGTAAGAGGTTTGGGTTATAATTTTTTGAAAAATGTGATCTCAGCTACGCAAGCAAGGCGTTCTATGAGAAAGGGGTGTGAGGTATTTTTGGCATTGGTTTTGGATTCTAGGTGGAGTCAAGTTGAGATTCAAGATATCCCTATTATAAGAGAGTTTACGGATGTGTTTCCTGAAGAGTTGCCGAGTTTACCTCCTTAAAGAGAAGTAGAGCTATCCATGGAGATTACGCTAGGCACTACTCCTATTTCTAAAGCTCCTTATTGAATGGGCCATGTAGAATTGAGAGAATTGAAAACTCAATTACAGGAGCTATTGGATAAAGGCTTTATTTGGCCTAGCGTTTCGCCATGAGGTGCTCTGGTCTTGTTTGTTAAGAAGAAGGATGGCACTTTAAGGATGTGTGTTGATTACCGGCAGATCAATAAAGTTGCTGTGAAGAACAAGTATCCGTTGCTAAGCATAGAGGATTTATTTGATCAGCTCAGGGGAACCGAAGTATTCTCCAAAATTAACTTGAGGTCAGGATATTATCAGTTGCGGGTTAAGGATGTGGATGTGGCTAAGACTGCTTTTTGGACACGATATGGCCACTATGAGTTCCTAGTGATGCCATTTGGTTTGACTAGTGCACCTGTGGCTTTTATGGATTTGATAAACAAGGTGCTCAGGCCGTATCTTGATCGATTTGTAGTTGTGTTCATCGACGATATTTTGGTGCATTCGAGGAATGAAAGTGAGCATGAAGAGCATTTGCGAATGTTACTTCAAGTGCTTAGAAATCATCAGTTATTTGCGAAGCTTAGCAAATGTGATTTCTGGTTGAAACAGGTGTCTTTTCTAGGACATATTGTTTCCTCGTAAGGTATCCGAGTGGATCTGTCTAAAGTTGAGGCCATTGTGGATTGGAAGCCTCCAAGAAGTGTGTGAGCACCATGTCCCGAGGCGGTCCAGATCAGAGATTACTCAATGAAGAAATTGGTGTCCGTTTCCAAATGAATGGATGAAATTCATAGACTTTGGTCCTTTAGATTCACAAGAATTAAAGGTTTTCATTTGCAAGGGAAAGGAATAGAAAAATCGAGAGGTTTTAGCTTGAAAATTGGTTTTTTTCCTCCATAGACGGTTAGCCCGTCTGTCGCTGAGGTGATCCGTCTCTCGCTATGAGGGACGGGCCATCGGTGAGGTGAGTGACGGACACGTATCGATAAACCGACGCCCGTCCCTCCGGCCCGTGCCTCGCTCTGTCGGTGGCCAAATGACCGCGTGTGTCCTTTCAACGGACGCCCGTCGATCTCGAATTTGCTGGCCGGATTTCTTAGAATCAATTAAGATTCTTTTCCTATTTCATATTGGAAATAGGATTTAGGGTTTTACCAAGGAGGAGCCTATAAAAAGGCATTTTTAACCTCATTTGGGGGTTTTTTTTTCGGTTTTTTTTGTTTTTTTTTAGAGGGGGAAAATTTCCCTAATTTTCTTAAGAAATCAAAAAAGGTTCATTTCTTTCAAGGGTTTTTATCTCACAAAAGTTATTTTCATCTTTTTACTCTTTTGTTTTTGTGGATCTAATTAAATTGAGGGAACAAAAATCAATTAGTTTCCATCAATTTTTATTGATTCCCATATTCAAATTTTGTTAGCTTTCATCAAGAAAGAAATACAAATTTTCTTTCCTTGATTTTGTCAATTCTCGTGAAGCGTACGGGACTAAACACCATTCAAATATTCATCCTAAAAGGTAAAATCCGAGGGTAAATATTCTGGACTGAACATTTGGTTGAGTTATTTTAATTATTTGCATTTATTTTTGAATTTTGTGTGAAATAAATTGTTTTCTTGTGAAAAGTTTGCCTTTTTATCATTTTTTTGAGGAACAGAGGTGACCGATGGGTTGTAAGGTCACGGACGCCAATCGTTCGCTTGAGCGACGGAACGTATGTGATGCGCTGCGTTGCCCGCCGGTCACGCAAGGGATGCCCGTCGGTCACATACTGATGGCCATCCCTGGGCTTCTTTCTCATTTTTTTAACCATTTTTATTTATTTCTTTCATCCTTTATTTTCTTCTATGTTTAAAATTTCTTTTGGGCGTTCTTTTATCTTATTTTATTTTATTTCGCTTTTGTATTTTATTTAGTGTTATCTTTATTTTGGATTTTTTGGTACTAACATATTTGTTTAGTTTGCGAGATAATTTTATTTTGTTCCTTGGGTGGTTTGAGCTTGAGATGATGATCGCTATGCGAACCATGAGGAGTTCCACTCGATTTAATTCTTTCACCTTTGTTGCTTATTTATTCATTTACTTATCTTTATTATTTGTCTTTATTTTATGTAAATTTTTTTTTATCTCGTTATAATAAAAATGAGCTAATGTATTATAGTAATTAATTTGTGATTCTTATAAAAATTGAGGACCAATGTCCTATTTCCATCCAATAAATCCACCACCAAAAAATATATCATTTTTTATAATAAATGCATGCGAGGACCAATGTCCCCATTGTTAACGAATATCCCGTTTTATGCCTTGCACGTTTATAATGGGAGTTGTACTCTGCTCCTAATGTTATTGTATTTTATTTTGTATGGACATTTTTTATTATTTTTATTTATCGCTTTTGATGTGGATGATTACGCGTTTAATTAAATTGTATCGTGTGGAGAGAGAGTGAAATAATAAACTCAAAATTTAATCATAAAATTAATCAAGGTATAAATAAATGAAAAGTCCCGAACCTACTCTGGTCTTTGGGCTCAACGAGGCGAGAGGTCCATCCGATAATTCATTGGAAAATGATCTCTAAGACACCTCTTGTGTCCCATCAAAAGATTTAATTAATAATCCTAGGCTCCATAGAGTTAGAGGGTCATTCCCAATATCCTATTGGGGTGTTCGCGTCCAAGATCCCTTTAACTTGCCCAAAATGGATATATGCGCCATCTTAGGCTCACTGAGGCGAGACGAACTTTCCCAATGTTTTATTGGGTGACGACTCCATGAAACCTCCTTATTGCCCAAAATAGACGCACTTCTAATTCATTGCAAGTTGTCAACGGACCTCACTTGCCCGATCGCCCTCAAGCGGGCGGTCAAGGGGTGCCCATGAGGTTCGGCGCGCATCACAGTGGCGACTCCACTGGAGACACCTTTATTCGAGACTTCGATTTGAAAGTACTTTGATTAACATTTACAATTAAGTTTTAGTCTATAAATTTTGTTTTCTCTCAAAATTGCATTTACATCTCATTAGAGCCTTAGATTATGCTAGATTGGTCCTTTCTCAACCGGTGCATTCTCGAAACATGACGCTATGTTCACTTAATGTAGGGAAGTGTTAAGGATAATCACCAGCCCATGCCTCATACCGTATGGTATATAAAATGGAGACCCGATCGGTCGTTATGCTTATGATGAGCTAGACCCGTTGGCAAGAACCATGCTTGGGTAGACCAAAAGTAACATTACCCATGACTAAAGCTCATGTAATGGACATAGATACTTCCCCTAGGTGATATGAACCGTAATACTATGCTTGCTGTATGGATCCTTATGTATTGGGTAAACCCAAATGTTTCGATTGGTTACCTAGCCAAAGGCTTTCATGCCCCGGTAAGGCCATGTCAATACATTGTGACTATCTAAATACATAATGAGCATCACCCATGCGCTTGTGCATTAGTTTAGGAGTGTTATGCTGCCGGTTTTTTTGCCGCACAACATGCGTGCCCATTGGGTTCCTTGTTGACCTATGGGCTAATCTCGCCTAGGAAAGAGACTATGACCACGTGTGTGGAAGTGATAAGGTTGGAAGGACCAATTTGCTTGCATGTGATTTGTGGGTGTTGCATAGCACGATCATGCATTTCATTGCATTCATGCATCATTCTAATTCTTTTTGTTTGCAGCCATTATAGATCTGCCCAGGTGGACGAGGGATCCTCAGGGGAAATTGATCCGAAATCCTATTTTTGAGCTGCCGGAAAGGGTGAACTTTTCAGAGACTTATCCAGAAACCAGCTACACTGCTTTAGAGATGGCTAATTCACCAAGAGGGACTGATGCCACCAGGGCTTTAATTGCAGAAGAGGTGGGCTGGAGGTTGGAAGACTTTGAAAATCGAATGATGAACATGATGGCCGCAATGGCCCAGCGGGCTATACCACAGAATCCACCTCCCCCTCCCATGAGATAGAATGAGCGGGAAGAGGAGAGAGAAGATAGGCAAGAAGAGATCCGACCACCACCGATAGATTTGAGGGCAATAGCATTAGGAGTTCAGAGGAGAGGACCGGTTCAGAGGTCAGATGATGGCCGAGGGGACAAAGACTATGAGGATAGTGTTGTGTCAGAAAAGGGAAGAGCATCCCAGACAGAGGAAGCCATCTGGAAGAAGATGGAGGAGAAGTTTGAGGCGATGGCAAGGTTGTTAACTAGGGGTCAAGGGATGAATCCCGAGGATAAGGAGTTGGAAGGAGAGGACCCAATTCCGTTCAATTTCAAGATGCCAGATGTTCCTAAATTCGACGGCACCTCTGATCCCACGGCCCATGTGAAGCAATATTCGTTGATAATGAAAGGGACTACCTTGACGAAAAGGAAAAAGGTGGAGTACTTTTGTTTGAGCTTGACTGGCCCAGCTGTTGATTGGTATCACGCGCTCGACCGCAGAACCAAAGAGGATTGGGATTTATTGACGGAGCAGTTTTTGAAGCAATATGATTGCAACACGAGGATGGAAGTGACCCTCAAGGACTTAGAGCTGTTGCAACAAAAGGTTGGTGAATATTTCCATGAATACTTAACTCGATGGAGGAACAGAGTGACGAAAATGAGGAGGAAACCGAAGACCCAGGACCAAATCAGATTGTTAATTAAAAATGCAAGCCCATATCTGAGAGAGGGGTTAAAGATGAAAGGACTGAGAGACTGGGAATCCTTGAAGGATATCGCCATCGAAGCAGAGGGAGAGTACCTGGCTCGAAAAGCAAGTAATGAGGGCTAAGTCAAGAAAGGGAATAGCAGTCAGGGGATAAGTAGGTCGACAGGGCCCAGTGGTAGTACAAGGAAGACAGTTGAGGTGTCCCTTGCTAACGTAACCCCGAGGCATTTCTCGAATTTGGGAAGGTCTTTGTCATGGGTTTTGAGAAGGTTAATGAAAGAAGGAAAGTTGCGACCGTTGCCGCCTCGACCTACCGGGACTCAGGGGATGCCTGGTCATAAAGACAATGAGTACTATGCCTACCACCAGCACACGGGACATACGACCGACGACTGCAAAGCTTTGAGGCACGCAATTTATGATCTGATTGACTCCAAGCAAATCACAGACCCTGAGAGGAGGGAAGGCCAGAAGAAAGCTGGGTATAACAAGGTACCCCCGCCTGTGTTCATGATTTGGTCCAGTCTGTCCGAGGAGTTTATATTGAGAGAGTTGTACGGCAACGATGTAAACACTATTGTCACAAGTCTCCATGAGGTGAGTGAAAAGGGGATGCCCACTGCAGTAATCGATTGCTAGTCCACTGATGAGAGTGGAAATGATGAGGATGATATTATTGAGTTTCCTGACCCATGGGGTTCGGAGAAAGAAGATGAAGAAGAGAGGGAAGAAAAAGAGAAAGTAGGAGCGGTGACCCGTAGTGGAAGGATAGTTCCCGAAGTGGTAAGGCCTCAGGAGCCTGTGGGAGGTCAAAAGGAAACAGAAAAGGAGTCAGAGGAGGATCAGGTATTGAAACAGTTGAAAAAGACGCCGGCCCAAATCTCTATTTGGGATCTCCTGAGGCAATCTCTATCCCATAGGCAAAGATTGGTAGAAGCCTTATGCGAAACGACCATGGCTACGACGATTTCACCCACTGAGCTGCTAGAGGTAGTGAAAGGAGGAGCTGGAGAGAATGTGGTGTTCACAAATGCTGATTTACCAGTAGAAGGCCGTAACCACAACCGCCCTTTGTACATTCGGGCCCAGATTAACCAGAAGCACACGGCTTGTGTGATGGTGGACGATGGTTCATCGATTAGTGTGTGCCCACAAGTGGCGATGGCAGCCTTTGGGGTAATAGAAGACATGCTAGCCAACTCAGATTTGATGATCACAGCCTATGATAATTCTCGCCGACATGCTACGGGGACTTTTAAAGCGATGGTCAAGACGGGGCCAGTGGAGACTGAGGTGGAATTTGTAGTCTTGCCTATCCCTGCCAATTTTTCAGCTTTATTGGGGAGACCGTGGTTCCACAAATTGGGAGGTGTTCCCTCTACACTTCACCAAATGGTCAAAATACCACATGAAGGGCAAGTGGTGACCATCAAGGCTGCGAGAGAGAATTAGGTGTCCATACTCGAGATCGTAAGGCATCCTTTTAGTGGATTTCATATGGCCATAATTAATGAGGAAGAGTCGATGGAAGGCAGCCCTCAAGTGCTAGCCATGATGAAGAGAATGTCGTTTCTCCTGGGTGCTGGGTTAGGCAAAAATTCCCAAGGGTTGCCAGAAATCATCGCCACTAAGGGCCAAAAGATAGAAAGGGCCTGGGCTACAAAAGCGAAGTGAAGAGAGAAGTGAAGCCAGCCAAGGAGATCCCTCATATTTGGGAAAGTTTTGTGCTAGCAGCGGCAGTCTGTGCGTACACCGAAGAAGTCGAACTTCAGTGGGTCGATGGAAAGATTGTACCGAGTTTTGAGACGTTCAACGATGTCTATGATTGGGATATTGGGATGATTAAGCCGGCTGAAGACTTTTGGGACGAAGAGGTCATGACCCACAAAACAGTTTGGGACAGAGAAGAACCCGAGGAGGTTGTGACTGAGGCAATGGTGGCCACATAGTTCAAGGGGAAAGCAAAGGTGGAAGAAGCTGTTCAAGAGGTGACTGAAGAACCCCCGATCAATTAGAGTGATGCAGGTCTATCAACAGTGGAGGACCCGCTAACAGGAGAAGAGGAAGAAGCCAGTTTAGATTGCCTTTTCATTCCTGAACTTTTTAATGATGTAAATGACAATTTTAATTTTATTAATAGAATGAACAATTTTGCTTACTTGTGTGATATTTCTGATAATTTCAATATGCATGATCATGATCGCACTCCATTCATATTTGATATTGATTCTTCTGATGCTACTCAATTTAATCTTGGAACCTCGAAAAACCCGAAAGAAATTTTGATAGCATTAAATGTGACTCCTGAAGAAAGAGAAAAATTTGAGAGAATATTAAAAAAATATGTAAAAGTCTTTGCCTAGACCTACAAAGATATGCCAGGAATTGATCGAGAAATCGCAGAACATGCTATTCTGACGTATCCAGATCATAAATCCGTGAAGCAGAAGCTAAGAAGACTCAGGCCGGAATGGGCAAATAAGGTAAAGGAGGAAATTCGCCAACAGATTGAGGCCAAATATCTAGTGGAGGTGTAGTATCCAACTTGGTTGGCCAATGTCGTCCCTGTAGCTAAAAAGAATGGTAAGGTAAGGGTATGTGTGGATTACCGGGATCTGAATAAGGCCTGTCCGAAAGATGACTTCCCGTTACCTCATATAGATGTGTTAATAAATAGCACAGCTGCTTGTGAGATGTATAGCTTTGGAGATGGTTATGCGGGTTACAATCAGATTCTCAATAAAATAATTAACCGAATCAAGACGGCTTTTATCACTGAATGGGGGATGTATGCATACAGGGTGATGCCCTTTGGTTTAAAAAATGCGGGAGCTACTTATCAGAGGATAGTGACAAAAATCTTAAGTAATTTGATCCATAGAGAGGTGGAGGTGTATGTCGATGATATGATGATCAAGTCTGCCACTAGAGAAAATCATTTTGAAGCCTTGGAAAAGTTCTTCCAGAGAATAAATAAGTACAACCTGCGATTAAACCCTAAGAAGTGCATCTTTGGGGTTACATCGGGAAAGTTGCTGGGACATATCGTTAGCCAGAAAGGAATTGAGATTGACCCCGACAAGGTTAAGGCCATCAAAGAGATGCCGGTGCCTCAAAAGGAAAAGGATGTAACGAGTTTCTTGGGTAAATTACAATATGTCAGCAGATTCATCGCCAAATTAACTTCGATTTGTGAGCCGATCTTTAAACTCCTCAGGAAGAATCAGCCTATAGTATGGAACGAGGATTGCCAAAAGGCCTTCAATGCTATTAGGGAGTACTTACTGAGTCCGCCTGTGTTGAGACCGCCACAGCCAAGTAAACCCTTAATTTTGTACTTGGCCATAGAGGATAGTTCTATAGTCGCCATGATGGCCCAGGAGGACGAGTTTGGAGTGGAATTTGCTATCTATTACCTAAGTAAGAAGTTCCTGGAGTATGAGATTAAGTATGCTGAAGTGGAAAAGATCTGTCTTGCAGTTATCTGGGTCTCTAAGAACTTGAGACACTACTTCCACTCTTACAAGGTACAAGCAGTGGCAAAACAGAACCCTCTGAGGTATTTACAGGAAGCACCGTCTTTACTTGTGAAAATGGGAAGGTGGTTATTGTTGTTGCAGGAATTCAACATCGAGTATATTACCCGAAAAACTATCAAAGGCCGGGCAGTAGTTGAGTTTCTGGCTGATCATCCAATCCAGGGAGATTCATTTGAGTTCAGTTTTCCTGACAAGAATATAGCGGCAATATCGGTTCAAGGTTGGCAGCTACACTTTAACGGGGCCGTAAATAACAAGGGGGCTGGAGTAGGAGTCATTCTGACAACGCCGAATGATGAGAAACTCCCGTTGGCCAAGAAGTTGAGGTATAGAGCCACTAACAATGAAGCCGAGTATGAAGCATGCACTTTCGGGCTAAAAGCGTTAATCGCCTTGGGGGCAAAGGACGTGCAGGTGTTTGGAGATTCGTCTTTTGTAATCAATCAGATTCGGGGAGAATGGGCTATCAAAGAAGAACGGCTAATACCATTTGTCGAATATCTGAGGGAGTTAAGCGGTCAGTTTGAAACATGCACATTCCATTTCATGCCAAGAGATGAGAATCGATTAGCTGACGCGTTTGCAACCCTAGTGTCAATGCGGGATAACCCGAAGGGGGTAGCTATGAAGCCAGTTTTAATTTCTAGTTCTGAAAGGCCCAGCTTTGACGCCAAGCCAGTAATGGAAATAGAGGTAGCGGATGGAAAACCGTGGTATTCCGATATCATGAACTACCTGGAAAAAATGACATTTCCGGAAGAGGATACTGAAAAAGACCAAAGAATGATTCACAAGCTGTCTACTCAATTCATTTGTATAAATGGGGTATTGTATAAGAGAAAGGCCGATGATATTCAACTGAGGTGTCTAAACGAAAAGGAAGCCCGAAAGGTGATGGAAGAGACCCATGGGGGTGTATGTGGGGCTCATATGAACGGGTTGACGTTAGCCAAGAAAATCATGAGGCAGGGATTTTACTGGCTCACCATGGATACTGACTGCTCAAAGTATGTGAAGCAGTGCCAGTTGTGCCAGCAGTATGCAGATTTAAGGCACCTACCTGTGTCAAAATTATATAGCTTAACGTCACCTTGGCCATTTGCAGCATGGGGAATAGACATTATCTGGGAGATCCGTCCCACGGCGTCCAATGGGCACAGATATATTATAGTCGCCATCGACTACTTCACCAAATGGGTAGAAGCCGAGTCCTTTAAGAAGATTGATGCGCGAGATATAGCAAAGTTTATTGAGAAGAATTTGATATGCATGTATGGCCTTCCTGTAACACCCCCACCGTCGCCCCGGTTGGAAGGGCGCCGACGGGCGCGTTGCCCGATGCTCACTCACATACAAGCACGCATGCACTAAGTGGAAGCATACATTCATACATAACATACATCTGAAAGTACAGTGGAAATTAAAACTTTAAAGAAACAAAGGCTGAATACACGTTAACTCACATACATACATATAATCACTCAGTGGAAGCCTAAGGCGAAAGATAAAACTGAGGAATAACTGAAAGCTTGATTACAATGAGATCCTTACATACCCAAATACATAAGAAAAAGGCTACAAAATTACAGAATCCGAAATACAGAAGCTGAACAAAATACAACTTCTAACTCCTATGTGGCCGACCTTGCAGATGCACGACTCGAACCGAACCAAACCTGCCACCTGCACGGGAAAAGAGCCCGTGCTAAGCGATAAACGCTTAGCGGGGAGAACACACAAGCAATATGGACGACCATTCACAATGATCGTCAAGGCATAGCACATACACAAATGGCATATGCAAATAATCACAACAGATGGATAAGCTAGCCTGCATATGAAAGCCCTGCATTCAGAAGTTCATATACACATACTTATACATATTACCTGAGTGCTCATTTCAATATCATATTCGTCCGAATACTACACTCTTATATCATATTAAGCAAAGCCCCAAACAGATAAGGGATCACAGTAGATACAAATATTCATGTAAGAATACATACAGACTCTTATGCATATAGTTACCGGGGCATCAAGTGTCAGTACCCTACCGTGCACAGTCACGAGAGATAATACACATACGACTATCATGCCAAGTACTCATGCATTTAACGGAAAACCCATTCACATGAAATACAATTATCAGGCAATACGCACCCAACTATCATGCCGAGAACGCTAGTTAACTAAACATACTTTTATCATGCCACAAGACGCATACGCTAACTGGAACTCAGAGTATAATATCAAACTACCACACGCTAAAATCACTTCAATAGGAAAACTAGAGAGAGGAGGCACGTAACATAACATAATATATATAACATTCCAAGGTCAAGAACACATTCATTACGTATCTTGATTCACATAATTCACTATAACCGTCAAAAGTACAAAATCACGTTTGTGCACATGCTTACTAATCATAGCATTCAAAATAGACATAACTAATCGAATTCATGGCATTCAAAAGATCATGGTCACAGTTACGCACATCTTAATTCCCGTACCTATATTCACAACCGTTGGCATACAATACATTCATAATATGTTATGCATATACCCATATATGCAGATAAATATATCCAATTCACATGTTTAGGTCACACTTAACCCATTCAGAGATTCATAATCACATTCGGATACATAACTGATTCACATGTCCAGAATCATGCTTAATTGAATATCACATTCTCTTGTTCATGTTAGGCAAAACAAACAGAATACCTGCTGACTCAAAATAGTGGATAACGAGTATACGGACAGTACTTTACGGGTACGAGCCGATACGGACAGTACTTTACGGGTACGAGCCGATAAATCAGATACTATTAATTTTTACAAAACATTTTCAAAGGGGACCTTAAACAAGATCCTTTCACATAAAGGGTTCGCGAGGAACCAAACGGGGACCTGATCGGGGTCCAAACCGAAACAGAAGCTGCAGCAGAAAGACTCTATTAGGCATGCCTAACTATCCACTGAACTGACTCGAGCAGGTTATGCATAATCCATTCAATTCATTTCATATTATCCCAAAACACACACACATATATATATATATATCATGTATATATACATACGTATAAGCATATTCATATCATAGATTCACATACATATAATTCATAACATTGCCCATGCATAATACATCCACTTGTGTTAACATACTTCATAAAATAGTCCAAGCATAAACCTAAAAGTATAACAAGTTCGGAATTCACACATTGGCATCACAAAAGAAAACTCAATTTGGAAAACAGGGAGTGTTGTGATCGCGACGGATGTCGCACTCGCGACAGAGGCTACTTGCCCATGTCGCGATCACGACAACCTTCGCGATCTCGCGAGGGAACTAGGGCATCTCGCTGTCGCGCTCGCAACAGTGAACTACCAATCCAAACAATTCGGCAACCGATCTCTCTGTCACGCTCGCGACAGAGGCTCTGCTGCATAGCTCAACGGAGAGCTCGGACGCGTGCGAGGGCTGCTTTCACCGAGCTCTGTCGCGACGATGTCGCGCTCGCGACAGAGTCGGGAATTCCAACCCTTACACAAGAAATCTGCAGAAAATTCCCTCTTTACAACCCCTAAACTCAACCAACGTCGAAACACCAACTTACCTCATCTCTAGCAAGCCACACATCATTGACAACATAAACACAACATTCGTATTAAGAATTCCGATAAAACATGCCACTAACAATATCCGTTTACACAATCTATAATATCAACACTATTCGCCATTCATCACAAACGCACCCATGTTATGCATTCATATATACGGTACAACATGCCTAGGTTACTCATGAGATCGACACATATCCACACTCATCCATAAACCAACCTTCATGGAGTTATATCTATTATTATTCACTTGATAAATCACCAATTTTTAATCATACTCATAAGTTTTACCAAAGACAACTACTTATATAGTCATTTAATTATCCTAAAGATGCATAATAAGCTACGGGGAAGGTACGGGATTGATCCGGGTCAACCCAGGACTCAAAAATGAAGAAATAAAGGCTTAAATCATGCTTTTCTGTCGCGAGGTCGCGACACTGTCGCGATCGCGACAGAGGCTCACCTCTGAAGCCAAACGAGACTGTTTAACGCCCCAAACTTGTATTGCCTAAACCGACCTCTAAAACTCATTTTTAGCCAAAACGTCCTTTTTAATAAATCTTCCCTAGGATGTTATCGTTCAAATACAACAAATTTTAGATCAAAATGACATCTATAACTCTAGATATGATCTCCACAACCCAGACTGGTCAAATAACCCGACCCAACAGAAACACTACGATTTTGGTCAATTTTCTGGGTCTCAGAGCAATAATTTGCCCAAGGCTATTTCTGAGACATTTAAAGGCATGGAAATTATGGTTCTAATGGCTTAAGAATCAAACGATTTAGAGCTCGATAACTATAGCTATGACAAAAACAATGCACAGAGGTCAAAAGAGAACTGAACAGGATTACTAAAATCACCATAAAACATCAAAATCAAAGAAATCCCCAAACTCATGCATTTCAATGCCAATCCACATATACATTTATCTCAATCAAATACATGGATTACTAACACATTTACCCAAATTATTTCATGCATAAACTCATATCAAACACTCAAATTTCCGGAAAGCAAACAACAATACAAACTCATGATCCAAGGAGAATAGGCAAACACAACTCAAAACTCAAATGTAAAATCAAAACTCCCAAAACTCAAATTGCCGATGCAATCTTCAACCTTCAAGAGCCCACTTTCTCTTTTCCTTTATTCTTACTCTTGATACTCAAAGCTTGCACAAAACCAAAACCCACAAATTACTTTTCCAAAAACCCCAACTTAAATAAACCAAAGAAGAAGAAGAAGAAGAGGAAACAAAAATCCAAATATAGGAACCCTAACTTACCTCTTCAATTTAGCTCCAAACCCAACCAAAATCACCTTAAGCAAAGCACAATCCAAGCCAAAAGAGAAGAAGAGGAAATGCGAGAGGGAGGGCAACGGGAAATGTAAATTTTCTGTGTTCTCTCTCTCTCTCTTTCCCTTCTTTTCTTACTTACTCATCAATGCCCATCAACCAATGCCACAAGGCAAGCTCCTATTGGACCACAATTCCCACTTTTGACTTATTCCTCCTTGCACCATACACCATCCACATATTAAAAATCTCTTACAATAATATCTCCAAGGTACCATACTCAACTCACACTATAACTTTTCTTAAAAAAATCCACTTACATCCTACTCCCATACATTACAAGCACACACTAGATTAATCCCAAATAACATACCCTACATCCATACACCACCTGCACACCTTAATATTTCTCCTCTTAACATACTTAATTAATTTCCTTGCACTAAATCCTTAATATCCAAATTTTCCTCTTACACAAATTACGAAAATACCCTTAATACCCCGACTTATCGAGCAAAATTCCGACTAGGCCCTTTTTGGGGTGTTACAAATCTCTCCCCCTTAAGAAATTTCGTCCTCGAAATTTCCCCGCTAATCACTTACATAGGCAATTCCTTAACAAATCTTTAAATCGCTAACACTCATATCATACGATTCTCAAAACAAATACACTTCACACCAGAACCAACCACATAGAGTATCTCAATTCTAACACCTCGAATTCCTTCGATACACATATCGCTAACACCCAAGACACACATAGGATCTTAACTCTTTCACTAATATACAATTCCTTAACACCCTTCTCTTCTCGATTCTAACCTCGAGCACTTCACACTTCTTAACGCACTACACTCTTATCCATACACTTCTTCCTAACATCAATCAATCAAAGTATATCCTGTCAGCTTTTCTCAATGAAACACATACAATGATGATTTTCACAAACAGATGAGGGATGCGGATGAAATGGCTATGTAATGATTTATGTATGCAAGTTAATGCGAAGATGTAACATGAGTTATAATAATGCACTTTTTCCCATCCCCATGCTTCACTATGCTTATGTTCACTTGATTCAAAGGGAATAGCTGACAGGTATACAAAGTCACACCTCAAACTCACCTTATTCACATAGTCTTATATCACTCACTAACACTGACATCTCACTAATCCTTCATCCAAACACTACACAAACATACACTACACAACTGCATCTGCAATAGGCCACAACACTAAATAGACTCGCATACAAAGACTCGACACTCAAACAATCACATAGACCAGAACCGACAAAACTGGTGCTCTGATACCACTAACTGTAACACCCCCACCGTCGCCCCCGTTGGAAGGACGCCGACGGGCGCGCTACCCGATGCTCACTCACATACAAGCACGCATGCACTAAGCGGAAGCATACATTCATACATAACATACATCTGAAAGTACAGTGGAAATTAAAACTTTAAAGAAACAAAGGCTGAATACACGTTAACTCACATACATACATATAATCACTCAGTGGAAGCCTAAGGCGAAAGATAAAACTGAGGAATAACTGAAAGCTTGATTATAATGAGATCCTTACATAACCAAATACATAAGAAAAGGCTACAAAATTACAGAATCCGAAATACAGAAGCTGAACAAAATACAACTTCTAACTCCTCTGTGGCCGACCTTGCAGATGCACGACTCGAACCGAACCAAACCTGCCACCTGCACGGGAAAAGAGCCCGTGCTAAGCGATAAACGCTTAGTGGGGAGAACACACAAGCAATATGGACGACCATTCACAATGATCGTCAAGGCATAGCACATACACAAATGGCATATGCAAATAATCACAACAGATGGATAAGCTAGCCTGCATATGAAAGCCCTGCATTCAGAAGTTCATATACACATACTTATACATATTACCTGAGTGCTCATTTCAATATCATATTCGTCCGAATACTACACTCTTATATCATATTAAGCAAAGCCCCAAACAGACAAGGGATCACAGTAGATACAAATATTCATGTAAGAATACATACAGACTCTTATGCATATAGTTACCGGGGCATCAAGTGTCAGTACCCTACCGTGCACAGTCATGAGAGATAATACACATATGACTATCATGCCAAGTACTCATGCATTTAACGGAAAACCCATTCACATGAAATACAATTATCAGGCAATACGCACCCAACTATCATGCCGAGAACGCTAGTTAACTAAACATACTTTTATCATGCCACAAGACGCATACGCTAACTGGAACTCAGAGTATAATATCAAACTACCACACGCTAAAATCACTACATTAGGAAAACTAGAGAGAGGAGGCACGTAACATAACATAATATATATAACATTCCAAGGTCAAGAGCACATTCATTACGTATCTTGATTCACATAATTCACTATAACCGTCAAAAGTACAAAATCACGTTTGTGCACATGCTTACTAATCGTAGCATTAAAAATAGACATAACTAATCGAATTCATGGCATTCAAAAGATCATGGTCACAGCTACGCACATCTTAATTCCCGTACCTATATTCACAACCGTTGGCATACAATACATTCACAATATGTTATGCATATACCCATATATGCAGATAAATATATCCAATTCACATGTTTAGGTCACACTTAACCCATTCAGAGATTCATAATCACATTCGGATACATAATCGATTCACATGTCCAGAATCATGCTTAATTGAATATCACATTCTCTTGTTCATATTAGGCAAAACAAACAGAATACCTGCTGACTCAAAATAGTGGATAACGAGTATACGGACAGTACTTTACGGGTACGAGTCGATACGGACAGTACTTTACGGGTACGAGCCGATAAATCAGATACTTTTAACTTTTACAAAACATTTTCAAAGGGGACCTTAAACAAGATCCTTTCACATAAAGGGTTCGCGAGGAGCTAAACGGGGACCTGATCGGGGTCCAAATGAAAACAGAAGCTACAGTAGAAAGACTCTATTAGGCATGCTTAACTATCCACTGAACTGACTCTAGCAGGTTATGCATAATCCATTCAATTCATTTCATATTATCCCAAAACACACACACACATATATATATATATATATATCATGTATATACACATACGTATAAGCATATTCATATCATGGATTCACATACATATAATTCATAACATTGCCCATGCATAATACATCCACTTGTGTTAACATACTTCATAAAATAGTCCAAGCATAAACCTAAAAGTATAACAAGTTCGGAATTCACACATTGGCATCACAAAAGAAAACTCAATTTGGAAAACAGGGAGTGTCGCGATCGCGATGGATGTCGCGCTCGCAACAGAGGCAACTTGCCCATATCGCAATCACCGCAGCCTTCGCGATCTCGCGAGGGAACTAGGGCATCTCGCTGTCGCGCTCGCGACATCCATCGCGCTCGCGACAGTGAACTGCCAATCCAAACAATTCGGCAACCGATCTCTCTGTCGTGCTCGCGATAGAGGATCTGCTGCACAGCTTGGCGGAGAGCTCGGACGCGTGTGAGGGTTGCTTTCACCGGGCTCTGTCGCGACAATGTCGCGCTCGCGACAGAGTCGGGAATTCCAACCCTTACACAAGAAATCTGCAGAAAATTCCCTCTTCACAACCCCTAAACTCAACCAACGTCGAAACACCAACTTACCTCATCTCCAGCAAGCCACACATCATTGACAACATAAACACAACATTCGTATCCAGAATTCCGATAAAACATGCCACTAACAATATCCGTTTACACAATCTATAATATCAACACTATTCGCCATTCATCACAAATGCACCCATGTTATGCATTCATATATACGGTACAACATGCCTTGGTTACTCATGAGATCGACACATATCCACACTCATCCATAAACCAACCTTCACGGAGTTATATCTATTATTATTCACTTGATAAATCACCAATTTTTAATCATACTCATAAGTTTTACCAAAGACAACTACTTATATAGTCATCTAATTACCCTAAAGATGCATAATAAGCTGCGAGGAAGGTACGGGATTGATCCGGGTCAACCCAGGACTCAAAAATGAAGAAATAAAGGCTTAAATCATGCTTTTCTATCGCGAGGTCGCGACACTATCGCGATCGCGACAGAGGCTCACCTCTGAAGCCAAACGAGACTGCTTAACGCCCCAAACTTGTATTGCCTAAAACTCATTTTTAGCCAAAAAGTCCTGTTTAACAAATATTCCCTAGGATGGTAACGTTCAAATGAAACAAATTTCAGATCAAAAGGACATCTATAACTCCAGATATGATCTCCACAACCCAGACTATTCAAATAACCCGACCCAACAGAAACACTATGCTTTTGGTCAATTTTCTGGGTCTTAGAGTAAGAATTTTCCCAAGGCTATTTCTGAGACATTTAAAGGCATGGAAATCAAGGTTCTAATGGCTTAAGAATCAAATGATGTAGAGCTCTATAACTACATCTATGACAAAAACAATTCACGGAGGTCAAAAGAGAACTGAATAGGATTACTAAAATCACCATAAAACATCAAAATCAAAGAAATCCCCAAACTCATGCATTTCAATGCCAATCCACATATACATTTATCTCAATCAAATACATAGATTACTAACACATTTACCCAAATTAGTTCATCCATAAACTCATATCAAACACTCAAATTTCCGGAAAGCAAACAACAATACAAACTCATGATCCAAGGAGAATAGGCAAACACAACTCAAAACTCAAATGTAAAATCAAAGCTCCCAAACCTCAAATTGCCGATGTAATCTTCAACCTTCAAGAGCCCACTTTCTCTTTTCCTTTATTCTTACTCTTGATACTCAAAGCTTGCACAAAACCAAAACCCACAAATTACTTTTCCAAAAACCCCAACTTAAATAAACCAAAGAAGAAGAAGAAGAAGAGGAAACAAAAATCCAAATACAAGAACCCTAACTTACCTCTTCAATTTAGCTCCAAACCCAACCAAAATCACCTTAAGCAAAGCACAATCCAAGCCAAAAGAGAAGAAGAGGAAATGAGAGAGGGAGGGCAACGGGAAATGTAAATTTTCTATGTTCTCTCTCTCTCTTTCCCTTCTTTTCTTACTTACTCATCAATGCCCACCAACCAATGCCACAAGGCAAGCTCCTATTGGACCACATATTGGACCACAATTCCCACTTTTGACTTATTCCTCCTTGCACCATACACCATCCACACATTAACAATCTCTTACAATAATATCTCCAAGGTACCATACTCAACTCACACTATAACTTTTCTTAAAAAAAATCCACTTACATCCTACTCCCATACATTACAAGCACACACTAGATTAATCCCAAATAACATACCCTACATCCATACACCACCTGCACACCTTAATATTTCTCCTCTTAACATACTTAATTAATTTCCTTGTACTAAATCCTTAATATCCAAATTTTCCTCCTACACAAATTACGGAAATACCCTTAATACCCCGACTTATCGCGCAAAATTCCGACTAGGCCCTTTTTGGGGTGTTACACTTCCGCATCATGTGGTGTCTAATAACGAGGTTCAGTTCATGGGTGAAACAAGGAAGTTGCTTCAGAAATACAGTATTGAGCATCACAAGTGATCTCCATACCGTCCTCAAGCCAATGGGGCAGTAGAGGCCGCCAATAAGAACATCAAAAGGATCCTAGCCAAAATGGTCCAAACTTTCAAGAATTGGGCAGAGAAGTTACCGTTCATACTTTGGGGCTACAAAACAATAGTTAGAACATCTATAGGTGCCACGCCGTACTCTTTGGTGTATGGGACAGAAGCAGTGTTGCCAATTGAGATCGAGCTCGAGTCACTGAGGGTGGTCATGGAGGCACAGATTCCTGAAGCCGAATGGGCACAACAGAGATTACAACACCTAAACATGTTGGATGAGAGTAGGTTGAAAGCCTACTACCACAACCAAATTTATCAGAAAAGGCTTGTCAAGTCCTTTGAAAGGAAAGTCAAGAAGCACCCATTGAAAGATGGAGACTTGGTGTTCAAGCAGATGAGACCAGGTGTGCCGGATATTCGGGGAAAATTCATGCCAACATGGGAAGGGCCATTCCTCTTGAGAAAGCTGTTGTCAAAGGAAGCTACAATTTTGTCAGATAGCGATGGTAATGAGTTCAAGGAACCGATCAACATAGACAGACTCAAAAGGTTCCATGGTTAAAGACTATAAAATAAAAAGAAGAGAATAAAATGCCCCGCGGGTCGAAAACCGAAAAAAGGCGGCCTTGCTAAAAATTAGCGCCTCGACAGGGTGAAAATCGAAAAAAGGCATCCTGTACAAAAATTAGAGGCATGAGAGAAAATATCTAATCCAGAAAACCTAAGAGGGCCGATTGGTAACAGGAGTTTGATGCTATCAAAATTAGGTTTCATGAATTAATGTGGTTTACACAGTTGAATTAGTGACAAATAGTGATCATGTATGTTGAAATTCTACGGAAATGTACACAACTTTATGAAATGAAATAAGAATTATTTTTTTCATTTTCATCATTTTCTAGTTCTGTTTTGAAAAGTAACGCAATCCTCAAAAGGCATACAGATTTAAGCTAAACTAAGCTCTACCGCTGCTCTCGCCAACCAGCGCGTCCTGTTATCAGATGCCGGACTGAGTATCCACCTCTTGTACTCACCGGTAGAGGTTACAGAATGAGTCCCGAAGGGGGGCATGACAGTCTTCACCGAAAGTTGGCTCTAAAGCTCCTGATAGCGAGAGGCAAAAGCTGTAGAAAGGATTCCTCCCCGGAAGGATAATGGGACCCTCACTACATCCTGAGTCATCCCGAGCTGACGAGCACATCGGGCAGTAATACAGAAAGTAGCTTGACGAAGCCCGCATAGGGGAACACACCCCAAAGATCCGTCAACGACTGCATGAGATAAAAGAAGCCAAGCATGCATGAAACTGATGTTCTCATCTAATACCTCACTGAATTTGGCAATGCCCTCGTCAGGAGTTACAAATGAACACAGTCGTTGCCACGGGAGAAAATGTCTCGGCGAATATTGAGCAATGACTCGGGGAGGTGGTTCTGATAGCATCTTCAGCTTCTCCTGCAACCATATCTAAAAAAAAAAAGAGAGAAGCCACTGGGGTAAGTTGTAACAACCCAAAAAAAGCCTGGTCAGAATCTGCGTGGTAAGTCGGTAATTAGGGGTATTTCAGTAATTTGTGTAAGAGGAAAATTTGGATAATAAGGAATTATTTGTTAAGAAATTTATTAATTAAGTAATAAATTAAGAGAAGGAAATGTTATAGTGTGCTTGTAGTGTATGGTATTAGGATGTAAGTGGGCTAAGAGATGTTTTTGAGTGGTTTTTATGCATGGTGCCTTGGATGAAAAGTGGTTTATAAGAAATAATATGGTGTGAGTTAAGTTTCGTGCCTTGGAGATATTTATTTAAGAGATGGTTGTGTGTGTTTAGTGTATGGTGCCAAGAGTGGATAAGTCAAAGTGGATGGTTTGATTCTCTAGGATTGTGACAAGTGGTAAGGGTAGGTGAGCATTAATGGTAAAGTAGGAGAGAGGGAAGGGAGGGGCAGAAATCTGCCTAGCTTCCGTGGAAGCTAATTCTTCCCTTTTCTCCTTCTTTCCCGTCCTCTCTCTCTCTTGCTACCATTTTCTGCTCTCAACCTTTCCCTCTTGTGTTTTCTTGGAGTTTTTGAGCTGAGTTCTTGAAGATTTGTAAGAGGTAAGTGGCTGGGTTTTCTTTGGGGTCCTTTTCTTCTTCTCCTTCTTCAGTTTTGATTGGGTATGTAAAGGTTTTGTTTTTGGGTTATTGGAGTTATTGATTTGATTTCGTTTGTACAAGAATCGGAAGAGAGAAGGAAGAGCAAAGGTAAAGATAAAGTGGAATTGTGAGGAGCCCGATTTGAAGCTGCAATTTCTAGGTTTGGGAGCTTAATTTGATTGTGTTTGGGAGTTTGATCCTTGTTGTGATAGGTTTTGAGTTGTGCCCTAGTTGTCAATTGGATTTTATGTGTAATCGTGTTTTCAAATTCTTGGTGTCTTTAGTGTTTTGTTTGGGTAAATGCATGTGACTAATTTTTGAGGAATTGTTAATGAAATGTTAGTGATATAGTGAGCATGGTATGTGTTTTTGGAACATGAACATGTTATGTTAATGAAATGTTGAGTTTAGTTTTGATGGCATTCAAGATGAATTGAGGGTTGATTATTGTATTAAAATGTGTTTATGTGGCTTTGAGAATGATGCGGTGATGTACTAGAGGCTTGAGGTAAGTGTTTGTGCATGGTAGAAAGAATGTTCGAAGGGTTGTGTTGCGAAGAGAGTAGGAAAAGTGCAGATCTAGCAATTCTGGGTTCTGTCGCGAGTGCGACAAAATGCGAATTTGGCCCTTGTTCTTGGAGAGCCATCAGTCGCGACCGCGACAGAGCGCTCGGTAGCCGAGTCCTCCGTGCGAGCATGCTGCCGAGCATGCATGTGAGGAGGAAGGAACTGGTCTCTATCGTGACCGCGATGTTGTCGTGAGCACGATAGAGCTCGGTTGCGCGAATCTGCCTAGCGTGCTTCATCGCGAGCAGGCCTTCTGGCATGAGATCGCGAGGAGGTGCCCCGTGCTCTGTCGCGAGCGTGACACTGTCGCGATCGCGACAGAGGCCCTTCCTGCTTGCCCTATTTTCTTAATGTGTTTCTTTTGTTCCACTTTTCACGGTTTCTCACTATTGTACGGTACATGATTGAGTTTATGTCTTGTTGACCTTTTTATAATCGTGTCGTTGTAGTGGATTAGTATGATGTTGGGAGTTTTGCCTTGAGTTTTGTATAGTAAGTGTTGTGATTAAGTGCGAGTTGTCGAGCCTGAAGTGTCAAGGTAGTGGATAATTAAGCATGCTTAAGAAGGGTCTGAGTATAGCTGTTCTGTCCACCCCATTTTGGCGAAGCGGTCGACCTCCGAGATGGTCATCTTCCGTGTAGCGATAAAATGTTTTGAGACTCCAGTCTCCCGCATTACCTTCGGGTATTAAAACTGTTTTTGAGGCTTCGGTCTCCCGCGCCGTGTTCCCGTATCCTCCACCATTGAAATTCAGGCTATTGTCTTAAGTGTTTTGTGTTGAGTTAGTGAAGTGTTTTGATTATTGCATGATTTTGATTATGGTAATTACTTCGTACTTTCTATTTTCATTCTTATTTTCTATATATATTCTTCTATCCCCTGATTTTTAGTGGTTTCTGTATTGTTGATGCATGTTTGCATTTAAGTATTAGTGCATGATATCGTCTAAAGTGTTCTGTTATGTTTTGGTCCTCCCCACTAAGCGTTAACGCTTAGCATGGGTTCTTTTCCCGTTTAGGTGGCAGGGTTTTGAGTTCCTGTTCGAGTTCTGAGTCGCGCATCTGCAGTCTGGCCACATAGGAGTAGAGTTATTTATTGTTATCTCCTACTGTAATTCTTTTTGTATGTAGTATTTTTGCATAGTAGCTCTAGTAACTTTTTGTATAGTTTACGATGTAATATTTTGGATATTGTATCTAACTCTATATTTGATTATATGGGATTTATGTTTTGCCTTTGTTATTATTGTTAGTGAACGCTTCTGCTCAGTGTATATATCTCTGTATGTATGTTGTGAGTGAGCGTCGGGTAGCATGCCTGCCGGCATCCTTACAACGGGGGCAGCGGAGGGGGTGTTACATTTTGTGGTATCAGAGTGCCGGTTTAGGCAGTTCTGGTTATCTCTGATTGCTATGTGTCGAATCTTAGCATGCGAGTCGGTTTTGTGTCGTGGCCTAATGCAAATGTGTCTTGTCTTGTGTAGTGTCTAGATGGAGTCTGATCCAAGTGAGAACGTGGGTGAGACGGCTGGTAGTGCGAGTGTAGTGAGAGGCGAGCAACCTGCTCCATATCGTCAGCAAGAAGAGATTCCTGGCATGGGTTTTGGTCATGATAATCCGGTTTTAGTGCAAGGTTTACTCCAGTTGGTGGAGAGGTTGACTGCTCCGAAGGCTCCGACTGAGTTGTTAAGAAAGAGAGGAGCAGAAGACTTTGATGGGACTGCTTTAGACCAATCTGATATGGCCAAGTTTTGGCTTAAGAGGGTAGGCCGGATTTTGCAAGAGATTAGGTGTCTAGCAGATCAGAGGGTGCTTTGTCCAGTGTCGTTGCTACAAGGGTAAGCATACGATTGGTGGGAACTTGTGATGCATAATCCTCAGCGACCAGCCGAGTTGACATGGGAGTTCTTCAAGCAAGAGTTCGAACAGAAGTATGTGACGAAGGCATACCGAGAAGCTAAGTGGAGAGAGTTCATTAATCTAAAATAGCAGGGTATGACCGTAAGTGATTACGAGAAGGAATTCAGCCGGTTGAGTGAGTATGTGCCCAAGCAGTTATTGACGGATGAGTTTAGATGTAGACACTTCCAAGAGGGATTACGTGAGGTGATCAGAGGTCCTTTATCTGCAATGTCAGTCTTGCAACTAGTGGGGTATTATCAGTTACTGGCAGCGGCAATCAAGTTGGAGGAATCCGAATTGATCAAACAGAGAATCGAGAACAAGAGGAAAGCACCGGATGGTGGGATTGGAAGTGGTAAGAAGTCGAGAGGTGTCCCGAGTGGCCAGGGTGTGAAGAGTTCGGTTCTGGTACGTTCAGAAGTCGGTAGTGTAGCGCCACCTTCTAGCAAGGGAAGTGTGATCCCGGAGTGCGAGCATTATCACAAGCGCCATTGGGGCGAGTGCAGAAGGATTTTTGGAGCGTGTTTCAGATGTGGCAGCCAAGAGCATATGGTGGTAAATTTTCCAGATCGAAGAGAGCTTCAGGGTCAACCTGAGAGTAGAGCCAGTGGTCAGAGAGCGAGAGGAAATCAGAGTGGTAGAAGTAGCGGACGACCTTCTCAAGTGCCGTTAGAGTCAGTGCAAAAGCCGCCAACCGGAGAAGTATATGCGCGCCCACGAGTTTATGTAATGCTAGGAGAGGATGTAGCGGATCGAGCAGGACCTTCCGGTAAGTTGTGTTATTAGCTTTTGTTAAGTTCGGTTTGAGTTTTGGGTTGTTTGGATATAAGTGGTTAGCGGAGAAATTTCGAGGACAAAATTTCTTTAAGGGGGAGTGATTGTAACAACACAAAAAGGGCCTGGTCGGAATCTGCATGGTAAGTCGGTAATTAGGGGTATTTCAGTAATTTGTGTAAGTGGAAAATTTGGATAATAAGGAATTATTTGTTAAGAAATTTATTAATTAAGTAATAAGTTAAGAGAAGGAAATGTTATAGTGTGCTTGTAGTGTATGGTAGTAGGATGTAAGTGGGCTAAGAGATGTTTTTGAGTGGTTTTTGTGCATGGTGCCTTGGATGAAAAGTGGTTTATAAGAAATAATATGGTGTGAGTTCAGTTTGGTGCCTTGGAGATATTTTTTTAAGAGATGGTTGTGTGTGTTTAGTGTATGGTGCCAAGAGTGGATAAGTCAAAGTGGATGGTTTGATTCTCTAGGATTGTAATAATTGGCAAGGGTAGGTGAGCATTAATGGTAAAGTAGGAGAGAGGGAAGGGAGGGGCAGAAATCTGCCTAGCTTCCCGTGGAAGCTAATTCTTCTCTTTTCTCCTTCTTTCCCGTCCTCTCTCTCTCTCTTGCTACCATTTTCTGCTCTCAACCTTTCCCTCTTGTGTTTTCTTGGAGTTTTTGAGCTGAGTTCTTAAAGATTGGTAAGAGGTAAGTGGCTGGGTTTTCTTTGGGGTCCTTTTCTTCTTCTCCTTCTTCGGTTTTGATTGGGTTTGTAAAGGTTTTATTTTTGGGTTATTGGAGTTATTGATTCGATTTGGTTTGTGCAAGAATCGGAAGAGAGAAGGAAGAGCAAAGGTAAAGATAAAGTGCGATTGTGAGGAGCCCGGTTTGAAGCTGCAATTTCCAGGTTTGGGAGCTTAATTTGATTGTGTTTGGGAGTTTGATCCTTGTTGTGATGAGTTTTGAGTTGTGCCCTAGTTCTCAATTGGATTTTATGTGTAATTGTGTTTCAAATTCTAGGTGTCTTGAGTGTTTTGTTTTGGTAAATGCATGTGACTAATTTTTGAGGAATTGTTAATGAAATGTTAGTGATATAGTGAGCATGGTATGTGATTTTGGAGCATGAACATGTTATGTTAATGAAATGTTGAGTTTAGTTTTGATGGCATTCATGATGAATTGATGGTTGATTATTGTATTAAAATATGTTTATGTGGCTTTAAGAATGATGCGGTGATGTACTAGAGGCTTGAGGTAAGTGTTTGTGCATGGTAGAATGAATGTTTGAAGGGTTTTGTTGCGAAGAGAGTAGGAAAAGTGCATATCTGGGATAATCTGGGTTCTGTCGCGATCAGGACAGAATGCGGATTTGGCCCTTATTCTTGGAGAGCCCTCTGTTGCGACCGCGATGTTGTCACGACCGTGACAGAGAGCTTGGTAGCCGAGTTCGCCGCGCGAGCATGCGCGCGAGGAGGAAGGAACTGGTCTCTATCGCGACCGCGACGTTGTTGCGAGCGCGACAAAGCTTGGTTGCGCGAATCTGCCTAACGTGCTTTATCGCGAGCAGGCCTTCTGGCGCGAGCTCGCGAGGAGGTGCCCCGTGCTCTGTCGCGAGTGCGACACTGTCGCGGTCGCAACAAAGGCCCTTCCTGCTTGCCATGTTTTCTGAATGTGTTTCTTTTGTTCCACTTTGCACGGTTTCTGACTATTGCACGGTACATGATTGAGTTTATGTCTTGTTGACCTTTTTATACTTGTGTCATTGTAGTGGATTAGTATGATGTTGGGATTTTTGCCTTGAGTTTTGTATAGTAAGTGTTGTGATTAAGTGTGAGTTGTCAAGCCTGAACTGTCAAGGTAGTGGATAATTAAGCATGCTTAAGAAGGGTCTGAGTATAGCTGTTATGTCTGCCCCATTTGGGCGAAGCGGTCGACCTCCGAGATGGTCATCTTCCGTGTAGCGATAAAACATGTTGAGACTCCGGTCTCCCGCGTTACCTTTGGGTATTAAAACTATTTTTGAGGCTTCAGTCTCCCGCGACGTGTTCCCGTATCCTCCACCATTGAAATTCAGGATATTGTTTTAAGTGTTTTGTGTTGAGTTAGTGAAGTGTTTTGATTATTGCATGATTGTGATTATGGTAATTGCTTCGTACTTTCTATTTTCATTCTTATTTTCTATATATATTCTTCTGTCCCCTGATTTTTAGTAGTTTCTGTATTGTTGATGCATGTTTGCATTTAAGTATTAGTGCATGATATCGTGTATAGTGTTTTGTTATGTTTTGTTCCTCCCCACTAAGCGTTATCGCTTAGCACGGGTTCTTTTCCCGTGTAGGTGGCAGGGTTTTGAGTTCCTGTTCGAGTTCCGAGTCGCGCATCTACAGGCTGGCCACATAGGAGTAGAGTTATATATTGTTATCTCGTCCTGTAATTCTTTTTGTATGTAGTATTTTTGTATAGTAGCTCTAGTAACTTTTTGTATAGTTTACGATGTAATATTTTTGATATTGTATCTAACTCTATATTTAATTATATGGGATTTATCTTTTTCCTTTGTTATTATTATTAGTGAATGCTTCTGCTCAGTGTATATATCTCTGTATGTATGTTGTGAGTGAGCGTCGGGTAGCGCGCCTGCCGGCATCCTTCCAACGGGGGCGGCGGAGGGGGTGTTACATTTTGTGGTATCAAAGCACCGGTTTAGGCGGTTCTAGTTATCTCTGATTGCTATGTGTCGAGTCTTAGCATGCTAGTCGGTTTTGTGTCGTGGCCTAATGCAGATGTGTCTTGTCTTGTGTAGTGTCTAAATGGAGTCTGATCCAAGTGAGAATGTGGGTGAGACGGCTGGTAGTGTGAGTCTAGTGAGAGGCGAGCAACCTGCTCCACAGCGTCAGCAAGAAGAGATTCCTGGTATGGGTTTTGGTCATGATAATCCGATTTTAGTGCAAGGTTTACTCTAGTTGGTGGAGAGGTTGACTACTCCGAAGGCTCCAACTGAGTTGTTAAAAAAAAGAGGAGCAGAAGACTTTCATGGGACTGATTTAGACCAATCTGATTTGGCCGAGTTTTGGCTTAAGAGGGTAGGCCGGATTTTGCAAGAGATTAGGTGTCCAGCAGATCAGAGGGTGCTTTGTGCAGTGTCGTTGCTACAAGGGTCAGCGTACGATTGGTGGGAACTTGTGATACGTAATCCTCAGCGACAAGCCGAGTTGACATGGGAGTTCTTCAAGCAAGAGTTCGAACAGAAGTATGTGACGAAGGCATACCGAGAAGCTAAGTGGAGAGAGTTCATCAGTCTGAAGTAGCGGGGTATGACCGTAAGTGATTACGAGAAGGAATTCAGCCGGTTGAGTAAGTATGTGCCCAAGCAGTTGTTGACGTATGAGTTTAGATGTAGACACTTCCAAGAGGGATTGCGTGAGGTGATCAGAGGTCCTTTATCTGCAATTTCAGTCTTGCAACCAGTGGGGTATTATCAGTTAGTGGCAGCGGCAATCAAGATGGAGGAATTCGAATTGATCAAACAGAGAATCGAGAACAAGAGGAAAGCACCGGATGGTGGGATTGGAAGTGGTTAGAAGTCGAGAGGTGTCCTGAATGGCCAGGGTGTGAAGAGTTCAGTTCTGGTATGTTCGAAAGTCGGTAGTGTAGCGCCACCTTCTAGCAAGGGAAGTGTGATCCCGGAGTGCGAGCATTGTCAGAAGCGCCATTGGGGCGAGTGCAGAAGGATTTTCGGAGCGTGTTTCAGATGTGGCAACCAAGAGCATATGGTGGCAAATTGTCCAGAACGAAGAGAGCTTCAGGGTCAACCTGAGAGTAGAGCCAGTAGTCAGAGAGCGAGAGGAAATCAGAGTGGTAGAAGCAGCGGACTACCTTCTCAAGTGCCGTTAGAGTTAGTGCAAAAGCCGCCAACCGGAGAAGTATATGCGCGCCCATGAGTTTATGCAATGCTAAGAGAGGATGTAGCGGATCGAACAGGACCTTCCGGTAAGTTGTGTTATTAGCTTTTGTTAAGTTCGGTTTGAGTTTTGGGTTGTTTGGATATAAGTGGTTAATGGGGAAATTTCGAGGACAAAATTTCTTCAAGGGGGAGTGATTGTAACTACCCAAAAAGGGCCTGGTCGAAATCTGCGTGGTAAGTCAGTAATTAGGGGTATTTCAGTAATTTGTGTAAGAGGAAAATTTGGATAGTAAGGAATTATTTGTTAAGAAATTTATTAATTAAGTAATAAGTTAAGAGAAGGAAATGTTATAGTGTGCTTGTAGTGTATGGTAGTAGGATGTAAGTGGGCTAAGAGATGTTTTTGAGTGGTTTTTGTGCATGGTGCCTTGGGTGAAAAGTGGTTTATAAGAAATAATATGGTGTGAGTTAAGTTTGGTACCTTGGAGATATTTTTTTAAGAGATAGTTGTGTGTGTTTAGTGTATGGTGCCAAGAGTGGATAAGTCAAAGTGGATGGTTTGATTCTCTAGGATTGTGACAAGTGGCAAGGGGAGGTGAGCATTAATGATAAAGTAGGAGAGAGGGAAGGGAGTGGTAAAAATCTGCCTAGCTTCCCGTGGAAGCTAATTCTTCCCTTGGAATCCAAGCCTATGATGGTTTCGGCCAGAATAAGGGGAAAGGGGGTCATCCCATGGTAAAAGTCGTCTAGAACCCCGAACAGGCGAAGATCACCGATTAGCTCCTTTGAGGTTACAGCCAGATGCCTCATCATGCAGAATAAGAAGACAATGCTTACTTGATATGTGGGGACATCAAAAAATCTATCCAGTGCCTTAATCAATGGTTCCAAAGAAAATGTAGAGCCCCGAGGGACCAACCGAACAGCCTCAAAAGGAGCTATGCCCAAGGACAGGGCAATATCCCGAGTCTAAACCAGACCACAGCGGGGGATGCAGGGCAGAGCATTGGGAGGATACCATGCTCCTGTGATAGCGGCGAATTCCTCGGGCAGGGGGCACAGTTCTTGATAAGTGAACTTGACGATGTGGAAACGTGGGTTCCAGAAGTGGGTTACAGCTAAGTGGAGGTTGTGGTCTATTTTAGCTCTGCGCAAAAACTTCAGCCCAGACAGAGGAATAAGAGTGCTATTTTCCCAAGTATGAGTATCGTCTAAAATGCGGTACATTCTCTGAAGGAGAGAAGAAGTCATCCTTTAAGAGTTAAAAATTGAAGGCAGCAAAGGTTAAAATAGGGGAGAAGGCACGAAGCTCAAGAAAATGGTGAAATTTGTAGAAAAGCTCCACCGATGGCCTACCCGTGCCTCATGTCAGATAGCTTGCCCGTCTGTCACTATCCACCTGACAGATCCATGCATCATCATTGCATTTATCACGTGCACTTATTACGCATTTAATGTGGGAATCTGGAGCGACAAACGAACAGATCGTCGCTCGCTCCTGGAGACGGGTCGCCCGTCGGTCGCAAAAATCTATATAATGAGTAGAAACCGATGGGCTAACGATTTCTTTCCCTTCTTCCAGCCGTTTTCGCTTCTTCTCACCGACACCCAATCCCGATTTTTGCCCATTTTCTTTTCCTTTTTTTTTGCACTTTTTTGCATTTCAATTATATTTTCGTGATCCTCACATCACCATGCATCTCCCAGAGTGTTCTTTCTAGCTTTTCGTCGAGTTTTTTTTTTCTTTTTTTCGGCAAATTACAGGTCGGTAATTAATATTTTCTTTCTCTTTAGTTTATGTAAGTAAAGTTTAATTCTTTATTTGTTTATTGTTAAAATGCTGTTTTTTAGCATAACTAATTTGCCTTGGTAATTAGTGTTTAAATGCATGATACTGTCATGATAGGTAGTCCAGTTTTAATAGTTTGAATCTTAAACCTTCATGTTCCTAGATAGATAATTTGATAAAGCATGTTGTTTAGGTCAACTTGATATAGATATTAGTTTAATTGTGTGCTGCTGCATATCTAGAATAAGATATTCTTGTACATGTTTTAGTTGTAAAACCAATGATAAAGGTTAGAAAATAAATGTTGACCTGTTGCTTGGGGCCTTAGGCCTGTCATTTTGAATTTTGTATAGGAAGTTGGGCACACCCTTGCCGGGATGCTGCCCAAATTTTTATTTTATACTCGTTTGTTGGGGCCTGGGGCCTGTCCCTTGTTGTTTGTGGCTTTTCTTATGCAGGGGGTTGGGCACATCTTTGCCGGGATGCCGCCCAAATTTTTATTTTTTTCTGGCAAGGCACATCCTTACCGGGATGCTGCCCAATTTAATATTTACAGGATTAATCCCGTTTATGACCATAATTTTGAACTGATTATTTAATTTCCTTCTAGGATGCCACCACAGCAACGTGCTCAGCGTAACCAGCCTGAGCCACAGGCTCTCGACTGGATGACTCCCGAGGCTAGAGAGAGATACAGATTATTGACCCGAGTGCAATTCCGAGCCAGTCGCTTCATTTCTAGGCCATTCCTAGAGGCTCTAGGGATGGCGAACGAGGTTGACGCACTCATGGCGAGCATTGGATGGACCGAGTTCCTGACGACAGCCTTTCAGACTCACCCGGAGACAGTGAGACAGTTCCTCTCCACTTTACGCTATGGGGGATTCCAGAGATCAGATACCGAGCCCGGAGTGATACAGTTCTGGGTTGACGGAGATCATTTTAGCATTACGCGTCAGAGGTTTACGCAGGTCATGGGGTTTCCATGGGAGGAGGGTGTCATGGTGCCACAGAGAGCAGTTAGGCGCGATCATTGGGCGACCATAGCCCTACTCGGAGTGCCGTATGACCACGATATGGCGAAGAGAACTATGCTAATTTCATAGGCACTCCGGTATCTGCACAGAGTATTATCCAGCTCCTATCTTGGGCGGGCTGGTAATCCGGGGTCGCTCAACTCGGCAGAGATCTGGAGTTTATGGGCCATGGTAGCAGGCCAGCGAATCAATGTTAGCCATGAGATACTGGCTAACTTTGTAACACCCCGGAAATCACCCTAGAAGAATTGAGTGTCATTAATGTAATAGAGTGCATGATAATTAGGGTTTACAGCATTGGACCTAAGTGAAAAAAAGTGTAGTGAGGGACCCAATTGAAGAAAAATAAAGTATTGTAGTGGCTGAATTGCACTTTGCATGATTAATTAACAAGTGGAGATTAATTAAGTTAATCAAAAGTTAGTGGGATCAGCTGTATATTAGTGGAGTCCAAGTGGAATGTGTTGGGGCAGCCACCTAGCTATGGTTTGGTTGTAGCTTGACACCTCATATTACATGCAAGCGTGAGGTGGTAAAGAGGGTAAAAATCTGATATTCAGCTACCTTGAGCCGACCATACTTCTCTCAAAGTTACACTTCTTTTGCTCTTCATTCATTTGCTTTAATTGATCATGAGTTACTAAGACTGGGTAGAGATAGTTTAAAGGATTGAGTCAAGGATTAGAAAGGTATGTTAGTGTTGAGTTCATCTTCTCCATCTCTTTCTATTTGATTCATAATTGTTATGGGTAAAGTCTAACGGATTTAAATGTGTTGTATGTTTATGTGTTATGAGTTGAAGAGCCAAGTAGAGCTGGAAAAGGGAAGGAGAAAGTGATATAGAAGAGTAAGAAGGAGTGCTCCAAGAGGTTAGGGATTTGTTGTGTATTGACTTGTTGGTTCTTGTGAATGATGTGTGATAATGATTCTGCTATTGTTATCGAATTGGATAGTAAACTAGTGTAAAGTGATTATTGCAGTGAAATTAGTGTTAATGGCATATAGTGATTTGTAAAACCTATTGGCATGCTCAAATTGGTTAGTGTGATCGTAGTGCCTTGAATGTTTGTGTGTCAATTGAATAGTGGATATGGAGTGAAGTATGCAAGATTTGATTGTGTATCATGGCATGTAAATGAAGAGATAGAGTATGCTTGTGTAGTGAAGAGGGTTGCCCAAGCATGTGAATGCAAGAATGCAAAGTATGAGAAAAAGCATAGCCGTGTCTTGGTAAAACACAGCTGTGAAGTAGAAATTTGGCATGGGTCACGGTGACAATCAAATTGATTGTGACCGTGAGGTGTCAAAATGAGCATTCTGTTTTGAAGTGCAGTATGTCACGGTGACAATGAAATTGATTGTGACCGTAACATACCCCAGACATGCATTCTGCCCGTGAGTTGGTCATAAGTCACGGTGACAATCAAATTGGTTGTGACCGTGACCTATCATAAACTACATTATGTTTTGGGAAATTCAGTATGTCACGGTGACAATCAAATTGGTTGTGACCGTGACCCCTCTACCTTGGCAATGCAACCCATTGTATATGAATGTGTAAATTGTGCAATTTGATCTATGAATGTGAACCTTGTTGTATGAGCATTACATAAGTGTTAAATAAGGTTTATAAGCATACAAGTGAGATAAAGATGTGAATATATCAGTATGTAAATATATGACAATTAGAGATGCATGATAGCCTAACTAAGCTTGAATGCATCATCATGCGAACATGTGACTATGCGAATTAGATATGCATGATGAGCCTAACTAAGCTTGATTGCATTATATGCGGAATAATTACATATGCGATGAATGATTTGTGTGCTTGGATTTATGCATGCGAATGAGTAATGCCATGAGAGTGAACAATGACATGTGAATGAGTGATGCCATGAATATGTATGTGTAGTGAATAAACAAATGAACCTATAAGCCTGTAGTCGGGTCGTGGATAAATAAGCATGCTTATGAAGGGCTAGTGAATTGCGGCTACTAGTGGGACATCGATGGGTGTCTAGTGATTGATACCGATGGGTATCCAGTGATATAGTGTTCGAGACTTCTGTCTCTAGTGATATAATGTTCGAGACCTCGGTCTCTAGTATTTATTAAATAGTGTACCCGTATCCATCTCTAAGACTATACAGGCTATTAATGAATAACAAGAATATTGTATGTGTTCATGATAAATATGTATTGGAATTATTGTTCTTGACGATAGTGTGATATTTGTGGCATGCTATTGAATTAGTGATAGTGCAGTGAGCCTACAAATGGCTTAGTGTAGTAACTAATGAGCAGCGTATATGATTGTTGATTGATAGTGACTTATTGTTCGTCATTGACATAGTGGAGTGAATATTGAACTTGGTAAATGAATAGTGATTTAAAGTATGTTATAGACAATATATGACTTGTGATTAACATGAGCTACGGTATATTGGCATGCTAGTGTAATATTGATCTAGTGAGTGCACATGATATGCCATATGTGTTAAGCATGCTCTCTTTTATGTAGTGCTTTGTGATTATTGTATTAGTGCTTGTTTGTACATCCCCACTAAGCGTTATCGCTTAGCACGGGTGCTTGTCTCCCGTGTAGGTTGTGAATTGGAGCTGAGTTTTTGAAGGAGTTCTGTAGGCCACCATAGGAGCAGGAAGTGTCCTCTTTGTGTAATGTTTTGTAAAGTTTTGATTAGTAGAGCTCCATTTTTGTAAAAGCTATTCTTTTTGTATATGTATAGTGTTATATGTAACTTATTGTAGTGAAGCATGTAACTTGTAATAGTGAATAGTGAGGAGCTAGTGAAAAAGCATAGTGTAGTGGAATGCATGAATCATCAATGTTAGTGAATGTTAAAAGAGAAAGTGGGGTTAGAAAGATAATTGCACGCTTGGTGTTGTGTAGCGCTCCCTTGTCCTTCCAAGGGGCATTGGGGTGCCACAAACTTGGTCAGAGTCTCCAGGGGGGCAGCCCCAGTGGTATATGTCGGCGGGATAGTTACCAGGCTACTATTGGGGTTGGGTTTTTAGCCGGTTAGACTTGGGCAGGCACTAGATTAGAGCATGTATGTGGACACTCCAGCGGCCATCCAGATGGGTATGGTACTACAGCTACCGGGACAGGCCGAGGCATACAGACTACTCACCATACACGAGACCAGATGTGCGATTGGTCTCCCTTCATTAGAGCCCGAGCAGGAACAGCCTGGGGAGGACGTGCCTACACACCCATAGCATCAGGAGGACTAGCCTCCCCAGCATCCGATCTACCAGGAGGGCTAGCCTCCACAGCCACAGCATGAGGAGGAGCAGCTGAGCACACTATTGGACATGGCGATTAAGTTCACCATGGATAATTTGTTTGCTACTCCTCCAGCACCGAGGGCATGGAGTCCTACTCCTCCTCCATCTTCGAGAGTGCAGCGGACCACACTTCGGCCGTCGGAGAGGTTCCATCCTTTTGCTAGATGGGACCCGGGTGCATCTACCTCTATAGCCCCACCACCAAAGCACACATCTGAGTCGGCTCCACCCCCATTAGCGCTGCAGCCAGATATCTCCTAGTTCATGGTTTCTATGTTCGCGTCCTTTGAGCGCAGGCAGGAGGAGAGAGATAGGGCCCTCCTCGAGCAGCTTGGGGAACGGGATAGGTGTACACAGGAGAGATTAGATCAGCAGAAGGACATCATTCATGAGCAGGCGAGGCTCATTGAGAATATGAGACAGGAGCAGGTGAGGCTCATTGAGCATATGACAAATGAGGGGGAGAGGCTCATGGATCAACTGATGCAGGAGGTTAGGGCTTCTCAGGACGAGGTGGCTCAGAGAGTAGACACATCTCTACAGATGATAGATGAGACAGTGGATGCTCTCAGGCTCAGAGTTCAGGGGTTAGAGGCTGAGATAGCTCCCATCACCCGATCTATCAGAGAGTTTAGAGAGCATACTGAGGATAGATTGAGGGGTATGGAGACCGCTGCTACAGATCGGACCCTTAGACAGGGCAATGCATTCAGGGAGTTAGGAGGGGTTGTTTTGGACAAACTACGATTCATGATAGTTTGCGCGCAGCCCTTCCTAGACGGGTATGCTCAGGTGCAGTTCCAGTAGCATGATTCAGAGAGAGCACAACCTCGGTCTGTACCATTTGCCGTTCCTCCTAGGTTTCAGTCGCAGGTCAGAGCCTGGGCATCTCAGCAGCCTGGACCACCAGATCCTCCCAGCCAGCCATCTACCTCAGGAGCTGGACCCTCTGCCTCTTTATCTCGATCTCAGACAGTTCATATATCAGATGATGATGATCCGGAAGAGGAGCCCTCAGACTATCCACCCTAATAGCCATTCAGGGAGTCCTGATATCATTTTTATGTATTTTCTTTCGTTATCATCATTATGTTTATATTACACTGTACAAAACTAAATCTTTTAGTGGAAAAACATTTACAGCTAAACTTACATGTTATTTCCCTTATCTTTATCTTTAATTCATTTACACTAAAGACGAATGATTATATGATCATAACAACACAATGGTAAAATATTCATAGACCTAACAATCAGATTATTCTACACAAGAATTAACAAAAATCATTTACCATATAGGAATTTGGCTTCACATCAGCCCAGTGACCAATAATCAAAAAGGAGGATGAACGGAGCAAACGCTATGTCCTTCAAGATCATATTCAACCAAAACGCACCTTGCAGATCGGATGGGGATTAGCAGGGGAACTTCACCAATTGAAGTTGCAGTTAGGGAACACTGCTCTTCATCTTGAGGCTATAGTTAGAGAGCTCTACATCTCACAGTTCATATTGTAGTCAGAGAGTACTACACACCTTGCAGATCGGATGGGGATTAGCAGGGGAACTTCACCAATTGAAGTTGCAGTTAGAGAACACTGCTCTTCACCTTGAGGCTGCAGTCAGAGAGCACTGCATCTCACAGTTCATGTTGTAGTCAGAAAGTACTACACACCATGCAGATTGGATAGAGATTAGTAGGGGAACTTCACCAATTGAAGTTGTAGTTAGAGAACATTGCTCTTCACCTTGAGGCTGCAGTCAGAGAGCACTGCATCTCACAGTTCATGTTATAGTCAGAGAGTACTACACACCTTGCAAATCGGATGGGGATTAGAAGGGGAACTTCACCAATTGAAGTTGCAGTTAGAGAACACTGCTCTTCACCTTGAGGCTGTAGTCAGAGAGCACTGCATCTCACAGTTCATGTTGTAGTCAGAGAGTACTACACACCTTGCACATCGGATGGGGATTAGCAAGGGAACTTCACCAATCGAAGTTGCAGTTAGAGAACACTGCTCTTTACCCCAAGACCGTGGTCAGAGAGTGCCGCATCTCACCAATCAAAGTTGCAGTTAGAGAACATTGTTCTTCACCCCGAGACTGTGGTCAGAGAGTACCGCATCTCGCAAATCGAAGTTGCAGTTAGAGAATACTGCTCCTCACACTGAGGTAATAGCTAGAGAACGCTGCATCTCACCAACACTACATCTCGTCAGAGCTGCACGAGTCGAGACGGGGCCTGCCAGGCAGAGACAGCTGACCACTTGTTGCTACGCAACCGCAAAAGGTAAGGATTGCTTTAGGTACGCATTTCTCTCCTTTTTCTTTGAATTTTGGCTCATCTAGGCACTTGCGCACTAGTTTCTCCAAAATTGGGGGCAACTGTGAGCATCGTGTCCTGAGGCGGTCCAGATCAGAGATTACCCGATGAAGAAATCGATGTCCGTTTCAAAATGAATGGATAAAATTCATAGACTTTGGTCTTTTAGATTCACGAGAATTAAAGGTTTTCATTTGCAAGGGAAAGGAATAGAAAAATTGAGAGGTTTTAGCTTGAAAAATGGTTTTTTTCGTCCACAGATGGCCAGCCCGTCTGTAACGGGATGCCCGTCTGTCGCTGAGATGATCCGTCTCTCGCTATGAGGGACGGGCCATCGGTGAGGCGAGTGATGGACGTGTATCGGTAAACCAACGCCCGTCCCTCCGGCCCGTGCCTCGCTCTGTCGGTGGCCAAATGACAGTGCGTGTCCTTTCAACGGACGCTCGTCGATGGGCCTCGGACGCCCCTCGATCGCGGATTTGCTGGCCGAATTTCTTGGAATCAGTTAAAATTCTTTTCCTATTTCCTATTGGAAATAGGATTTAGGGTTTTACTAAAGAGGAGCCTATAAAAAGGCATTTTTTACCTCATTTAGGGGTTCTTTTTTTGGGTTTTTTTTGTTTTTTTTGGAGGGGGAAAATTTCCCTAATTTTCTTAAGAAATCCAAAAAGGTTCATTTCTTTCAAGGGTTTTTATCTCACAAAAGTTATTTTCATCTTTTTACTCTTTTGTTTTTGTGGATCTAATTAAATTGAGGGAACAAAAATCAATTAGTTTCCATCAATTTTCATTGATTCCCATATTCAAAATTTGTTAACTTTCATCAAGAAAGAAATACAAATTTTCTTTCCTTGATTTTGCTCAATTCTCGTGAAGCATGCGGGACTAAAAACCATTCAAATATTCATCCTAAAAGGTAAAATCTGAGGGTAAATATTCTGGACTGAACATTTGGTTGAGTTATTTTAATTATTTGCATTTATTTCTGAATTTTATGTGAAATATATTGTTTTCTTGTGAAAAGTTTGCCTTTTTATCGTTTTTTGAGGAACAGAGGTGACCGACGGGCAGTAAGGTCATAGACGCCCATCGCTCACTTGAGCGACGGAACGTATGTGATGCGCTGCGCTGCCCGCCGGTCACGCAAGGGACGCCCGTGGGTCACGTACTGATGGCCGTCCCTGGGCTTCTTTCTCATTTTTTTTAACCATTTTCATTTATTTCTTTCATCCTTTATTTTCTTTTATGTTCAAAATTTCTTTTGGGCTTTCTTTTATCTTATTTTATTTTATTTCGCTTCTGTATTTTATTTAGTGTTATCTTTATTTTGGATTTTTTGGTACTAATATATTTGTTTAGTTTGCGAGATAATATTATTTTGTTCCTTGGGTGGTTTGAGCTTGAGATAATGATCGCTATGCGAACCATGAGGAGTTTCGCTCGGTTTAATTCTTTAACCTTTGTTGTTTATTTATTCATTTACTTATCTTTATTATTTTTCTTTATTTTATGTAAATTTGTTTATCTCGTTATAATAAAAATGAGCTAATGTTTTGTAGTAATTAATTTGGGATTCTTATAAAAATTGAGGACCAATGTCCTATTTCCATCCAATAAATCCACCACCAAAAAATATATCATTTTTTATAATAAATGCATGCGAGGACCAATGTCCCCATTATTAACGAATATCTCGTTTTATGCATGTCTTGCACCTTTATAATGGGAGTTGTATTCCGCTCCTAGTGTTATTGTATTTTATTTTGTATGGACGTTTTTTATTATGTTTTATTTATCGCTTTTGACGTGGATGATTACGCGTTTAATTAAATTGTATCATTTGGAGAGAGAGTGAAATAATAAACTCAAAATTTAATCGTAAAATTAATCAAGGTATAAATAAATAAGAAGTCCCGAACCTACTCTGGTCTTTGGGCTCAATGAGGCGAGAGGTGCATCTCATAATTCATTAGAAAATGATCTCCAAGACACCTCTTGTGTCCCATCAAAAGAGTTAATTAATAATCCTAGGCTCCATAGGGTTAGAGGGTCATTACCAATATCCTATTGGGGTGTTCACCTCCAAGATCCCGTTGGCTTGCCCAAAATGGATATATGCACCGTCTTAGGCTCACTGAGGCGAGACGAACTTTCCCAATATTTTATTGGGTGGTGACTCCATGAAACCTCCTTGTTGCCCAAAATAGACGCACTTGTAATTCATTGCAAGTTGTCAATGGACCTCACTTGCCCGATCGCCCTGAAGCAGGCGGTCAATGGGCACCCACGGGGTTCGGCGCGCGTCACAAAGTGTAACGAAAGTTAGGAGTTTTCTTGGTTTGGCTAGGTATTATGGACAATTTGTGAAAGGATTCTCAGTCATTGCTGCACCTTTGACCAAGCTTCTACCGAAAGGGATTAAGTTTGAATGGTCTAGCAAGTGTCAATCCTATTTTGATCAGTTGAATAGTAGGTTAGTCGAGGACCATGTACTTACTCAAGCCATTTAAGGTAAAGAGTATGTTATATATAGTAATGCATCAAGTATTAGACTGGGTTGTGTTTTTATGCAGGATGGGAAAGTGGTAGCTTATGCATTTAGGCAGTTGAAGCCTCATGAGCAGAATTATCCGACGCATGATTTGGAGTTAGCTGCAGTAGTGTTCGGCCTTAAGATATGGCGGTATTACCTTTATGGAGAAACTTGTAGAATTTTCACCGACCATAAGAGTTTAAAATACCTGCTCTCACAGAAAGAATTGAACTTGAGACAGCGAAGATGGTAAGAATTATTCAAGGACTATGATTGCATTATAGACTATCATCCAGGTAAAGCAAATGTGGTTGCAGATGCGTTGAGTAGAAAGTCAGTTTCAACTTTAGCATTGCAACGTATGAGATGGAAATTTGATGCTGATGGGGCTCTGATTGCTTAACTGAGAGCTAAGCCAAGTCTAAAGCAGCTGATTATTAATGCACAAAGGAATGATCCTAAATTGCAATGTGCTTTGCAAGTGATTAGAGGTGGAAAGATAATGGACTACTCTGTAAGCAGTGAAAGGGTATTAAGTTTTAGGAATCGTTTGTGTGTGCCTGATGGCAGAGAATTAAAAAGGAAGCTTTTATTAGAGGCACACGCTGCGATTTTCACGATGCACCCATGAAGTGATAAAATGTATCGTAACTTGAAGCAATTGTATTTGTGGCCTGGTATGAAAAGGGTTATAGTGGATTTTATTTCTAAGTGTTTAACATGTCAGCAGGTAAAGGTTGAGCATCAAGTCTCGTCTGGATTGCTTAACCCTTTACCTATTCCTCAATGGAAGTGGGATAATATCGTTATGGATTTTGTGTCAGGTTTGCCTTTAACTCAAAGAAAGCATGATGCGATTTGGGTTATAGTGGATTGGCTCACCAAGTCGGCTCACATTTTGCCAGTTCGACTTGATTACCCAATGGATTGTTTGGCCGAGATTTATGTGAAGGAAGTGGTCCGATTGCACGGAGTTCCATTATCAATTGTGTCTGATCGAGATCCAAGATTTACATCAAAGTTTTGAAAAGTAATGCAGTCTACTTTGGGTACTCATCTAAATTTTAGTACTACATTTCATCCTTAGACCGATGGTCAAGTAGAAAGGGTTATACAAATCCTTGAGGATATGCTTCGAGGGTGTGCATTAGATTTCTCAGGAAGTTAGGACAAGTAGGTGGCGTTAATGGAATTTGCATATAATAATAGCCATCAAGTGAGCATTGGCATGGCCCCATATGAGGCTCTTTATGGAATGAAATATCGGACTCCAGTTTATTAGATTGAGATGTCAGAATGTTCTACTGTGAGTCTGAAATTAGTTAGAGACACTGAAGAGAAGATCCGATTAGTGCAACAAAATTTAAAAGTGGTAAGGGATAGATAGAGATCTTATGCCAATATAAAATGGAAGGATATTCAGTATGAGGTAGGGGATAAAGTTTTTTCGAAAGTGTCACCTTAGCGCAAGGTTCTCCATTTCGGTAAAAAGGGAAAGTTGAGTCCGAGGTTTTTAGGGCCTTATGAGATTCTAGAAAAGGTTGGTCCAGTTGCCTACCATTTAGCTTTACTGTTAAAACTAGCCAAATTGCATGATATATTCCACGTATCCATGCTTCGGCGGTATAAATCAGATGCATCTCATGTACTATCAGTTCAAGATGTGAGGGTTCAATCAGATTATTCATATGATGAGGAACCGAAGGCAATTATGGCTCGGGAAGTGAGACAACTTAGAAATAAATAGATTCCTCTGGTTAAGGTTTTATGGCAACATCATAGAATTAAAAAAGCTACATGGGAACCAGAGTCAGCTATGAGGTCTCAGTATCCACATTTGTTCAGTTTAGATAAGAATTTCGAGGACAAAATTCTTTTTAGGAGGGGAGAGTTATAACAACCCGATTCTCTCCCTAGTAGTTTTGAGCTTGTGTGTGTGTGTGTTTTAGAGTGTCTTTGCATGATTTATTAAGTTTTTAGGGCACATTTTAATGTTTTTATTTTATTATGTGTTGTGGTTGTGTGGTTAAGAAGACTTAGTTGGGAATTTGTCAAATGCACCACAATCTTGTGACATGTGGCAAGTGAGGGGCTATATAAGCCTAAGAGAGAGAAAATGAGAGAGTGAGCAAATCTGCCCCTCTCCCGTTTCCTCTTCCACGTTTCTTCTTCTTCTCCTTCTCTACTTTTCTTCTTCCTCTTTGCTCACTTGCATCTTCTTGAGTTGGTGGTTTGTGTTGGGTTTAACAAATTCAAGAGCTATTGCAATAAGTTTCTTCTTCTTCTTCTTCTTGTTCTTCTTCTTCTTCTTTTTATGTTTCCAGTTGGTGTGTGTGTGTGTTTGTATTTAGGGTTTGGAGTTTTGTGTGTTTTGCAGTTTGTTTGATCAAAGTTGCCTCCTAAGGATCCGAAAGGAAAGGAGATTACCGGTAGTAGTACCGCCAATTGACGTTCTAGGAGCCTAGGATTTGAGGTTTGGGAATTTGTTTATAATCGTATAATTTTGATCTATTACTGATTTATTATTTTAATTTCTAGAAATTGAGTGTGAAAGTGTGTATATGTGTGTTAAATTGAAGTGCATAATGTGGAATTTAACTGGACTTGGTGATTTTGAAAGTGAAAGTGAATTTCGGTATGATTTTACATGAGTTTGGGCAAAATTTCTGGGTTTGAGAATTTGTAGTTTGATATGTTTATTTTGATGTTTTAATTTATGATTCTTGGCATAAAACTTGGAATTTATGTTACTTGATATGTTTTGAATGCCTATTGATGTTTGGGTTGAGTTTAGATGGATGAATTGCATGTTGGGGATGTTTGGGGATTGAGTTTTCTGTAGATTTTCGACTGTCGGAGCTGGAAGATCGACTTTGTCGCAGACAGAGCTTGGCCCTTCGAGCTCCCAGTGTGAAGTGCCTCGGTCATGGATGCGACTTCTGCCGAGCTAAGAGTCTGGTCATCCGAGCTCTTGCTCAGAATCTTGCCTCTATCGTGTGCTCAGTTGTCGAACTTGTGTAGGACTGATGGATGTCGCGAGCACGACAGTGAACTTCCTTGCCTCTTCTGTTGCGATCGCGACAGAAGCTTTTCTGCCCTTCTGTCGTGAGGGCGACAGTCCCCTATGTTTTTATGTTATTTATTTGTGCCTTTTTGCATGATTTTCTCTCATGTATTGCAATTGCATTTATGAATGAACTATCATGTTATTCAATATCTTCGCAATATGTTTGGTATGTGCGATTTTTGCCTAACCTGTAAAAGTCAAGTTAGTGGATAGATAAGCATGCCTATAGAGTTCTGTAAGCTGCAATCCCTTAGTGTTTTGGACCCTGATCAGGTCATCGTTTGGCTCCTCGCGATCCTGATTGTTTGGATCTTGTTTAAGATCCCTAGTAAAAAAATTTTTGTATGAAAATGAAAGATGTTGCTTTTGTTCGTACCCTTGCGTACCCAGTGTTCACTCGTTATCCACTACTTTAAATTTACCGGCATATATGTTTTGATTCTCTTATGGTTACAATCTTGTTTATTATAAGACATGATTGTGACTATGATAAGTTACTCTTGTGCATATAATATGATATAAGTGATATGTTTTTTTATGAATAATTGTGTACTTCTGTATATGCCATATGTATGTTTTTTGCCTTGATGACCACTGTGAGCGGTCATCCATCTTTTTTTTCCCCACTAAACATTATCACTTAGCACGGGTGTTTTATCCGTGCAGGTGTGGAAGCTGGCCGATTTTTTGAGGAGTGTGATCCGTAGCAGTCAGAGCCAACACATTAGAGAGATTCTTTTTGTAGCTTATCTTTTCTGTTTTGGTATTCTGATATAATCTTTTGTAATGTATAGGACTTTGTAAATATTTCAGTATGCAATTTATGTAATTATGTAAGGTTAATGTACCCCTTTTTGTAAAGAATATTTTTTTATTGAAATGAGATTTTCTGTTGGCCCGTTGTTGTGTTACCTCTTTTAATTTATTGTATTTCGAATGTTTCTTTTTCGCTCTTGTCATGTTTGTATGGTTGTTTATTGGTAACACACTTATCTATACTGTCGTACACTCTCCTTGTGGGTGATTTCCCCTACGTATAGGTACATGGTGTTACAGATCCAAAACACATAGTTTCATGATACACATATTCAGAATAATACATCTTTCACAATAATCATTTTTATCACATGTATTTGAAATGTTTATCCCCATGTTTCTTTCATTTAATTATTGCTGGAATTACTAAGGTAGTGAATAACGGGTTGAAATGCATAGGTACTCGAGGGTATAGTTAGATATAGGGATCCAAAAACACATAGGGATCCAAAAACACATAGGGACCCCAAATGGGGTCCAAACACATAGGCTGCAGCATCAAAGACCCTATAGGAATGCCTATCTTTCCACAAGTCAGCTAACACAGACTTATTCACGTATCAATGTCATACTTACCAAATTCACATCCGTTCATTATGATTATACATCGATCATAAACACTTACAACTCATTGTACATGGTTAATATGCAGCATTTTCAATATTTTATAATAACCACATTCTTATAATATAAAGCATAAATTTATGTAATATCATTTGTCACCGTAACTAGTACATAAAGTCATTACAATCATGCACAAACACATATTAATCATGTTAACATCAAAAGGTTCATTTAGCAGTTTCATATTCATCTATTATCCACATTCAAGACTTTATAATATGCACTAAGATTTATACTATTATTTTGTACGCCATGTCATGGCCGGACTTGTACCCTAAGAGAATTAATCTATTTTGGCATGTGTGCGTGATTGGATGTGAGTTTTGGGACTAAATTGAATGAAGGCAGGATTTAATTGAAAGAAAGAAGTATTGTTAAGGGTTTAAATGGTAATTATGAATGAATACTAAGCATGAGTTAAAGGCTGATTAGCTAGTTTAATGAAGGATTAATTAAGAATAAAATAACTTGATTTAATAGAAAGAGGAGGCAGAATTGAGGAAGTGGTTTCCGTGTGGCTTCTTAAGAGGATGCCACCTACACCTTTGCATGCAAGAGTGAGTTAAGGGAAGGGAAGAGTTTCATTTGTGTAAGCTAGCAATTTTTTGTGTTCTTCTCTTTTCTTTCTTGCATGGGAGTGAGTGTTAAAGAAGTGTAAGCATATTGATGTTAAGTTGCTCAAGGATTAAGGGTTAAACCTAAGAGGTAAGTGAATAAGTACATATTCTCATCTTCTACTCTTTCTTTTTGGTTGAGCTGGTTTGGATGGGATATTATTGGTTTGAGTTTGAGCTTAAGCATCTGTGTTGTTTTGTTAGCTGAAGAAGTGAAAAGAGATAAGGGAAAGGCTGTAATCGGCGAGCCGAGCGTCCGTCGAAATTAGGAGCTAAGGCGACGAGGTTTGGGAACAAACCCTAAATGTGTGAAATTGAATGATTTGTATTGGTTAAATAGGGCCTTTGATATGAGCTGTATGTGTATGTGATAATGTGTTTAGTGAATGAATTGCTTGAGAGCATGTATGCTATGTGTGAGGTGAAATTTATTATAACTTGTGCTAAAGATGAGTGCCAAATAAGAAGGGAAAATCAGGTATGTGCTAACTGATCATGTGGTTGATGTATTTGGGTTAATTGCCAAAAGTGAGAATGAGATTTGAAGTCTTAATGAGAAGGAAGAAGTGGACTGAAAAACATAACCATGTTATGGTGTTTTTGCATAGGTCACGGTGACAATGAAATCCATTGTGATCGTGAGGTATGCTCGAGTTCAATTCTGCCTAGAGGATTTTGGTATGTCATGGTGACAATGAGATTCATTGTGACCGTGAGGTACCAGGAAGGCATTCTATTTTGCAAAGTGAGAATATGTCACGGTGACAATGAGATTCATTGTGACCGTGACATACCCTCAAGTTGCATTCTGCCGAGAGTTGGGAACATGTCACGGTGACAACGGAATTCATTGTGACCGTGACATGCCCCCAGTTTGCATTCTGTTTTGGACTTCAATATGTCACGGTGACAATGGAATTCATTGTGACCGTGACCCACCCTGTTTTGGCAATATGATCCTAATGTTTTTGGCCATTCAAATGGCAAGGCATTGAGCTGAAATGAAAGACAACATAAGTAAGTATTGTATGTGTGTTATGTGATTTGTAAATGCATACAACATAGTGATTTCTGAATATGATCAGTTATGTGAATATTAAATGTGAAGATTGAATTTGAAAGCATACTGAATATGCAAGTGAAATGTTAGCTATGTGCTAATGGAAATGTGTAAAGTGAAAAGTGAATTGAATAATTTGTTAATAACTTAAGCCTGCGAGTCAAGTAGCGGATAGTTAGGCATGCCTATAGGGTCAAGTGCTGCAGCCCCATGCGTTAAATGTGTCTGATTCCATGGGAATCACAATGCGAATAATCCTTGCTGGATTTTATTATATGTGGAATAATGTGAAGTACCAGAAGGTACTAATGTGATGTGAAGTACAAGAAGGTACTAATGTGTAAAAGTAGTCTCGATGAGATTACTGGTACCTGAGAGGTACCGATGCGATACCCGTTATCCGCGTCATTGAGTTGCAGGCAAAAAAGGCTAATAGGCTAATCGGCGAATCAGTTAATTAAATAATAAACAGAAGTGACTATGATACAAGAAAGTATAGACATGTGAATAAGTGATTGATGCTTTATGATTGAATATAGTAAGGGACAAAACTATGCTTGAAATGGTTCATGCTTTAATAATGATTGTTCTGGCATGACTACTAATGTGCAATGTATGATATCTCTGATGCGTGATAAGTTATTTGCTATATGAGTTCCCCACTAAGCGTTATCGCTTAGCATGGATTTACTCTAATCCGTGCAGGTACGGACGAGAGGTGACTGAAGGACGTCCCCCGTATTTTAGTACGGTCAACAATAGGAAGCTAATAGCGTAGGCTTGGGGGTTATTGTTTTGAGGATTTTTGTATAAGCTTTTTGTACGGTTAAAATGTGTAAAGAATATGTAAGGCAAGTAATAATGTATAATCTGGAATGTAACCTCTCTTATATGTGTATGTCATATAAATAGCTTGACATGTGATGCATGAGATAAGATAGTATGCGATGAAATTTTTCAATTCAGGTTAAGCATGCGTTCTGTTGTGTGTGTGCGGCCTTCTCTAACTAAGATTAGCCGAGCTAATCTGTCATTAGGGAACGGGTGTCACAATATATCCATTTACAATACATACATATGCATTTATGTATTACATACACAATAATATATATATGCAGTATATAATGTATCTTCATACACTTAGTGTAATAACCCAATACCCCTTGGGAGGATATCGGAGCGCCACGCGAACGTACACACACATACATGTACTATAACAGAAGCAATAACAATAAATAATTAGTATATCTTAGGCCAAACATACATCTTTATTAATATATTTATAAACTGTACATATTACAGAAGCTTTATAGTTATTACATATTCATTTTCGGTACATGTACAAAACAGTTGACATTTATACTACGATACTATACTTCTCTATATACATAATGATGTTACTCAAAATGTAAGAAACTCTATCTAGTATAAAAAGATGTCTATAAAAGCTCCTAGTGGCCTTGACCTGCAAATGTGCACCCTCCGATCCAATCCTGAAAACCTACACGGGAAAAACATCCGTGCTAAGCGATAATGCTTAGTGGGGATAAACAGAAATACTAGACTTCGCATGAAGTCATAGATATTACATAGGCATATTGATAGTTATGTCCTAGACAAATAATTATGTACACAATTTTGTGAGCAAATACCATCATTCTTTAACTCATTCATAATGCAGAAATCCATATATGGCAAACGATATCAGTAATATGTCATACTATATTATATTCATATACATTTACATATCTCTATTTCACCTCTTATACACTACCAAATATACATTAGCCTGAACTTTCAACAATTGTGGATACGGGTACTTTACTTTAAATACTGATAAACAGTATCAAACTCTAGAGACCTAACTCAAAATGAATACTCTGGGTATTTATCATTAAACCAATTAAGGTCACTGTGGCAGCCGCACTCTAACCCTTTATAAGCATGCTTATCTATCCACTACTTTGACCATTCAGGCTTAACTCACACATTCGGAACATATCACTATCCATAATCACTTATTCGAGTATACATGTTATCAATTCATTGCATAAACATATAAATCATGCAAAGCAAGATAGAAGAAAACATTTTTCAAAAATAGAATAGGGCGAGAAGGGGTTCACTGTCACGATCGCGACAAGAAGTCACGCTCGCGACAGAAGCCAGATTGTAAAAAGACTCTATATACTATACCAAATGCATTACACTAACTCAAGCATTATAAAAAAATTAAGATCACACGGCATGTCATGTTCACCACTAACTCTTATGCCGTGGTATTATTTACCCAGATGACTAATCTTGTAATCATTTGATAAACCTAAACATGCATGGTATAGACCACGAAATGTTTCGGTGTAATACGGGTTCAATTCGGGAAGAAAAACAAACACAAATATACAAATTAGTTGAGGGTAAAGGTGGGGAATTGATTCATGCCAACCACAGGCTCTAAATCAAGAGGAAAATCACTCTGCTGACCTGTCCTGTCGCGCTTGCGACAGAAGGCTCCATCAGGAACCTTCACGAGACTGCTTCTCACCTCAAACCTTTATCGCCTAAAACAACATCCAAAATTCATTTTTAGTCAAAACGTCCTTCTTAACAATTGTTCCCTAGGAAGTTATCTTTCAAATGGAACATGTTTCAGGTCCAATAGACATCTATAACTTAAGATATAACCTAAATAATCCGAACTGCTCAAATGAACCGGCCAAAGTAGAGACACCTCTGTTTTGTCCAATTTCCAGGGTCTTAGAGCAAGAATTTATTCAAGGTTATTTATGATGTTTTTATAGGTATTGAAGTCATGGTTCTAATGGCTCAACAATCATTCAATTTAGAGGTCTAGAACTCTACTTATGAGAAAAACACTTCACAGAGTTCAGATGCAAAATGAACAGAATTTATCAAAACCAAACTTTATCACCAACACACACTCAAATGATCAAGTCACATATTCATAAACATATATACACACATACATCATAATCATATATACACATATATCACAAAACACTGCAAGTAATCAAAATGAACCGAAATTAAAATCACACACGATCCCGACCTTAGGTAGCTTGAACGATGCTCTCTTTACTCGATTCCACTCTTCTCTTTGCCTTTGTCCAGTCTTTTATCCCCAGCTCCAACAAAATCATACAAAGACAATCCAAGAATCAAACCTTGTTTACACTTTAAATCAAAAATAGAACCCAGAAGAAGAAGACCAATACTAATCAGAAATCAAACCACTTACTTCTTCTCTTACTCTTCAAACCAATCCAAGTGGTTCTCTCAAAGAGCAAAGCAAATGAAGGAGAAAAGTAAAAGAAATGGCAAGGCAGGAGGAGCACGGCCAAAAACCAAAGAAAAGCAAAAGAATAAATGCCAAAAGCAAAGAAAAATCTGAAGGGAAGCCAAGGGGCAGCCGGTAAATACTAATCCAAAGCCACATAAATGCCAACTAAACTTAATTAAATACTTTAATTAGCTTAAGACCAAAACTCATGCCACATGTCCACTCCCTACAATGCCATTTGTCATCCTAATATGAGCAACACAATTAAATCTCTTGCCATGTGCCGCACTCTCTTCTTGCCACATGTCAAACTCCTACGATGCCACATGTAAAAAAAAATTCCAATTAATCTGACTGTCTGCTGGAGGGTTCTGTCGCGCTCGCGAGAGAACTCTCACACACATAATCACTCTAAAACTTGATACTATCCAACTAAAAATTTAATCAAAACGTATAGGGTCAAGTCAGGGTGTTACACGTAGGTACATTTTATTTATCTTCACCTATACTTAACTCTAAACACTTCTTCCATTTTCTATTACGTTTGGTCCATATTTCATATATGTATTTATGTGAATTCTCCTATAACGTCATTATATTCCCTTTAAAAGTACCTTTATTTACATTAAAGCACACTTAATAGTTATACATCGTATAATCACTTATTTTAGTATTAATTTATTCGTCAAGTATTTTCAAATCATGCCAACTTGTATATCTAACATTGATACAACATAATATCATGACCTTAGTTTATACACATACATTTTACCTCATCTACAAATATGTCACATTTCATAATTTACACGCGTATTTACAATTCCCAAGTCATTATTAATAATATATCCTAACTCATCAATAAGTAATTCCAACACAATTATGTTGTTCACAAATAATTAATATAATATGCCAGATCATTTTTAACCTTATTCGGTAATTTCTAGCTAGTTATACCTTTTACTACCTCATTAATTATTCATTGTCATGATTCTTTTGACTTGTGCTTCCAAGTGGTAATCATTCATATACTCATTACATGGCTCTAGACATATGTCAGATAAGTTCCAAAAAGTTCCAGTGAAGTTCGGGTTCAATTTTGGAAGAAAAATGTATAATATAAGCTGAAAATTGAGGTCACACAGCAGGCAGACATTCTTGCTCGCCATGTGGGGCAACGAAAATGGGATTTCAAGTGGCATAATGCTTTTACATGATGGGTAAGAAACCCTGACAGTCGTGTAAACACATTCTGTCCCACTCTGCATAGGGCAGAATCCAATTCCGATTTTTTACAAGGTTTTTTGCCTAGCAAACATCATTTTTCGGCAAAATGGTCTTCTAAAGATTTGTTTCCCTATATCATAGCTTTCCAATGGTACCAATTATGCATCATTTGAATTCATATGCCGCCAAAATCACCCAATTTGGAGATTTTGAAGTCGATTTATAGCGTAAAAACCAAACCGAGGTCAGGAGTGAACTTGGACAGAATTTCCCCTAAAACTTCTATATGCCCAATTTAACATTTCCACAACAACCATCAACACAACTCAACTCAAATTAACATATATCATCCATACACAGATACAATTATACAATTTATCATCAATTACATAAAATACATAAAATTCCCAAACCTCATTTGATGTCCCCTTTTTCCTTCACTTTAGCTTTCTTTCTACTTCTTCTTGCTCCCATTTACACTTTCTTCTTTCTTGTGCTCATTATTATTAAAACCCTTAATCAAAATCATCAAAATCTCATGTCAAATATCTCTATGTCATCTCTTGACTCTAACTCTACTAAGTAGAATAAGAAGATAATTATAAACATAATAGTTCTCACCTTGTTAGCTCACTTTACACTCGAGAATTATTGAACTTATCCTGGAATTCCTTTGAGCATATTAGAAAGCAGATTTTTGGGAGCATTTTATTTAGTGGAATTGGCTGAATTTCCCAATGCCCTTTGTTATCCCCCAAATGCCATTTATAGGTCAAGAAATCCTCTTTATTTCTCTATACTTATCTAAACATGGCTAGGTGTTTGCATCGTATTGGTGCACTCTTTTCTTTTACTTTTTAATCCAATTCTTTTTTATCATTTTATACATTTAACTTGTAACTCATCATAAATTAAACATTTGCATATTACATTTCTCAATTTATTCATTTAAGTCCTTTAACGTGAAATTATCAAATTACCCATAGCCTTTTCACTTAATACCGATTACATCCTCTACTACACTTAACCATTTCAATTACCCAATTACACATTTTTTGCCATTATTATGCCCTAGACATGCACTAGGGTACATTTTAGGTTATTACAAAATATAATATGGATAACCACTCACAGTAGTTGTCGACAGGCACACAGAAATGACTACATATGATTATTCATACTCATAACACTTAGGCATTTTTGAAACATACATTAAACATACACCCACTTGTACAGTTTAACATTCCTACATGTTAACTCAATAGAATGGGCTCATATAATAATTTTCATAAATTCATATAATATCATTTGTTACTGATATTGATACCCATAGATCGTTATAATCATATACGTACACATGTTCATCATATTAATGCCAAAAAACTCATTTAGAAGTCGTACAGTCATTTAATATACACATATACGTGTTACATACATGATTATGTGCATATATGCAATGTATAAGTATGTCTATACATATAAGCATAGCTCATTTTTATTTACCTATACATCATCTTAAATACTCTTTTAATTTCATTATAGCTTGATGAAACTCCCTATATGTGCATTCACAAATCTCATACAGTGTCACTATGGTTCCCTTCAATATTTCAATTTAAAATACTATTTTGAATTTTAAAACACAATTATTGCTTAATTAATCTTACAAAATTTATTTCACATAATATATTTTTAACTCATGTTATACCAATATATATAAAACTATTTATTTAAAGTGTCAATATATGAGAAGTTTATGGTAATAAGGAACTGTTTAATGAGATGACATTAGTGAAATTATTGGAATGTGATATGCATGTGATTGGTACCGAAATAGTAAAAGGTAATAAGTATTGTGCATAGTCTAGGGATAATCTAAAGGAAAAAGATACGCGTGATCTAATAAGAACTATATTTTTATGAGTTTGAACTTAATTTTGGGAGCAAATTATACTGTGAACTTAGGAAGAGGTAGGTGATTATTAACTTGGAAAGTATAATAGACATTCAAAAGAGTAATGGATGATTGAATGGATTATGAATAGTTTAATAAGAGGAAGTGAAAGTTATCAGGAATTAAAACATTTAAAGGTCATGACGTGCAGAGGATATGAATGTAAGATAGATAGAATGGGAAACTCTGAAGAGATGGGGTATGAGATTCTTACTGAAATCTGCATTGATTGGTTCAACATCTAAGGTACAAGGTATACTATGATTAAAAAGTCTATAGGGATTGATGTAAAAAGGATCACATAGAAATATGTTATAATAAAGAAATAAACAGTAAAATAGGTAATATGGAAAGTAAAGTGTACAGAAGAAAATAAAGTATATAGAATGTGTATGCTATATGGTTGTAGGGAGTTAAAGTATATCAAATGACTGTTGATATAGTACATAGCATGTAACACATGATTAGGGAATTTCGAAGATGAAATTCTTTAAGGGGGAGAGAAATATAAGGACCCAAAATACCCCTACTTGGAGTAAAGCATATTCAGTGTATGATGAGAACCGAATAAGAGTGATCAAGTGACCGAAAATGCATAATTGGGTGATTAGAATGGTTAAGTATAGTAAGGGACATAATCAGTATTAAGTGAAAAGCCAAGGGTAAATTTGTAATTTGATAACTAAGGACCTAAATGATAAATTGAGAAATGAAGTATGCTAATGTTTAATTTATGATAAGTCACAAGTCAAATGTATAATTAAATGAAGAAGATGGACCAAATAGCAAAGAAAAGGATGGAATTGTTGAGAGCGAGACAAGTGGTCCAATAGGAAAGCAACACACATACCATTCTAGAATTATGAAAACAAGGCATATAAATTGAGAGAAGAGGAGTGGGACAGCTGCATTTGTCACACCCCATTTGCACCCTAGTAGTATGAGCCTATTTGTGTGTGCATGCAATTGTATGTTCGGCATATCATAAGGGCATTTTAGGAATATTGCATGTTTTATGGGTAATAATAGTGTATGGGTGCATGCATGGCAATAGAGTGCATTTTAGGTGAGTTATGTTGTGTGCTTTGCTCACACCTTGGTAGGATGTGAGTATGTTGGGATTGCATTATGTGTGTGTGTTCATACCATTGTAGGGTGTGCATTAGTGGGGAGTGCATTAGGTGTTTGTAGTGCATGCTTGTTGGGTGTGAGTGGTTAGTTTCCACCAATAAAAAAGTGACACATGGCTAGGGCAAAGAAAAGAAAAGAAAAAGAAAGAAAAGGGGAAGAATACAGATTATGTTCTTCTTTCATGTTTTCCCCTTCCCTCATCTTCTTCTTCCTTTTCTTTTCTCTAAGAGCTCTAGTGTGGATTCAAGTTTTGTTGGTGGAAGATTAATCATCTCCTTGCATTCCTTTGGTAAGTTATTGCATTTTACATCTTGTTTTCCCTTTTGTTCATCTTTTTCTTCTTGATTTATGGGTTTAGATTTAACTTAGGGTTTGTATTTTGGGTGTTCTTTGATGTGTTGTGCTTAGCTGAGTCTCCTCGTAATCCCAAGGGAAAGGAAATATCTGGGAGTAGTGGAACTAAGTGACTAGAGCTTCAGATTTGTAGGTTTGGGAATTTCTGCATTTCCGGTGTTCTTATTGTGTGTGCTCCTTTTGTTGGCAATTTGCTGTGCTGATAATGCATGTTGGGATTTGAATGAATAGGTTTTGATGGTGGTTAATGCATGAGGATTGGAACCTTAAGAATGAGATTTATGTTGGAATGAGTTTACTGTGTTAATATTTTTGGGTTCTGATACTTCAAAGTTTTGATTGAGTTAATATCTGTTTTGGATGGGTAACTGTTAAGGAAGGGATTTCATATTATTTATGTTGGTTTTTGTGTGCTTGAGGAAGTTAATTCTAGGTAAGATTGAATTGGATTTAAGTTAGGATGATTTTTGGATTTCTAGGATCTGTGCAGTTTTCACGACATTAGGGTTTTTGAGAAATCGCGATATTAGGGACGATCTCTTCGTGGCGAGAAGAGAGAGCAGGAGCACGAGTCGTGCTCCTGGCTGGAAGCCGAGCACGGGTGGTGCTCTGGGAGCACAACTCGTACTCCCTTGGCTGGGAGCAAGAGCACGAGTCGTGCTCCTTAGCACGACTCGTGCCCCTCAAGTCTCCAGGAGCACGAGTAGTGCTCCTCAACACGACTCGTGCCCCTCTAGCCCCTGTCCCTTTTGTTTTTATCAAATGTATTTAGGTCCTTTTCAATCCTTTCTCTTTTGTTTTGAGTTCTTTAGTCCTCATTTATGTGTTTTTATGTACAAATGATATAATGGGTATTTTAACTTAGCCAAATAATAAGTAATGTATACGATATTGCATGTTATAGGTTATTGAATGAAATTGGGTTATGTATGTCTTATTTATGATTCCTTGTTATGAATGTGAGTATAATTACGTATTACTCTTGGAAACATGATTTGAATGATGCATAACCTACTAGAGTCAAGTAAGTGGATAGTTAGGCATGCCTAATAGAGTCTCTTAGCTGCAGCCCTCAGTTCTGTCTTGACCCCGATCAGGTCCCCGTTTGGTTCCTTGCGAACCCCTTATGCGTTTTGGATCTCGTTTAAGGTCCCCTTTGTAAAATGTTTTGAATGCGACAAAAATGAAATGGTTTTGGATTCGTACCCGTAAGGAACGCTATGCGTTCGATTCGTGCCCGTAAGGTACACTATGCGTTTACTCGTTATCCACTATTGTGAGTCACCAGGTGCTCTTTTTGTTCTGTTTCACTTTGATATGATTACAAGAATATGGTATTCGGATGCGTATAATGATAAGTATGAGAAATCAACTGATGTGTAAATGAATGTGGATGTGAACTTCTGAATGTATGTATTTATTATGCAAGTATGATTATATAGCTAATATCATTTTCTGTATTCGTCATATTGTATGTGTATGGCATAGACGACCATTGTGAATGGCCGTCCACTCTTTTGTTGTGTGTTCCCCACTAAGCGTTTATCGCTTAGCATGGTGTTTTATCCGTGCAGGTGCGGAGGATGGTGTTCTTTTGGGAGAGTCGTCGCCAGTCAAGCCAACACAGAGGGATTAGTGTTATGGCTTTATTTTTGATAGCATGTTGATACTTTTGTATCGGAACTCTCTTTATACCATTATTTTGTAAAGCTTCCGCATTTATATACTTTTGGGATATGTAATTATTTATTATGGCTTTTGATCCGAACATTATTGTAACGAATTTTGCTATTGTAATGACGGATTATTCTGATGCTTATGAAGGTTTAAATTTCCCCGTAATGATGTATGGTTATTATGTATGAATGTATGCTCTGTATCTTTATTTGCTTGGTGGCACACCCGGCTCATACGTCTTCTCACTCCTCAAGGATGAGTACGCCTACTTATGGGTAGCGGGTGTTACAGTTTTTGGTATCAAAGCCTAGGTTTAGGCGTTTCTGGGTGTTGTTGATGTGTTGAGGTGCATAGATGTGTATATGTTCAGGACTGTGTGGGCTGATGCGACTGTCTTCTTTTATTTGTTTAGGATGTCTTCTGATTCGGTTTGTGGATCTCTTGAGGGATCAGCTGAAAGATTGAATCCCCAAGCTTTTGATCCCTCTGTCTCTGTGTCGGCTCAACCTACTAGGGTCCAGCCCAAGGCTGCTGCCATGCCTTTTGAGGCTATGTTCAAGCTATCACCGGACATGGCTAGGGTCTTAGAGAGAGTGACTGCTCCTAGAGCCCCTATAGAGAGCTTGAGAAGGGCTGGTGCTGAAGATTTTTTTGGTACGGGTTTAGATGTGTCACAGTTGGCTAAGAAATGGTTAGACAAGGTAAAGCGTGCATTGAAAGAGATTCGGTGTCGTCCTGACCAGCAGGCTAAGTGTGCAGTGGCTTTGCTATAAGGGTCAGCTTTTGAATGGTGGAAGTTAGTTTGCAGGCATCCTCAGTTGCCCGCTCCAGTTACATGGGATTTCTTTGCAAGGGAGTTCACGACCAAGTATGTGACTCTGACATATAAGGATGCTAGGTGGGCACAATTTCTGAGTTTGAAGCAGAGGGCTATGTCGGTCTTAGAGTTTGAGAAGGAGTTTAACCGGTTGGCTAGGTATGCTCCTGAAGGTATTACGACGGATGAGTTCCGGATTAGGCATTTTGAGTCAGGATTGAATGAGTCCTTGAGAGCTATGTTGATTTCCTTGATGAGCACTCTAGGGGTGAATTATTATCAGATTGTGGAAGCTGCTGTTAAAGCCGAGAGATCAGAGGCTGTGTTGAGAGAGATGGCTTAGAGGATGAATCCTTCTCGTGGTGGTTCATCTTCATCATCCTCGGGTAAGAGATCTAGGAACCCCGCAGGATGAGTCATCATCTGGACTGGCCACTAGAGGTAGAAGATAGGGTTCTGCAGCGATGTCTGGTTCTGGTAGAGGTGGTAGATCTGAGCCTATTCCCATATGTTCGCATTGCAGTAAGGCTCATCGGGGTGAGTGTAGGTGGCTCACTGGTGGGTGCTTCAGGTGTGGGAGCACTGAGCATCTTTTGGCTAGTTGTCCGAGGTCGAATGAGGAATTGGGTTCCCAGAGAGAGGCCAGCAGGGTTGGTTCTAATGCCACACAGGCTACTCGCGGTAGAGGCCGAGGTAGAGGTCGAGGCGGTCGACCTAGAGAGGGACCTGCATCAGAGTCTGTTGAGTATCAGTTGCCAGTCGCCGCTAGAGCCTATGCTGTGAGAGCTAGAGAGGAGCAGGATGAGCGCAATGTTATTGCTAGTAAGTTCCTACTCAATGACACTGAATTGTATGCTCTAATTGACCCTAGTTCCACACACTCATACTTGTGCACGGATAAGATTGTTAATGAGTTACATGTGGTAGATCAGCTAGATTATGAGATATGTGTGATCAATCTATTAGGGCATAGTGTCAATGTGAGTAGAGTCTATAGGAATTGTCCCTTGTTGGTTGAGGGAGTTGTGTTTCCAGCGGATTTGATTGAGTTGCCTTTCAGAGAGTTTGATCTGATTTTGGGTATGGACTGGTTGGGTAAGCACCGAGCTGTAGTTGATTGCCATAGGAAGACAATGGTGCTTCAGGATAAGGATCGGTCTTCTGTGTTTGTTAAATGTTTGGGTGCTAGTTCTTTGAACAATGTGATTTCAGCAATGCAAGCTAAGAGGTTTATTAGGAAGGGTTGTGAGGCTTTCCTAGCGGTTGTATTGGAGTCCAAGAGGGATCAAGTTCGGATTGAGGACATCCAGGTTGTACGGGAGTTTAGTGATGTGTTTCCGAGTGAATTGCCGGGTTTGCCTCTTGAGAGAGAAGTTGAGTTGTCTATAGAGATTATGCCGGGTACCACTCCCATATCGAAAGCACCTTATTGGATGGCTACTGTAGAGTTGAGAGAACTCAAAACTCAACTACTAGAGCTATTAGATAAGGGGTTCATTCAACCCAGCATATCTCCATGGGGAGCTCCTGTTTTGTTTGTTAAGAAGAAGGATGGGTCCCTGCGGATGTGTATTGATTATAGGCAAATTAACAAGGTCACAGTGAAGAATAAGTATCCTTTTCCTAGGATCGAGGATTTATTTGATCAGTTTCGAGGTGAGGGTGTCTTTTAGAAGATTGATCTTCGGTCGGGTTATTATTAGTTGCGAGTTAAAGATACAGATGTGGTTAAGACTGCATTTCGGACTAGGTATGGCCACTATGAGTTTCTGGTGATGCCGTTTAGTTTCACTAATGCACCGGCGACTTTCATGGATTTGATGAACCGTGTGTTTAGGCCATATCTAGATCGATTTGTAGTAGTGTTCATAGATGATATCTTGGTGTATTCCAAGAATGAGAGTGAGCATGAAGAGCATCTTCGGTTAGTGCTGCAAGTTCTGAGAGAGCACCAGCTGTTTGCCAAGCTCAGTAAGTGCGATTTTTGGCTTCGGGAAGTGTCGTTTTTGGGTCATATTGTATCGGCTAAGGGTTTCCAAGTTGATCCGGCTAAGATTGAGGCGATAGTTGATTGGAAAGCGCCTAGGAATGTTCAGGAAGTGAGGAGTTTCCTTGGTTTGGCGGGATACTACCGTCAGTTTGTTAAGGGCTTTTCGGTTATTGCTGCTCCGATGACGAGGTTGTTAAGAAAAGGCGTCAGGTTCGAGTGGTCGGATAAGTGTCAGGCTTGTTTTGAGCGGCTGAAGAAGTTGCTAGTTGAGGCTCCTATACTTACTCAACCCATCTCGGGTAAGTAGTTTGTAATGTATAGTGATGCTTTGGGTGTCGGTCTTGGTTGTGTTTTGATGTAAAAAGGTAAGGTTGTGGCTTATGCTTCTCGACAGTTGAAGCCACATGAGAGGAATTATCCGATGCGTGATTTGGAGTTGGCGGCTGTGATCTTTGCTTTGAAGATTTAGCACCATTATCTGTATGGGGAAAAGTATAGGATCTTTACGGACCATAGGAAAAGTATTTCCTCTCGCAGAAGGAGTTAAACATGAGACAGCGCCATTGGCTTGAGTTGTTTAAGGACTACGACTGCATATTGGATTACCATCCGGGTAAGGCCAATGTAGTCGCTGATGCTTTGAGTCGGAAGTCGATTTCAGCTTTGCTCCTGAGACGATTTAGATGGAGGTTTGATTCAGATGGAACTTTGATTGCTCAGTTGAGAGTGAAGCCTACCTTGAGACAGAGGATTGTGGATGCTCAGAGGGATGATGAGAGGCTGCAGCGAATTGTGCAAGACGTCAGATCGGGCAAGCAGTCAAATTTCTCAGTTCTGGATGGAGTGTTGATGTATATAAATCGCTTGTTTGTGCCTGAGGATGAGGAGTTGAGGAAACAGCTGTTGAGTGAGGCGCATGGCAGTGAGAAGATGTATCAGGACATGAAGCAATTTTATTGGTGGTCCGGTATGAAGAGGGATGTTGTGGATTTTGTGTCCAAGTGCTTGACATGTCAGCAGGTAAAGGCCGAGCATCAAGTTCCTTCGGGATTGCTTACGCCTTTATCCATTCCCGAGTGGAAATGGGATGACATAGTCATGGACTTTGTATCTTGTTTGTCTTTGACTCAGAGGAAGCATGACTCAGTTTGGGTGATAGTCGATCGGCTTACGAAGTCAACTCATTTCTTGCCAGTGAGAGTGGACTATCCGATGGATAGGTTGGCCAGTATCTATGTGGATGAGATAGTTCGGTTGCATGGAGTGCCGTTATCCATAGTATCAGATTGGGACCCAAGGTTCACTTTGAAGTTTTGGAAGGAATTGCAAAGGGCTTTGGGTACAAAGTTAAACCTCAGTACGGCATTCCATCCTCAGATAGATGGTCAGTCAGAATGGGCTATTCAGATTCTAGAGGATATGTTGAGGGCGTGTGCTTTGGATTTTCCAGGTAGTTGGGACAGATATGTGTCGCTTATGGAGTTTGCCTACAGCAATAGCTATCAGTCGAGCATCGGTATGGCACCGTATGAAGCGTTATATGGTCGGCAGTGTAGGACTCCGGTTTGTTGGACCTAGTTATCCAAGCATTCAGTGATTGGACCAGAGTTGGTTAGGGATACCGAGGAGATGATTAGAGTTGTGCAGCGGAATTTGAAAGCGGTTAAGGACAGACAAAAGTCTTATGCCAACTTAAAGAGGAAAGATGTGCAGTTTGAGGTCGGGGACAAGGTTTTCCTTAAAGTTTCGCCTTGGAGGAAAGTGCTTCGGTTTGGAAAGAAAGGTAAGCTTAGTCCTCGCTTCATTGGTCCTTATGAGATTTTGGCTAAGGTTGGTCCGGTAGCCTATAGATTGGCTTTACCGATGGAGTTGGCGAAGTTGCACGATGTGTTCAATGTTTCGATGCTTCGTCGATACAGATCAAATCCTTCACATGTTCTTTCAGTTCAGGATGTGCAAGTGCAACCAGATTTTTCTTATGATGAGGAACCGCAAGCCATCCTAGCTCGAGAAGTGAGACAATTAAGGAGTAAGTAGATTCCATTGGTAAAAGTCTTATGGAATCATCATGGAGTCAAGGAAGCGACTTGGGAACCAGAAGAGTCGATGAGAGCTCAGTATCCGCATTTATTCAGTTCAGGTGATAATTTCGAGGATGAAATTCTTGTTAGTAGGGGAGAGTTGTCACACCCCGTTTGCCCCCTAGTAGTATAAGCCTATTTGTGTCTGCATGCAATTGTATGTTCTGCATATCATAAGGGTATTTTGGGAAAATTGCATGTTTTATGGGTAATAATAGTGTATGGGTGCATGCATGGCAGTAGAGTGCATTTTAGGTGAGTTATGTTGTGTGCTTTGCTCACACCTTGGTAGGATGTGAGTATGTTAGGATTGCATTATGTGTGTGTGTTCATACCATTGTAGGGTGTGCATTAGTGGGGAGTGCATTGGGTGTGTGTAGTGCATGCTTGTTGGGTGTGAGTGGTTAGTTTCCACCAATAAAAAAGTGACACATGGCTAGGGCAAAGAAAAGAAAAAGAAAAAGAAAGAAAAGGGGAAGAATACAGATTATGTTCTTCTTTCACGTTTTTCCCCTTCCCTCATCTTCTTCTTCCTTTTCTTTTCTCTAAGAGCCCTAGTGTGGATTCAAGTTTTGTTGGTGGAAGATTAATCATCTCCTTGCATTCCTTTGGTAAGTTATTGTATTTTCCATCTTGTTTTCCCTTTTGTTCATCTTCTTCTTCTTGATTTCTGGGTTTAGATTTAACTTAGGGTTTGTATTTTGGGTGTTCTTTGATGTGTTGTTCTTAGCTGAGTCTCCTCGCAATCCCAAGGGCAAGGAAATAGCTGGGAGTAGTGGAACTAAGTGACTAGACCTTCAGATTTGCAGGTTTGGGAATTTCTGTATTTCCTGTGTTCTTATTGTGTTTGCTCCTTTTGTTGGCAATCTGCTGTGTTGATAATGCATGTTGGGATTTGAATGAATGGGTTTTGATTGTGGTTAATGCATGAGGATTGGAACCTTAAGAATGAGATTTGCATTGGAATGAGTTTACTGTGTTAATATTTTTGGGTTCTGATAATTCAAAGTTTTGATTGAGTTAATATCTGTTTTGGATGGGTAATTGTTAAGGAAGGGATTTCATATTATTTATGTTGGTTTTTGTGTGCTTGAGGAAATTAATTCTAGGTAAGATTGAATTGGATTTAAGTTAGGATGATTTCTGGATTTCTAGGATCTGTGCAGTTTTCAAGACATTAGGGTTTTTGAGAAATCATGATATCAGGGACTATCTCTGCGTGGCGAGAAGAGAGAGCATGGACACGAGTCGTGCTCCTGGCTGGAAGCCGAGCACGGGTCGTGCTCTGGGAGATAACTCGCGCTCCCTTGGCTGGTAGCAGGAGCACGAGTTGTGCTCCTCAGCATGACTCATGCCCCTCAAGTCTCTAGGAGCACGAGTAGTGCTCCTCAGCACAACTCGTGCCCCTCTAGCCCCTGTCCCTTCTGTTTTTATCAAACGTATTTGGGTCCTTTTCAATCCTTTCTCTTCTGTTTTGAGTTCTTTAGTCCTCATTTATGTGTTTTTAATGTTCAAATGATATAATGGGTATTTTAACTTAGCCAAATAATAAGTAATGTATACGATATTGCATGTTATAGGTTGTTGAATGAAATTGGGTTACGCATGTCTTATTTATGATTCCTTATTATGAATGTGAGTATAATTACGTATTACTCTTGGAAACATGATTTGAATGATGCATAACCTGCTAGAGTCAAGTAAGTGGATAGTTAGGCATGCCTAATAGAGTCTCTTAGCTGTAGCCCTCAGTTCTGTCTGGACCCCGATCAGGTCCCCGTTTGGTTCCTCGCGAACCCCTTATGCATTTTGGATCTCGTTTAAGGTCCCCTTTGTAAAATGTTTTGAATGCGATAAAAATGAAATGGTTTTTGATTCGTACCCGTAAGGTACGCTATGTGTTCGATTCGTGCCCGTAAGGCACGCTATGCGTTTACTCGTTGTCCACTATTGTGAGTCAGCAGGTGCTCTTTTTGTTCTATTTTGCTTTGATATGATTACAAGAATATGGTATTCGGATGCGTATAATGATAAGTATGAGAAATCAACTAAAGTGTAAATGAATGTGGATGTGAACTTCTGAATGCATGTCTTTATTATGCAAGTATGATTATATAGCTGATATCATTATCCGTATTTGTCATATTGTATGTGTATGGCATAAACGACCATTGTGAATGGCCGTCCACTCTTTTGTTGTGTGTTCCCCACTAAGCATTTATCGCTTAGAACGGTGCTTTATCCATGCAGTTGCGGAGGATGGTGTTCTTTTGGGAGAGTCGTCGCCAGTCAAGCCAACACAGAGGAATTAGTGTTATAGCTTTATTTTTGATATCATGTTGATACTTTTGTATCAGAACTCTCTTTATACCATTATTTTGTAAAGCTTTCGCATTTATATACTTTTGGGATATGTAATTATTTATTCTGGCTTCTGATCCGAACATTATTGTAATGAATTTTGCTATTGTAATGACGGATTATTCTGATGCTTATGAAGGTTTTAATTTCCCCGTAATGATGTATAGTTATTATGTATGAATGTATGCTCTATATCTTTATTTGCTTGGTGACACACCCGGCTCATACGGCTTCTCACTCCTCAAGGATGAGTACGCCTACGTATGAGTAGGGGGTGTTACAGCATTTGTGTTTAAAAATTCAGGATTTTTCCTCTCTTCCTCTCCTCATTTCATTCTTCAAATGTAAGGGCTATTAAAGATTAAGCAAAATATTTGTACAATTAAGGTGAGTTTTGATAGTATTTTACTTATTTCATCTTCTATTTTCTCTACTTGACAAACGATGGAATTTGTGAATTGAGAATATGTTTAACATGAGTTTTCTACTGTTACAAGTGGAAGATTTTAGTCACAAAAGAAAAGGAATGGAGAAGGAAGGAACCATGGAAGCTAGAAGAGGAGTTTGATGTACAAATAAGGTTTGGGAACTATTTTGTTTTATTTATGAGTGTTTATATGAATGGATGCATGATATAAGTTGAATTGGATGTATATGAGTTGATTTTATATGGATTTGATGATATTTTCGATGGGAATTGGTGGATGTGCATGAAAGTGTTGTAGGTTGGAAAACTGTTATAAGACACACTTGACCTTGAGTTATTTTTTGAAACATAATTCGAACTAGGAGTCTCCAAATTGGACAATTGTAGTTGCATTTCAACTTTAACTTCCATATATACAAATGTCACAGAAATGACCATGAGACATTTTGTAACACCCCCGCCGCCGCCCCCGTTGGAAGGGCGTCGGCGGGCGCGCTACAGCACAACACTCACTCACGACGCGGCAAAGCATACAGCGGAAGCATACATGCGCTAAGCGGAAACATTCAAAAATCATAATAAAATCTTAGAAAATATAAAAGGAAACATACTTCATTACATAAATTATCAAAATGCGAGTTATATACTAAGGCCCAAAATTTTACATTTTTAAAAATCCTTTACAAAAAGAGAAATACATAAACAAAAGAATTATACATATACAAAAGAAATTTCAGGAGGAGACAGAAATAATAAACTCGACTCCTAAGTGGCCTGCCTGCAGATGCACGACTCGAGCATTCCCAAAATCCTTCACGATACATGCACGGGATAAAAGCCCGTGCTAAGCGATAACGCTTAGTGGGGAGAAACAAACACAACAGAGCACTAACAAGAAACATGCACTAACATACGTAAATCATTATGCATCAGAGTACAGAGATATTACGATATAATCAGGATAATACAACGCAATGCACTAAACCATTACACTATTCGGAAATCACACTTTGATCAGAACACTCACTTATCAATACAAGACACTACACACAATAGCCTGAAATCAATGGTTGAGGATACGGGAACACGGCACGGGAGACCGAAGCCTCAAAAACACTTTAATACCCGAAGGCAGCGCGGGAGACCGGAGTCTCCAAAACATTTTATCACTACACGATTAATGACCATCTCGGAGGTCGACCGCTTCGCCCAAACGGGGCGGACAGAACAACTGAACACTAACCCTTCTTAAGCATGCTTAATTATCCTATACCTTGACACTTCAGGCTCGACAATACAATAATTCACCAGACAATACATAACAAAAAACAATATTCAAATTAAGACTCTTATATAAAAATAAATCCATAACAAGGACACTAGCACATTAATATCACGAATCCAAAAGCACACACATATTCCATGCAATAGTGAGAAACTGTGCAAAGTGAAACGAAAGAAACACATTCAGAAGACACGGCAAGCAGAAAGGGCCTCTGTCGCGATCGCGACATGTGCCGCGCTCGCGACAGAGCACGGAGTGCTTCCTCGCGAGGTCGCGCCAAAAGGCTTCCTCGCGACGAGGTACTCGCGGGCCGAGCTCTGTCGCGCTCGCGACAAGCGTCGCGATCGCGACAGAGACCAGTACTTCCTCCTCGCGCGCACGCTCGGCAGCATGCCCGCGCGGAGGTTTCCGCTTCCGAGCTCTCTGTCGCGCTCGCGGCAATGTCGCGATCGCGACAGAGGGCTCTTCAAGAACAAGGGGCCAAATCCGCCTTCTGTCGCGCTCGCGACAGACGTCGCGATCACGACAGAACCCAGATTCGCCCAATCTGCACTTTTCCCTTCACATTTCACACACAACTTTTCATGCAATCTCACAACATGCTCAAACACTTACCTCACGCCTCCAGCACATCACCGCATCACTCTCAAGCCACATAAACACATTCAAACAATAATTCCACATCAATGTATCATAAATTCACTCACATGGCATAACCATGATCTCATCACATAACAATTTCACTATAACACAATCACTTCACTAAAAATCACTACTTGATTTAAACATGCATTCAAGAAACACTCGGGACTTCAAATAACATGCAAACACAAGTTAGAGTTGATCCAAGGAGGAACAATTAGGGAAAAACCACGAAATCCACAACATAACTCTCAATCACTTACATGCATTAAACCCATCTCAAGCACTACAAATCAGACTCCCATACATCATCAAATAAACTCCCAAACCTGGAAATCGCAGCTTCAAACCGAGCTCCTCACGAATCCACTTTGTCCTTGCCCTTGCGCTTCCTCCTCTCTTCCGATTCTTGCACAATCCAATCAAAACACTTAAATCAAACCCAAACACAAACCAAGACCAAAATCCCAAGAACACAATTAAATAAAGGAACCTCAATCCGAAATCAAGCACTTACCTTCAACTCTTTCCGCTCAAACCTTCCAAAATCCCACTCAAAACTCAAAGAAACACAAGAGAAAAGAGGTGAGAGTAGGAGAATGATAGCAAGAGAGAGGGGAGAACGGGAAAAATGAGGAAGAGAGGGGAAATGAAGATGGCTTCCATGGGAAGCCTCACCAAAAGCTGCCCCTCCCTTCTCTCTCTCTTACTTTCATTACTTACTCACCAACCTCAAGCCACTTGTCACTATCTAAGAGCATCCATCAATCCATCTTAACAAATTCACTTATGGCACCATACACTAACCACACCAAAGCCTTTCTAACACAAATATCTTCCAAGTACCAAACACTCACTCACACCATATTATTTCTTATAATCCTCTTACATCCAAGGCACCATGCACCACAAACTACACAATAAAAACCTTAAGACCATAAACACCCTACAACTATACACTATAATCACACACTAATGTTCCCTTCACTTCACTTAACACTTAATTAATTAATTCCTTAACACAAAATTCTTAAATGTCCAAAATTCCTCTTTACCCAAATTATGAAAATACCCTCACTATCCGACTTAAAACACAGATTCCGACCAGGCCCTATTTGGGTTGTTACACATTTTTGGCTCTAGGTGCCTCAAAAGTGGATAAAATCGAAGGCATTCTACTCTGGCCCGATCAATGGACTAGTGTGTGCTTCTAAAGCCATAACTCTTGGGATATAGCTCTAAATTATCTAAAATTTTAGCAGTAGAAATTTAAGACATAGCGGAACAAAATTAGAAGATCATTTTTTCTAAAACTATCATTTACTAGCTTAAAATGGCGTCACAAGTATTTTCTTTGTGTGCAGAGCCTTGTCACGACTCATGATAGACAGCTTCTACCATGACTCATGACAGCCCCAATTCTGTCTCCCCTTGTTCTTTAGGCACCATTCCTCATTTTAGAGCACCCGAATAGACTTTTAAAGCATGAATTAGGCTAAAGGAACCTATAAAGCACAAAAAGTAAGATGGAAACAATTAAGAATGAGATGAAACAATTAAGAATGATTATAATATGAATACATTAGGACTTTAAATGTAGAAATTACATGAAATTAAGTATTGTGTGTGCCATAGAGTATATAGAAATAAATACTATGTGTGTATCAGTGAAATGGTATGAATTTCGGATTATGTATGTAGTGGCCCAAAATTGCAATAGCTGGCATGTAATGGACCACAATAGCAAAAGTCATGAATAGTATTTTCCTTGTGCAAACATACAAGCATTAATACTACGATAGGTGACCCCCTAGGAAGTCCTCAGGGTAAAAAGTACACCTGAAAGAGAAAAATAGTTTATTTAATTATTGGTTAATACTAGTCGCGGCTAGTTTAAGGAAGAAATTTGGAGTGAAAACGAGGTCAAATAGATCCCCAAAAATAAAAAGTAAGAAAAAGTCTTAAGTTCGGTTCAAATAGTAACTAGTTTGATTGAGACTTTAGAAATTGTAAATGAGCTCTGAAAAATTATTTGAAGGTATAGATAGACTTAGAATAATATGTAGAACAACTTGGCAGTGTAAAAGTAATTTTATGGCAACACTGGAAAATTAGTGAATCGGACCGGTTCAGGTGAATCGGACCGAAAATGGATTTTGTCTAAGATGGAATCGAGGTCAACCGGGCTATTAAGGGCAAAAGGAAAGGGAATGATGAATAATGACCTAATCGGTCCAACCACTGAATCTAGCCAGTCGGACCAGTTTGATCCCAATTTGATTAGTTTGACCGAGCACTAATTGGTACTATGGAATTTAAAAAAATTACCTATAAGGATGGATTTGCTTTAAATAATATGGGGAATCATATGGTGATGAAAAATAAATTTTATAGTGAGACATAAAATTAGGTTATCGAATTGATAAGAAATTATTGGACCGAGAAACGGTTTTCGATTGACTTGAAAATATTCATGGAGCTAATAAATATATTTGGAGAATTTTAGAATTATTTTTGGGGGATATTGAACTTGAGAAGTGAGAAAAATAAATTGGATTTTCTTAATGGGCCTAATTACCTAAATGAGCTTAGAATTGGTTGGCCTAACTTGGTTGGACCAAGCCCAAGCCATTAAGAGACCTATAAATACCATGAAATATAAGAATTCCCTAGAGAATTCTGCAAATCTTTCCATCTCTCCCCATTTCTCTTATGGCCAAATTGCTCTCTCTCTCTCTGCACAAAATTTCTTCAACTTTCTTCCATTTCTTTCTTTAAAATCAAGCCCCCTAAGTAAATTTTAGATCATTTATTAAATGGTAGCAGCCCCTAGTCTTCAATTGAGGTGAAAGAAGTGATAGAAATCAAGAAAAGAAGGTTATGTATTAAAAATTAGGTAAGTGATTTTGGGTTCTATAGTTTATTTTAAAGGTTCAAATAGGTAATTTTAGGTTTGTACTGTGTGTTTATGTTGTTATTTAAAGAAAGGAAGTAAATTGATGGTGGTTTCTTTGGTGAATATATTCGGCCAGCAATGCAAAGTAAAGGAGATGATTGTGTTTCAAGGAGCAAAGGCAAGGTAATGATGTTTAAGAGGTCTAGAACAAGAAAATGAGGTTAGTGGATACAATATCCCAATCTTTCCATTGATTATGTATAGTTTTAGATTATATTCATATTGTATGTATGTGATTTAGGCATCTTTAATTGAAATAAACTTGATATACATGTTTAGGGAGGTTAAATATGAGATTTTGAATGATTAAAATAAAAAAAAAATAAATTATATACTAAGGACATCATGTAGGCCGAATGGTATACATAGGTATACAAGGGTATATTTTGTGAAATAATGCAAATAAATGGTATGTCTATGTTAGTTAACAAGTAACCAAGCCTAAAAGAATGATAATTAAGTGAAAAATAAATTTTAAGATGATAGTGTAATATGGGTTGAATAGGTTACCTAAGTATAATGGAATAACTTTTGCGATTTAATGAAATTTAACTGTATATTTAGGTTTATTAATATGTAATTTAAGTGAATAAATTAAAAATAATGAAAATATAATTAAGAAGAAAAAGATTGAATGGGCCGAATAGTATACAAGGATAAATTATAGTATAATTTAGATAATTAATTAGGTATAAGGGCATAAAATGAACAAAAAATAAAAATTAAGTGTGTATAGATTAACTTGGAATTAATAGAATATAAATGAACATATTGAAGTGTAATATTGTGTTATGTTTAAGATAAAAATTGTGGAATGTGTTATATTAAAATGAATTTATGACATAAACGATGTTAGTATTAAATATTGAATGGTTTGGGATAGAATTGATGGAAAAAGAATGAGTTAGAGCTGAAAATGTTTATTGGCCGAATGGTATTCTAAGGATTTAATGATATGAATTTAATTTAAGTAGTATAGTATAATGATTTAATAAAGTGAATGATTTAATTTCCCTTAGTAGTGATATGATGTTTCAATCTAGCTCAGGATATAGTTGGCTAGCCATAGCGACACCTATATCGTGGTAGCAAGTCATGACGACTCGCATTAGTAGGCTAATGATGGTCTACTAAAGTGATAAAGTGTTGAAATGTTAAAGTGTAAAAGTGTACAATGAAATGAAATGTAAATGAATGGGTGGTCCTTCGAGGGTCACTCTAAAGTTTTGTGGACCTATAGGGTCCACGTCTCGTGTATCCAGTTCGGAGATTTCTGTAACACCCCCTACCCATACATAGGCGATCCTATCCGATGAGGAGTGAGATGCCGTATGAGTCAAGGTGCCACCACACAAGTACAGTACAAATCATACATTCACCTAAAGCATACATACATAGACACAGGGTAATTAAAAACTTTGCAAACAATATAGGGAACAGTTGATCATGCATTAATATAACAATATCCATTACATTACTGTTCTGATCAACTTGCAGAAAATACAGAAGATTACATAACCCAAAAGATTAATACATATGCGGAAGCTATAAAAAGATATAAGAGAGTTCTATTACAAAAGAATCATTGACTACAAAAGACTAAAGCCCTAACACTAATCCTCCTGTGCTGGCTGGATTGTCGGCGACTCTCCCAAAGCAAAAATATCCTCCGCACCTGCAGGGGTAAGAACATCGTGCTAAGCGATAAACGCTTAGTGGGGAAACACACATATGATATGGGCGGCCACTCACAATGGTCGCCAAGGCATAACACATTCATAATGGCAAATGCAAAATCCGTAACATAACATCATATATAAGCACATATGAGCATGCTTGCATATTAAGGCCATACGTTCTGCATCACATACTCATGTTCATAATCATATTAACTGAATATACATCCCATTATTAAACTCATTTGAATATCACATTCACATAATCATATGGGAGTAATAGATAGTAAACCGAACACATAACACCTGCTGGCTCATAATAGTGGATAACGAGTATACAGACAGTACCTTACTGGTACGAATCGATAACTGATAGTACCTTACGGGTACGAATCGAAAACCATTTTACTTTATCACTTTCAAAACATTTTACTGAGGGGACCTTAAACAAGATCCGATACTGAGGGGTTCGTGAGGAACCAAACGGGGACCTGATCGGGGTCCAAACTGAACTGAGAGCTGCAGCTATAAGACTCTATTAGGCATGCCTAACTATCTACTTACTAGACTCTAGCAGGTCATGCATAACACAATTTACATTCCAATATTCATCACATATAGAGTTCATACTTGAGCATAACTCACTTTACTATTACATATAACACATACTATTTTAGCATAGCAAAACACACAATTAAATGATGTTAGATAGATAAAATAACACTAATTAATAATTGAAACCAAACACAAGTGGAAAAGGAGTGAAAAGGAAGGAAGTTGAAAATTTGCATAAGGAGGACAGAAGTGTTTTACACGGCGGTATGGTTCAGGGGAGCAGTATAGGTGGTTTTGATCATATGTGATGATCCATGTGTCTAAACGACATGAGACTTGCTCCATATTAAAGTTAGCATCCTAAGAATCATTTGTTAAGAAGGACATTTTGTATAAAAATGAAGTTTAGAGGTTGGTTTAGTCGGTCGAAGTTTGAAGTAGAAAGCAATCTTGTAATTTGCTCTGATGAGAAACCTGAAGCGAGCTTCTATCGCGAGCGCGACCATGGTCGCGAGCATGATAGAATCTGCTTGACAAGTGTTTTTCTCCTTCTTTTGAACCTTTTGGTTGGTAGGAACCCTTGCATACCCTTACCCACCCTCTTCTAGTTTGTATATTTTATGATGTTTTCTCTTCCGAAATACGCCCGAACTTCATCGGAACCTCATGAGACATATTTGTTATGTATTTAGTGTTTGTAAAAGAGTAAATAAGTAGGTATTATTTAATAATATAAGAGACTAAGGTTATAAATAAGAATAATTACTAAGGTATTTCAAAGTCTAATGAGTCGATCACCTTTGAATTCATTCAACATTAACCTGATCTAAAGTCTGTTAAGGAATTGGAGGTGAAATTCTATAAACTGTACTTTGATCTTGTGGAACTATGGGGTTCTGATTCCCAACTCTTTGGGATATGTAGGAAGCTTGGGATATTCTTCCAAGTCCGAACCAAAGCACCAAACTTACTCAGACGTAAAAGGTAGTGTTTCAACTGAATTCGGTTAGACACCTTGATATTTGTTACAAATAAATGTGTTATGTAGGTGTCGATTAATAAAAGTTTGTGGAGTTATTAATGACTCAAGTCTTGCATAAGATGATGTATAGCTTAAAAATTTGCATGTGATATTAAGATGGAATTAAATGAATGTTTAGGTGTGTCTTAACTTAAGTTGAACGGATATTTCGTGTATCAAATATCAAACGGTTTTATATGATTGGCTAAGTAATAATTAATCCTTAATAAATTGAATAGTACGAGTTCCTTGTGTTTGAATTCTTGAGGTTAACGCATGTGGTTGAAGAAGTAATGTTTATAAAATTATTTATGGACAATATATGAATAAATATATTTTATGCAAAGTTCGTGTAGTTAAAAATAACAAGAGCGGGATACTTGATTCTGTCGCGAGCGCGACAGAGGCCATTTAGTTTTCTGTCACGAGCGACAGAGGCCATTTAGTTTTCTGCCGCGGGCGCGGCTCTCCCCTATGTTATAAATGCATATTGTTGAGCTTTTGAACATGAATTTGGACTTGTGATTTACATAGGACATAGTGTATAAATTAAGATATGTTATACCATGCATGTTATCGTGGAATTAAATTGTTGAGCATGTATTAAAGTTAAAATGGGATCGTCATTAAAGGTTATAGATTGACATATTTTATATAAACCATTGCTTTGATTTATGAATAAATTGTGTATAGGATTATAATGCGATTATAATAAGAGTATGTACTTTTGGAAAAGATATTAAAGTATAGCATGAATACTATTAAAGGAAACAAGTGTGTGTTAGCCTGCGTTAGTCGAGTTGTGGATAGTTAGGCATGCCTAATAGAGTTAGTGTTGCTGCAGCTAGTGTATGATTTGGACCCCGATCAGGTCCCCCGATTGGATCTTCGTGATCCCTATGTACTGAAAGGATAGCGTTGATACCTTCGGGTATCTATGTGTTATGAGAATAGTGTTAATACCTTCGGGCATCTATGTGTTACTCGTTATCCACCCCTTTGACTTAGCAAGCATTAAATGAATAAGAGTATGTGAATCAAACAGTAAATTATGAAGAGACGAATCTAGGTGAAGATTTGTATGAAAGTGTGTATTTTATTATTATAATATAAATGCCTTGAGTGATTGAATAAAATTACCTGATAATGCAACTGCTAGGCAAGATGTGTGAAGTGAATTGTGGAAACCGAAAGGAAAGTGAGTAAGTGTACAAGTGACATGTACAAGACGTGAAAAAAGTGTGTATGTGTATAATTTATTTGTTAACATTGATATGCAAAGTAAGTGACTATTTTGACAATATCATTGAAAATATGTAGTTTGTTATTCTTGATATGATTATGTTTTCTATATTATGCTTTTCTTTAAACTTAATTGATGGCCAGTCTTAGTGGTTGTCCATATTTATATGCGTTTCCCACTAAGCTTTATGCTTAGCACGGATTTTCTTTTAATCCGTGTAGGTACTATTACTCGGATCGTTCGAGAGTCTTTCCGCAGCAGTCCAAGCAAATGCAAGCTTAAGAGGAGATATTAGAATAGAATTTATATAGTCTTCAGAATGTACGCAAGTTTTGTAATTTTAAACTATGAGTTTGTAAAAGTGATATTGGTTATGTAAATGATCTATCTATAGCGAATTCTAAAGAAGTTTATTTTATAATGTGAATGTGTAATGAATTTATAGTTAACTATAACATGTTTTGATAATGAAAGAAATTTTTGAAAGAAATTTTATAACTCATATTTTAGTATTAAAGGTTTATAAGTTTTACATGTTTGTTCGGTAATGCCCTTGACCATCGTCGTGAACCACCGGTTCACAGTATGGTTTACTACGTACGGGTAAGGGGTGTTACATACCACCCCTGCCAGAACCAGATACAGCTGCCGAACCCTACCTTCTACCCCTCATGGCTGAACCAGATGATGACTGATCTTGCGAATCCCTTGCTCTCTTACCCGAAGATGAAGAAGAAGAACCACCCCGAGATGGATTCCTTCTCTGAGCTCTCTCTCTCAGCACTGACTCTGACCTTTTAGCCCTCATGGCAGCATCCACAATCTGATAATAATTCACCCCTGGAGTGCTCATCAAAGAAATCAACATCACCCTCAAGGACTCATTCAACCCTGCCTCAAAATGACGGCATCTGAACTCATTAGTCATAATACCCACTGGAGCATACCTAGACAACCGGTTAAACTCCTTCTCAAATTCTGAAACCGACAAAGCCCTCTGCTTCAAGCTCAGAAACTGTGCCCATCTAGCATCCTTATAGGTCTGAGTTATGTACTTCTTTTTGAACTCTCCCTCAAAGAAATCCCAAGCAACCGGATTAGGTAGCTGAGGATGCCTACAAACCAATTCCCACCATTCATAAGCGGACCCTTGTAGTAAAGCCACTGCACACTCTGCCTGCTAGTCAGGAGGGCAGCGAACTTCTCTCAAAGCACGATTCACTTTGTCTACCCATTTCTCAGCCAACTCTGACTCATCTAAACTTGTGCCATAGAACTCTTCAACACCAGCCCTTCTCAAGTTCTCTATAGGGGCTCTAGGAGCAGTCACTCTCTCCAAGACCCTAGCCATGTCTTGTGATAGCCTAAACATAGCTTCAAAAGGCAAGGCAGCAGCCTTGGGCTGGACCCTAGCATGTTGAGCCAACACAGAAACCGAATGATCCAGATCTTGAGGGTTCCCACTCTCGGCGGACACCTCAAGTGATCCACGAATAGAGTTAGAAGCCATCTAAAATAAAAAAGAGGACAACCGCATCAGCCAACACAGGTCTAGACATATACACATCTATGCACATCAACACATCGACAACACCCAGAAACACCTAAACCTAGGCTCTGATACCAAAAACTGTAACACCCCCTACCCATACATAGGCGATCCTATCCGATGAGGAGTGAGATGCCGTATGAGTCAAGGTGCCACCACACAAGTACAGTACAAATCATACATTCACCTAAAGCATACATACATAAACACAGGGTAATTAAAACTTTGCAAAAAATATAGGAAACAGCTGATCATGCATTAATATAACAATATCCATTACATTACTGTTCTGATCAACTTACTGAAAATACAAAAGATTACATAACCTAAAAGATTAATACATATGCAGAAGCTATAAAAAGATATAAGAGAGTTCTATTACAAAAGAATCATCCTACTACAAAAGACTAAAGCCCTAACACTAACCCTCCTGTGTTGGCTAGATTGGCGGCGACTCTCCCAAAGCAAAAATATCCTCCGCACCTGCACGGGTAAGAACACCATGCTAAGCAATAAACGCTTAGTGGGGAAACACATATATGATATGGACGGGCACTCACAATGGTCGTCAAGGCATAACACATTCATAATGGCAAATGAAAAATCCGTAACATAACATCATATATGAGCACATATGAGCATGCTTGCATATTAAGGCCATACGTTCCGCATCACATACTCATGTTCATAATCATATTAACTGAATATACATCCCATTATTAAACTCATTTGAATATCACATTCGCATAATCATATCGGAGTAATACATAGTAAACCGAACACATAACACCTGCTGGCTCATAATAGTGGATAACGAGTATACAGACAGTACCTTATGGGTACGAATCGATAACTGACAGTACCTTACGGGTACAAATCGAAAACCATTTTATTTTATCACTTTCAAAACATTTTACTCAGGGGACCTTAAACAAGATCCGATAATGAGGGGTTCGCGAGGAACCTAACAGGGACCTGATCGGGGTCCGAACTGAACTGAGGGCTACAGCTATAAGACTCTATTAGGAATGCCTAACTATCCACATACTAGACTTCAGCAGGTCAAGCATAACACAATTTACATTCTAATATTCATCACATATAGAGTTCATACTTGAGCATAACTCACTTTACTATTACATATAACACATACTATTTTAGCATAGCAAAACACACAATTATATGATGTTAGATAGATAAAATAACACTAAATAATAATTGAAACCAAACACAAGTGAAAAAGGACTGTAAAGGAAGGAAGTTAAAAATTTGCATAAGGAGGACAGAAGCGTTTTACACGGCGGTATGGTCAATCCATACCGCCGTGTAAGACAGTTTACACGGGGGTATGGCTTAGTCCATACCGCCGTGTAACATGTCCAACACAGCTGGACAGAGGCATTTTACACGGCGGTATGGAACGTTCCTTACCGCCGTGTAAGATGTCTTACACAGCTCCAAACAGAGGCATTTCACACGGCTGTAAGGGAAACCCATACCGCCATGTGAAACTCACAGCTCAAAAACATATCTGGGCAGTAGCGTTTTACATAGTGGTATGGTCCTTCCCTTACCGCCGTGTAAAACCATGGCCTGGCAATTTCTGAAGGCTTCCTTCGAATCACACGGCGGTAAGCCTTACCCATTCCGCCGTGTGATTTCTGGAAAACCCAGAAATCTGCAGAAGTCGCTCCAATTCCGAACCCAAAACCACACACATCACAATTCACACATTTAAACCATAATATCAACGTTAAACTTACCTTTCCTACCTGAGATACAAAATCAATCATGCAAAAACATACATAATCATCTAATTAATTCTAACCTTAAGAAATCACATTTAACAATTCTCATACATGCATAATTCACCAAAATCACAATCTTAAACTCACCCAACTAAATTCTAGGCTCAACATACTAAGAACATCAAAGCCTAAATACCAAATACACATAAACATCATACCAATTTTCAGCATTCAAACCACACAAAATCATGAACCACCCAACACGTATAAAAATAATCCCAAACCTATAACTCCTTAGCTCTTAGTCACTTAGATCCACTGCAACCAATCTTCTCCTTGCCCTTAGGGTCACAGGGAGGCTCAACTAACATCACAACCAAAGAACACACAAAACAAAGCAAACCCTAAATCAATCTAAACCTAGAAATCACAAAGAAAGAGATGAAGAACATGAATCAAAGCAAGACAAAGACACAAACTTACCAAATTAGAAGCAAGAGTGACCAATTTCCACCACCAAAGCTTGATTTCTAGCTAGTATTAACTAGGGAAGGGAAAAAGGAAGAAGGGGATAGAGGTAGAAGGGGAAACACGAGAATGAATTTCTAATTTCCCTTCTCTCCTCCTTCTTTTCTTAATTCTTTTTCCCTAACCTAATACACATGTCAACCTCCTAGTGGTGGAACTTGCTCACTCACACCCTAATTCCATGCTTCACACACACACAATGCATTCCCAACTAATGCACACCCTGCAATGATATGCTCATATGCACACAAACATAACTCAACTTACTCACATCCTACCAAGGTTTGAGCAAAACACACCCAAATGCATGTAACACCCCGACATCCCCGTTGGAAGGATGCCGGAGTGCCACGCGGCAAACACATATAACAAATCCATATACACATGTATAAACAAAAACCAAATGAGATTTAAAGAAACTTTTAATCATGTAATAGTGAATCCTTTTTACATATAACATATATCCATACTGTTTTACAAATTGAGGCTTGTAAACAAATACATATACAAAAATAATATTTGTTCCTTTACAAAAGATTTACTTTGCTATACACAAGCCATATATAAAAATTTACAGCGGAAGACTTCAAAAATCACTTCATCAAAAGACTCCTAGTGGCCGACCCGCAGATATCTGACTCCAAATCCAAACTCGCCACCTGCACGGGAAAAGAGCCCGTGCTAAGCGATAACGCTTAGTGGGGAGGAACAAAACAAACTAACAATATGCATATACAATATTTACAACAATACTATAATCTCATCCCAACCATAAACATACATTACAAGTAATTAACTGTTAAAACATAATTAAAATCTACATATTTCTCACCATTGCAAATACATATACACTCAAGGTGTATAAACACAAAGTTATACTATATTTCATATACAACATATACCTTTAATCTTGTCAATAAACATCTCAACATATAGATATATATATATATATATCACATATAAACATGTAGCCTGATTAGTCTGAAATACTCTCTAGAAGTGGATACGGTCATTTGGATACTGATTGAACACAGTATCCCAAGCATATAGAGACATGAGTCTCAAACATGTATTTTCCATATAGAGACCGGAGTCTCGCTTTATTTTCATATAGACCAAACATGGTCGAAACAAGGATCCAAATGGACCCGCATATATCGTTTTATCATATAGCAGCTGCACACACACTCTGACCTAAGTAAGCGCTTACTTATCCACTACTATGACCATTCAGGCTCAAATAATATAACTCAATAATTCATGTATTCATGTACATTGATCAAAATCAGAAACATATACATATATTCAAATATTAATTACTGAATGTAATAGGAACTTATAATTCATCTAGAAATAATCCATGTATACATATATACTGTTCACATTTTGGAAACATGTAACTTTAAATATTAAAATAAAACTAAATACAAATACATATTTCACGTATACATGTATCTAGATCAAATTCAGAAACATTTTAATACATCCAGTATCAATTATTGGAGGTCGAAGTACAAATAATTCACATTCAAGACCATTTATGTTCATGTAAAATATAAACTAGTAAGTTATGTACATTAATTATTTAATCAAGTATACGACTCAATAATTCACATATCATGTCATGTGAATTTCATTAAATACTAACTTATATTTCATATATACACGTATATTGATCCAATTCAGAACATTTAAATGTATAAATATCAATTACAGGAGGTAATAAGAACAAATAGTTCATATTGAACAAGTCCATGTTAAATAAATTATAAACATGTAAATCATGTAGAGTAATCATTAATCATGTATACAAAACCCAATATTATGCAATTATCCAAAATACAATACAATTTTAACTCAAACATTTGTCATGTAGTGCAAAAACCCTTAAAACAGAAGTTAAAACTTTATCTTTAATAAAACAGGGCAGCAGGGGAAGGCTGGTCACGCCGTGACCATTCGTCACGTCTCGTGACGCAGGCTTCACGCGAACGCCAGGGAGCAGGCAGTCACGGCGTGACCACCAGTCACGTCTCGTGACGCCTGAGAGGAGAGGGGAAGAAGTCACGGAATCCTGTCTCGTGACACGCAGGGAGAAGAAGTAGGTCACGGCGTGATGCAGCATCACGTCTCGTGACCCTCTTCCCTCACTCCTGCTTCTCCTTCTCAAAACTCCAAATTCCAGAAAAGGGGATCACGGCGTGATGCCCCATCACGTCGCGTGACCTTCTTCAGGGAAGAGGGTCACGGCGTGATGCTCCATCACGTCACGTGATCTTCTTCTCACACTTCTTCTTCTTCTCCAACAGATTTCCAAAATTCCCAGAAAGAAAACGTGAAAACCAGAAAATCCAGAAAACAGAGTATTTCTAAAATTCAAAACTCCTCTTTATCTAAAACCATTTTTCATGCAATCAGGATTCGAATACGTACCTTCAAGTCTCCAGAGCACATTCACAGCAATTATAACACAAATAACACATTATTACAATTATAACAGAGGCAATATCAGAAAATCAACTTCCCAGGAATCCACATTCAAACTCATACATGTTCATCTTCTTATAAAACTCACATTATTCTTTTCTACAGGAATCATGTATACACAGTACATATTTTATGCATTTTGATATACAAACACACAGAAACCACGTTCATATCAAAACTGCAAACAGGATCAAAACACAACAAGGGACAGACACACTCCCAAACCTGTACTGAAGCTCAAAACGTCCACTGAATTCTAATCCACAATCTTCCCTTTATCCTTCTCTTTCCTCTTAACTTCAGATGCTTGCAACAAATGAAACCACAACTCATTAACCCAAGAACAGAATCTCTAAAACCTTAAGAATAAGAAGAACACACGAAATCTGACAGCCACTTACCTTCTGAAGCTTCTAAAACATCCAAAACCCTAGCTCACAGCAGATGGACACACATGCAAATGGGAAAGAACCGAAAACACAAGAGAGGAAGAGTGGTTTTCATGAGAAAGAGAAAGCAAGAGAGAAAACCTCATGTGTTTAGTTTTCCAGAAACTAAAACACTCAGACCATTGTTTTCTCTCACCCACGTACACACACACTCACTCACCACTTGGCACACATGCACAGCTTCACGTTCCACTCACTCTTCTTTTACCATTTAATCCTTGTCAAATTACCTTTCACTCACCAAACCAATATTTGCCAATAAATACTTTTATTCCTTTGCAATTTAATCCTCAATCAATAGCAAATTACTCAATTACCCTTAATTGTCCAATTAAAATTGCTAAATCCAATTAAGCCACTTATGGGGTGTGACAACTCTCTCCCCCTTAAGAAAATTTTGTCCACGAAATTTCCTCGCTAATCACTTGTAGGTAAATCTTTAAACAAATCTCTGAATCGCTATCACTTATACCATACAACTATCAAATCATGTACACTCCACACTTTCCTTAACACACTACACTCTAATCCATATACCTCTTCTAATCATCAAGTACTCGATGTATATCCTGTCAGCTTCTCTCAGTGAAGTGCATACAATGATGCTGTTTACATACAAATGAGGGATGCGGATGAAATGGTCATGTAATGATTTATGTATGCGAGATGATGCGAAAATTCAATGTAAGCTACTATAATGCACTTTTCCCATCCCCATGTTTCACTATGCTTATGTGCACATGATTTCAAGAAGATAGCTGACAGGAATACAGAGTGTCACCTCGAACTCTTATCAATTCACATATGCCACTGCCTCGTCTATGCTCTCACGCGAGTCGGACTCCATCTATACTTTACACAAACGACATCTGCATTAGGCCACTATACAAAACTGACTCTCATGTATAGACTTGACTCACACCAAAACAATCACAACATAACCCAGAACCACCAAACCTGGGCTCTGATACCAAGCTGTAACACCCCGACATCCCCGTTGGAAGGATGCCGGAGTGCCACGCGGCAAACACATATAACAAATCCATATACACATGTATAAACAAAAACCAAATGAGATTTAAAGAAACTTTTAATCATGTAATAGTGAATCCTTTTTACATATAACATATATCCATACTGTTTTACAAATTGAGGCTTGTAAACAAATACATATACAAAAATAATATTTGTTCCTTTACAAAAGATTTACTTTGCTATACACAAGCCATATATAAAAATTTACAGCGGAAGACTTCAAAAATCACTTCATCAAAAGACTCCTAGTGGCCGACCCGCAGATATTTGACTCCAAATCCAAACTCGCCACCTGCACGGGAAAAGAGCCCGTGCTAAGCGATAACGCTTAGTGGGGAGGAACAAAACAAACTAACAATATGCATATACAATATTTACAACAATACTATAATCTCATCCCAACCATAAACATACATTACAAGTAATTAACTGTTAAAACATAATTAAAATCTACATATTTCTCACCATTGCAAATACATATACACTCAAGGTGTATAAACACAAAGTTATACTATATTTCATATACAACATATACCTTTAATCTTGTCAATAAACATCTCAACATATAGATATATATATATATATATATATATATATATATATATCACATATAAACATGTAGCCTGATTAGTCTGAAATACTCTCTAGAAGTGGATACGGTCATTTGGATACTGATTGAGCACAATATCCCAAGCATATAGAGACATGAGTCTCAAACATGTATTTTCCATATAGAGACCGGAGTCTCGCTTTATTTTCATATAGACCAAACATGGTCGAAACAAGGATCCAAATGGACCCGCATATATCGTTTTATCATATAGCAGCTGCACACACACTCTGACCTAAGTAAGCGCTTACTTATCCACTACTATGACCATTCAGGCTCAAATAATATAACTCAATAATTCATGTATTCATGTACATTGATCAAAATCAGAAACATATACATATATTCAAATATTAATTACTGAATGTAATAGGAACTTATAATTCATCTAGAAATAATCCATGTATACATATATACTGTTCACATTTTGGAAACATGTAACTTTAAATATTAAAATACAACTAAATACAAATACATATTTCACGTATACATGTATCTAGATCAAATTCAGAAACATTTTAATACATCCAGTATCAATTATTGGAGGTCGAAGTACAAATAATTCACATTCAAGACCATTTATGTTCATGTAAAATATAAACTAGTAAGTTATGTACATTAATTATTTAATCAAGTATACGACTCAATAATTCACGTATCATGTCATGTGAATTTCATTAAATACTAACTTATATTTCATATATACACGTATATTGATCCAATTCAGAACATTTAAATGTATAAATATCAATTACAGGAGGTAATAAGAACAAATAGTTCATATTGAACAAGTCCATGTTAAATAAATTATAAACATGTAAATCATGTAGATTAATCATTAATCATGTATACAAAACCCAATATTATGCAATTATCCAAAATACAATACAATTTTAACTCAAACATTTGTCATGTAGTGCAAAAACCCTTAAAAAAGAAGTTAAAACTTTATCTTTAATAAAACAGGGCAGCAGGGGAAGGCTGGTCACGCCGTGACCATTCGTCACGTCTCGTGACGCAGGCTTCACGCGAACGCCAGGGAGCAGGCAGTCACGGCGTGACCACCAGTCACGTCTCGTGACGCCTGAGAGGAGAGGGGAAGAAGTCACGGAATCCTGTCTCGTGACACGCAGGGAGAAGAAGTAGGTCACGGCGTGATGCAGCATCACGTCTCGTGACCCTCTTCCCTCACTCCTGCTTCTCCTTCTCAAAACTCCAAATTCCAGAAAAGGGGATCACGGCGTGATGCCCCATCACGTCGCGTGACCTTCTTCAGGGAAGAGGGTCACGGCGTGATGCTCCATCACGTCACGTGATCTTCTTCTCACACTTCTTCTTCTTCTCCAACAGATTTCCAAAATTCCCAGAAAGAAAACGTGAAAACCAGAAAATCCAGAAAACAGAGTATTTCTAAAATTCAAAACTCCTCTTTATCTAAAACCATTTTTCATGCAATCAGGATTCGAATACGTACCTTCAAGTCTCCAGAGCACATTCACAGCAATTATAACACAAATAACACATTATTACAATTATAACAGAGGCAATATCAGAAAATCAACTTCCCAGGAATCCACATTCAAACTCATACATGTTCATCTTCTTATGAAACTCACATTATTCTTTTCTACAGGAATCATGTATACACAGTACATATTTTATGCATTTTGATATACAAACACACAAAAACCACGTTCATATCAAAACTGCAAACAGGATCAAAACACAACAAGGGACAGACACACTCCCAAACCTGTACTGAAGCTCAAAACGTCCACTGAATTCTAATCCACAATCTTCCCTTTATCCTTCTCTTTCCTCTTAACTTCAGATGCTTGCAACAAATGAAACCACAACTCATTAACCCAAGAACAGAATCTCTAAAACCTTAAGAATAAGAAGAACACACGAAATCTGACAGCCACTTACCTTCTGAAGCTTCTAAAACATCCAAAACCCTAGCTCACAGCAGATGGACACACATGCAAATGGGAAAGAACCGAAAACACAAGAGAGGAAGAGTGGTTTTCGTGAGAAAGAGAAAGCAAGAGAGAAAACCTCATGTGTTTAGTTTTCTAGAAACTAAAACACTCAGACCATTGTTTTCTCTCACCCACGTACACACACACTCACTCACCACTTGGCACACATGCACAGCTTCACGTTCCACTCACTCTTCTTTTACCATTTAATCCTTGTTAAATTACCTTGCACTCACCAAACCAATATTTGCCAATAAATACTTTTATTCCTTTGCAATTTAATCCTCAATCAATAGCAAATTACTCAATTACCCTTAATTGTCCAATTAAAATTGCTAAATCCAATTAAGCCACTTATGGGGTGTGACAATGCAACTCAACTAATATACACCCAAATAACATACATGCACCACATGCTAACAAAACTCATAAAAATGCCTTTTTATCAAAATGCCTTTATGATATGCCCTCACATACACACAAATGCATAAATACACATGGTTCATTCTACTAGGGGGAAAACGGGGTGTGATAATTTCTACCAGATTGATACCAGGGGCAAAATTGTAAAAATGGATCTGTGACATGCGCCGAACCGGGAAGGCCCTCATAAGGAGACCTGCTTTTAGAGCTCGAGGGATTGGTTCGAGTCTTTTGATCTTGGGCAACATGAGATATTTTGGACACCTCCTTCCAAAAGAACACTGAAAGGATCATATAATTTCATGAAGCCTTTTGGCACCTTTGATGTATTTTGGAGTCACCACCCAATTTACAAGAAATTGGGAAAGGTTATCTAACTTTTACGGTCTAAACCAGAGAAGGTGTTCGCAACTTCACTCTTATTTATACCTTGGTTCAATATAAAGGAGTTTTTAGATTATAAAATTTCATCTCTCTTCTCATGCGATTAATGCAATTTATTTAAGGCGCACTTCAAGCATCGAGAAAGCAGTAAAAGAAAGATATAAATAAAGCGATAAATAAAGCAGTAAACATACAAAGTCATGCTATTTACAAAAGAGAAATTGGGACAAATACAATCCCCCAAATGAAAAGAAAAGGTGAATAAAATTTAAAATTAAAATCGGGACAGAATACAATCCCCAAGTGAAAGAAAATAAAATTGCTCCAAAAATAATTAATTACAAGGGCCCAAAAAATATAAACATAAAATTAAGCAATCACACAAAATCAATCAAAAAGGGTAACATAGATAAACCGGGATATTCATTCGGTTTAAAAACATTGGTTCCTTCATGCTCGCTTAAAAAAGGGGATCGAAAAGTTATTTTTGGTATTTGTCATGAAAACCGGGATGAGTGATCCCATTTTTAATAAAATCAGACTCTTCATTTTAGTCCGTAATATTTTTGCATTCCTCACCTAAAATCTAGGACATTGATCCCAATTTATTAATAAAAATCCCAATTTGGTTGTATAAAATATTTTTGTGATTTTTTATTTGACACGTGTATGAAATAAACTATTTTATTTACAAATAAATACAATCACATAAATAGAAATAGGGAAGGTCTCACCCAAGTGATGTAAACTCCTACATGTCGCAAGCCCCTCATTTGGTCACAAAAAATGCTCAAATAAATGAACATGACATTTTTAGCTCCCACAAAAAAACAATAATAAAAAATATTAGCAATAATGCTAAAATCAATTAAAATAAAAATAAAAGAGATCTAATATAAAATTAATACACAAATAGAATATAAAGTAAGTTAAATTAAACACATTAATTTAATATACGAACATCACACATAAAAAGATGATATTTAAAAATCCTGCAAAGTATGGTAATAATAATAATAATAACTAAATCATGAAATAACTCCATGCGAAGTATAATGACAATAAAGAAAATAATAATAACAATAATAACACTAATATCAACAACAACAACAACAACAACAACAACAACAACAACAACAACAATAATAATAATAATAATAATAATAATAATAATAATAAACAACCAATGAAATTAAATAAACAAAAAAGAGAAAGGCAAATAGTCATGTAATGGAAACTCAACAATAAATCTGATTTTTTCACACCCAAAATCATATATATTTATCCATTTTCATACCCAAAACAAAATAAAGATTGAAAACTCATGCAAAGAAAAAGAAATAAATCTCAAATCAAAAACACATATTCATCAATGCAAGAAAAAATAAATAAACTAACATAAATAAAATGAAATTATGAGATAGAAAAAAACGGATCTAAGAATTTTTACCCTCACAGTTAGGTAATATGGAAGGAAGATGTCTCAATCTATTCTCCTTGTCAAGATTCAAGAATAAATTCAAAATTATTCAAGAAAATCTTAAGTTTTTGTCTCAAAAAAAAAATACTCAAGAACACGAAAATTAAAAGTAATTTTTTTGTATTTGTTGTTATAATTTGATGAGAAAACCCAAGTTAAGAAAATTAATTTTTCTTTCTCAAGTTAATTCAATCTTAACAAATATTTTTAGATCTATGAAAAATTAAAATAAAATCCAAAAAAAAAAAAATTAGATCTAAGAAAAGAAATGAAGAAAATCAAAGAAGAGAATTTTTTATCTAAGAACAAAAAGAAAGAAATTCTAAGAAGAAAATCTTTAATCTCACCAGAAAAAATAAATTATTCTTTCTCAAGAACGCCTTTTTTTTTTCTCTAAAATCCCTTAGAAAAAAAAAATCCTCTTAGAAAAATTCCTTAGAAAAAAAAATCCAAAAATCCCCCTCTCCAAATGAAATCCTCCCGTTTTATTTTCTTCTAGCACTCCTTTCCAACTAACAAAGTCCTCCTTCCTTTTTTTTCAAAGATAAATCTTCCCCAAATTTCAACAAAAAACACCAAATTTCAAAAATAATCCAAAAGTCAATTTTTTACAATTCAATTTTTTTTTAAACTTTTGCACCCACAAAATTTGACTAATCTTTTGTCAAAATTCAACAAAATCTCAAAAATCCCATAAAATATTATTTTTTACCCAAAAAAATTTTTTAAAAAATTCAATTTTCGGCCGAAATTGGTGAGACTGGGCGAGACGGTCGGCCAGTAGGGCGAGGCCACACGCGCACGCGGGAGAGCTTGCGCGTAGGCAGTAAATGTGTCAAAATTAACCCAAACCCACCCAACAAAAATTTACCCAAACCCAACCCAACTAAAAAATTGACCCATTTAAACCCACCCAAAATCTACCCATATAAAATACAACCCATTTGGGTCATTCTTCCTAGACCCAATGGGTGTTTGTTTCTTTCTTTTTTTTTTCATTATTTCTTTAAAATTAAAAACTTTGGCTTTAATAAACAAGATCTTTTGCTTAGCCTGTCCCGCTGTATTATTATTGTGTAATGTGTATGCATATTTTATTGGTTAGATTTATAATGGCCGAGTTATCGGGTTAGTCGTAAATAGTATTTTTCGACGGTAAATAGTGCACTGAGGACAAAAATTACACCCGAACGTAAAAAAATATTTTATCTGACCATCAGAAAATACTAGTCACAAGGAGTTTGGGGGTAAAATTTGGAGAAAAAATGAGATCAAATAGATCTCCAAAAGTCAAAAATAAAAAAAAAGCCCGGCTCTTTTTAAAGGTTACCCGGTTTGACCAATGTTTGACTAGATATCTAAAAATAACATTATAAAATTAATATATATTTTAATTTTATATATTTTAAGAATTAGAAAATTAATTTTGAGAGAAATTGAGTTTAAAAAGTGAGTGAAATAATTTAGGATTACATAATTGGCTTAAAAATGGAAAAAGGGTCACTTGGTTTATAAATTATTGTGTTGTTGTGCTCCTGTGTGTGACTTTGGATTGTTTGAATTGTAGGAAGGGTATGTTATATATATAACCGTTATACTGCCAAATTTTTTACCAAATGAATAGTAAATTAGGCAGTTATAAGTCAACCGATATCCTGATCCGTTTGGATCTCCACCGACTCATTTGGGCCAACATTTTTATAATAATTTTTTTTAGTATCCCGTTATTATATCGATAATTATTTTTCATTAAAAAAAATCAAATGGGTCGACCCAAATCCACCCAACCCATTTGGGTATTGACCCATTTATGACCCAATTATTTGTGACCCATTTATGACCCACCCATTTATGACCCAACCCAAACCCGCCCAACCCACCCATTTGCCACCCATAGTAGGCAGCCTCGAGCGCCGCCGAATTCTTTTTTTAAATTTACCTAAAAATACTATAATTTTCAAACTCCATTTTTTAAATTTAATTTTTAATACATTTTTTATTATTTTTATTTTTTATTCTAAAATGCAAATTTGATAAGTAAATCATCACTTTCAACATTAATGCCTGTGAACAGGCATTTAATCATCACTGGGTAATTCTGATCTTGGACCGCCTCAGGACCCGGTGTCTACAGTTGCCTCCAATTTTGGAGAAACTAGGGCGTAGGCCTAGGTGAGCCAAAATTCAGGAAAGAGAGAAGAAGTGCGTACCTGAGGCGGCCGTCTCCCTGCTGCACTGTTGTCTATGATCGTGGCATGATTTGTTCCTTGCCAGCTTGTCGGCGTGTGAAACCATGGCTGAACGATAGATAAACACCAGCTTATAGGTATGTGAAATCACCAGACTTTGAAGAACATAATTGATGAACACCAATTTGTAGGCGTGTGAAACCACATCTGAACAATTGATAAGCACCAGCTTGTAGATGTGTGAAACCGCTAGGCTTTAAAGAACGTGATTGATAGAACACCAGCTTATAGGAGTGTGAAACAACGGCTGAATGATTGGTAAACACCAGCTTGTAGTTGTGTGAAACCTCCAGGATTTGAAGAACGTGATTGATAGAACACCAACTTGTAGGCGTGTGAAGCCACGGCCGAACAATTGATAAACACTAGCTTGTAGGTGTGTGAGACCTACAGGCTCTGAGGAACGTGATTGATAGAACACCAGCTTGTAGGCGTGTGAAACCATGGCTGAACGATTGATAAACACCAGCTTGTAGGTGCGTGAAACCTCCAGGCTTTGAGGAACGTGATTGATAGAACACCAGCTTGTAGGCATGTGAAACCACGGCTAAACGATTGATAAACACCAGCTTGTAGGTGTGTGAAATCGCCAGGCTCTGAAGAATGTTATTGATAAACACCAGCTTATAGGTGTGTGAAACCACGGCTGAACGATTGATAAACACCGGCTTATAGGTGTGTGAAACCGCCAGGCCTTGAAGAACGTGATTGATAAAACACCAATTTGTAGGCGTGTGAAACCACGGCTGCACGATTGATAAACACTAGCTTGTCAGTGTGTGAAACCGCTAATATTTCCTACAAAATTAGAAATTTGTATGCAAGGGTAAGTTATGCATGTGAACGTGCATATGCCATGCGAAATGCGACCGACACCATTCACCCGAGTGGCCCAGGAGTTAAGGCACGGTAGCCTCAGCTCAAATGATTCAGGGCCCGATGTCTACGGTTTGATCATGCCCCCAAGGATTAGGCATCTTGACCTAGGGATTCTGACCCATGTCTTGGATTATGCATCATCTTGCCGGCAAGGGATTGTCTGAGGTGATGCCTCCTTATTGCTCCAGGCGCCAAAAGTCTATACCTCATTAGTCCAAAGGGAGGTCATCCGAAGTGCCACCGTCTTATCGCTCCAGGTGTTTGAAGTCATTGATTAAAGGTTGTGTGTCCCTTGTGGATTTTCGCACTAGCTTTTCTTGGCAAGAAATCCGTCCCTTTGGGGATTTTCACATAACCTTGCACCTAATTTTTGCCTGAAATGGACCCAACCTAATCCAGCAGCTTTGTATTCATTCATTTTTTGTAGGGCAGACTGCTTGTTTCCAAGTTTTCACCCTGCCCCTTGGCCTAACTTTGGCTTAGAGCATCAGTTACGATTTTCGTCTCTAATGGCCTTTTTTTTAACGGCTAAAGCGACAACGAATAAGCTTGGTGCATTCAATGGAAAATGATGTACCATCTTTTCTCAAGAGAACTAGATGACATTATTCGAATGAAATAAATTACTCAGAAGACATAATTGATACATGTACACGTTATCGTGTAATTTCTCTCACATGATCATTATTTAACATTAGGCTCAAAATACCAGACCACATCTAATCTCGGGATGGATCCTGAAAGCACCATAACTCCTGTTATCAATTAACCTTCTCGGGTTTTCATGATTGAACATTTTCTCTCAAAATTTTCTTTTTAACCTTTAGCCACGGAACCTTTTCAACCTGTCAATGTTGATCGGTTCCCTGAATTCATTCCCATCACTATCTGTCAAGATTGCAGCTCCTTTAGACAAAAGTTTCTTCAGAACAAAAGGTCCCTCCCAAGTCGGTCTGAACTTGCCTCGAAAATCTGGAACCCTGGCCTCAATTGCTTGAGACCAAATCCCCCTCTTTTAGGGGGTGCTTTCTGACTTTCTTTCCAAATGATCGGGCCAATCTTTTCTAGTAAAAATGATAAATGATAGTAGGCACGCATCCTATCCTCATCCAATAAGTTTAATTGTAGCAACTGTTGTTGTGCCCATTCTATTTCTAGTAGCTTGGCTTCCGATATCACCCTCACGTATGGTAAAAGTCGTTCTTCCTTGATAGACCATTCTCCCCTGACCTAATGACTACTAAGGAGGAGTCTCCAAAGACCTCTACTACTTTTGCCCCCACAGCTGAGAGCACTTCCAACCCGAAGATACAAGCTTCGTACTCCGCTTCATTATTGGTGGCTTTACATCTCAATTTCTTGGCTAAGGGGAGCTTCTCACCCTCTGGGGTTACCAAAATTACTCTCACTCCGGCTCCTTTGCTATTCACTGCCCCATCAAAGTACATCTACCATTTTTGCATTGTAATGGTTGCCACGTCTCCATCTGGGAATTCATATTCAAAATGGTCACCTTCAATCAGATAATCGACTAGGAACTCTCCAATTGCTCGGCCCTTGATGGTCTTTCTGGTGATGTACTCCATGTCAAATTCTTGTAACAATATCAACCATCTCCCCATCTTTCCAAGCAAGGAGGGTGCTTCCTGAAGATATCGAAGAGGGTTTTGTTTAGCGACTGCTTGCACCTTGTAAGAATGAAAGTAGTGTCTTAGTTTCTTCGAAGCCCAAATTACTGCTAAACATATCTTTTCCACCTCGACATACTTGGCTTCATAAGGAAGGAATTTCTTGCTAAGGTAGTAAACCGCAAATTCAACCCGAAATTCGTCTTCTTAGGCCACCATAGTGCCCACAGAATTCTCCTCTATTGCTAGGTAAAGGATCAGTGGCTTAACAGGCCGTGGCGGCCGTAGAAGTGGGGGGTGCAGGAGGTATTCTTTGACAATATCAAAAGCTTTCTGGCAGTCATCATTCCACCGAATTGGTTGATTTTTCCTGAGGAGCTTAAAGATTGACTCATATACCGAAGCAAGCTTGGAAATAAACCTGCTAATGTACTACAGTTTTCCCAAAAAAACTCCTGACTTCCTTTTCTTTTCGGGGCGCTGGCATCTCTCTAATTGCTCTGACCTTATCGGGGTCCACTTTAATTCATCTCTGACTCACCATATGGCATAACAACTTACCCGAGTTAACTCCAAAAATGCATTTCTTAGGGTTGAGGCAAAGATTATACTTGTTAATCCTCTGAAAGAACTCCTCTAAAGCCTCAAAATGCCCCTCTCGAGTGACCGACTTGATAATCATATCATCGACATACATTTCCACCTCTTTATGGATCAAGTCATCAAGGATCTTAGTGGCCATTATTTGGTATGTTGCTCCTACATTCTTTAACCCGAAAGGCATAACCCGGTAGGCGAAGGTACCCCACTCAGTGATGAAGGTTGTCTTTATTCGATCCACGATCTTATTAAGGATTTGGTTATACCCCGCGTATCCATCTACAAAACTGTACATCATACAAGCAGTTGCATTATCTACTAGCATATCAATGTCGGCCAAAGGAAAATCATCTTTCGGGCATGCTTTGTTCAAATCTCTATAGTCAACATATACTCGAACCTTTCCATCCTTTTTGGCTATGGGGACAATATTAGCCAACCACATAGGGTATTGAACCTCCACTGGGAACTTAGCCTCAATCTTTTTGTGCACCTCTTCTTTTACCTTTTCTGCCCACTCTTGTCTGAGCCTCCTGAGCTTCTGCTTGACTGGCTTGCATTCTGGATAAGTTGGAATGGCATGTTCAGCAACTCCTTGATCAATTCCCAGCATGTCTTCATAGGTCTAGGCAAAGACTTTTTCATATTTTTTCAATATTCTCTCAAAATTTCTCCTCTCTTAAGGAGCTACGGCGGATGCTATCAGGATTTCCTTTGGGTTTTTCAAAGTTCTGACATTAAATGAGGTGGTATTAGTTGAGTTATGTCAAATATAAATGATTCATATTCGTGATCCTGCACAATGAAATCATGAGAAACATCACACAAGTAAGCAAAATTATTCATCTTATTGAAATACTCAGAATTACAAGCATAATTGTAGAATAGTTCGAGAATTAAAAGTACATCTAAGAAGCTATCATTAACATTTTTTACTGATGCTGGTGCCAAGGCTGACGGTCCATCGTCTTGGTTGTCTGCAATCTTCAAGTCTTCAAATTCTGGCGCTACTTCCTCAACTCCTACTTTTTCCTTGCCCTTTACCCGGGTGGCTAACAGGCTATCGGTGACGATCTCTTCGGGGACTTCTCGATCCCATGTAGAACTTTGATTGATAATCTTCTCATCCCAGAAACCTTCCACGGACTTGACCATCCCATTAGACCAATCGAAAACATCATTAAAGATTTCGAAACCCAGAGTGATCTTGCCATCAATCCACTGTGGCTCAGCCTCCCAACAATAGGCACATGCCGATGCAGCTGGGCCGAAACTCTCTAAAATATGTGGGATCTTGGCTTCTTCTTAAGCTTGTTCATTCCGGCTACAATCGTATAGCCCAAGCCTCTTCTATCTTTTTGTCCCCTTGCAATGATGGGTGCCTGAGGCCCTTTTGAATTCTTACCCAAATCGGCCCCTAGGAGGAAATTCATCCTTTTCATCATATTGATGACCTGAGGGCTCACCACCGAACCATCTTCTTCATTCATCATGGCCACATGGAATCCATTAAAGGGTTGGTTAGAAATCCCGAGGACCGACACTTGATTATCACTGGCTGCCTTGATTGTCACGACTTGACCCTCATAGGGGATTTTGATCATTTGGTGAAGGGTAGATGGGACCCCTCCCAGTTTATGAAACCATGGCCTTCCTAACAGCACTGCGAAGTTGGCTGGGATGGGTAGGATGACAAATTCAGCTTTAGTCCCAACTGGCCCGATTTTCACCTGCGCCTTGAAAGTCCTAGCAGGTTGCCTCCTTGAATTGTCGTAGGCGGTAATGGTCAGTCAGAATTGCTCAACATGCTCTCATTCATCCCAAAAGCAGGTAGTGCCACGAGTGGACATACATTTATGGAAGACCCGTCATCCACCATGATGCAAGCTGTATGCTTGCCATTGATTTGGGCTCTGATGTACAGGGGGCGGTTGTGATTGCGACCCTTAATTGGTAGGTCGGCATCGATGTTGACTACATTCTCTACAGATCCCCCTTTTACCATGTCCAAGAACTCGGTGGGTGAAATAATGGTAGTGACTATTGATTCGCATAAGGCTTCCACTAACTTCTACCTATGACTCAAAGACTGCTTCAGTAGGTCCCATATTTATATCTGAGCTGGCGTCTTCCTTAACTGCTTTAAAATCTGGTTCTCTTCCGGCTCTTGCTCCACAGTTGGTGGTATTGGCTCTTGTTGTCTCTCAATTTTCGGTACCACTCTCCCACTTTGAGTGACAGCCTGCACTTTTTGTGCCTTCTCTTCACCCTCAGAGTTCCAGAAGTCCTCCTACTCGTTGGCTTCTTCAGCCTCGCTCTCACTTGTTGAATCCCAACACTCTATCATGCCAACTTGAGGATTCTCTTCACTGGCCCCCTGCTTGAGGCGGATAATGGCCACATAGTCGTTGCCATAGAGGTCCCTCAGCACATACCATTTAGGCAAACTGGAGCCTATCATAAAGACGGGCGGGGGAACAGCATTATCCCCAGCCTTTTTCTTCTTTTCTCTTTTTTCGGGGTCAGAGATCTATTTACTGTCAATAAGGTCTTGGACTCGGTCCCTCAAACTCCTGTAGTAATTAGTGAGGTGGCAAGTGTGCTGGTGAAAAGAACAATATTGATCCCCATATGGCTCAACTGGCCATGATTCTTAGCCGGTCTAGCTGGCAATGGCTGAAGTTTCCCTTCTTTCATCAATCTCTCCAAAACCCAGGATAATGATCTTCCTAGATTTGAGTACTATCTTTGGCTCACATTAGTGGCTGAAACTTCCGCTATCTTGCCGGCTCGATTATTGCTGCTTTTGGTGCCACTCAACTTACTTCCCCCTTGAGGCCCATATTTTTTCCTAGGGAAACTGTCATTGCTAATTTTCTTATACTCTCCTTCGGCTTCTATGGTAATATATTTCAAGGACTCCTAATCCTTAAGCCCTTTCATCTTATGTCCTTCCCGCAAGTACAGGCTTGCATTCCTGATGAATAGCTTAACCTGATCCGATGTATCGGGCTTTCTCTTCATCTCCATCACTTGATTCCTCCACCAAGTGAGATAGTCATGGAAGGACTCACCATGCTTCTGTTGCAAGAGCTCAAGATCTTTTAGTGTTACCTCCATCCTAGTGCTACTGTTATATTGCCTCATAAACTCCTCTGTCAGTAGATCCCAATCTTCCTTGTCCTCTTGTCTAACCCATGGTACCAATCGACTGTCGGCCCTGACAGACTGAGGCAGAAATACTCCACCTTCTGCTTCTTTGTCGGCCCCGTGCCTTTCATGATCAGGGCATAATGCTTGATGTGTACAAAAGGCTCAAAAGTATAGTCAAAATTTGGCAAATCTGGCATCCTAAACCTCTAGGGCAGCAGCTCTTCCTTGCCCAGATCTATGACCCATTTCCCGGCTGACAGTAAGCGTATGATTGCCTTAATCTTTTCTTTCATTTTCTACACCACATCATCCTCTAACTTAGGGGCCCTACCTCTCACAGCTTGAGGAATTACTGGCTCATCCTCTTCTTCCTCTACGAAGTTATCCCTTGGATCAAGAATCTTCACCCATCTCTGCTCGGCTGGTGCCGCCGCTCTAGGCTCGACAACTAGTTGTTGCACAGTGGCGGCTGCTATATGAGCTTCCCCATAATAAGGGATTCAACATGCTCCACAGTGGGAGCCACGGATTGTTGTCCGGCATTAGGTGCCATCTGGGCGACGATGCTCCCCATCAAAGCTAACATCTTCCTCCCAAAATCCTCAAATCTTTTGTCCAAATCTTGCATCGTCAAAGCACCCGTTTCTTGCGGTAAATCTGCCATTACTTACCCAAAGGATCGTTGTAGACACTGGGTCCTGAGGTAGCAAAGATCAAAGGTTACCCAACGATGAAATTAATGCCTATTCACAAGCAAAAGGTAGAAAGTGATGATTTCCTTGTCAAAATTGCTTTTTAGAAATAAAAAATAAAAAATATAAAAACTAATAATAAAAATAAAAAAAGAGTTTGGCAACTATAATATTATAGTCAAAGTTGTATCTTTAAAAAAAAAAAATTGGACTTTTACGGCAGTCGGCGCACGAGGGGGGACCTCCCTCGTGCACCAGGCGAGCGCCCAGCGAGCAGCGCGGGCGCTCTGGCGCTCATCCCTGTGTTACGCGACACACGCGCAGAACGGGCGAGGTGCCTCTCACCCCACGAGCGCATGATGGGCGAGGCGTTGCCCGCCCATCCTCGGCGTGCGCGCTGGCAGCCCGTCGCTAGCTAGCAACGGGAGTCGGTCGCCGCTATCCGCCCAAATTCGCTAAAAATGCAATTTTTGGCCTTTTCATGATTTTTTTTCCCAAAATTGATTTTTTATCCCATTTTTCGGTATTTTCATAATTTTTTTAATTTTTAAAATTAATAAATTTATTTTTTATTTTATTTTATTTATCCTTAAGATAAATATCAAAGATTTAATTTTATCTCTTTTTTTAATTCAAAAGGATTTGATTTTATCTTTAAATCCAGTTTGAATTTTAAAATATTTGATTTTATTTTTTAAAATCAAATTTGAATTCAAATAGATTTGATATCTATCTTTAAAGATAATTTAAATTTTAAAAAGATTTGATTTTTAAATTTGAATTTAAAAAAGATTTTATTTTTAAATTTGAATTTTAATAAAGATTTGATTTTGAATTTGAATTTTTTATCCTTATCCTCATTTACCCTATAAATAGGAGGATAGGGATCGAGAAAAGTATTCAGATTTTTTTACTTTTCATTTCTTCTTCTTGAATAGAATTCTCTCTACGTTTTTTGAGTTTCTTTTTTCAAATAAATTTCTTAAGGTTTCAAAAATCAGTTTTCAATGGAATAATCCTTCTTGAGAGAAAGCAAATAATTCTTTGTTCTTGAGAATTGTTATTTTCTTTCATTATTTATTTTAAAGTAGCTTTCTTTCTTAGAATAAAACTCCAACTTTTATTATTTTCAATTCAAATTTTGCTGATCAAAACAAGAAAATCAATCATATTTTCCCTTCATCGAGTTCAAATTCTAAGGGTAAATATTCTGGGACCAATCCTACTTTTCTTTTATTTTTTTATTTTATTTATTGACAGTCATTTTATCAACATGTAGATATTTATGTCTATTGTTTATATATTTATTTTATCTCTGATATTTCCTTTATTTTCATTATTTATTTCATTTTCCCACTCATGAGTTATTTGTTTTTCTTGTGATTTTATTTATTTCTACTGAATATGGGGTGCTGAAAAGCGGAGCCCACTAGGATGATTCGGGGACACCAATTTGGTTCATTTTCTTTACCCTATCTCCTTTTGGTTTATTTTTATTCCAATTTATTGTAAATATTACATTTAGGTCGCTAATGTAGAAATGGCTAAAGGTTTCTACAAATAGTGGGATTTTTCTAAATAAAATAGGACTAATGTCCTGATTTACAATGGGGGTTGTATTCCGCCCTTATTTTTGTTGTAAGCTATTATATTTTTGATTTGCTTTATTTTGAGCTTACATTATTTAATGCTTTCATTATATGATTGATCTGATGCTTTAATTATTGCATTAAACTGAATGAAATAATGAATGAAATATTAAATTCAAAACTCAATTATAATTTAACAAAGGTATGAATAAATGAAAGTCCCGAACCATCTCTGGTCTTAGGCTCAACGAGGTTAGAGGACCTTCTCAATGTTCTATTAGGATGGGGTCTCCAAAATATCTCTTATTGCCCAAAATAAGCCCAATTTGCATTGTCTTAGGCTCCACGAGATTAGATGATCTTTCCAGTATTTTATTGGAAATAGGTGTCCAAAATATCTCTGACCTGCCCAAAATAGACATATATGCATCGTCTTAGGATTCACAAGATTAGACGATCCTCCCAATGTTCTATTGGAAGGAGGTGTCTAAAATATCTCTGATTGCCAAAAATAGACACACGCATTGTCTTAGGCTCAGTGAGGCTAGACGACCTTTCCCAATGTTTTATTGGGTGGCGACTCCAAAACACCTCCTTGTTGACCAAAATAGACGCCCTTGTAAATTTGTTACACATTCCATAACCTCTCTCAAACGCCTTAAAAGCGGGTCTTCAGGGCCTCCCGGGGTTCGGCATGCGTCACAGTGGCGACTCCACTAGAGACTTACTTTGAGACTTTGCTTCGAAAGTACCTTGATTAAAACATATAATTGAGTTTAAATTTAAAAATTTCATCCTTTTTCAAAATTTGCATTGCATCTCATTAGAGCCTTAGATCTATGCTAGTTTGGTCCCTCTTTTAACCCCGGTGCATTCCCGAAGCACGACCCTATGTTCACTCAATGTAGGGAAATGTTAAGGATAATCACCAGCCCAAGCCTCATACCATCATGGTATATTAAATGGAGACCCGACCGGTCGTTACACTCGTGATGAGCTAGACCCGTTAGTAGGGACCATACTTAGGTAGCCCTAAAGTAACATCACCTTGGCCAAAGCTCATGTAATGAAAGTAAATACTTCCCCTAAGTGGTATGAACCGTAATACTATGCTTGTTGTATGGATCGTTATGTATGGGATAAGACCAAATATTTTGACTAGTCACCTAATCAAAGGCTTTCATGCCCCGATAGGCCCATGTCAGTTTATTCTGACTGCCTAAATACATGATGATCGAAACCCATACGTATGCACATTAGTTAGGAGAGGTTAAGTTGCCGATTCTCCACCGTGCAACATGCGCGTCCATTGTGTCCCCTACTAACCCATGGGCCAAGCCCACCTAGGAAAGAGACTATGACCTCATGTGTGGGAGTGATAAGGTTGGAGGGATTTATGTGCTTGCATGTGATTGTGGATGCTGCATAACACGATCATGCACCCTATGGCATTCATGCATCATCCTAACCTGATATGTTTTGTAGCCATCATTGATCTACCTTGGTGGTCAAGAGGTCCTCCTGGGCGGTTGCACAGAAATCCATTCTTCTAGCTACCGAAAAGGTTAGAGATTTCACAGTCAGTCTCCGAAAGCAGTCACGCTACATCCTCTCAGTTCTCTATAAACTGTGAAATGGCTAATTCACAAAGAGTAGTGAATGCCACCAGGGCCATGATATCTAATGAAGTGGGCAGACGGTTTGAAGATTTTGAAAACAGGATGATGGCCATACAATGGCCCAACCTGCTGCGCCACAAAACCCAGCGCCTCCTCCCATGAGATAAAATGAATAGGAGAAGGTTAGAAAGGACCTTCTAACCCACAAGAGGAGATTCGCCACCATCGGTAGACTTGAGGGCCACCACATCGGGGGCCTAGAGAAGAGGAGTTGTCCATAGAGTAGAGGATGACAGGGAAGATGAATATGAAGAGCCAATGTCAGTGAAGAATAAGGTTCCTCAGGCCGAAGAAGCCATCTGGAAGAAGATGGAGAAAAATTTAAAGCAATGACAAGAATGCTGATAAGGGGGCGAGGGATAAACCCCGAAGATAAGGAGGTGGAGGGAGAATATCTGATACCTCAAAATTTTAAAATGCCAGACATTCCGAAGCTTGACAGTACAACAGACCCCACCTCACACATTAAGCAATACTCCCCGGTGATGAAGGGAACGATGCTGACAAAGGGGCAAAAGATAAAATACTTCTATTTGAGTTTGACGAGCCCCACAGTGGATTGGTTCCACAAGCTAGACAGAAGGACCAAAGAAGATTGGGATCTATTGACAGAGGAGTTCCTCTAACAGTATGACTGCAGCACGTGAATGGAAGTGACCCTCAAAGACCTAGAATTGTTACAATAAAAGTCAGGAGAATCGTTCCATGAGTACTTGATGCGATGGAGGAATAGAGCGATGGAGATGAAGAGGAAGCCAGACACTCTAGAACAAATCAGGTTGTTCATCAGAAATGCTGGCTCGTATTTGAGAATACCTTGTAAGGAAGGCTAGTAATGACCATTATACCAAGAGAAATTACGGTAATCAGGGGGCAGGAAGGTCAGTAGGGCCCAATAATGGAAATTTAACTGGGAACACAGTAGATGTGGCGGTTATAGGAATTAACCAAAGGCATTATTCTAACCTAGGTAGGTCACTATCCTAGGTACTTAAAAGACTAATAAAAGAAGGTAAGTTACAGCCAGTGCCTGCTAAGCTCGCCAGAAGTCAGGGATGCCCTGATCATCAAGCAGATCAGTACTGTGCCTACCATCAACATACGAGGCATGAGACTAATGAATGTTGGACATTGAGAAACTAAATCCAGGACCTCATTGACAGCAAACAGATTGTTGTTCCGGAGAATCGAAAGAAGAAAGCACGAAGGGACTTCGGGGCATTAATAAAGAGTCCCAGAAGGTGGCTACCACATAGTAAGAAGTATGAGAGAGGACTTTCTAGTAGATGTGCTTTTTATTTTGTTGTTGAACTTTTTCATTTTTCATGTATACAGTTCTATTTATGTTAATTATATTAATGACCTTTTTGCTTATGTCTCTCATGATTTCACTATGCATGATCGCAACCACAAATCATTTGCATTTGATATTAACTTAATAAATACTGGCTCATTCAATCTCGAGATCCCGTTGGCATCTGATATCACTCCTGAAGAGAGGAAAATTCTGAGAGATAATAATAAAATATAAAGAATAAAAAAAGGAAATGTCCTTTGTATGGACCTGGAATGACATGCTAAAAATTGACAAGGGCATTGTTGCAACAACACTGCTTCAATATGCCAACATGATGAAGAACAAAATTTTGAAAGCCATTCCTTTGCCTCCTCAAAGTCTAGGATGCATACGATGTAACTCAATGAAGTCAAACTTCGATCATTAAAGGGCATAGACAAATGAAACTCCAGGCTTTCACAAGAAATAGCTCATTAGAGCCAAACCTTAGAATTCCTTTCCCCCCAACCATTTGAGAGATTTATTACAAAGCCAATTGAGATTCACCTTTAACCATCAGGGACCAAGATGACTTAGGCATGGACACTTATAGTTAAACTTAGAAGCAGAGCTGATCACCTTTACAAAATAAAAAAAAAAAAGAAGTTTTGTCCTGAGCCATCTGAGGCTAGCGTATAACTCAATCCCAACCATTAAAGGCCACTTCAGAAATTGAGCCGCTAAAGCCGACAAAATCAAGAGGCAAAAGTTCATATTCGAGTTCCAAATGGAGAACTCACCATTTCAGCCAGTTTGTAGAAGGGTCAAGATGAAGCCTTTGGTGCTAATAAAGAGGCACTGTTAGAAGAAGCAGCCTTCCTGACTAACGATGATGGAAGTAAGTTCGAAGAAACCAATAAACGCTGATAGACTGAGGGACGTTCCATGGCAAATGCTAAAAAAAAGAAATGAATAAAAGTCCCATGGGTCGAAAATAAAAAAAAATATGACCTTGCTAAAATTGGGTGCCTCGTCAAGGTGAAAACCGAAAAGGCATCTTAGGCAAAAATTAGGGGTAAAGAGAAAATGTTCAATCATGAAAACCCGAGAGGGCGGATGATAACCGGAGTTTGATGTTTTTTGGGATATATCTCGAGATTAGATAAGGTTTTTGGTATTTTTAAGATTAATGCCAAATGATGATCATGTGTGATGAAATTGGACTGGAACATACTCATTTATGACATAATATACTAATATAAATAAAGCACTTTATCTCGCATACTCAAAATTGTTTAAGTGCCAGCATAAAAAGTAGCACGTTGTTTCTCTTTTCCTATATGACCTCCATTGCCATCATCATTCTAATATTTCAACTGACTTACCCGTCATCATCTTGAGCTAGTCATACAGCACCTTCATGAGGAAAATCGAAATCCATATAGCCACTAAACAAAAGAATAAAAAAGAGGCTGTTAGAGATGAAAATCGTAACTTTCTCTCTAAGAAAAAGTTAGGCCAAAGGGCAGGGTGAAAACCTGCAAATAGGCAGTCTGTCCTATAAAAAATGAAATGAATAAAAGCTGCTGGTGTGGGTTGGGTCCATTCCAGGCAAAAATTAGGCACAGGGTTACGTGAAGATCCCCAAAGGGATGCATTTCCAGCAAAGAAAAGCTAGTGTGAAAATCCACAAGGGACGCACTACCTTTAATAAATGACCAATAATGCATGGAGCGATAAGGCGGCCCAAATAATCTCTCTTTGAGCAGATAGTGCATAACTCAAGACATGAGTCAGAGCCCTTGGGGGCAAAATGTTGTATAGCTCATGGCAAAAGGCAAATGCTCGTTGACCGGGGGGTAAAGATACACACGGGTCAGTTCTCTTTAAAAAGATTATGGGTCGAAATTCTTAAGCCAAGACAACACTCTTCTAGGTCTCTGGGGGGCATCAAACAATGTGAGCGGCCAAGCCGTACCCTCAATGGACCCTTCACCACCCAGGACATTGTCTATTCATTTTTGCATGCATTTCATGTCATACAATTCTTTTACAAACATCTGCATATAACTTTTTACACGCACACACAATCTTTTGCGCATACTCTTGTGCACACAGCTTTGCAAGAAAAGACCACATGTGCAAAAGCTAGTCAAGGACAGCTTCAGCTTAACATTAGCACTCACCCGTGAGGGACAAATAAGTCAAGATGAAGTCTACACAGGTGCAAATCTCCAAGACATCTTAAGAGGCAAATCTCTAATTCCTCTTAAGAGGCAAATCTTTCAAAGTCCTCTTAAGAGTCAAATCTCCAAGTCCTCTTAAGAGGCAAATCCTTCAAAGTCCTCTTAAGAGGAAAATCTCCAAGTCCTCTTAAGAGGCAAATCCTTCAAAGTCCTCTTAAGAGGCAAAATCCTGCAAAGTCCTCTTAAGAGGCAATTCTCCAAGTCCTCTTAAGAGTCAATTCTCCAAGTCCTCTTAAGAGGCAATTCTCTAAGTCCTCTTAAGAGGCAAATCCTTTAAAGTCCTCTTAAGAGGAAAATCTCCAAGTCCTCTTAAGAGGAAAATCCCCAAGTCCTCTTAAGAGGCAAATCTTCAAGTCCTCTTAAGAGGCAAATCTCCAAGACCTCTTAAGAGACAAATTTCCAAGTCCTCTTAAGAGGCAAAATCTCCAAGTCCTCTTAAGAGGCAAGTCCTTTAAAGTCCTCTTAAGAGGCAAATCTCCAAGTCCTCTTAAGAGGCAAATCCTTCAAAATCCTCTTAAGACGCAAATCCTTCAAAGTCCTCTTAAGAGGCAACTCTCCAAGTCCTCTTAAGAGGTAAATCCTTCAAAGTCCTCTTAAGAGGAAAAATCCTTCAAAGTCCTCTTAAGAGGCACTTCTCTAAGTCCTCTTAAGAGGCAAATCTCAAAGTCCTCTTAAGAGGCAATTCTCCAATTCCTCTTAAAAGGAAAAACATCCAAAGTCCTCTTAGAGGCACTAATCAACAAATTATCAAAAATCCTCCAGGGGGCAACCGCTCTTTAGGAGACAAGTAAACATCCTTCAAAGGGCTTCTATCCGACTTCAGCTCAACGGGGTGTAACACGCCCACAAGGCAACATTAGTTGGCCACCAAGAGCGTAGCTTAACACATCAATTATCTGGAGTTAATCAAACCCACCACAATCATAAACCACAGCACGGCGAAAGGTAAGGACTTCCTCAGGTATGCATTTCTTTCCTTTTCTTTGAATTTTGGCTCACCTGGGCACCCATGCACTAACTTCCCTAAAATTGGGGGAAACTGTAGACACCGGGTCCTGAGGCAATCCAGATTAGAGGTTACCCAATGATGAAATTAACGTATGTTCACAGGCAAAAAGGTAGAAAGTGATGATTTCCTTGTTAAATTTGCTTTTTAGAAATAAAAAATATAAAATATAAAAACTAAAAATAAAAATAAAAAAGGAGTTTGGGAACTATAATATTTTAGTCAAAGTTGTCTCTTTAAAAAAAAAATTTGGCCGTTTGTGGTAGCTGGCTCGCGAGCCAGGCGAGCGCCCAGCGCGCGTGATGGCTTTGGGGGGCTCGCCCTACGCTACGCGACACGCACATGCGCACAACAGGCAAGGCATCGCTTGCCCGTCCTCACCTTCTAACGCATGGCACGTGTCCTGGTAGCCCATCGCTTGCCAGCGAAGGGCGTCAGTTGCCGCTGTCCGCCCAAATTCGTCGAAAATGCAATTTTTGGCCTTTTCATGATTTTTTTATCCCATTTTTTGCTATTTTCATAATATTTTCAATTTTTAAAATTAATAAATTAATTTTTTGTTTTATTTATTTTATTTTATTTATCCTTAAGATAAATATTAAAGATTTAATTTTATCTATTTTTGAATTCAAAAGGATTTGATTTTATGTTTAATCAAATTTGAACTTAAAAATCTTTGAATTTATTTTCTAAAATCAAATTTGAATTCAAATAGATTTGATATCTATCTTTAAAGGTAATTTAGATTTTAAAAATATTTGATTTTTAAATTTAAAATTTAAAAAGATTTGATTTTTAAATTTGAATTTTAAAAAGATTTGATTTTTTAAATTTAAATTTTAAAAAGCTTTGATTTTTAAATTTGAATTTTAAAAAAGATTTGATTTTGAATTTATATTTCAAAAAGATTTGAATTTTTTATCCTCATCCTCATTTACCCTATAAATAGGAGGCTGGTGTAGACACCGGGTCCTGAGGCAGCTCAGACCAAAGTTACCCAATAATGAAAATGATAACTTGTTTACGAGTAAAATGTTCAGAAATGGCGATTTCCTTGTCGAATCCTTATTTTTATTTTTATTTTTATTTTTATTTACTTTTATTTCTTATTTTATTTTTATTTTTATTTTTATTTTTTTATTTTTATTTTTATTTTTCTTTTCGGGTTTTATTCTCAGATTTTCAATGCTCTGGTGCTGTGAGGTTTGTGTGCCCGCGCGTGCGGGTCGTGGCTGCACGCACGCCGGGCGTGCTCACGCGCACCCGCAGGGGCGACGCGTGCCCCTTGGGGCGCAGGGGAGACACTTGGCCCTGGGGAGCACGTCGCTAGGCGCGACACGTGCCCTTGCGCCAGCAGCAGGTGCACGTCGCGCTACGCGACACGCGGGCATGCCCCTGGAGTGCCAAACGTCGCACCGTGCGACACTCAACCCTGCGCACAGTATCGCCTTGCTCGCCAGCGCACCCATTTTTCCAATTTTTTCGGGATTTCTGGTAAATTTCAGGCTACCTATCTGGTTTTAAAGGAAGAAATCTGATTTTTAGAGGGGTATTTAGGGATTTTTAACCCAAACTAGTTTTTCATTTGGCATATAAATAGAAAATTATAACAATTTCAAAGTAGAGGTTTTTGAATAGGAGAAAAAAACCCAGGAGCTTTGGGAGAGAAAGAGGCATCTTTGAGAGTGAAAAATCAATCCGAAAATTATTCTTGAACGCAAGAAAATCAATTCTTGAGGTTTGAGTTTTTAGTTTTCATTCAACAGTTTATTTAAAAGTTTTAATCTAATTTTTTTCTATTTTCATCCCAAGCAAATCAAAAAGGAGCTCAAGGTTTTTCTTCATTTGCTTACAAATATCAAATCTTTGAGGGTAAATACTTGAGCTAAATCATTTTCTTCATTTCCTATTATCATTATGTAAATTACTTTTTGTTCATTATTTGCTTGATTTATTAACTTATATACTGCATATTGTTAATGTTCTCTATTGTATACTTATTGTATCATTATTATATATTTGTTGTTGTTTATTTTTTATTAATCTGCTCATGTTTCTTTTATCATCATTGTTGCTGTTTATTTATTGCTGTTTGTTCTTGTTAATCTATATACTGTGTATTTTTTTTGTTGTATTTGACCTGAGATTAAGTTGTTTATTGTGATTAACTTGCATATAGTTGTTGTATTATTAATGTTTATTGTTGCATATTATTCCTCTGTTATTTATTACTTATCCATAATATTTATTAATAATCTATTCATGCATATTTGTTGCCGTTTATTATTGATTATGCCATTGTATATTGTTAAAGCTCTTCACAAGCTTTTCACTGTTGTTCATTATTTTTTTCGATTATTGTCATCAGCAATTTATTCTTTAATATTGCTACTGTTCATGGGTTTCTTGTGGCTTAAGATTTGTGGTTAATAATTAACTTAATAATTAATATAGCTATTAAGTTATCAATTATTTGATTTTTGCAATTAATCTGTGTATTGCCATTATTTATTTGTATGTACACTAGCGTGTTTGTCATAAATAATCTTTATTTAGAATAATTTATTTGCCTGATGTATAAACATAGTATATAGACTAATAAATATTTAACTAATTTGTTTATGTTTAATTAGTGGTCTAATTTATTTAATTTATTCAATTAAACGTCTAATTAATTGCATAATTTATTTAATTTATTTGTTGGTTGTTTGTATTATTTTATTTAATTGCTTGATTAAATTGATTGTATATATCTATTTAATTTAATTGGTTGTTGTATAATTTAAATAATTGTTTAATTGATTGTATTATTATTTAAATAACTATTCATTCGATTAATTTATATGCTTGTTTATATTATATTATTTATTTAACTTAATTCACTAACATTTTGTTTTCATTCCCTTTTTAATTGCCCCAAAATGTATTTATTTTATCTTGATTGATATTTTCGAGTGGGGCGGAGGATCGAGAAATTTAAAACCTCCCGAATTTGGGTTTGCATTTCTAATCGTTATTGTATTTTATTTATCATATTATTCTTTATGTTATGTGCAAAAATATATTTTAAATTCTTTCGCATTATAGAAAATCACATTTTTTGCAATAATTAAAATTAGAATTTTTCCTAATAAAATGGACCAAAGTCCTATTTCAACCAAATAAAATCTCACTTTCAAATGGGAGCTAATTTTCATAAAATGGGATCACTCATCTCGGTTTTCTCAATAAATGCCCAAAAATAGTTACCCAATTTTTTAAGTTAATAAAAGGAACCAATGTTCCTAAAATCCAATAAATGACCCGATTTATGTATGATATGTTTTATTCTCTCTTTAAGGTGTTTATTTATTCATGTCGGGCCCTTGTAAATTAAGTTTTGGGGCAAATTTTATTCTTGTGACTTATTCATTTATTTAAATGCTTTATTTATTGCTTTCCAATGTGGATGATGTGCGCTTTAAATTTTATGCATGATCGCATGAGAAGAGAGATGGAATATTGCTTCCTTAAAAACTCATTTATAAAAATTTAACTTAAATCATTAATAAAAGTAAAATTTCGAACACCTTCTCTAGTTTAAGACCATTGAGTTTAGCGACCTTTCCCAATTTCTTGTAAATTGGGTGGTGACTCCAAAATACCTCAAGGTGCCTAAAGGTGTCGTGAGATTAGATGACCCTCCCAATGTTCTATTAGGTAGGAGGCGTCCAAAATCTCTCGCAATGCCCAAGATCAAAAAAGACGTGAACCAATCCCTCGAGCCCTAAAAGTGGGTCTCCCCTAAGAGGGCCTTTGCTAGGTTTGGCGCGCGTCACAGTGGCGACTATACTGGGGATGATCGAAACTTTACTTCAAAAGTGAATTAAGCTAAAATTATAAATGAGTTGTTAAGAAATGAAAATTCCATTTCTTTTTAAAATTGCATTACATTATTTAGAGCTTTAGAACTATGTTAGTTGGTCCCCTATTTACCCCGGTGTGTTCCTAAAAGGCGACCCTACTTTCACTCATTGTAGGGAAGTATTCGAGATAATCACTAGCCCAAGCCTTGTGCTATTAATAGTATATCAAATGGAGACCCGATCGACCATTATACTCGTGATGAGTTAGGCCCATTGGCAGGGACCATGCTTGGGTAGACCTAAAGTAACACCACCCTTGACTAAAGCTCATATAATGGCAATAGAAACTTCAACTAGGTAATATGTACCTTGACAATGTGCTTGTTACGTGGGCCCTTATATATTAGATCAATTCAAACATATTAATTGGGCACTCATCAAAGGCTTTCATGCCTCGGTGGGCCCATTTTAGTCTTTTTGAAGGGTCCGAATATATAGTGGCCAAAACCTATACGCATGTGCTTTAGATTAAGAGTGTTATGCTGCTGGTTTTTCACCATGCATCATACGTGCCCATTGGGTTCCCCGTTAACCCATGGTTCAAGCCCACCTAGGGAAAAAACTGCACTACCTCATGTGTGGGAGTAACAAGGTTGTAAGGATCTACTTGCTTGTATGTGGTTGTCTATGTTGCATAGACCATGCATCTTTAAATGCCATTAATGCATCATACTAACATTTTTAATCTTTCAGCCATCATAGGAACGAATCAGTGGTCTAGGGGTCCAGATGGCCGATTGGTAAGGAGAAGCTTATTCTTCAAGTAAATAGAGCTAGTCTTGTATTGGAGTTCAGAATCACTGTCAGACAGCACAGAATCCCTGGTTTTAGAACTATCACTGGACATGTCTAACTCAGAGTTAAACACCACCCAAGATGTGGACAGGAGGGTGAAAGAAATAGAGCGCAGGTTTGAAGAATTTGAGCGAAGAATGATGAGTATAATAGCTAACTGTGACGCGCGTCGAACCCCGGGGCGCCCCGAACCGCCCGCTTTTGGGCGATCGGGATGAGGTTCATGAAAACTTGTAAGGGATTACAAGTGCATCCATTTTGGACAACAAGGAGGTTTCTTAGAGTCGCCACCCAATAGAACATTGGGAAAGGTCATCTAGCCTCAGTGAGCCTAAGACAGCGTTGCTATGTCCATTATAAGGAAGCCGGAGGTGACTTTGAGGTATCAACACTAATGATAGGATGTTCATCTAGCATCACGCTTGGCAAACCAGAGGTATCTTGCAGGTATCCACCTTAATAAAATATTAAGATGGCCCTCTCGCCTCGTGGCACCTAAGACTGTGCAAGTTTGATCCTTTTATGGGACACAAGAGGCATCTTGGAGGTTTCCACCCCAACAAAATGCCTAGGTGGCCCTCTCGCCTCATTGAGCCCAAAGACCAGAGTAGGTTCGAGACTTCCCATTTATTCATAACTTGATTTAAGTTTCTATTTGAGTTTTGAATTTATCGTTTTATCCCATTTTTCATTCAATTTAATGCAATTAATTAAAGTGCATGTCAATCACATAATGGAAGCGATGAATAAAACAAGATTAAAATAAAGTACATGAAGATAAATACAACAAAACTAGGGGTAGAATACAACCCCCATTGTAAATAAAATACAAATCATATATAAATCGAGATATTGATTAAGAATGAGGACATTGGTCCTCACAGCATACTTTTAAAAAAGTGTTAAAGGTGATGGTTTATTTGGGTATGAAAAACTAGGACATTGGTCCTATTTTTATTTAGAAAAAAAATGCCAAATTAATTAATAGAAATGTTTTTGTGATTTTCTTTTTAGCGGGCCTAAAATAAATAATTTTATTAAAGATTACATGGCAAAATAAATGAAAAAGCCAAATAAATGAAATATTACAAATAAAGCAATTAAATATCTAACCCAAACGAGCCTTCTGGATCTCCTCGTGTGCTCGCAAAAATGCCCAAGTAAAGAAAATAAGTTTTGACAAAAAAATAAAATACAAATGAAATAATGCTAGTAATTAAATCAATTAAATCAACTAAGTATATAATAAATGATAAAATAAAATAAAATAAAGTGAGATGGCATCAAAAATGGCAAATGAATTAAAATGTTAATAATCTAAAATAGATGAGAAAAATGCATTATAAATGACAAATGAATTAAAAGATGTGATTGAAATAAAATAAAATGTGTAATGAATTAATATATAAAAATATGATCATGATAATAATAATGAATAATGAAGATAAACAAATCAATGAATAAACAATAAATATATAACAATGAAAAATAATGATAAAAAAATTGAATAAAAGAATGATGAAAATAATTAAATGAGTGACATGATTAATTAATGTTATCCCAATTAACATAAAATATTTGCATGGCAAAAAGATCAATTAAAATAAATTAATTAATTACATGTTAAAAATAATGAGAAATCAAAGCAAAAATAAATTATTTACATGTTAGCAATAATAAGAAATCAATATTTACAAGTTAGAAATGATAAGAAATCAATATTTACATGAACAAAATAATATATTAACATATTAAATGAGACAAATATAAAAACAATAGAATAAATGAATAAATAAATGAAAATAATAAAAATAATATACATGTTAATAAATTGAATATGAACAAAATAATAAAAAATTTAAGATTTAAGCCCAGAATGTTTACCCTTATAGTTCCGGATTCGATGAAAGTAAAAATGATGATTGATTTCTTTGTTTGTGTTTTGCAAGATTAGAATTGAGATAAAAAAAAATGTTGGAATTTTATTCCAAGGAAAAATAGTTTTTAAAAATGATAAAAAATTCTTTAAGAACAAAGAATTAATTTCTTTGCCTAAAAAATGATTTTTATTGATTAAACAAAAAGGGTTCTCACGAACAAACAATCCTTTTGTTTGTCTTAAGAAAAAAAATAAATTATGAAAAAAACAAATAAAAACTTTTTTTTTTAGAAAATCAAATGAAAAATTAGATTTTAAGAACAAACATTTATTTTGAATGTCTCAAAATCTATTTTTCATCAAAAAGGGATTCAAATAAAAATCATTGAAAAAAAGTTTAATTGAAAACTAAAAAAAATAATAAATCAAAAATGAATTTTGAGAGCAAACAATTGTTATGTTTGTCTCAAAATCAATTGCCATCAACAAAATTCCATCTAAAAATATGTATTAGAAGAAATTCCATTGGAAAAAGAAGAAGAATTGAACTATTTTTTATTTTTGTTGGGGAAAAATCTGAAAATTTTAGAGAGAATTTGAGAGGAAGAAGAAGAGAAAAGATGAAGAAAACCCTAGAAAAAAATCCCCCCCATCTCTCTTTCCATCTTTTTCTTTTTATATGAAGAAAATAGAAAATAAAATTAATTAAGAAGAAAAAATCCAATTAAATCAGATCTTATTTAATTTGAAATTTAAAATAGGAAAAAAAACCTTTAAAAAAATTGGAATAAAAAAGCGTATTTTTGGGTAAAATATCGAAAAAAATGATTTTGGGGCCAAAAAGGACAATTTCGGCGGAACAGATGCAACAGACACCCATCGCTGGCGAACGACGGGCTGCCAGTGCACGTGCCGCGTGCTGGCAGGCGAGACGGGCGAGTGCCAGCTCCCCATCGCAAGCTCGAAGCGCCGCGCGATGGCGCTCCGCGTCGCAGTAACACCCCGCAGCCCGCGCAGGCGCTGCCGCGGTTGACGCTTGACCCTTTTTTTTAAAATCTTTAAAATTAACTAAAAATACTATAATTTCTAAGACCCATTTTTCAAATCTAATTTTAAAAATAGTAATTATTTTTTTCACTCTAAAATGCAAATTTGAACAGGAAATCATCATTTTCAACCTTTTTGCCTGTGAGTAGGCATCTTATCATCATTGGATAACTCTGATCTGGGCTATCTCAAGACCCGATGTCTACAGTTGCCCCCCAATTTTGGAGAAACTAGTGCACCAGTGCCTAGATGAGCCAAAATTCAGAGAAGAAGGAAAGAGATGCGTACATGAGGCAGCCCTTGCCTTTTTGCTGTGTGGAATGTTGCGACTTGTTGCAGTTGAACTGTATTGCTATCCGACTGTGGTTCGTTTGCAATCATTTCTATCGCATTGTCCCGCTCGCCTCCGGTTGGCTTGCACGACGTCTGTGAGATGCGGTGTCCTCTAACCACAATCCCGTTGTGATCCGTTTTATTGTGTGTGCCCCACTGTCCTCGTCTTGGTATGCACGGTGGCTGATCTCTCCCGCTGGCCTCATCTCGGCTTGCACGGTGTCTGCGAGATGTAGTACTCTTTGACTACAACCTCATTGCGATTTGTTCTATCGTGTGTGCCTCGCTGTCCTCGTTTCGGCATGCACAGTAGCTAGTCTGTCCCGTTGGCCTCATATCGGCTTGCACGGTGTCTGTGAGATGCAGTACTCTCTAACTACAACCTCTGTGTGCAATCTGTTATATCGTGCGTGCCCCGCTTTCCTCGTCTCGGCATGCATGATGGCTGATCTGTCCCGCTGGCCTCATCTCAGCTTGCACGGTGTCTGTGAGATGTAGTACTCTCTGACTACAACCTCTGTTTGCGATCTGTTCTATCGCGTGTGCCCCGCTGTCCTCATCTCATCCTGGACGGAGTCTGTGAGGTGCAGTACTCTCTGACCACAACCTCTATTTGCGATCTGTTCTAACGCTGGTGTCCCACTAGCCTCGTCTCGGCCTGCACGTTGTTTATGAGGTGCAGTACTCTCTGACTACAACCTCTGTTTGTGATCTGTTCTATCGCTGGTGTCCTGCTAGCCTCGTCCCGGCCTGCACGGTGTCTGTAAGGTGCAGTATTATCTGACGACAACCCCTGTTTACGATCTGTTCTATCGCGTGTGCCCCGCTGTCCTCATCTCGGCCTGCATGGAGTCTGTGAGGTGCAGTACTCTCTGACCATAGCCTCTGTTTGCGATCTGTTCTATCGCTGGTGTCCCGCTAGCCTCGTCTCGGCCTGGACGGTGTCTGTGAGGTGTGGTACTCTCTGACTACAACCTCTATTTGCGATATGTTCTATCGCTGGTGTCCCACTAGCCTCGTCCCGGCCTACACGGTGTCTATGAGGTGCAATACTCTCTGACTACAACCTCTATTTGCGATCTGTTCTATCACTGGTGTCCCGCTAGCCTCGTCCCGGCCTGCACGGTGTCTATGAGGTGCATTACTCTATGACTACAACCTCTGTTTGCCATTTGTTCTATCACTGGTGTCCCGCTAGCCTCGTCCCGGCCTACATGTGTCTGTGGGATGCAGTACTCTCTGACTACAACCTCTGTTTGCGATCTGTTCTATCACTGGTGTCCCGCTAGCCTTGTCCCGGCCTACATGGTGTCTGTGGGATGCAGTACTCTCTGACTACAACCTCTGTTTGCGATCTGTTCTACCTATGGTGGCCTGCTGTCCTCGTCTCGGCATGCACGGTGGCTGTGGGATGCAATACTCTCTTACTACAACCTCTGTTTACGATCTGTTCTATCGCATGTATTCTGCTGGCCTCATCTCAGCTCGTGTAGTATCTGTTAGATGTAATGTTCTCTAACTACAATCCCGATTGTGATTTGTTCTACCGCATGTGCTCTGCTGGCCTCATCTCGACTCGCGCAGTGTCTGTGAGATGTAGTGTTCTCTAACTTCAATCCCGTTGCGATCTGTTCTACCGCATGTGTTCTGCTAACCACCATCCGGCCAGTACAATCTCTGATCTACTAACCACCATCCGATTAAAATGATATTTGATCTGCTAACCACCATTCGGTCAGTATAATGTCTGGTCTGCCAACCCCCATCCGGCTAGTATAATATTCTAATCTGCTAACCCCCATCCAGCTAGTACAATGTTTGATCTGCTAACCCCCGTCCGACTAGTACAATATTCTGCTAACCACTATGATGTAGTGTCTGATTTGCTAACCAACCTCCGGTTAACCCAAAGCCTGATTGTTGACCATCCTTAGGTCGGTATGGTGACTCGTTCATCATTTTCTTTGCTGGCACTTATCCTGAGCCTCTTCTTTTTTTTTTTCTCTACAAAAAAGGGAAAAGCAACTGTGCAAGTTATATAAAAGAGATGCTTACCTGTGGCAGTGCGTACATGTTGGGGTCGATGTCAAATGGGTGCCCCCTTGAAGGACCGTTGGTTTTTCCCCAAATATCGATTCCTCTTTCATCTCCAACGTAGCCTCCCTGTTGAAAAGACCTGCGCACTTCTCAAGAGGGTGAGAGAATTTGATGTTGAGCCTCCAGAGAGGAAAGTAGATTTGAGCCTCCTTAGAGGAAAATTAGATTGAAGGTTTTGTTGCTTGCCTGCAGGCGAATGATTTTTCTATTTTTGGCGTCTCTTAAAATGATCCTTGTTTTTGTTTTTATCTTTGTTTGTTTTTTGTAAGTTTTTGGAATTCTTACATTTTGGATGCATTTGAATTTTGACAGTATATTGGCTTTTCAAGGCCTTGAAAATATCTTCTTTGTTTTGTCATCTTTTTGTTTGAGAATTTGTATTCTTTGTGTTTCTTTTGTTTGCCTTTGTTGTTTGTCTGAGAACTTGTATTCTTTGTACACTTGAAGTTGGTTTTTTATACACTTATTGTGTGGTGTGTGTGAGCGTGCCTCTTATGATAGAGAAACTTACCTGATTGCCCCCGTCATGGTGTGCATGAATAGGCTTATTTTTTGGTGTATTTTCCTTTTATACAGACGCACCTGACTTTATGCCAAATATAATGTCTGACGACGTTGAGCTGAACACATCTCTTAGATCATCTTTAAGCATGAGCTGTATTCGGACCTCTCCCCTATTTGCCCCCGGTATAGCGTGCATGAATAGGCTTGCTCTTTTAAATGTCCTCTTGGAAGCGGGTCCGCGAGATTCTATTTTTGTGAAGACTTCATCTTGACCTGATTATTCGACGTGGATGAGCACCAATGTAGAGCTGAAACTGTACCTCGACCCATTTCTGCATTTGATTGCCTCCAACTAAAGTATGTGTGGGTAGTCCGGCTTCTCAAAGGACCTTATTCTCTGTAGATTTGTGTGATTTCAGATTGCCTTTAGCATGGTGTGCCCGGATAGGCTTGCTCTTCTAGGCATTCCACCTCTGCACCTATTTAGTTGATTTTGCGCCGGATATAGTGGCCGATCATGTTGAGCTGAACCCATCCCTTGGATCATCCTTGCTTATGAGGTTTATTCGGACCTTTCCTTCTGAGTCATGTGCATGGCAATATATAGAAAATATTGTGTGTGTGTATGGAACTATATGTGGGAAATATATGCATGAAGCTATATACGCGAAACACGAGCAAAGGATTAATGTATAAGAATTGTGTGTGCATATCTATACGTGTAAAAGACTAAATGCGCGTGACATGCATGTGATATGCAAAAATGAATAGACCACATCCCAGGTGGTTAAGGGATTCGTTGAGGGTACTGCTCGGCTGCTCACATTGTCTGATGCTCCCAAGGATGTAGAAAAGCGTTATTTTTGCTTTACGGACATTGACCTATAATCTTTTCAAGGAGAACTGACCCGTACATATCTTTGCCCCCCGGTCAACGAGCATTTTGCCCCTATGACTCTGAATCAAGTTCTGCATTTTGCACCACCTGCCTAAAGGAAATTTATTTGGAGTAATGCCGCCTTATCGCTCCAGGCTTCAAAAGTCATTATTTTAAAGGTAGTGCGTCCCTTGTGGATTTTCACACTAGCTTTTCTTAGCGGGAAATGCATCCCTTTAGGGATTTTCACATAACCCTGTGCCTAATTTTTGCCTGGAATGGATCCAACCCAATCAAGTGGCTTTTATTCATTTCATTTTTTGTAGGACAGACTGCCTGTTCCCAAGTTTTCACCCTGCCCTTTAGCCTAACTTTTGCTTAGAGAGCCAATCACGGTTTTCATCTCTAATGGCCTCTCCCTTTTTTTTTTTGAGACTCTCCTGCCTTTTCGGTATGGCTGAAAGAAAAGTTGAAGCTGCTATCAAAGCCCCTTCCTAGAGTAATCCATAATTATTCTCTGAGGCATTTTCTCCTTAGGCATCGATTACATTCCATGGCCTCCCTTGATGAATGTGTTGCTAGATTGGGTGAGGTAGTGAATGAGGATCGTGTTCTTTAGGACTTCATGGGGCTTCCTTTTACATTACCGTCCATTGTGCTCGATAGTTCAGAGGGATTAACAATATAGTGAGGCATCCCCTATCTTTCCAAGGTGTATCCTTTATCTTCGGCTCTTACCTTTAAACATCACGGCCTCCAAGCGAGCTATCGGTGAAGACGATTATACCATCTATCAGGGGTTGTTCTTTCACTCCCACTAATGCATTCAAGAGGTAGGTGCTTAGTCCCGCAATCAATACTAGAGCTCATCGACTTAGACACCCGGATGGTGAGAGCAGGAGCAAAGTGTGCTCATTTAGATTTCATGCGTTCAGCAATGAATGATATTTCTCTTTTTATAAATGAACTAGAAAATAATGAACACATGTATTTGCAAAGATCATGTACATTTCGGTATGATTTCTCTATACATGATCATTATCTAACATCGATTCAAAATGCAAAACTACATCTAATCTCAGAGTATATCTTGTAAGTATCAAACTCCCATCTCCAGTTAGCCCTCTCGAGTTTTCTTGATTGGACATTTTCTCTCAAACCTCTAATTTTTGCCCAAGGTGCCTTTTTTCAGTTTTCACCTTGACGAGGCGCCCATTTTTAGCAAGGCCGCCTTTTTTCGATTTTTAACCTGCGGGGCTTTTATTCTCTTCTTTTGATTTTTAGTCTTTCGCTATGGACCTCCTTGAGTCTGTTGATGTTGATCGGTTCTTTGAAGTCATCTTTATTGCTATCTGTTGGAATTCCCGCTCCTTTTGACAACAACTTCTTAAGAACAAATAGGCCTTCCTGCACTGGTTTGAACTTGCCTCATTTGTCTGGAACATTTGGACTCGTTTGCTAGAGGGCTAAACCTCCCTCCTTCAGTGGATGCTTTCTGACTTTCTTCTCGAATGATCGAGCAGAGTTCTCTCTGATAGATCTGACTGTACTAGCAATCTCATGACTTGTCCTTGTTCAATGTGTTGAACTGTTACTGCCATTATCGCGCCCTGTCGGCTTCCAAAATTTGGGCTTCTATGACCATCCTTAAAGATTTGAGCTCAACTTCAACTGGCTATGCTGCTTCTACCCCCTGTATCGAGGAATAAAAAGTGACTCTTGTAGAGGTTTCGATGGCGGTTCTCTAGCTTCAAAGTGCGAAAGGCCATTTCTCTGCCCAGTCCTTGTGGTTTTGAACCATCTTGATCAAGATCTTCTTGTTAGCAACCTCTGCTACCCCATTAGTTTGAGGGCAATATAGAGAGGACTTATGGTCTTTAATGTCATACGTCCGGAGCAACTCCCTAGCCTTAACCATAAGGTGTCCTTCTGTCCTTGAACCCTGCGTAGTGCGGGAGACCTTCTTGACATGACCCTGTTCGTTGGGGTTGTAGGGCGCACCTCCCTTATGATGTCTATTTCCAAGCTTGAGCAACCCATATCGATTGTGAGTCAATATAACCCTTTTGGTCCTTTTCGAAAGTCAAGAAAAATGGCAAAGTGCGGGCATGTGTAGATCAATGGGATTTGAACAAAGCTTGCCCTACATATTGATTTTTTTTCTCCTCTCTCTTTTTTGTATTTTATTTTTCTCTTCTTTTTTTTTCATTTGTTCTTTTTTTTCCTGTTCTTTTTTCTTTTTATTCTTTTAAGGATAAGCTTTGTTCAAATCCTAATAGTTTACACATATACGCACTCCTCCTCTTCTCGATTTGGAACAATATTGACCAACTAAGACTAGCATTGAACTTTAAATAGAAATTTTGGCTTCATTTCTGCTTGTGGATTCCTCTCTTTGACCTTTTATGCCCCTTCCAACTTTAATCTTCTGAGCTTCTATATGGCCGATTTATGATTGTGTGAACAATGTGCCTATTGTTTCGACGATCAACTCTTAACATGTCTTCGTATGTCCAGGCAAAGACCTTTTATATTTTGTTGAATTTCTATCAAGTTTTGATCTCTCTTCAAGAGTTACATTAGATGCTATCAAGATTTTCTTTGGGTTTTCCAAAGCTCTGAGATTAAATATAGTAGCATCAACTGAATCAATGTCAAATATGAATGAGTTATGATTATGATTATGCATAGTGAAATCATAAGAGACATAACACAATTAAGCAAAAGCGTTCATCTTATTAATGAAACTAAAATGTCATTATTAAATAGTTCAAAAATAAAAATAACATTCTAAATAGCTAATCAACTTCTGTTCTTGCCGACACAGCTGTTGCAGTCGATGGTCCATTATCATCCCTAAGAACCGTCCTGCCTTTCCACTTAGGCACTTAGTCCATCTTATTCTTTCCCTCTCGCTTTTCTGGGTTGGAGATCTGCTGAGAGTCAATAAGATCTTGAATAGCATGTCTCAAGGTCTTGCAATCGTTTGTGGTATGCCCGGTGTGCTGGTGGAAGGTGCAATACTCATCCTCTTTGTGATCGAGCTGTCCCTAGCTTCTAACGGGCCTAGCCGGTAATGGTTATAATATCCCCTCCTTTATTAGCCTCTTGAGGACCCAAGATAAAGATCTGCCCAAATTAGAAAAATGCCTTTGCTTTACTTCCGTGGTTGGCGCTTCTACAATCTGTTCCTTTTCTGGGCCTGGCATCAGTTCTTAAATGCGATCTCTCAAGGGACGACAGTAGTCCATTCTATGCCCTGAATACTGGTGATACGCGTAGTACCAATCTGCTTTATGTCTAGAGTGTCCTTGACTTGGGGCAGGCCCGGCCGGCAAGGGTTGTAACTTCCCTTTCTTGACGAGACGGGTGAAGTGCTAGGATAATGGCCTACCCGAAATAGTGAGGTGGGACTGAACTGCTCTAGTGGCTGAGACTTCTGTAGGCTTAACATTTGCCTCACTGATGTTATGGCGTCCTGAGCTTTCATCTTTTAGAATATGCGTGATCGCGAGGTCCTCTTCCTCTTTAGGCACAATGCTATATTCTAAAGTGGGCCTCCTATTTCCTCCTTGTTTAACTGGTGAATTAAGTGGCCCCTTGCCTCTGGTTTCAAAAAAAATGGAGGTACTGCGGCCATCGCTATATGATCCCTCTCGACCGTGGCCGGCTTTACTTAGTTGAGAGTTGTTGCCATAAGCTGAGCTTGGAGAACCAGCGCCATGGCATCCATTCTTTCTTTGATCACAGCCAATAGCCTTTTTTCAAGCTCTTTAAACCTTCTACCCATCTCGTGGGCAATCAAGGCATGAGTCTCTCCGTTCTGTTGCGAAGGGCTAGCCATTTCTACTACCTTTAAATGCTCTGGCAACGATGCTAAATCTTTGCCAGCCAACCCAACCTCTGATCACTCTTTAGACAACTATTGGGATCCCCTAACCACCCAAGCAAACGGTTTACAATGGCTGAAAAGCAAGGGTTAGAATGATGCATGAATAATATGCAATGCATGGTCGTGCTGTGCAACAAATGGTATACAGTGACTAAAAGAGATTACAATGATACATGTGAAACATTTGAGAAACTATACACAGGATGATATGTACATGTAATAATTATATGCAAAGAATAGTATGTATACATAGGGAAGAAATACAAATTTTATTTGTGCATGAATGACCCGAATATGTAATGCATCATCCACAACCACATGCAAGCAGATAGATCCTTCCAATCTTATTGCCCCCACCATGAGGTCGTATAGTCTCTGTCCTAGGTGGGCTTAGCCCATGGGTTAGTAGGGAACCTAATAGACACGTATGGTACACGGTGAAAACCCGGCAGCATAACCTCTCTTAACTAATGGACATGCACATGAGTTATGATCATTGTGTATTTAGGCGGTCCGAATAAGTTGACATGGGCCTATCGGGGCATGAAAGCCTTTGATTAGGTGACCAATCAAATTATTTGGGTTTGTCCAATACAAAATGATCCATATAGCAAGCATAGTATAAAAGTTCATACCACCTAGGGGAAGTAACTATTTCCATTACATGAGCTTTGGCCAAGGTGATAATACTTTAGGTCTACCCAAGCATGGTCCCTGCCAACGGGTCTAGCTTATCACGAGAGTAATGACCGATCGGGTCTCCATTTAATATACCATGATGGTACGAGGCTTGGGCTGGTGATTATCCTTAACACTTCCCTACATTGACTGAATGTAGGGTTGTGCTTCGGGAACGCACCGAGGTTAAAAGAGGGACCAAACTAGCATAGATCCAAGGCTCTAATGAGATGCAATGCAGTTTCGAAAAAGGATGAAATTTTTAAATTGAAACTCAATTGTAAATTTTAACCAAGGTACTTTCGAAGAGAAGTCACGAGTGGAGTCGCCACTGTGACGCTCACCGAACCCTGAGGTGCCCCGAACCGCCCGCTTTTTGGGCGATCGGAATGAGGTTCATGAAAACTTGTAAGGGATTACAAGTGCATCCATTTTGGGCAACAAGGGGGTTTCTTAGAGTCGCCACCCAATAGAATATTGGGAAAGGTCGTTTAGTCTCAGTGAGCCTAAGACAGCGCTGCTATGTCCATTATAGGCAAGCCGGAGGTGTCTTGGAGGTACGCACCCTAATGATAGGATGGTCCTCTAGCCTCACGCTTGGGCAAACCAGAGGTGTCTTGCAGGTAACCACCTTAATAAAACATTAAGATGGCCCTCTCGCCTCGTGGTGCCTAGGACTGTGCAAGTTTGATCCTTTTATGGGACACAAGAGGCGTCTTGGAGGTTTCCACCCCAACAAAATGCCTAGGTGGTCCTCTCGCCTCATTGAGCCCAAAGACCAGAGTAGGTTCAGGACTTTCCATTTATTCATATCATGATTTAAGTTTATATTTGAGTTTTGAATTTATCGTTTCATCCAATTTTTCATTCAATTTAATGCAATTAATTAAAGTGTATGTCAATCACATAATGGAAGCGATGAATAAAACAAGATTAAAATAAAGTACATGAAGATAAATACAACAAAACTAGGGGCAGAATACAACCCCCATTATAAATAAAATACAAATAATACATAAATCGAGATATTGATTAAGAATGAGGACATTGGTCCTCACACGCATACTTTTAAAAAAGTGTTAAAGGTAATGGTTTATTTGGGTATGAAAAACTAGGACATTGGTCCCATTTTTATTTATAAAAAAATGCCAAATTAATTAATAGAAACGTTTTTGTGATTTTCTTTTTAGCGTGCCTACAATAAATAATTTTCTTAAAGATTACATGGCAAAATAAATGAAAAAACCAAATAAATGAAATATTACAAATAAAGCAATTAAATATCTAACCCAAACGAGCCTTCTGGATCTCCTCGTGTGCTCGCAAAAATGGCCAAGTAAAGAAAATAAGTTTTGACAAAAAAACAAAATACAAATGAAATAATGTTAGTAATTAAATCAATTAAATCAACTAAGTATATAATAAATGATAAAATAAAGTTAGATGGCATCAAAAATGGCAAATGAATTAAAATGTTAATAAACTAAAATAAATGAGAAAAATGCATTATAAATGACAAATAAATTAAAAGATGTGATTGAAATAAAATAAAATGTGTTAATGAATTAATATATAAAAATATGATCATGATAATAATAATGAATAATGAAGATAAACAAATAAATGAATAAACAATAAATATATAACAATGAAACATAATGATAAAAAAATATGAATAAAAGAATGATGAAAATAATTAAATGAGTGACATGATTAATTAATATTATCCCAATTAACATAAAATATTTACATGGCAAAAAGATCAATCAAAATGAATTAATTAATTACATGTTAAAAATAATGAGAAATCAAAGCAAAAATAAATTATTTTCATGTTAGCAATAATAAGAAATCAATATTTACAAGTTAGAAATGATAAGAAATCAATATTTACATGAACAAAAATAATATATTAACATTTTAAATGAGACAAATATAAAAACAATAGAATAAATGAATAAATAAATGAAAATAATAAAAATAATATACATGTTAATAAATTGAATATGAACAAAATAATAAAAAATTTAAGATTTAAGCCCAGAATGTTTACCCTCGGAGTTTCGGATTCGATGAAGGTAAAAATGATGATTGATTTCCTTGTTTGTGATTTGCAAGATTAGAGTTGATAAATAAAAATATTGGAATTTTATTTCAAGGAAAAATAGTCTTAAAAAATGATCAAAAATTCTTTAAAAACAAAGAATTAATTTCTTTGCCTAAAGAATGATTTTTATTGATTAAACAAAAAGGGTTCTCAAGAACAAACAATCCTTTTGTTTGTCTCAAAAAAAAAAATCATTTATGCAAAAAATAAAAAAAAAACTTCTTTTTTAGAAAATCAAATGAAAAATTAGATTTCAAGAACAAACATTTATTTTGAATGTCTCAAAATCTATTTTTCATCAAAAAGTGATTCAAATAAAAATCATTGAAAAAAAGTTTAATTGAAAACTAAAAAAATAATAAATCAAAAATGAATTTTGAGAGCAAACAATTGTTATGTTTGTCTCAAAATCAATTGTCATCAATAAAATCCAATCTAAAAATATGTATTAGAAGAAATTCCATTAGAAAAAGAAGAAGAATTGAACTATTTTTTATTTTTGTTGGGGAAAAATCTGGAAATTTTAGAGAGAATTTGAGAGGAAGAAGAAGAGAAAAGATGAAGAAAAATCCTAGAAAAAATCCTCCCCATCTCTCTGTCCATCTTTTTCTTTTTATATGAAGAAAATAGAAAATAAAATTAATTAAGAAGAAAAAAATCCAATTAAATCAGATCTTATTTAATTTGAAAGTTAAAAAAGGAAAAAAACCTTTAAAAACAAAAAAAAGGGATAAAACATGGTTTTTTGGGTGAAAAATCGGAAAAAAAATGATTTTGGGGCCAAAAAGGCCAATTTCGGCGGAACAAGTGCGACGCTCGCCTGCGCGCTGCCGCGGCTGCGGCTAACGCTCGACCCCTTTTTTTTAAATCTTTAAAATTAACTAAAAATACTATAATTTCTAAGCCCCATTTTTCAAATCTAATTTTAAAAATATTTTTTATTATTTTTTAATTTTTTTCACCCTAAAATGCAAATTTGAACAGGAAATCATCATTTTCAACCTTTTTGCCTGTGAGTAGGTATCTTATCATCATTGGGTAACTCTAATCTGGGCTATCTCAGGACTTGGTGTCTACAGTAACCTAACTGCTGCTCTAGTACCGCCAGCTAGCCAATAACCTATCGGTCCTGCTGGAGGTCAAGCCGAACAGACTCCGATCAGGGAGGCACCTCCGGCAGCAGTGGTGGGATCATCTTCTGTTATTGAGCCTAGAACATTTCCAAATGTTAAACATAGATGAATTGGGAAGCATATGCCTGAGGAGGATTTTGTGGAGGATGAAAATGAGGAATCCATGTCAGTAAGAGCCAGATCTCCTAAAGAGGATGCCGCTTTAAGGAAAATAGAAGAGAAGGTGGAAGCGATGGCCCGATTGTTGTCTGTCGGAAAGGGGATAAACCCAGAAGATCGAGATTTGGATAATGAGGAGATGCTTCCATAAAGATTTAAGATGCCCGACTTGCCCAAATTTGATGGCACATCAGACCCTTTTGCTCATATCAAGCAGTATACTCTTGTGATGAAGGGCACCATGCTCACTAAGTGACAGAAAGTGGAGTATTTTAGCCTCAGCTTGGTTGGGCCTGCTGTAGATTGGTACCACGGTTTAGACAGAAGGGCAAGAGAGGATGGGACCTGCTAACGGAAGAATTCCTTAAACAGTACGACTGCAGCACCCAAATGGAGGTGACTTTGAAAGATTTAGAGCTCCTTCAGCAGAAACCTAATAAGTCATTCCATGAGTACCTTACTCGGTGGAGAAATAGAGTGATGGAGATGAGATGAAGGCCAGATACCTCTGATCAAATTCGATTATTTATCCAAAATGCAAGTCCGTACCTAAGAGATGGGTTGAAGATAAAGGGGCTCAGAGACTGGGAATCTCTAAAGGATATTGCTATTGAGGCAGAAAGGGAGTATTTGGCGAAAAAGGTAAGCCAAGAGAGCTTTGTCAAGAAGAATTTTGGGAGCCCTTCAGGGAATAGGTTAGCTGGTGCTGGAAGTAGTAGCGATAATAAGAGTGGTAGTAACAGAACGACTGAAGTCTCGGTGACAGAATCTAACTAAGGCCAGAGGTATTACTCGAATATGGGCCGACTCCTATCTTGGGTTTTCGAGAGGTTAACAAAAGAGGGGCAGTTGAGACCTTTAGAGCCGAGGCTAGCTAGAAACTAGGGTTAGCAGGGACACAGAAGTGATCAGTTTTGTGCTTATCATCAGCACACAGGCCATCTGACCGACTACTGCAGAACTTTGAGAAATAAAATCCAGGACCTCATTGACAGTAAGCAAATCACAGATCCGAAGAAGAGGGACAAGAAAAAGAAGCCTGCTAACTATGCAGCGGTGCCCCTGCCTGTATTTATGATCAGGTCCAGTCTGCCCGAAGGGTTTGTGTTGAGAGATTTGTACGGCATCGATGCCAACATTACTATCACGAGCCTCCGCGAGGTAAGTAAAAAAGGGATTCCCGTAGCAGTGATCAATTGCTGGTGGCGATGGCGGCTTTTGGGTAACTAAGGACATGCTGGCTAAGTCTGATATGACAATCACGGCATATGATAATTCACAGAGGCAGGCTTCTGGGACATAAAAGACGGTAGTCAAGACCGGGCTGGTGGAAACCGAAGTGGAATTTGTAGTCTTACCCATCCCCGCCAATTTCTCAGTCCTCTTGGGAAGGCCCTGGTTCCATAAGCTAGGAGGAGTCCCCTCTACTCTTCACCAAATGGTTAAGATTCCTCATGAGGGGTAGGTTGTGATTATAAGAGCTGCGAGGGAGAATCAGGTCTCAATATTGGAGATTGCAAGACAGCCTTTCAGTGGGTTTTACGTTGCTCTGATAGATGGAGAGGAGCATATGGAAGGAAGCCCTCAAGTACTGAATATGATAAAAGAATGTTGTTCCTCCCTGGCACGAGTCTAGGCAAGAACTCTCAGGGGTTACCAACAGCCATTGCCACCAGAGGTTAAAAGGATAAGAGAGGCCTTGGGTATGAAGGTGCAGCAAGGAAGGGTAAGAATTCGGTCAAGAAAATTCCTCATATCAGAGAAAGCTTTATGCCAGCAAATGCAGTGTGTGCCTACATGGGGGAAGTAGAGCCTCAGCGGGTCTGTAAGACCCCCTACGTCCCTATTGGAAGGATGCGGACTCGCTACCGACGCTCACTCACATACACTAAGCGGAAGCTGCTGTAATATGGCATGAAATGAATATGATAATTATGCAGCGGAAAAACATGAAAAAGAATCATACATGCCAAGCAATTCCATGACAAGAATCGAAACATGCACTTTTAGGGTTTTTAAAACTTACAACTTTAAATGCCAATTCCAAATTGAATTTGATGATGACCAGCAACTAAGATGAGTTTGTCCACCTTTGATCTTCACCACCAATGCCAATGAACAGCCTTTACGCCAATCCTCTCTATGTTCACACACACAATTGTAAGCTAGGCTTAAAACCGAGATTGCTAGCTCTCAATAAATTAGTATTGTGTAAAGGGTAAGGATTGAAGCTACAAGCTTTTGTCTTGCACTTCTATTTGATGCTTTTAATGCCTAATCACACAAGAAAGCAAGAAAGAATTCTTCTCCTTGTTGAATTCGGCCAAGAGGAAAAAACTACCCCTTGTGAAAATCGGCCAAAAGAAAAATTGAGAGTGAGAGAGAGAAGTCTTTCTCTACACCACCTCTCCTAGCCTTTTTTCTTTTCCAATATCTATCCTTATCTAATGGCAAGTCTTTAATCTGAATTTTATTACCTTAAGATAGTTTATTCCATCTTAAACACTTCCTAGAGATAAGTAACAAATAATAGTTTAAACCCTTTTGAATTTAAAATTCAAATTAGGATTTAATACTCAATTAACTTAATCATATAATTAATTAATTGAAATTAAATCATGTGGGCCGAATTTCTCCTCTTTCATGGGCCAAGGTCCAATAGCAATTTTAATACCCATTACATACATTAATTTGACTTTAATTAAAAGCCCAAATTAATGCCCAATACATTATTTAAATATTTTAAGCCCAATACTTTGTGTGCGATCCTATAGGTCCATTTAATGTTGGCAATGAATTAATGAATTAATTCAAAGGCTATATATATTCTCTAGCAAGATATTATAGCATTCCAAATTAAATGAAAATGCAAATGGCATTTAGTGACCTAATGCAATTTTGCATAGTCCCTTACTCATAAATATCAGAATTAATATAAGGCATGGAACTAGTCATCCTTATATGTAAGTTAATTCCTTTCTTGATATTCCAGTGACACTGAACTCTCAGATAAATAATGGTTACTCATTATTTCATCTCGGTATGGCCATACACTTCTCAGTTCACTGATCAAGTGGCCGATGATATTTTCTCTCTTATAGAGAGGGGTAATCCCTTCACTTCTCTCATGCTCTCTGACATGAATCAATGTATACCCAAGCATACCCATACTTGTCACTCTATTACGAGCACGTTAGGTGTATGTCAAAGTACACAGTAATTCATAAAGAGTTTCATAGAGATTTCAGGTCTAAGAACTCCGATACAAAACTTGCATATGAGAAACACTTATGACTTGTACCATGTAGTGTTCTCATTAATGGATCGAATCCAGATACCATATTGTAAACATCTATCTATGATCTCTGATTGACACTCTTGTCCTTATGATCCGTAAGACAGAACTCAATTTATCAGAGAGAGCATACTAGTCTTAATTCATTTGTTATTCCCATAACAATGACTGACTAGGGATATTTAGAATGAAGTCTCATTTGTTTCAAGGTCTTACAACCATGTGCCTCACACATGATAACTTAAACTGAAACAACATTCTTGGATAGTTCTATCAATTGACATGCACAGGAATACAATGGATAAAACAAATGCCTCATTTATTAGCTAAAGTGTTTTATTACAATGTATTGGGGCTAGGGCTAACACTAACAATCTCCCACTAGCACTAGTCCCAATTGGGCATAGCCCTAAGACCGAATGCTCTCAAATGAGCTTCATGCAGATTTGGACGCAACTGTTTCGTCAAAGGATCTGCTACATTATTTTCACTTGCTATCTTGCTAACCTTGACGTCCCCACGATCAATGATCTCTCTGATCAGGTGGTACCTCCTGAGTATGTGTTTGGATTTCTGGTGTGACCGGGGCTCCTTGGCCTGTGCAATGGCCCCGTTGTTGTCACAAAAAATTTCTAATGGATCTAGGATGTTTGGGACAACTCCTAATCCAGAAATGAAATTTCTAATCCAAACAGCCTCTTTTGTAGTTTCACTCGCTGCAATATACTCAGATTCTGTAGTTGAGTCGGCGACGGTCTCTTGCTTTGAGCTTCTCCAGCTGACAGCACCACCGTTTAAAATAAAAACAAATCCAGATTGCGATCTTGAGTCCTGAGTGCTGGTTTGAAAAGCAGCATCGGCATAGCCTTGTATGACGAGCTCTTCCTGACCACCATACACCAAGAAGTGATCCTTAGTCCTTCGTAGGTACTTTAGAATCCCTTTTACAGTAGACCAGTGCTTTTCACCAGGGTCTTGCTGAAACCTACTGGTTATACTCAGTGCATGAGCAACATCCAACCTAGTACATAACATAGCGTACATTATAGATCCAATAGCAGATGCATATGGGATTCTACTCATGTTGTCCCTTTCCTCTTTGGTTTTAGGGCACTGTTCTTTAGTCAAAGGAACTCCCAAAGCCAAAGGTATGTACCCTTTCTTTGAGTCTCCCATACTAAAACGCTTTAGTACTTTGTCTATGTACTTTTCTTGACTTAGTCCCAAAAGCCGATTCGATCTGTCTCTATAGATCCGAATACCAAGTATTGTCTCAGCTTCACCTAAGTCTTTCATCGAGAAACATTTCCCCAACCATTGCTTAACCATTTGCAATGTTGGAATGTCATTCCCAATGAGAAGGATGTCGTCCACATATAGGACCAAAAATACTACTATGCTCCCACTAACCTTCTTGTACACACAAGGCTCATCTTCGTTCTTGACGAAGTCAAATTCTTTGACTGCCTCATCAAAACGAAGATTCCAACTTCGGGATGCTTGCTTTAAACCATAAATGGATTTCTGAAGCTTGCAAACCTTCTTAGGATGCTTGGGATTGACAAAACCCTCAGGCTGTGTCATATACACCTCCTCTAGTAAATTTCCATTGAGGAAAGCAGTTTTGACATCCATTTGCCATATCTCATAATCATGATATGCAGCTATGGCAAGCAAGATCCTAATGGATTTGAGCATGACTATAGGCGAAAAGGTTTCATCATAGTCTACACCATGAGTTTGTCGAAAACCTTTCGTTACTAGTCTACCTTTGTAGGTCTTATCAGCTTTGAGTTTAAATAGCCACTTGCATTCAATTACCTTAGCACCTTCCGGTGGATCAACCAAGGTCCAAACCTGGTTATCGTACATTGATTGCATCTCGGATTTCATGGCTTCAAGCCAATTTTTCGAGTCTGGGCTTTCAATAGCTTCTCGGTAGGTAGTAGGATCCTCACGATCTACTAACTCAATAGTGTCACTGTCGGTGATTAGAAATCCATATCTCTGAATCTCCTGACGTACCCTACCGGACCTTCTAGGTACTTGTGTAATGGGTTCTTGTTCCACAAGTGGTTGTGAACTTGATCCCATTTCCAACTCATCCTCTATAAGAATTTGTGGCGCTTGAATTTCTCCAAGTTCTACTTTACTCCCACTATCTTTCTTGAGAAGGAACTCCTTTTCCAAGAAAACAGCCTTGCGAGCAACAAATACTTTGTTCTCGGCTTGTGAGTAAAAGTAGTATCCCTTTGTTTCTTTGGGATAACCCACAAATAAGCAGACAGTGGATTTGGACTCTAGTTTGTCAGATGTTAATTTCTTAACATGTGCTTCACAGCCCCAAATCCTAAGAAATGACATATTGGGTTCTTTCCCAGTCCATACCTCGTATGGTGTCTTCTCAACTGCTTTAGTTGGAGTACGGTTTAGTAGAAACGCAGCAGTTTCTAATGCATAGCCCCAAAAAGAGATAGGAAGATTTGCTTGACTCATCATAGATCGAACCATGTCTAATAGAGTTCGATTTCTCCTTTCGGACACACCATTCCATTGTGGTGTTCCAGGAGGAGTGAGCTGTGAAATAATACCACACTCTTTTAGATGACCGTCAAAATCTTGGCTTAAGTATTCGCCACCTCTATCAGATCGAATGGCTTTTATACTTTTGCCAAGTTGTTTTTCTACTTCGTTCTTAAACACTTTGAATTTCTCAAAAGTTTCAGATTTATACTTCATTAGATAGACATAGCCATATCTACTGAAGTCATCTGTGAATGTTACGAAGTAGCTAAAACCACCTCTAGCTTGTGTACTTAATGGTCCACATACATCGGTATGTATTAGTTCCAATAAGCCATTAGTCCTCTCACTTTTCTTATTAAAAGGACTTTTTGTCATTTTTCCATGCAAACATGGCTCGCATGTATCATAAGACTCTAAGTCGAATGACCCAAGTACTCCAGTTTTGTGGAGTCTTGAAATGCGTTTTTCGTTTGTATGTCCCAAACGACAATGCCAGAAGTAAGTAGGGTTCAATTCGTTTGATTTAACCCTCTTTGTATTAATGTTGTATATGGACTCTTTGTTTTGTAAATCAAGGATATAAAGGCCATTTTGCAACATGGCATTGCCATATGAAATGCCTTGGCGACGAATATGAGCATTGCCATTTTTAATAATAAAATCAAATTCATCCAAATCCAACAATGAAACTGAAATAATGTTTCTGCTCATAGCAGGTACATAATAACAAATTTTCAAAACTAAACAAAGTCCGGAAGGTAAAGTGAGTTGATAGTCGCCTATCTCCATGGCAGCAACTCGTGCTCCATTCCCCACACGGAGGTCCACTTCATTCTTTCCAAGTAACCGCCTATTTCTTAGCCCCTGCACATTTGAACAAATGTGAGAACCACAACCGGTATCTAGGACCCAAGTGGTAGAAATAGAAAGGTTAATTTCAACAACAAAAATACCTGAACTGGACGCATTTGCTCCTTTCTTTTTTTGTTCTTCCTTGAAGAGAGCACAGTTCTTCTTCCAATGCCCTATTTTGTTGCAGTGGAAGCAAGTGCTCTCGCTCTCCTTGGGCTTTTGCGCCTTGGGCTTTAATTGGGTCTGAGGTGCACTCCCTTTTGACTTGAACCGAGCCAGGTCATTCTTGGGTTTTGCCTTTCCCTTTCCTTTTCCCTTAGCCGGTCCCTTCTTAATGCCCCCTTGAACCATCAGTATGGGATTGGTCTTTCGAATGTTCTCTTCAGCATTCTTAAGCATCCCTTGAATCTCAGTGACTGACTTGTTCATTGCATGCATGTTATAATTCATTACAAATGGATCATAATCATCAGTCAATGATCCTAATATCAAGTCAGTGGCCAATTCCTTTGGCACTTGTACCTCAAGCTTTTCTAGAGTATCAAGATACCCTTTCATCTTGAGTACATGTGTACTAACAGGAGTACCCGCAACCATCTTACAGGAAATCAAGGCCTTTGTTGTCACAAATCTCTCGTGACGAGCTTGCTCTTGGAACATCTCCTTTAGGTGCACCATGATCGCATAAGCCTCTTGGTCCATAAATTGCTTTTGCAAGTCAGGCACCATAGTGGCCAGCATCAAACAGGTCACATCATTGGAGTCACTCTTCTTGGTCTCAAAAGTTTCCTTTTGAACCGCAGTGGCGTTCCTGCCAGGTTCAACAGGCAAGGGTGCATCCAAAACATACGACTTTTTCTCTTGCTTAAGCACTATTCTCAAGTTTCGAGACCAGTCTATGAAATTGGTGCCATTCAATTTGTCCTTTTCAAGGACCGATCGCAATGAGAAATTATTGTTTGAAGATGCCATTTGTCAATCTACAATAAAAATTTTAGCAAGATTGAATGAGGTCTTATTTATAATCCCACAAACCGAATTAATATCCCTTTAAATAATTCGCGTTAGTGATTTAAAGTGGGCCAAGATCCACTTTTCACAACAACTTATTAGTCAAGCTGAGCTTGTACACCTAACAAGTTAAGTTACATAGGTAGGAGAAACTCCAATCATGTCTCGTACATGACTCTTGGATCAAATGGGTTAACATCTTAAGATGTTATAGCACAAACCCATTTATTAGTTGCCTAGGTCCGAGCATCCCTTTCCATGTTAAGTCTAACCTACATTCACAACCCATGCCTCACAAAGATAATCGAGCGTATCTAGGACTCCCAGTCTACGTTATCGATGATCGATGCCTTGACATGTTTCGAATTAGGAAGGCAACTGTGTGACTTACTATTATTATTAGGGATTCAAATTATTACGGCTTACATGGCATACGCTTTGTCATCCATTCATATATATATAAATAATTGCATAAAGTAAAGCGTGACAAACATGGGCCCAAAAACCTACAACTAAGATTCTATACTATTACATAAGAATCTTCGAGTTGGGCTTCTTTGCTCCGGTGGGCTTCACCTTTGATTTACAAAGTCTTAAAGTAAATTCTATTCTAAGAAATTAATGAAACTTTAACAATAAAACATAATGGCTCGCAGGCCATAATTAATTAAAAACAGGGCCCATGAATGCACCATGCATATCCATTCATCACACCGAACTAGCAAATAAATATACATAATATTCATGGATCAAACAAAGTCCAATTTTAATTAATTTAGCCAAGTCTCTTAATGGAAATTGTGTACTTGAACCTTTAAGAGATGACCCCATGATGGGCCTGGGCCGAGGCCCAATAGACTAAATCCTCTTATTGAATAAGTTCTCTTAAAAGCCCAAAACACAAACTAGTTAGATTTGTGCTATAAATCAACTCTAGTATAATTTCCAATTTTGCCATTTTTAATTTTATGTCATACTGCCCATAAACATTAAAAATACATATAATATGTACCGACATGAATTAAAACAAAAAAATCATGAAGAACATATATATGATACACGGCATACATATAAAAACAAACAAACAACAAAACTAGTTGTTTAATTCTTATGTGATGCCACAAAAATGGACAAATACTTAAATCAATTTTATGAGTCATTAAATAATTCAAATAAGGTCATAAAAATGATTTAATATATTGTACCAATCTGATCTAAATGTGTTTTTACCATTTTAATCAAATCAAAACAAACAATGTTGATTAAACATGTAACAAACACAAACTAGTCATTATTTTAAGTGATATTAAAATTAATCAATTAAATTGTCATGGACCAGAATTAAAACCAAATTTTAAAAATGTCCAGACCTGATATTACATCTTTAAAATCACTTACAAACATGCCAAAAACGTTTTTACATTTAATATTCAAAACTAGTTGTTAAACTAACAATTAACATGCCAAAAGCACCTAGTTTTAATATTAACATATACCATCAGGTATTATCAATTAAATATGACCAATAAAAGCTCTTAGAACATCTTAGGACATTATATTAACATGTCATATTAATTATAATACCTATCTAATCAATTAAAATCGTTTTTACACCAAAACAATGCAAAAAACTCAAAACAGAAAATTTCAGCATTGCATGTATTAAAAGTAACGATTTTTAATTAATTATTTCATGCATCTAAAGCACTAAAATAAGCATGTTTAGGCTCTGATACCACTGCTGTAATATGGCATGAAATGAATATGATAATTATGCAGCGGAAAAACATGAAAAAGAATCATACATGCCAAGCAATTCCATGACAAGAATCGAAACATGCACTTTTAGGGTTTTTAAAACTTACAACTTTAAATGCCAATTCCAAATTGAATTTGATGATGACCAGCAACTAAGATGAGTTTGTCCACCTTTGATCTTCACCACCAATGCCAAGGAACAGCCTTAACGCCAATCCTCTCTATGTTCACACACACAATTGTAAGCTAGGCTTAAAACCAAGATTGCTAGCTCTCAATAAATTAGTATTGTGTAAAGGGTAAGGATTGAAGCTACAAGCTTTTGTCTTGCACTTCTATTTGATGCTTTTAATGCCTAATCACACAAGAAAGCAAGAAAGAATTCTTCTCCTTGTTGAATTCGGCCAAGAGGAAAAAACTACCCCTTGTGAAAATCGGCCAAAAGAAAAATTGAGAGTGAGAGAGAGAAGTCTTTCTCTACACCACCTCTCCTAGCCTTTTTTCTTTTCCAATATCTATCCTTATCTAATGGCAAGTCTTTAATCTGAATTTTATTACCTTAAGATAGTTTATTCCATCTTAAACACTTCCTAGAGATAAGTAACAAATAATAGTTTAAACCCTTTTGAATTTAAAATTCAAATTAGGATTTAATACTCAATTAACTTAATCATATAATTAATTAATTGAAATTAAATCATGTGGGCCGAATTTCTCCTCTCTCATGGGCCAAGGTCCAATAGCAATTTTAATACCCATTACATACATTAATTTGACTTTAATTAAAAGCCCAAATTAATGCCCAATACATTATTTAAATATTTTAAGCCCAATACTTTGTGTGCGATCCTATAGGTCCATTTAATGTTGGCAATGAATTAATGAATTAATTCAAAGGCTATATATATTCTCTAGCAAGATATTATAGCATTCCAAATTAAATGAAAATGCAAATGGCATTTAGTGACCTAATGCAATTTTGCATAGTCCCTTACCCATAAATTTCAGAATTAATATAAGGCATGGAACTAGTCATCCTTATATGTAAGTTAATTCCTTTCTTGATATTCCAGTGACACTGAACTCTCAGATAAATAATGGTTACTCATTATTTCATCTCGGTATGGCCATACACTTCTCAGTTCACTGATCAAGTGGCCGATGATATTTTCTCTCTTATAGAGAGGGGTAATCCCTTCACTTCTCTCATGCTCTCTGACATGAATCAATGTATACCCAAGCATACCCATACTTGTCACTCTATTACGAGCACGTTAGGTGTATGTCAAAGTACACAGTAATTCATAAAGAGTTTCATAGAGATTTCAGGTCTAAGAACTCCGATACAAAACTTGCATATGAGAAACACTTATGACTTGTACCATGTAGTGTTCTCATTAATGGATCGAATCCAGATACCATATTGTAAGCATCTATCTATGATCTCTGATTGACACTCTTGTCCTTATGATCCGTAAGACAGAACTCAATTTATCAGAGAGAGCATACTAGTCTTAATTCATTTGTTATTCCCATAACAATGACTGACTAGGGATATTTAGAATGAAGTCTCATTTGTTTCAAGGTCTTACAACCATGTGCCTCACACATGATAACTTAAACTGAAACAACATTCTTGGATAGTTCTATCAATTGACATGCACAGGAATACAATGGATAAAACAAATGCCTCATTTATTAGCTAAAGTGTTTTATTACAATGTATTGGGGCTAGGGCTAACACTAACAGAAGCATACATTCAACATAAAAACATACGAAAATGCAGCGAAAATTAAAACTTTGAAGAAACAATAGCTGAACATACATTAACTCGTATACATACATATAATCATTCAGCAGAAGCATAAGGCGAAGGATAAAATGAAGGAATAATTGAAAACTTAATTACAATAAGATCCTTACATGACAAAATACATAAGCAAAAAGCTACAAAAATTACAGAATCCGAAATACAAGAACTAAAACAAAAAATAACAAAAAACTTCTAACTCTTATGTGGCCGACCCTGCAGATGCGCGACTCGAGCGGAAACTAAAAACTTGCCACCTACACGGGAAAAGAACCCGTGCTAAGCGATAACGCTTAGTGGGGAGGAATAAAGACCACCAACACTAAACAAACAACCATATATTATCATGCAGAAATACATATAACTCGTACATAAACACTTACCGGTTCCACCGAAGTATCAAATATCGGAAGGCGAATCATGCGAAGACACATATTATAAACACGCAATCGTCATACCAAAGTACCCATATACCAACCAAATGCTAATTCACATGCAATGCAACTATCATGCGGAGATGCCCATACACGTTAACTGCTACCCGAGTTACGAAGTTGAGGCACTACACTATCATACAATGATGCACGCAAATCTCATGCAAGATCACTAGAGGTCTAAACATACAACTATCATGCCATAATACACACACACTAGCCGAGAATCGACTGATAAGGTCAAAGCACAACACTTCCGCTGGGCCACTCTCATACATATAATATCGTGCCAAAAACTTAATCACATGACAACATGCCGAAGACAATAGAAGAGACCAAAGAAATTATAACATAACATCACAATCATAACATCATCATGCAAAAATACAATTAAAAATTGCATACACTTACCGAGATCAATTAAATATAGAAAGTCATAGATTGTAGAATGCATAATCTATAACTATCTAAACATGCATAAAATCACTACAGTAGTAAAGACCGACATAACATATATACAACAATACTCCATAACACTACATAATTCATATGTTATCACACCAAGCACTGTAAACGCATGTCAACATATCGAAATCACTACGATGGCAGAAACCAAGGAAACATATACCATAGCTCTACCTTCATATCATTCAAGAGGTCAAGTTCACAATCTTAAACATATTAATTTACATACTTATAGTCATAATTGATCCGATTCTCGTGCTTATATACAATAAAAACATGCTTGAGTCACATACCTATATACATGATATTCAAATCACTAACATAGCATTCTAAAACTTATAATACATCATATGCCAAATGCGGATAATCACGTCGGATATAAAATCATGCTGGCATAATAAAGACATACATTCATAAGCTTATATCCACATTCATATACATATGACGGATTCCTCAAATCATTATCATATTCAATCGGATATCACATTCTGATAATTATATCGAAGCGAACCAAGGCAAATAGAGCACATGCTAACTCACAATAGTGGATAACGAGTGAACGGACAGTACCTTACGGGTACGAATCGGCCAAAGGGTACCTTACGGGTACGAATCGAAAACCATTTAATTTTTATCACATTTAAAACATTTTTACTGAGGGGATCTTAAACGAGATCCAAACACATTAAAAAGGATCGCGAGGATCCGAACACATTAAAAAGGGTTCGCGAGGAACCAAACGGGGACCTGATCAGGGCACAAATGTCCAAAGGTGTTGCAGCTAAGAGACTCTATTAGGCATGCCTAACTATCCACTTACTTGACTCTAGCAGGTCATGCATCATTCAAATCATGTTTCCAAGTGTAATACATCATTATACTCACATTCATCTCAATGAATCATAAATAAGACATGCATAACCCGATAGCATTCAATAAACTATAACATACAATATAGCATACATTACTTATTATTTGGCTAAGTTAATATACCCTTCATATCATGGCGCATAATTTAACATATCACATTTATACATAATCACATTAAGCAAACTCATTTTATTTGATATCCTTCATGTGTGTATAACTTAATCTAAATTCATAATAATGTACACTTTGTTCAAATTATACAGGCTCATAAAGATTAAGGTATTATAATCCTCAATAATGTCATTAAACTTGACTTGATTCTATTACGTACAATTACACATCATTACTTCATTAGTTTGCTATTAATATTAATCCTATTCATGTTTATTTTCCAAGTGATAACTATTCTTATACTCATTTAATAGTCCTAAACATGCATTGGATAGATCCTAGAAAGTTTCGGTGCAATACGGGTTCAATTCGAGAAGAAAAACACATAAAATGGTCAAAACAGAAGGGGTCACGGTGGTAATGAATTTGTTTTGACCGTGAGGTCCAAAAACTAAGCATTCTACCTTCTTTAGGCATTGTTCATGGTGGTAACCATTTTGGTTGCCACCGTGACATACCCAAAAATAGCAAAATAGAAGCAAAAAGTCAGGACTGCTTCACTACTCTATTTTGTACAGCCTAAAACAACATCTAAACCTTATTTTTGAGCAAAACTCTCTCCTTAACAATTGTTTCCTAGGATGTTGACTTTCAAATCCAATAAATTTCAGATCAATTGGGCATCTACAGCTTCAGATATGATCTAAACAACCTATAGTGTTCAAGTAACCCGACCCAAATAGAGGCACTATGGTTTTGGTAAATTTACAGGATCTTAGAGCAAGAATTTGCCTAAGGTCGTTTCTGATACTTTTAAAGGCATGGAAGTAATGGTTCTAATGGCTCAAGGATTACACGATTTAGAGATCTAAAACGCTACTTATAAGAAAAACAATACACGGAGGTCCGATGAGAACTGAACAGAATTGCCAAAATCACCATAAAACATCAAATTCAAAGAAATTCCCAAACTCATGGATTTCCATACCAACCCTCATATACATTTATCTCAATCAATAATATGGATTACTAACACATTTACCCAAATTAATTCATGCATAAACTCATATCAAAGCACTCAAATTTCTGGAAAGCAAACACAAATACACACTCATGATCCAAGGAGAATTAGGCAATGACAACTCAACACTCAAATGCAGAAATCAAAGCTCCCAAACCTGAAATTTGCAGCTTTAATCTTCTCTTTCAAACCTCTACCTTCTCTTTCCCTTTGCTCTCTCTTTTCTCCACCGAATCTTGCACAAAAACCCAGCCAAAACTCACTTAATCCAACAAATACACCACATCCAAAACCCAAAAAAATAGAATAGCAGATGAAGAAGAAGACCCGCTCAAAACTCAAGAACTTACCTCTTGAAATCCAGCTCAAACTCAGCAAATCCAACATAAACTCTTGAAGATCCACGTTAGGGCAAGTAAGGAAGAGCAGAAAATGAAAGAAGAAAAGAGAGGGAAAGATGAAAGTGGGAAACGTAGAGAGGAAGTAGAAATCCTGCTTTCTTCCCTTCCCTCTCTCCTCATTAATGCCCTTCACCTACTCATCCTATGTGGCAAGCTTCAATTGGACCATAATTTCCACTACTTTGACTTACCAATCCTTGGCACCATACTCTTACCTCACAATATAATTTTTAAGTAGATATTTTCCATCCTTAGTACCATACACACAAACCACTAGATAAAATCACAACAAACACCCTACATCCATACACCACATGCACACCAAATAATTTCCCCCACTTAACTTATTTAATAATTACTTTGCAATTAAATCCTTATTATCCTATTACCTCATGCACAAATTACTGAAATACCCTTAAATTCCTGACTTAAAGTGCCAATTTCGACCAGGCCTGATTTGGGTTGTTACAGGGTCGATGGGAGGATTGTGCCAGGATTTGAGGTCTTCAATGACGTCTTCGATTGGGACATTGGATTGATCAAGCCAGCAGAGGGCTTTTGAGATGAAGAAATCATGACCAAGGAGATAGTTTGGGACCGCAAAGTACCAGAAGAGATTATCACCGAGAAGCTAGTGACCGCCCAGGTGAAAGGGAAAGCCAAGATGGAAGAAGCCATACAAGGGGTTGCTGCGGAGCCTCTAAAGTGCCAGATTGATTCGGGACTGTCGGCTTCGATAGCTACACCAGCAGGAGAAGAGGAGGAGAATAGTCTATATTTTCTTTTTACTCCCGAAATCTTTAATGATGTTAATGACATTTACAGTTCTATTAATGAAATGAACAATTTTGCTTACTTGTGTGATGTCTCTGATGATTTCAATATGCATAATAATGATCATAATTCATTCATATTTGACATTAATTCAACTGATGCTACTCCATTTAATCTTGGAACCTTGGAAAATTCGAAAGAAATCTTGATAGCATCTAACATAATTCCTGAAGAGCAAGAAAAATTTGAGAGAATATTAAGAAAATATGAAAAAGTTTTTGCCTGGACCTACGAGGACATGTCTGGGATTGATAGAAATATCGCTGAACATGCAATTTCAACTTATCCTAAGTCTAAACCGATCAAGCAAAAGCATAGGAGACTTTGGCCAGAATGGGCATAGAATGTAAAAGAGGAAATGCATTAGCAGACTTTGGCCAGAATGGGCATAGAATGTAAAAGAGGAAATGCATAAGCAGGTTGAGTACCCGAGCTGGTTAGCTAATGTGGTCCCCGTAGCTCAAAAGGATGGGAAAGTTCGTGTGTGTGTGGATTATCGGGATTTGAATAAAGCCTGTCCAAAAGACGATTTCCCTCTTCCCCACATTGATGTTTTAATAGATAGTGCAGCTTCTTGCATGATGTACAGCTTTGTAGACTGCTATGCCGGATATAATCAGATCCTTAACAAAATTGTAGATCGGATTAAGACAACCTTCATTACCGAGTGGGGTACGTTTGCTTATCAAGTTATGCCTTTTGGACTAAAAAATGCAGGCGCGACCTATCAGAGGATGGCCACTAGAATTCTTGATGACTTGATTCACAAGGATGTGGAGGTGTGTGTAGATGATATGATGATTAAGTCAGCTACTAGGGAAGGTAATTTTGGAGCCTTGGAGAAGTTCTTTCAAAGGATTGATAAGTATGACCTTCGCCTTAACCCTAAGAAATGCATTTTTGGAGTTACCTCTAGAAAATTGCTTGGCCATGTAGTAAGCTAGAGGGGGATTGAGATTGATCCAGACAAAGTCAATGCTATCTGGGAGATGACAATGCCTCAGAAGGAAAATTATGTCAGGAGTTTTTGGGTAAGTTGCAGTATATCAGCAGGTTTATCGCCAAGTTCACTTCAATTTGCGAGCCAATCTTTAAGCTACTCAGAAAGGACCAACCTGTAGTGTGGAATAAAAACTGTCAGAAAGCTTTCAATGCCATCAAGGAGTATTTGCTGAATCCACCGGTTCTGAGACCACCACAGCCAGTCAAACCGCTTATTCTGTATTTGGCCATAGAGGATAGCTCCATAGGTGCCATGATAGCTCAGGAGGATGAGTTTGGGGTAGAGTTCGCGATCTATTACCTCAATAAGAAGTTCCTTTCCTATGAGGTCAAATATGCAGAAGTAGAAAAAATTTGCCTTGCGGTTATTTGGACCTCCAAGAAGTTGAGACACTATTTCCACTCTTACAAGGTATAGGCAGTGGCGAAACAGAATCCTCTCAGATACTTACAAGAAGCTCTGTCTTTACTTGGAAAGATGGGGAGATGGTTATTGCTGTTACAAGAATTCGATGTTGAATATGTCACCCAAAAGACCATTAAGGGGTGTGCAGTGGCAGAGTTTCTAGTTGAGCACCCAATCCAAGGAGATTCGTATGAATTCAACTTCCCGAATGAGGATGTGGTAGCTATCACGGTTCAAGGTTGGCAGTTGCACTTCGACAGAGCTGTGAACAACAAGGGGGCAGGAGTAGGGATTATTCTAACAACCCTGGATGATGAGAAACTCCCACTAGCTAAGAAGCTGAGATATAAGGCCACCAGCAATGAAGTTGAATACGAAGCATGCACTTTCGGGTTAGAAGCATTAATAACCTTGGAGGCAAAGAATGTGGAAGTATTTGGATATTTATCGCTGGTAATCAATCAGGCTAGTAGTGAATGGGCTATTAAAGAAGAGCAACCGGTCCCATATGTGAAGTACTTAAAAGATTTGAGTAATCAGTTTGAAGTTTGCAACTTTCACTTTGTTCCTAGCGTCGAGAACCAGCTGGCCGACGCGCTTGCGACTTTGGTGTCGATATGGGATAACCCGGAGGGGGTGGTTATGAAGCCTGTGCTGATTTTAAGTTCTGAGAGGCCTAGCTTTGAGTCCAAGCCAGTCATGGAAATAGAAATAGTGGATGGAAAGCCATGGTATCACGACATCAGAAATTACTTAGAAAATGCGACATTTCAAGAAGAGGCTACGGAGAAAGATCAAAAATTAATGCGCAAGCTATCTACTCAGTTCATCTGCATAGACGGGGTGTTGTACAAGCGACAAGCTGATGGTATCCAACTGAGGTGTCTGGATAAAAAAGAGTCCGAAAAGATAATGGTGTGTGCGGAGCTCACATGAATGGTTTAATGCTAGCCAAGAAGATCATGAGACAGGGATTCTACTGGCTCACCATGGATACGGATTGCTCAAAATATGTAAAACAATGTCTGTTATGTCAGCAGTATGCAGATTTAAGGCACTTGCTAGTTCCAGAGTTGCACAGTTTGACATCGCCTTGGTCGTTCGCAGCTTGGGGGATCGACATTATTGGAGAAATACATCCCATGGCCTCTAATGGACATCAATTTATCATAGTCGCTATCGTCTATTTTACCAAATGGGTAGAGGATGAGTCTTTCAAGAAGGTTGACGCTCGGGATATGGCCAAATTCATTGAAAAGAACTTGATATGCAGATATGGCCTCCAACATAATGTGGTATCTGACAACGGGCTGCAGTTCATGGCTGAAACGAAGAAATTGCTTCAGAAATATGGTATCGAGCATCACAAATCATCTCCGTATCGTCCTCAAGCCAATGGGGCAGTAGAAGTCGCCAACAAGAATATCAAGAGAATCCCGGCCAAGATGGTGCAGAACTATACAGATTGGGCGAAAAAGTTGCCTTTCGCGCTCTGGGGTTATAGGACATCTGTCAAAACTTCTACAGGGGCCACACCGTATTCCTTGGTATATGGGATGAAGGCTGTACTGGTAGTTGAGATCGAACTCAAGTCATTGAGGGTAGTTATGGAAGGTCAGATTCTGAAAGCTGAATGGGCACAGCAGCGGCTGCAACACCTGAATATGCTAGATGAGAGTAGGATGAGAGCCTACTATCATAATCAGATTTATCAGAAAAGGCTTGCCAGGTCATTCGGGAGGAAGGTCAAGAGGCACCCATTAAAGGTGGGAGATTTGGTCTTCAAATAAATTAGACCGGGTGCTGCTATCAAACAAATGAGACTGGGGAAAATTCAGACCAACGTGGGAAGGGCCTTTCATCCTCAAAAAGCTGCTGTCAAAAGGAGCAGCGATTCTGTCAGACAGTGATGGCAACGAGTTCAAGGAGCCGGTCAATATTGATAGACTCAAGATGTTTTGTGGCTAAAGACAACAAAAATCAAAAGAAGAGAATAAAAGCCCCGCAGGTCAAAAACCGAAAACAGGTGGCCTTGATAAAATTGTGCACCTCGTCATGGTGAAAACCAAAAAAAGGTATCCTGGGAAAAAATTAGAGGCTGGAGAGAAAATGTCCAATCAAGAAAACCCGAGAGGACTGATTGGTAATAGGAGTTTGATGCTATTAGGATTTGTTCCAGTAATGAATGTAGTTTTGTGTTTTGAATTAGCGTTAAATGATGATCATGTATACTGAAATCAAACTGAGATGTACACAATTTTGTGAAGTGAAATAAAACTGAATTTATTCATTTACATCATTTTCTAGTTTTGTTTTAAAAAGGAACACAATTGCTCAAAATGCATGCAAATCTATACTAAGCCCTACCACTACTCTTGTCGGCCAGATGTTTAAGCCAACTGATCCTGTTGTCAACAGCGGGGCTAGTCACCCATTGTTTATACTCTGGCTGTAACACCCCCGCCGCCGCCCCCGTTTGAAGGGCGCCGGCGGGCGCGCTACCCGACGCTCACTCACAACATACATAAATATATAAAAGAATACATACATACATACATACATGCGCTAAGCGGAAGCATTCACTAACAATAATAATAGGGCAGAACATAAATCTCATATAATCAAAATATAGAGTTAACTACAACCCAAAAGATTACATCATTCCTTTACAAAAAGTTACATAAGCCACTATAAAAAAAAATATTACATACTAAGAGAATTACAGGAAGAGATAACAAAAATAACTCTCTACTCCTACGTGGCCGACCAGCAGATGTGCAACACGAGCAAAACTCCCAAAACCTGCCACCTACACGGGACAAAAACCCGTGCTAAGCGATAATGCTTAGTGGGGAGGAACAAACACAATAGAGCACTATACAAGATATTAAACATTATCATACAGAATTCACTAAACATCAGAGGGTAGAAATATATACACAACTCAAGGATCACTATATATATATCAGAAATGAAACAGAAATCATGAAGCAATGATCATAATCAGAATCACACAATAATTAGAACACTTCACTAATCACATACTAGACACTTAATACAATAGCCTGAATTCAATGGTGGAGGATACAGGAACACGGCACGGGAGACTGAAGCCTCAAGAACAGTTTTAATACCAGAAGGTAATGCGGGAGACCGGAGTCTCAAAACATTTTATCACTACACGGAAGATGACCATATCGGAGGTCAACCGCTTCGCCCAAACGGGGCGGACACGGGCAGCTGCACTCACTAACCCTTCTTAAGCATGCTTAATTATCCAGTACCTTGACACTTCAGGCTCGATAACTCATTCACTCACACCACAATATACAATCAAAACAAGATTCAACTCAGGACTCTAACATCAGATAAACTCATATCTAAGACACTAGTACAATGATATCAGGAGTCATAAGCACAAACATATTTCATGCAATAGTCAGAAACCGTGCAAAGTGGGACAAAAGAAACGCATTCAGAAAACAGGGCAAGCAGGAAGGGCCTCTGTCGCGATCGCGACAGAGCACGGGGCACCTCCTCATGAGCTCGCGCCAGAAGGCCTGCTCGCGACGAAGCCCACTAGGCAGATTCGCGCAACCGAGCTCTTTCTCGGTCGCGACAGAGACCAGTTCCTTCCTCCTCGCGCGCACGCTCAACAACATGCTCGTTCGGAGTACTCGGCTACATAGCTCTCTGTCGCGGTCGTGACAACATCACGATCGTGACAGAACGCTTTACAAGAACAACGGGCAAAATCCGCACTCTGTCGCGCTCGCGACAGAGCCCAGATTCGCCCAAAATCTGCACTTTTCCTACTCCTTCACACACAATCCTTCATACATGCAAACAAACATACACAATCACTTACCTCAAGCCTCCAGCACATCACAGCAAAAATTCTCAAGCCACATAAACACATTTTACACAATAATCAACATCAATTCATTAAGAATTCACTCAAAACCAATTCAAGATTCATTCTTTTAAATACTCATGTTCTTCAAATACACATGCAAACACCATTTTATCACTAACAATTGATTCAAAATCACTAGTTAATCTAAACATATATTCATCCAAACAAACCACTCAAGGTTACTAATGACATGCAATCACAAAATAGAATCGATCCAATGAGGAAAATAGGGGAAAACATAATCCACACACACAACTCCCAAACCTGGAAATCGCAACTTCAAACCGAGCCCCTCACGAGTCCGCTTTCTCTTTTCCCTTGCTCTTTCTTCTAGCTTCCGATTCTTGCACAAACCCAATCAAAACTCACTCAAATAAAACCCAAAATTCCACAATCTAAATTAGAAAAAGAAGGAGAAGAGAAGAACCAAAAAACCAAAGAACTCCATACCACTTACCTTCAAAACCCAGCTCAAAACTCAAGATTCCCACTCAAACCTCAAAGATGACACAAGAGGAAAGGAGATGAGAGCAGAAAAATGGAAGCAAGAGAGAGAGAGAACGGGAAAGAAGAAGAAAAGAGGAAGAAGTGAGCTAGCTTCCACGGGAAGCTAGGAAAATTCTGCCCCTCCCTTCCCTCTCTCCTACTTTTCATTTAATGTTCACCAACCCCTTGCCACTTGCCACAATCTTAGCAAATCAAGCCTTCCCACTTTGACTTAACCACTTATGGCACCATACACTACACACACACTAACTTCTTTTACACAAATATCTTCCAATACACCAAACTCAACTCACACCATATTATTTCTCATAACCCACTTATCATCCAAGGCACCATGCACAAAAACCACACAATAAAATCCCTTAGCCCACTTATACCCTACTCCCATACACTCCAAGCACACACTATGATTCCTTCTCTTCACTTAATTAATTAATTCCTTAACAAATAATTCCTTATTATCCAAATTTCCTCTTACTCAAATTACGAAAATACCCTTACTTTACCGACTTACCACGCAGATTCCGATCAGGCCCTTTTTGGGTTGTTACAATCACTCCCCCTTAAAGAAATTTCGTCCTCGAAATTTTCCCCGCTAACCACTTATATCCAACAACCCAAAACTCAAAACGAATTAGCAAAGGCTATAAACACAACTTACCAGAAGGTCTAGCTCGATCCACTACATCCTCTCCTAACAAGGCGTATACTCGCGGGCGCGCATGCACTTCTTCGGTTTGCGGCTTCTGCAATGACTCTTACGGCGCTTGAGAAGGTCATCCACTGCCTCTACCACTCTGGTTCCCTCTTGCTCTCTGACCACTTGCTCTACTCTCGGGTTGACCCTTAAGCTCTCTTCGATCCGGACAATTTACCACCATATGCTCTTGGCTGCCACATCTAAAGCACGCTCCAGAGACCCTTCTACACTCGCCCCAGTAGCGCTTATGACAATGCTCGCACTCCGGGATCACACTTCCCCTGCTAGAAGGTGGCGCTACACTACCGACTTCCAAATGTACTGGAACCAAACTCTTCCCACCTTGGCCACTCGGAACTCCTCTCGACTTCTTACCACTTCCTATCCCACCATCCGGTGCTTTCCTCTTGCTCTCGATTCTCTGCTTGATCACCTCAGATTCCTCTAACTTCATTAACGCTGCCACAAGCTGATAATACCCCACTGGTTGCAAGACCGTCATTACCGACAAAGGACCTCTGATCACCTCACGCAGCCCCTCTTGAAAGTGCCTACATCTGAACTCATCCGTCAATAACTGCTCAGGTACATACTTACCAACTAGCTGAATTCCTTATCATACTCACTCACGGTCATACCCCGCTGCTTTAGACTGATGAATTCTCTCCACTTGGCTTCCTGGTATGCCTTCGTCACATACTTCTGCTCAAATTCTTGCTTGAAGAATTCCCAAGTCAACTCGATTGGTCGCTGAGGATTTTGCATCACAAGTTCCCACCAATCATTCGCTGACCCTTGAAGCAATGACACTGCACAAAGCACTCTCTGATCTGCAGGACATCTAATCTCTTGCAAAATCCGGCCTACCCTCTTAAGCCAAAACTCGGCCACATCAGATTGATCCATAGCAGTCCTATGAAAGTCTTCTGCTCCTCTCTTTCTTAATAACTCGGTCGGGGCCTTAGGAGCAGTTAACCTTTCCACTAACTGAAGCAAACCTTGCACTAGGACCAGATTCTCATGACCTCAACCCATACCAGGAATCTCTTCTTGTTGACGCTGCGGAGCAGGTTGCTCACCTCTCACTACACTTGCACTACCAACCGTCTCACCCACGTTCTCACTTGGATTAGACTCCATTTAGACACTACACAAGACAAGACACATCTACATTAGGCCACGACACAAAACCAACTTGCATGCAAAGACTCGACATATAACAAACAAAGACAACCAGAACTGCCTAAACCGGCGCTCTGATACCAAAACCTATAACACCCCCGCCGTTGCCCCTGTTGGAAGGTTACCGGCGGGCGCGCTACCCGATGCTCACTCACAACATACATAAATATATAAAAGAATACATACATACATACATACATACATACATACATACGCTAAGCGGAAGCATTCACTAACAATAATAATATGGCAGAACATAAATCTCATATAATCAAAATATAGTGTTAACTATAACCCAAAAGATTACATCATTCCTTTATAAAAAGTTACATAAGCCACTATACAAAAATATTACATACTAAGAGAATTACAGGAGGAGATAACAAAAATAACTCTCTACTCCTACGTGGCCGACCAACAGATGCGCAACACGAGCAAAACTCCCAAAACCTGCCACCTACACGGGACAAAAACCCGTGCAAAGCGATAACGCTTAGTGGGGAGGAACAAACACAACAGAGCACTATACAAGATATTAAACATTATCATACAGAATTCACTAAACATCAGAGGGCAGAAATATATACACAACTCAAGGATCACTATATGTATATCAGAAATGAAACAAAAATCATGAAGCAATGTTCATAATCAGAATCACGCAATAATTAGAACACTTCACTAATGACATACTAGACACTTAACACAATAGCCTAAATTCAATGGTGAAGGATACGGGAACACGGCACGGGAGATCGAAGCCTCAAAAATAGTTTAAATACCCGAAGTTAATGCAGGAGACCGGAGTCTCAAAACATTTTATCACTACACGGAAGATGACCATCTCGGAGGTCAACCGCTTCGTCCAAACGGGGCAGACACGGGCAGCTGCACTCACTAACCCTTCTTAAGCATGCTTAATTATCCAGTACCTTGACACTTCAGGCTCGATAACTCATTCACTCACACGACAATATACAATCAAAACAAGATTCAACTCAGGACTCTAACATCAGATAAACTCATAACTAAGATACTAGTACAATGATTTCGCGAGTCATAAGCACAAACATATTTCATGCAATAGTGAGAAACCGTGCAAAGTGGGACAAAAGAAACGCATTCAGAAAACAGGGCAAGCAGGAAGGGCCTCTGTCGTGATCGCGAAAGAGCACGGGGCACCTCCTCGCGAGCTCACGCCAGAAGCCTGCTCGCGACGAAGCCCACTAGGCAGATTGGCGCAACTGAGCTCTGTCGCGGTCGCGACAGAGACCAGTTCCTTCCTCCTCGGGCGCATGCTCGCGCGGAGGACTCGGCTACATAGCTCTCTATCGTGGTCGCGACAGAGCGCTTTATAAGAACAAAGGGCAAAATCCGCACTCTGTCGCGATCGCGACAGAGCCCAGATTTGCTCAAAATCTGCACTTTTCCTACTCCTTCACACACAATCCTTCATACATGCAAACAAACATACACAATCACTTACGTCAAGCCTCCAGCACATCACAGCAAAAATTCTCAAGTCATATAAACACATTTTACACAATAATCAACATCAATTCATCAAGAATTCACTCAAAACCAATTCAAGATTTATTCTTTTAAATACTCATGTTCTTCAAATACACATGCAAACACCATTTTATCACTAACAATTGATTCAAAATCACTAGTTAATCTAAACATACATTCATCCAAATAAACCACTCAAGGTTACTAATGACATGCAATCACAAAATAGAATCGATCCAATGAGGAAAATAGGGGAAAATATAATCCACACACACAACTCCCAAACCTGAAAATCGCAACTTCAAACCGAGCCCCTCACGAGTCCGCTTTCTCTTTTCCCTTGCTCTTTCTTCTAGCTTCCGATTCTTGCTCAAACCCAATCAAAACTCACTCAAATCAAACCCAAAATTCCACAATCTAAATCAGAAAAAGAAGGAGAAGAGAAGAACCGAAAAACCAAAGAACTCCAGACCACTTACCTTCAAAACCCAGCTCAAAACTCAAGATTCCCACTCAAAGCTCAAAGATGACACAAGAGGAAAGGAGATGAGAGCAGAAAAATGGAAGCAAGAGGGAGAGAGAACGGGAAAGAAGAAGAAAAGAGGAAGAAGTGAGCTAGTTTCCACGGGAAGCTAGGAAAATTCTGCCCCTCCCTTCCCTCTCTCCTACTTTTCATTTAATGTTCACCAACCCCTTGCCACTTGCCACAATCTTAGCAAATCAAGCCTTCCCACTTTGACTTAACCCACTTATGGCACCATACACTACACACACACTAACTTCTTTTGCACAAATATCTTCCAATGCACAAAACTCAACTCACACCATATTATTTCTCATAACCCACTTATCATCCAAGGCACCATTCACAAAAACCACACAATAAAATCCCTTAGCCCACTTGTACCCTACTCCCATACACTCCAAGCACACACTATGATTCCTTCTCTTCACTTAATTAATTAATTCCTTAATAAATAATTCCTTATTATCCAAATTTCCTCTTACTCAAATTACGAAAATACCCTTACTTTACCGACTTACCACGCAGATTTCGATTAGGCCCTTTTTGGGTTGTTACACTGGCGAGCCGGTAAAATCAGAGTCCTTAGCTCTCGAAATAGTGGTGCTCAAAGGTAACCGTGCCCAAAGCCCACAATAGCCAGTGATAAACATCGAAGACAGGTGCCCACCGTGAAAGGCTAGTGGGCGAGTCACAATAGTCTGATGTCCCCCGAACTGGCGAACACAATGGGCTGGGATGCAAAAGGAGGCTCTGTGGAGCCAACATAATGGGACACATCCCGAAGGCCCTTCCTAGGTCACATAGTCAAGACGTATCCAAGGGCTCATAAAACTGATGTCTCTATTCACCAAAGTAGCCATCCATACAAAGCCTTCATGGGAGGAATCAAACTGATATGTCCTCTGCCTGTAAAAAAAGTGTGCCAGTGAGTATGCTCCGATCACCCGAGGAGGGGGTTCTGTCAGTAGCTTTAGCCTCTCCTACAGCCACACCTAAAAAAAAGAAGAAAAAAGAAATAATAAAAAGGAAAAGAAAAAATATAAAAAAAAAGAAAGCCGTTGGAATGAGTTGGATCTATTTCAGGCAAAAATAAGCCATGGGGTTATGTGAAAATCCGAAAAGGACGTATTCCCCAATAAGAAAAGCTAGTGTGAAAACCAACAAGGGGCGCACTACCTTTAAAATAATGACACAGATTATCTGAAGTAATAAGGGACTACCGGTCATGAAAGCAGTAGGGTCGATGCAGAGAGCGTCCAGACCAATGATCGTCTCGGCCAGAATGACTGGAAAAGGGGTCAGCCTACGGTGAATGCCGTCTATGATGCTGAATAGTTGGTAGTCACCGACTGTCTCATCTGAGGTCACTAACAGATATCTGAGCAAGCAAAGCAACAGAACCACACTGACTCGATAAGTTGGCACGTCAGAAAAGCCACTGAGTAAATCTAGTAGAGGCTCCAGAGAAAAGAATTCCCCTCTAGGAACTAGTCAAGTTGCCTCACAAGGTAAAATGCCAAAAGTAAAGGCTACATCCCTAATCTGGTATGGCTCATAACTCGGAATGCAAGGAAGAGTGCCAGGAGGAAGCCTCACATTAGTGATCGCAGCAAATTCTTCTGCCAGGGGGCATAGTTCCTGATGAGTAAATTGAAAGACATGGAACCGAGGATCCCAATAACGGATAGCAACCAGTAAAAGATTTCGGTCGAACTTGATCCTTCTCAAGAGCGTTAGATTCGAATACAGAGCTAAAGTGTCGTTTTCCCAAGTCGTGGGATCATCCAGCAGCCGGCGCAGAGTATTGAGGGTGTGCATTGACATTTTCAGATAGCTGCACAAAGCATAAATAATCAAGATTAGTGAAAAAAAAAAAGAAGAACCAGTCTGGCTCATCATAATAAATTAGACCACTTTTTCGTGCATTTTTTAGACTCATGCATTTTCACCAGTATAATTTACTATTATTATTTTTTGCATATATTTTTATTTACAGAACATACTCAATAAGCGGAGTCAATCGCAAAGAATGCACCCCAAAAAATATATTCAGGGAGTAAGTTGAAGAATATTTTAAAAAGTATTTAAAAAGAAAAACAATATTTAAAGAAAAAATAAATAAATAAATAAATAAAATATATTTGGCAGTAAGTTAAAATTGAGCGGTAAGTTAAAGTAGGAAAAGACAAAAGTAATAATTAGAGGTAATTTAGAGTAGGTAAAAAAATAATAATAATTAAAAATAATTTTTTTGTGGCGTGAAGTGCAGCCACGCAGCCGCACTTCATGCGGCCCTGCGTGGCCGAGACGCGGCCTTGGCCGTGTCTCACCTTGTGTGACATGCGGCCAGGGCCGCGTCTCACAGGGCGTGACATGCAGCCCCATTTTGGGCCGCATGTCATGGGGTATAAACCCCTCTTTTGGCCCGTGTGTCGCCTGTTCTTCATCTCAAAATTTCATTTCAACTTTTATTTGATTTCCTTCCGTCTTATCCCCTATTTTTGCTCACATCTTTTTCATTGGTGGTCCATTTTGTGTGTTTTTCACACCAAAACGATCATATTTCAACGATCTTCAAAGTGATATAATTTTTTTAATTTATTTGAACCGTTCTTTCAGTGGGTATTTTGACGATAGGTTAGTTTTCTTAGGCCTTTTTATTTTATTTTACATCTTTATTTATTCTAAAGTGGTACATTTATTTTCATTTATTTTCTCTGTAAGTAGCATGTATAAAAAAGTATATAAAAAATAAATAAATAAAATAAAATAAATAAATGGAAACAATAAAGAACAAATAAAATGACAAAAAAGATAATAATAATAATAATAATAGTGCACCTTTTTTTGTCTCCTGTTAGGTGGCACATTTGTTTTAGCATGTATAAAAATAAGCAATAATGAGTAAGTGAAAGGAAAAGATGTATACCCTTTTTTTGTTGTTTTTTTGTTTGTTGTTTTTTATTGATTGTCGGCTGCAATGTAGAGTGAAAAAGAAGTGACAAGAAATGTGTGTAATGGTAGTGTGGTGAAATTCGCTAGTTATATAGAAATTTATTTTGCCATGTGTTTAGTTATTAGAAATAATGCACGCAAACAAAAATTAATTATTTGGTGTAAAAATAATAATCATTTTTAAATAAAATGATAATAAATAATAGTTGTGATTTTGGGTAAGTATAGTACCCTGTTATTGCGTGTAAAATAATGATATTTATTTTGTGAAAAATTAATACTTGAGATACTTACTTGGAAAAAAGGTACATAATTTGGCATTGAAGTTAGTTGTGCAAGATTAAAATCTTGTCCAAATATTTAACATGCATACAGAAGATTTTACTGCTTTTCGATTAGATGGCTACCTGAATTTAGTTAAAATATTATCCTTAAAATGCTGTTCTATTTAGCTCATATACTGTTAGAATTCAGTTGAAATACTATATGAATAATATATAAAATAATATTGATTAATTTATCTCGCATGAATTGACTGTCAATCTATTTTCAGGATGCCTCGACAGCGCAGGGTACGCCCGAGACTGGATAGGTCTCCACCTGCAGTAGAGATGACAGACGCGTAGAGGCAACGTTACGAGGCCTTATGTCAGATACAGATTGTGCCCAGCAGATTCATGTGCATGTCATTTTTAGAGCAGGTAGGCATGTAGGGCGAGGTGAGAGCCCTGATAGCAGCGGCTGGCTGGACTGAATTTTTCGGGAGGTGTTACACAACTTATACGGACATCACTAGAGAGGTATTGGCCACGCTACAGTATAAGGGATATGAGAGGCTAGACGAGGAGCCGAGGACGATATCCTTCTGGGCTAGAGGTCGATACTGTGAGATGAGCCATTTGGATTTCGCACAGGCGATGGAGCTCCCGATAGGGGAGTATGTCAGGGCACCAGACATATCCGTCCCCACTCACTGCTGGGAGGAGATCGCCGCATCAGGTGTCCCATACCGCACCAGCCGGGCGAAGACCACTCTACTGCGTTCCCAGGCTTTGAGATATATTCAGAAGGTGTTGGCCAGCAGTTACTTTGGTCGAGCAAGGAATCAGGGCTCCATAAACGCCGCTGAGATTTGGAGTTTGTGGGCCATGAGGACTTGTAGGCGGATAAATATCGCCCATGAGATTTTATCTGCATTACTCATAGCTGGACGGGGGACCAGTGGGCCCATATACGTCAGGGCAGTGGTGACTAGATTACTCCTTCATCTGGGGTTCAATTTTGACTCATTTGGGCCACATGTAGAGGGAGACATGGGTATTGATCTGGCCATCACTGGTGCTATGGGTATGGTGGAGCCGGTATCGGTGGGGTCAGACAAGTACAGATTGCTTAGTATGGCCGAGATCAGGCTTCTCTGCAGGTTGCCTCCACTCCCAGAGGTAGTCGGTACTTCAGGAGGGGCCCACACGCAGCTAGATGATGAGGATCCACATACGCCACAGGATGAGGGGGGCTGCAGATGATTTTGATCTTACACATATTATCCGCACTCCCCCTTCGCAACGGATCCTGCACGACAGTGGAGCCCATACCACTCCTATGCCCCAGGTTCACTACACTCAGCCAGGCTATCCAGGGGCATCTTCCTCCGTAGCCTCACCACCACTTCCGTATAGGGCAAAGCAAAGCCAGCCTCCTCTAGAGATGTCTTTCCACGCCATATACCAGGATATGATGGCCGCATTTGCCACTTTGGGGCGACGTCAGGATGAGGGGATCCGCGATTATCACCTCATGAGACAGCAGATGACAGAGGGGTTCGGTGAGGTCGCCGGCAATTAGACAGGATAGAGGGGTCTATGACTACTATATTCACTGAGCATGCACAGAGATTTGATGTGATGGACGAGTCATTGGCTGCCTCCCGATACCGGATGGATATCCTGGAGCAGACTTCTAAAGGGGTATCCCGGGGCATGCAAGACCTGCGGGAGGATTTGGGGAGAGATTGCCCATCATCTGATAGGACCTGGGGTGTCACATTGATGGATACACTTCTGCCATATCTAGCCTAGCCTCTAGTTTTCAGGAGCTATCTCACACTGTGGCCAGTATGGCTAGCCCCTTCTTGGATAGACAGGCAGATGTCAGATTTTGAGTTTCTCACCCGTCGTCATCTAGGCCACCGCCTGAGGACGTCACGCATCAGTGGATGCCTCCTTCAGCTCACCCCGATGACCCAAATATGCCTGCAGATTATCCTCCTCATAGAGGGCATTTCAGGGAGATGAGATATTATTCTTATTGTTTTTATGATGTACAAAAATTCTCACTTATGATATAATTTTGTATGTATGTTTATTGTGCGTTTACTATTGAATGTAACATAAAAATAATGACAAAATAATGTAAAATAATAATGATAATGGTAATAATAATCATGATAATGACAAAAACAAAAATAAATAAAGATACAAAATAATGAAAACAAGTTGACTCACGCATCACCAAAACAGGTTAATGCATCAAATTAAATCACTTTCTTTGAACATTCAGGCACACGACGACAATGTCTAATTGCCACTCAAATGAATGGTTAACCCATTGACAAAGGGATGAATATGACGACCACACCATACCAACAGGTTATATACCAACCCGGCTGGAGCTAGACACTGCACAGGTTAGATGCTGCAATGAGGGAGGTTAGACACCGCACCAACAAGTTATATACCAACCCGACTAGAGCTAAACACTGAGGGATGTTAGACACCGCACAAGCAAGTTATATAACAATCCGGTTGGAGCTAGACACTGCGCAGGTTAGATGCTGCAACGAGGGGGGTTAAACACCACATCAGTAGGTCAAATACCAAAATGGCTGAGGCTAGACACCGCACATGTTAAATGCCAAAACAATTAGGGTTAACACGTCTACAAGCAGATGGTAACTACCCCAAACAACTCCATTTAGACTTGAAAGGACAACTGCCTCAGGTACGCGTCTCTTCTTTCTTTCTTTGAGTTTTGGCTCACCTAGGCACTCAGGCACTACGTTCCCCAAAACTGTGGGCAACTGTAGACACCGGGTCCTGAGGCAGCTCAGACCAAAGTTACCCAATGATGAAAATGATAACTTGTTTATGGTTAAAATGTTCAGAAATGGCGATTTCCTTGTTGAATCCTGTTTTTTGTTTTTTTGCTTTTTGTTTTTTTTTCTTCTTTTTTTTCGCTCCCCAACAAGTTTCGTCTAAATTCTGATAATTTACACATACGTGCACTTCTCTTCTTAACCATTGGGGATGTCATTGATCCACCTAGTTGGACATTGTGGTTCAGTAAAAATTTAGCCCTGTTCTACTTGTGGATTCTCTTTTTTAACCTTTAAATATATAAATCTGCCATCACGGACCCTGAAATCTCCGCTAACCGATTCGAACTCTGATTATTTTTCAGGCAATTATCGGGATCCCAAAACCACCTAAGAAAATGGTCCTCAGTGGCTAAAAATTGAGGAGTTAGAATGATGCATGGATGACGTGTAATGCTTCCACAAAGATTTACAGTGTCCAACACGCATTCACACATGCATGAACTTTATATATATCTTGCATATGCAATTCTTAGCGCACATTTCGTGCACACAATCTCTGTATACATGCAACACATAATTCTTTGCACATGTTTAGCACGCATATCACGTGCATTTAATCCTTTAAACGTATAGTTGTGTACACAAAATTTTTGTACGTTAATCCTTAGCATGATTTGTGCATATAGCTTTGCACATACATTTTATATGCCATTATATATAAGTCCTTTTTTCGAGGCATTTTCAGTCTCTTCGGAGCATTATCTGTAAGTCCTTTTTCCAAGGCATTCTCAGTCTCTTCAAAGCATTATTTTTAAGTCCTTTTTCCAAGGCATTCTCAGTCTCTTCGGAGCATTATCCTTTGGAGCATTAAGATTTTTCAATAATATTCCAAATCCTTTCAATCCATGACGATATCTGCATCAAGAGGTTAGAGACCTTTCCTAATTTCTTGTAAATTGGGTGGCGACTCCAAAATACCTCAAAGGTGCCTAAAGGCATCATGAGGCTAGATGAGCCTTCCAAATGTTCTATTGGGAAGGAGGCATCCAAGATGTCTTATGGCACCCAAGATCAAAAAGACGCGAACCAATCCCTCGAACCCTAAAAGCAGGCTCAACGAGGGCCTTTGCTAGGTTCGGCGCGCATCACAGCTAGGGATCGAGAAAAGGATTCAGATTTTTTTACTTTTCATTTCTTCTTCTTGAATAGAATTCTCTCTACGTTTTTTGAGTTTCTTTCTTCAAATAAATTTCTTAAAGTTTCAAAAATCAATTTTCAATGGAATAATCCTTCTTGAGACAAAGAAAATAATTCTTTGTTCTTGAGAATTGTTATTTTCTTTCATTATTTATTTCTAAGCAGCTTTCTTTCTTGGAATAAAACTCCAAATTTTATTATTTTCAATTCTAATTTTGTGGATCAAAGCAAGGAAATCAATCATATTTTCCCTTTATCGAGTTCGAATTCTGATGGTAAATATTATGGGACCAATCTTACTTTTCTTCTATTTTCTTATTTTATTTATTCACAATCATTTTATCAACATGTAGATATTTATGGCTATTGTTTATATATTTATTTTACCTCTAATATTTCCTTTATTTTCATTATTTTATTTCATTGTCCCACTCACATGTTATTTGTTTTTCTTATGAGTTTATTTATTTCTACTAAATATGGGGTGCTGAAAAAGGGAGCCCACTAGGATGATTCGGGGACACCAATTTGGTTCATTTTCTTTACCCTATCTCCTTTTGGTTTATTTTTATTTCTAATTTATTGTAAATATTACATTTAGCTCGCTAATGTAAAAATGGCTAAAGGTTTCTACAAATAAATGGGATTTTACTAAATAAAATAGGACCAGTGTCCTTATTTTCTGTCCAAATAAAATGGATATCTCAATATTGTTTTTTCTCTAAATACGCCTACGAAGACCAATGTCTTCATTATTAATCGAATATCTCGCTTTGTGTATGTTTTTCCTTTTTGCTAATTTACAATGGGGGTTGTATTCCGCCCCTAGTTTTGATGTAAGCTATTATTTTTTTTTATTTGCTTTATTTTGAGCTTATATTATTTAATGCTTTCATTATATGATTGATCTGATGCTTTAATTATTGCATTGAACTGAATGAGAAAAGGAATGAAATATTAAATTCAAAACTCAATTATAATTTAACCAAGGTATGAATAAATGAAAGTCCCAAATAATCTATGGTCTTAGGCTCAACGAGATTAGAGGACCATCTCAATGTCCTATTAGGGTGGGGTCTCCAAAATATCTCTTGTTGCCCAAAATAGGTCCAATTTTCATTATCGTAGGCTCCACGAGATTAGATGATCTTTCCAGTATTTTATTAGAAAGAGATGTCCAAAGTATCTCTGGCCTGCCCAAAATAGACGTATATGCATCGTCTTAGGATTCACGAGATTAAACGATCCTCCCAATGTTCTATTAGAAGGAGGTGTCCAAAATATCTCCGATTCCCCAAAATAGACACACACACTGTCTTAGGCTCAGTGAGGCTAGATGACCTTTCCCAATGTTCTATTGGGTGGCGACTCCAAAACACCTCCTGGTTGCCCAAAATAGACACCCTTGTAAATCTCTTACAAGTTCCATGAACCTCTCTCGAATGCCCTAAAAGTGGGTCTTCGGGGTCTCCCGAAGGCGCGTGTCACAATTATTTTGAAGAATTCTTACCCAGTCCTGCGCCAGGGAGGAATGACATCCTCTTCATCATATTTAGCACCTGGGGGCTTTCTTCCTTCTGCTCTTCCTCACCTATCATGGCAACATGAAATCCACTAAACGGCTGCCTAGCGATCTCCAATATTGAAAACTGATTCTCCTGTGCAGCCCTTATAGTCACGATCTGGCCTTCATGAGGTATTTTTACCATCTGGTGAAGCGTAGAGGGGACTCCTCCCAACTTATGAAACCATGGTCTACCTAAAAGAGCTGAGAAATTGGCGGGTATCGATAGTACCACAAACTCCACTTCCGACTCTACTGGTCCTATCTTCACTGTCACCATAAATGTCCCCGAAGCATGTCTACGCGAGTTTTCATATGCTGTGTTGGTGAGATCAGATTTGGCTAACATATCCTCTGTCACCCCAAAAGCTGCCATTGCCACCTGTGGGCACACATTTATCGAAGAGCCATCATCACCCATTACACAGGCTGTGTGCTTTTTGTTAATCTGTGCCCTTATGTACAAAGGGCGATTATGATTGCGGCGTTCTGCCGGCAAATCAACGCTAGTGAAAACAACATTTTCTCCCGATCCTCCTTTCACTACATCCAGAAGTTCCGTAGGCGAAATGGTTGTGGCCACAGTTGCCTCGCACAAAGCATCTACTACCTTCTGTCTATACAATGGCGACTGTCTCAAGAGATCCCATATTGAAATCTGAGCCGGCGTCTTTTTCAGCTGTTTGACGATCAGATCTTCTTCCGGCTCTTTTCCTTTTTCGCCCTCAACCGGCCCTTAGGGCTTCTCGACTTCTGCAGCTACCCTTCTGCTCCGGGTTACAGCTCCTACTTTATTCTTCTTTGCTTCTTAATCCTCCTCCGAATCCCATGGGTCAGAAAATGTTTCAAAATCATTATTTTCAGCTCCACTATCATCAGTGGACCAGCAATCGATCACTGCAGCGGGAAGCGCTTCTTCACTCCCCTCATGGAGGTTCGTGATAGCAGTGTGGACATCGTTGCTGTACAATTCCTTTAGCATAAACTTTTCGGGTAAACTGGACCCGATCATATTCACTGGCGGGGGCATACTGTTGTACCCAGCTTTTTTTTGAACCCCTCTCTTCTCTGGGTCTATGATCTACTTTGAGTTAATTAGATCTTGAATTGTATGCCTCAACATCTTGCAGTTATCAATTATATGCCCAGTGTGCTGATGATATGCATAATACTCATCATCCTTATGTCCTGGCGTGCCTTGAGTTCTAGCAGGTTTAGGTGGCAAAGGCTGCAGCTTACCCTCTTTCATCTGTCATGGCCGGATTTGTACCCTAAGAGAATTAACCTAATTTGGCATGTGAGTGAGTGGATTGAATGTGTAGGATTGGACTTAATTGAAAGAAAGCAGTATAGTTAAGGGGTTAAATGGTAATTATGAATGTTTGTGCTAAGCATGAGTTAAAGGCTGATTAACTAGTTAATGGAGGGTTAATTAGGAATAAAATAAAGTAAGAAATTGGTAAGTGGAGGCAGGTTTTCTGAAGTGGATTCCGTGTGGCTTTGTAAGGTTTTGCCACCTCCTTCTTTGCATGCATTTGCCTAGTGAAGTGAGAGGTGAGTGTGTGTTGGCCTCATTCTTCATTTTCTGCATTTGGCTTTGGCTTTCTTCTTGTTTCCATGAGTAAGGATGAGAGTGGTTTAAGTGGATGTGTGCATGTAGCTAATTGGAACAAGAATTAAGTGTTAAGACCTTAAGGTAAGTGGTTTTGTGTGCATATTCTCATCTTCTACTCTTCTTCTTGGTTTTGATTTAGTTTGGAATGAGGATTGATGGATTGTGCTCAATTCTGGAATTTGAACTGGTTTTGCTAGCTGAAGAAGTGAAGAGAGATAAGGGAAAGGCTGTAATCGGCGAACTGAGCGTCCGTCGTAATTAGGAGCTAAGGCGACGAGGTTTGGGAACAAACCCTAATTGTATGAATATGTGATTAGTGTTGGTTAAATAGGGTTTTGAACTGAATTGCATGATATGTGAAATTGAAGGTTGAGCATGAATTATGTGATGCTAAATTGTATGATTATAGTAGCAATATGATTGTGATAAAGTGCTTGAAAGTGATTATGATTTGTACTATTATTGAATGCCAAACAAGAAGGGAAAATCAGGTATGTGTTATTGATTGTGTGGTTGTTGTATTTGGGTTGATTGCCAAACAAATAAGAATGAGATTTGAGGTCTAGGCGTAAAAGGAGAAGTGGACTGAAAAAGCACAGCCGTGCTAGTGATAAACACAGCTGTGTTTTGGTATTTTTGCATAGGTCACGGTAACAATGAAATTGATTGTGACCGTGACATATGCTGAGTTCAATTCTGCCTAGAGGAATTTGGTATGTCACGGTGACAATGGAATCCATTGTGACCGGGACCTACCCAGGAAGGCATTCTGTTTTGCAAATGAGAATATGTCACGGTGACAATGAGATTCATTGTGACCGTGACATACCCTCAGGTTGCATTCTGCCGAGAGTTGGGAACACATCACGGTGACAATGAAATTGGTTGTGACCGTGACATGTCCCCAATTTGCATTCTGTTTTGGACTTCAATATGTCACGGTGACAATGAAATCCATTGTGACCGTGACCCACCCTGTTTTGGCAATATAATCCTAATGTGTTTGGTCATTCAAATGGCATGGCTTTAAGCTGAAATGAAGGACAGCATGAGTAAGTAATGTATATGTGTTAAGTGATCTACAAATGCATACAACTATGATGACTTCTGAATGGGATAAGTTATGTGAATATTAAATGTGAAGACTGAATTTGGAAGTATATTGAATATGCAAATGAAATGTATGGCTGTGTGCTAATACAAATGTGTAAAGTGAAAAGTGAACTGAATAACGTGTTTAACAACTTAAGCCTGCGAGTCAAGTAGTGGATAGTTAGGCATGCCTATAGGGTCAAGTGCTGCAGCCCCATGCGTTAAATGTGTCTGATTCCATGGGAATCACAATGCGAATATCCTTACTAGATTGTGTTATATGTGGAATGATGAAAGGTACCAGAAGGTACTAATGTGATAAGAAGCACCAGAAGGTGCTAATGTGAAAAAGTAGTCTCGATGAGATTACTGGTATCTGAGAGATACCGATGCGATACCCGTTATTCGCGTCATTGAATTGCAGGCAAAGTGGCAGAAAGGCTAATTGGTTAATCGGCTAAAAGTTAATTAAATATAAACAGAAGTGATTGTGATACAAGGAAGTATGGAAATGTGAATAAGTAATTGATGCCTTATGATTGAATATAGTAATGGTTAATCTGGCATGATTATTAGCATGTTATGTATGATGATTCTGATGTGTGATAAATTATATGCTATATGTATGAGTTCCCCACTAAGCGTTATCGCTTAGCATGGATTTACTCTAATCCGTGCAGGTACGGACGAGAGGTGACTGAAGGACGTCCCCCGCATTTTGGTACGGTCAACAATAGGAAGTATATAATGTAGGTTTGGGGGCTTGTTATTTGGGACTTTTGTATAAGTTTTATATGGTTAATATGTATTTTGAATATGTAAAGGCATGTAATAATGTAGTAATCACGGATGTAACCTCCCACATGTATGTGTGTCATGTGAATAGCTAAGGCGTGTGACTAATAGTAGTTGGCATGTGATGCATGAATTAAAATAGTGTGTGATGAAATTTTATTATTCAGTTTCCGCATGTGTTCTGGGTGTGTGTGCGACCTTCTCTAACTAAGATTAGCTGAGCTAGTTTGTCGTTAGGGAACGGGCGTCACATCATCAGTCTTCTTAGCACCCATAATAAAGACCTTCCAAGATTGGAAAAATGCCTCGGGGTAGCATTAGTAGTTGATACCTCAGTAGTTTTCCTTGCGCCACTAGCGGAACCTGTTGGTCTACTTGCCCCCTGGCTACTACTACCCCTTTTGGGATAGTTCTCATTAGTTGCTCTCTTAACAAGGTACTCTCCCTCGGCCTTAATGGCGATGTCCTTCAATGACTCCCAGTCCTTCAGTCCTTCCATCCTTAATCCTTCTCTCAAATACGAGCTCTCATTTTTAATGAATAGCCGTATTTGATCCTAAGTATTCGGTTTCCTCTTCATTTCCATCACCCAATTCCTCCATCGGGTTAGATACTCATGGAAGGACTCGCCTCCCTTCTGCTGTAACCGCTCTAGGTCCTTCAGGGTCACTTCCATCCTTGTACTGCAGTCATATTACCTTAAAAACTCCTCCGTCAATAAATCCCAGTCCGCCTTGGTTCGGCAATCGATCCCATGGTACCAATCTACTACTGGGCCAGTCAAACTCAAGCGAAAGTACTCAATCTTCTGCCTTTTTTTCAAAGTGGTGCCCTTCATCACCAGAGTGTACTGCTTTATGTGTGCCATGGGGTCAGAAGTGCCATCAAACTTCGAAACATCCGGCATTTTAAAGTTCATTGGGACTAAATCCTCCCCTTATAACTCCTTGTCTTCCGGATTTATTCCTCGGCCCTCTGTTAGTATTCTTGTCATTGCTTCAAATTTTTCCTCCATCTTCTTCCAGATGGCTTCTTCAGTTTGAGGGGCTTTCCCTTTCTCAGACATACACTCCTCATATTCTTCATCTTCCCAATCATCATCTAGCCTTGGGGCTGGTCTTCTCCTTTGTGCCCCTGAGGTAGTAGCTCTTAGGTTTACAGGTGGCATGCGAATTTCCTCTTGGGGGTCTTCTCTGACCTCCCCCTTTAATTATTCCTCATAGGAGGAGGTGGTGGGTTCTGCGGGGCCGCTTGCTGACCCAATGTGGCCATCATTGGCATCATACAGTTATCAAACTCTTCAAGCCTTCGGTCCACTTCCTCTGCTATCATTGCCCTGGTGGCATCTGCCCCTCTTGGTGAGTTTGCCATTTCTTCGGGTAAAGAAAACTGAGCTGAAGTAGCGCAGCTAGTTTCAGAAGAAGTGTCCGGATACTCCACCCTTTTTGGTAACTCAAAGAATAGATTTCTGCGTAACCGCCCCTGAGACCCTCTTGTCCACCTAGGCGAATCTATGATGGCTGAAAAACATAAAGGGTCAGGATGATGCATGAATGTGCTAAGGTGCATGATCGTGGTGTGTAACATTTACAAACCACATACAAGCACATAGGTCCTTCCAACCTTATTACTCCCGCACACGAGGTCATAGTCTCTTTCCTAGGTGGGATTGGCCCATGGATCATCCGGGGACCCGATGGACACGTATAGTGCACGGTGAAAAACCGGCAGCATAACCTCTCCTAACTAATGCACAGATGCATGGGTCATGATCGTTATGTATTTAGGCAGCCCGAATAATTCATCCCGGGCCTATCGGGGCATGAAAGCCTTTGATTAGGTGACCAGTCAGGTTATCTGGGTTTGTCCAATACATAATGATCCATACAGCAACCAAGGTATTACGGTTCATACCACCTAGGGAGAGTGTCTATTGCCATTACATGAGCTTTGGTCAAAGGTGGTGTTGCTTTAGGGCTACCCAAGCATGGTCCCTGCCAATGAGTCTAGTTCATCATGAGCGTAACGACAGGTTGGGTCACCATTTAATATATGATGATGGTACGAGGCTTGGGCTGGTGGTTATCCTTAACACTTTCCTACATTGAGTGAACGTAGCGTCGCGCTTCGGGAACACACCGGGGCTGAAAAAGGGACCAAACTAGCAAAGATCTAAGGCTCTAATGCGATGCAATGCAGTTTTGAAAGAAGTTGAAATTTTTAAACTAAAACTCAACTATAATTTTTAATCAAGGTACTTTCGAATCGAAGTCTCGAGTATGGTCCCCAGTGGAGCCGCCACTGTGACGCTCGCCGAACCCCATGGCCTCCCGAAAGCCCGCTTTAGGGCGATCGGGATGGGATTCATTAAAACTTGTAAGGTATTTACAAGTGCGTCTATTTGGGGCAACAAGGAGGTTTCTTAGAGTCGCCACCCAATAGAACATTGGGAAGGGTCATCTAGCCTCAGCGAGCCTAAGACGGCGCATACATATCCATCTTGGGCAAGCCAGAGAGATCTTGGAGGTCTCAGCCTCTACCCCCTGGAGCCTAGGATTATTTAAATTAAGCCTTTTGAAGGGGAACAAGAGATATTTTAGAGGTTCTAGACCTCTAACCTCATTGAGCCCAAGACCAGAGTGAGTTCAGGACATCTCATTTATTTGTACCTTGATTAATATTATAATTAAGTTTTGAATTTATTGGTTTATCAACTTTCCACATGATGTATTTAATTAAGGCGCAATCATTCACGTCAAAGGCAATAAGTAAAGCATTGTTAAAATAAACATTCTCAAAATAAATTACAATAAAACTAGGGGCAAAATACAACCCCCATTTAAAAAATAATATATAAATCATACAAAAATCGGGATATTCATTTGGAGTGAGGACATTGGTCCTACCATGCATATTTATTATAAAACAATTTTTGATGTGATGGTTTTATTTTGGATGGAAAAAATTGAGACATTGGTCTCATTTTTATTTTGGAAAAATTTTAAATTAATTAATAAAAATGGTTTAGTGACTTTTTTTCTAGCGATATTACAATAATCTTCATAATAAAATGAAAAAAGTCAAGGGTAAAGAAAGAACCCGGATATGAAGCCTCAGGTTAGCGCGACCACCCTCATTAGCCACTCCAATTCCAGCATGGTAAAAAAAAATAACTCATAGAAATAAACATGTTAGCGTCAAAATCAAAAAAATAATAACATAACAAGAAACTTTAAAAGAAATGGTTTAAAAGATAAAAGAGGTAGAAAATAAATTAAAAAGCCTTTCAATTCTTTGTAAGAAAAATATTATTTAAAAAAAACAATTAATATGAGTCAAATTAAATTACACAAATATCAATCCAGAATGTTTACCCTCGAATTTTACCTTTTTGGGTGAATGTCGAAAGATTTCGGTCCCCGCGCGCTCCTCAAGGATCAAGTAAAAATGGATCAAAGAAAGAAAATTTATGTTTTTCTTCCTTTGAAAATTTGACAGTAATCAAGTATTTGAATTAGCTGGATTGATGGAAAAAAATTAATCTCGTTACCTCAAATTGGCTAAATTCACAAGAAGAATTTGAGAAAAAAATCAATTAATTGAAAGAATTTTTATCAAATAAAATTCTGAAAATAGTAGAGATTTTTATACTTTTTGTAAATTGCTCACAAAGATTTTTCTTTAAAAATTTCCCACTCTCTCAAAAATTGCTAATTTTCCTTCCCAAAAAAATTTGTTAATTTTTCCAACCCCCAATAATGAATTTTACTTCACAGTTTATAGAATTTTTGGAGATAAATAAGATAAGCATCAGTTTAAAGTTTGAATTTTAAAAGGAGTTTTAAAATTCAATTTTTAACCAAATATCTTATCCCCATTTTTGAAGATGAAAGCTTATCAGATCAAATTTTAACAAATCCGGCGCTATCAGATCAAATCCACTACTGACGGCCATCCCTTTAACTACCGATGGGCTTTACGCCCCTAATGAGGGTACGCATGGAAATCTGGACACAGACGGGCCAAGGCGCAGGACTAAGGACGGATGTTTCTACGCTGACACGTGTCCGCCGCTACCGATAGGGCCGTCCCTACAATGCATAGAGACAACCTATCTATCCAAACGACGGCCTTTCCCTATATGCTAGAGACGGGGCACACCAACTAGGGATGGGCGTCCCTACTCCGACAGGCTTTCCATCCGAACAGCAAAATCTCAATTTTAAGCTAAATTTCCAAAATTCTTTCAAAACCCCACGCCTTAGAGAAAAAGATTTTAATCCTTGTGAAACCGAAAGACGAAAACCTCTGAATTCCATCCATTCATCCAAAAACCGACATTGATCTCTTCATCGGGTAACTCTGACCTAGACTGCCTCAGGACCCGGTGTCTACACTGAGAGTTCTGTCCGAGTCATGATGTTGGCTATTGCTGGGAGTGGGAAGTCACGAGTCATGAGCAAGCATCACGACTCATGACCTCTCTCTCTTGAGAGGGAGTTTCATCACGAGTCGTGAGGAGAGATCACGACTCGTGACTCGCTTCTCTTGCGAGGCATGGGAGAGCCTCGTCACGAGTCGTGGGCAGGCGTCACGACTCGTGACCCTTCTCTCTCGTGAGGGAGATCCGTCATGAGTCGTGAGGAGGGATCAGGACTCGTGACTCCTCTCTCTGGTGGGCGTAGGCGGCTTCGTCATGAGTTACCACTGCGTGTGCGACTCACGACTGGGCTTTTTCCCCCTCTTCTACTGTCGTGAGCACGATAAAAGTCGCGATCGCCATAGTGAGCCTTTTTCCTGCCATTTTGCCCTGTTTTTCCTATATGTCTTCTTCTTTATGTTGCGCATGGCATTTCGTATTGTGTAAGTTATGTTTTGTATTTTTATACTAGTGTATTGATATTTTTGACTTGTATTAATAATTAATGACATGTTAGTGTTGAATTTTTGGCTTTTGACCGTGTCTGGTGTTAAAGGTTTAGAGTAAGTGTTTTTAGCCTGAAGTGTCAAGGTAGTGGATAATTAAGCATGCTTAAGAAGGGTTAGTGAGTGCAGCTGCCTGTGTTGGCCCCGTTTGGGTCTTTCGGCCGACCTCCGAGATGGTCATTCTCTATGTAGTGATAAAACTATTTTGAGACTCCGGTCTCCCGCGCTACCTTCGGTTATAAAAACTGTTTTAAGGCTTCGGTCTCTCGTGTCATGTTCCCATATCCTCCACCAGTGAAATTCAGGCTGTTGGTTGAAGTGTCTGGTTTTTATTTAGTGCAGTGTTATTAATATTGTGTGTTTCTAGTTAGTGTAATTGTTTAGTGCTTTCTATTATCTATTCTGATTTCATTTAGTGATTCTTGACTTATTTATATCACACCCCGTTTGCCCCATAGTAGAATGAGCCATGTATGTGCATATGCATTGTGTGAGTTTTGGTATGTGTTAAGGGCATTTTGCGTAGAAATACATGTTTTAAGAGTTTTGCTAGCATGTGGATGCATGTGTGGTGTTAGGGTGTGAATTAGTTGGGCTGCACTTGGGTGTGCTCACTCATATGTTTATAGGATGTGCTTGTGGGGCTGTGCTAGAGTGTGTGTGTTCACACATTTGTAGGGTATGCATTAGTTGGGAGAGTCTTGTGTGTATGTGATGCATGTGTCTTGGGTGTGAGTGGTCAAATCCCACCAATAGGGAAATGACACTTGTCTAGGGTTAGGAAAAAGAAAAAGAAAAAGGAAAAGAGAAGAGAAGGGGGACGAGAGCTGCCTCCATTTTCCGTTCTTCTTCCTCTCACTCTCTTCTTCTTCCTTTTCTCTTCCTCTTACAACCCTAGCTTGGAATCAAGGCTTAGTTGTTGGGGATTGATCATTCCTTGCATTTTCTTTAGAGGTAAATTAATTGCTTTTGCTCTTCTTTTCTTCATCTAGTTCATCATCTTCTTCATATTTTCTGAGTTGGGGTTTAAACTAGAGTTACTTTATTGTGGGTTTTATTGGGCTATGCTTAGTTGAGCCTCCGCGTGAGCCTAAGGGCAAGGAGAAGGTGGGATCTAGTGGAACTAAGCATTAGGAGCAAAGGATTTCAAGGTTTGGGAAACTTATTGTCTTTGTATGTAAATGTGTTTATGCATGTGTTCTTGGTGATTCCGGAAATTGGGTTGTGTTATGCTCTTGATAAGGCATGTATATTATGGGTCTTTGTTTGGGTAAGGTAATTTTGCATGAGTATGGGATTATTGTAGTGATTTGAGGATTGATGTGGTTTTTACTGCAAATTGTGGGTATTGGAAATAATTGGTATTGTGACTTTGAATTGATGCTTGGTGTGAAATTAATTGTTGATAAATGTTATATTGTGCATATTAATGCTAATGGGTGGCTGGATTTGAGGTAAGAAATCATTTGGATGTGATTTATGCGTTGTGTGTGTGTTTTGGGAGAGGAAGAATTCTGCAGATTTTGAGAATCTCGACTCTGTCGCGATCGCGACACTGTCGCGAGCGTGACAGAGATCGGTGATCTTGGCTTGCGCTGTCGCGAGCACGCGACCCTATCACGAGCTCGCGATAGCAAAAGTTGATGTGCTCTCTATCACGAGCCCGACGTCGTCGCGATCGCGACAGAGCGCAATGCTGGCCTGTACTGTCGCGAGCACGTGATCTGTCGCGATCTCGCGATGGTGAGGTATTTTGACTCTCTGTCGCAATTGCGACATAGTCGCGAGCGCGATAAAGTCCAGTTTTTCTCTCCTCCCCGCGATCGCGAAGTCCATCGTGCGCGCGCTGTGAAGAGACTATGGTCTCTGTCGCGAGCGCGACAGTGTTGTTATGCTGAATGAGTTTCCTTAGGCATGTGCATGTGGTTTGGAACTCCAGTTTCTTTTGGTGACCTTAAGCTTCATATATACTGGCATGAAAATGTATATATGTAAATTGGAATATTATGGAATGAGTCGAATGGATTATGCATAACCTGCTAGAGTCAGTTCAGTGGATAGTTAGGCATGCCTAATAGAGTCTCTTAGCTGCAGCCCTTTGTTAAGTTTGGACCCCGATCAGGTCCCCGCTGGGTTCCTTACGAACCCCTTTGTGTTCGGATCTTATTTAAGATCCCCTTCAAAAATGTTTTGTGGAAATTAAAAGTAAAAATTGATTTCTCGATTCTTACCCGTAAGGTACTATTTGTGATCGGCTTGTACCCGTAAAGTACTGTTTGTTCACTCGTTATCCACTACTTTGAGTCAGCAGGTACTTTGTCTTTTGAATTGTTTTGCTAAGTATGAAATTGTATTATCCGAATATGTTTATTAATGAGATGTTTTGAAGGCAGTGGTACTTTATCGAAGTTATGATTCTATATGTTTACATGTTCATATTATTATTCTCATGTTTAATGCGTATCTCTGATTATTACCATCTGTATGTGTTTGCCTTGACGACCGTTGTGAATGGTTGTCCTTATGATATATTTGTGTTTCCCCTCTAAGCATTTATCGCTTAGCACGGTGTGTTTACCCGTGCAGGTGCGGAAGGAGTTTGCTTGGGAGAGTCGCAGCCATCGGAGTTAACACAGCTGGGTCTTTAGTATAGGGCCTAATTATGTATTTTGATGATTCTTTTTGTATAGAACTCTCTGATGTCAATTTTGTAATAGCTTCCGCATATGTATATGTATAATTTTGGATATGTAATTATCTTTTGTATCTTCTGGGTTGATCAAACAGTAATGTAATGATTTCCGTTATATTAATGCATGATCAGCTTATTTCATGATTGGCTTTGTAAAGTTTTAAATTACCCTATATTTCGGTATGTATGTTTATGTATGGATGTATGTATATGTTGTATCTGTGTGGTGGCACCTCTACTCATACGGCATCTCACTCCTTATCGGATGGGATCGCCTGAGTACGGGTAAGAGGTGTTACAATTTATCTCTATTTTCTGATACTTAGTGAATTCTATATATTGATGCATGTTTACTTTTATGTATCAATGCATGATATTATTGCATAGTGTTCTGTTGTTTTGTTTCCTCTCCACTAAGCGTTATCGCTAAGCACGGGTTCGTTTTGGAGTCGGACATCTGCAGGTCGGCCACTAGTAGTCTGCAGTTGGAGTTATTTTATCTTCTACTATATTTTTGTATTTGGAGATTGATTTTGGAAATGTAATTTTGTAAAGAATGATTTTACACATGTATATGCTTATCTTTTACAAATCCCTTTTGTAAAAACTATGGTTATATATATGGATTTGTTATCTTTTGATTAAATGTATTTGGTTATCGGGGTGTTACAGCTTAGTATTAGAGCGCTGGTTTAGGTGGTTCTGGTTGTCTTTGATTGCTATGTGTTGAGTCTTTGCATGCAAGTCAATTTTGTATCATGGCCTAATGCAGATGTGTCTTGTCTTGTGTAGTGTCTAGATGGAGTCCGATCCAAGTGAGAACGTGGGTGAGACAACGGGCAGTGTTAGTGCAGTTAGGGGTGATCAACCCGCTCCTCAGCATCAGCAAGAAGAGATTCCTGGTATGGGTTTTGGTCATGAGAATCCGGTCTTAGGACAAGGTTTGCTTCAATTAGTAGAGAGGTTGACTGATCCTAAAGCTCCAACTGAATTGTTAAGAAAGAGAGGAGCAGAAGATTTCCATGGAACTGCATTGGACCAATCGGATGTGGCCGATTTTTGGATTCAGAGGGTAGCTCCAATTTTGAAAGAGATTAATTGTCCCGCAAATCAGAGAGCAGATTGTGCAGTGTCGCTACTTCAAGGGTCAGCGTACTATTGGTGGGAGCTTGCGCTTCGTAACCCTCAACAACCATTCGAGTTGACTTGGGAATTCTTCAAGCAAGAGTTTGAATAGAAGTATGTGACAAAGGCATACCGGAAGCCAAGTGGAGAGAGTTTATCAGTCTGAAGCAGCGGGGTATGACAGTGAGTGAGTATGAGAAGGAGTTTAGTCAGTTGAGCAAGTATGTTCCCGAACCATTGCTGACGGAAGAGTTTAGGTGTAGGCACTTTCAGGAAGGATTACGAGAGGTGATTAAGGGACCATTATCGGCTATGGCGGTTATGTAACAAGTGGGTTACTATCAGTTAGTGGCGGGTGCAATCAAGTTGGAAGAATCTGAGTTGATCAAGCAGAGAATTGAGCACAAGAGGAAAGTACCGGATAGTGGACATGGAAGTGGTAAGAAGTCGAGAGGAGTTCCGAGTGGTCAAGGTGTGAAGAGTTCGGTTCCGGTACATTCGAAAGTTGGGAGTGTAGCGCCACACTCTAGCAAGGGAAGTGTGATTCCAGAGTGCGAGCATTGTCAGAAACGCCATTGGGGCGAGTGTAGAAGGATCTCTGGAGCATGCTTCAGATGTGGGAGGCAAGATCATATGATAGCCAATTGCTTGGATCGAAGAGAGCTTTAGGGTCAACCCGAGAGTAGAGCCGGTGGTCAGAGATCGAGAGGGAATCGAAGTGGAAGAGGTAGTGGATGTCCTTCGCAGGCACCGTCAGAGACAGTGCAAAAGCCACTAACCAAAGAAGTGTATGTGCGTTCACAAGTGTGCGCATTGCTAGGAGAGGACGCAGCGGATCGAGCAGGACCTTCTAGTAAGTTGTGTTTTTAGTCTTTTGTTATGTTTGGTTTGTTTAGGTTATTTGGATTTGCGAATAGCGGGGAAATTTTGAGGACGAAATTTCTTTAAGGGCGAGTGATTGTAACAACCCAAAAAGGCCCTAGTCGGAATTTGCGTGATAAGTCGAGCATTTAAGGGTATTTCAGAAATTTGAGCAAGAGAAAATTTGGATAATAAGGATTTAATTGCAAAGAAATTAATTAAATAAGTTAATAGGAGGAATTATATGGTGTGCATGTGGTGTATAGATGTAGGGTATTTATTGGGATTAATCTAGTGGATTGTGTGTGTGGTGCCTTGGATGTAATTATGTTAAGAGATTATATTGTGTGGGTTATGTATGGTGCATTGGCATATTAGTCAAAGTGGGTTTTGTTGGTCCATTAGGAAGGTGCCATGTGGCATGGGTAGGTGAGGGTAATTAATGTGAAGTGAGGGAAGGAGAGAGGAAAGGAAGAAAGCAGATTTTCCTTCTCTCTCACGTTTCCTCCTCTCCTCCTTCCTCTTCTTCATTTCTTCTTGCTCTCCCTTGCCTTGGCCAACATGGATCTTCAAGTGTGGTAGTGGATTTCTGAGTTTTGGAGCTGGGCTTTGAAGGTAAGTGCTTGGGTTTTGAATGGGGATCTTTTCTTCTTCTCCTTCTTCTTTCCGTTTCTCGGCTGGGTTGGTTTGGTTTTCAGATTTTTTATTTAAGTGGTTCATTTGTTTGCAAGTTCCGGATAAGAGGCTGGACAAGGGGAAAGAAAAGGTTTGAGCTTGAAGGTGAAGAGTAGGATTGAAGCTTCATTCCAGGTTTGGGAGCTTTATCTGGAATATGCATGGTTTGGGAGTTGATTTTTATCACTCTGTTAGTTTGATGTTTATGCCCTAGCTGTCATTTGGATTGTGTTTATGTTTGTGTCATTTAATTCTGGAAAATTTGAGTGATTTGATTGGGTAAATGCATGTGTTGTTAGAGTGAGGAATATTGGTTCAAATGCTAGTGGTAGATGGATGTTTATATGTGTTATTGAGAAATATGAGCATGATATGTGAATGAATTCTGGGTTTGACTATGATGCTGTTAATTTTGGTATAGTGTTTGATTATTGTGTTAATTGTGTTTGGAGCATGTGTCAGAAGCTTTGAAGGTAAGAATTTATACGTTTTTGCATGTCAAATGATTTTGGGTCAAATGCGTTTTGTTTTGGTTTGCTGCAAATTGCACGTTTTGGCCTGGGAAGTGGAAAACACAATGCTGTCGCGAGCACGACGCTTATCGCGATCGCGATAGAATTGCGTTGTCCATTTCGTGCGCAGTTTGTTGAGAATTCTGTATGAGTCATGATGTTGGTTGTTGCTAGGAGTGGGAAGTCACGAGTCGTGAGCAAGCATCACGACTCGTGACCTCTCTCTCTTGAGAGGGAGTTCCGTCACGAGTCGTGAGGAGAGATCATGACTCGTGACTCCCTTCTCTCGTGAGGCATGGGAGAGCCTCGTCACTAGTTGTGAGCAGGCACCACGACTCATGACCCTTCTCTCTCATGAGGGAGATCCGTCACGAGTCGTGAGGAGGATCACGACTTGTGACTCCTCTCTCTGGTGGGCGTAGGCAGCGTCGTCACGAGTCGCCCCCTCAGCTACTGTCGCGATCGCGACAGTGAGCCTTTTTCCTGCTATTTTTTCCCTGTTTTGCCTATATGTCTTCTTCTTTCTGTTTCGCATGGCTTTTCGCATTGTGTAAGTTATGTTTTTATATTTTTATACTAGTGTATTGATATTTTTGACTTGTGTTAATAATTAATGACATGTTAGTGTTGAAGTTTTGGCTTTTGACCGTGTCTGGTATTAAAGGTTTAGAGTAAGTGTTCTTAGCCTGAAGTGTCAAGGTAGTGGATAATTAAGCTTGCTTAAGAAGGGTTAGTGAGTGCAGCTGCCTGTGTTGGCCCCGTTTGGGTCTTTCGGCCGACCTCCGAGATGGTCATTCTCCGTGTAGTGATAAAACTGTTTTGAAACTCCGGTCTCCCGCGCTACCTTCGATTATAAAAACAATTTTGAGGCTGCAGTCTCCCATGTCGTGTTCCCGTATCCTCCACCAGTGAAATTCAGGCTGTTGGTTGAAGTGTCTGGTTTTTGTTTAGTGCAGTGTTATTAATATTGTGTGTTTCTAGTTAGTGTAATTGTTTAGTGCTTTCTATTATCTATTCTGATTTCATTTAGTGATTCTTGACTTATTTATCTCTGTTTTCTGATACTTAGTGAATTCTATATATTGATGCATGTTTACTTTTATGTATTAATGCAAGATTTTATTTCATAGTGTTCTGTTGTTTTGTTTCCTCCCCACTAAGCGTTATCGCTTAGCACGGGTTCTTTTCTCGTGTAGGTGGCAGGGTTTTGAGTTCCAGTTTGAGTCACGCATCTGCAGGCTGGCCACATAGGAGAAGAGTTATTTATTTTTGTCTCCTCCTGTAATTCTATTTGTATATGTATTATTTTTGTAAAGGAGTTAAAGTGTAATCTTTTGGTTACAGTATATAATTATATTTTGATTTTATATGTTTAAGTTTTCCTTTATGATTACTGAATAGTGTATGCTTCCGCTGTATGTTTGCTATGTCGTGAGTGAGTGTCGGTAGCGTCTCCCGGCGACCTTCCAACGGGGGTGTCGGGGGTGTTACATGGTATGCCCTAGAAGTTTTGCCTATAAATAGGGCAATTCCTGTGCAGTTTTCTCTTTACTTTTGCAATCCCTAGCGAAGCTCTGCCAAATTTTTTGCTCGCTTTCTTTGAGTTCCAGCAAGATTCTTTTGCTTCTTTCCGAAAATTTTTCAAGTTACCTGTTATCAAGTAAGTACCTCTTTCACACTTCTCGTCATTTTCTCATTGTTTTTGATTTTCCATCTGCATCCATTCCCTTTAGAGGTTAGGGACTTGCATTTCCTTCTTCTTCTCTCCGTCACAAATGGCTTCCAGTAGCAGCCAGACAATAGATAGAAGCTTCATGAAGGCATACATGGGGAAGTCGCCAGTTGAGCGCTGCTCCCGACTGAGCCCTAGAGAGGTGGCTGAGGTTCCTGCCAAATATGGTTTTCCCGACAACATTTCTGTGATGCCGTGCCCTGATTCTATGGCGGTGACGGAGGTGCCATTTGGAAAGGACCAAAACGAATGGTTTGTCTGCCATTTGTGGAGTTTGGATGCAGGAATACATTTCCCTTTCGGCGCATTTGAGACTGCCGTGTTGGAGGGTTGTGGCATTGCCCCCAACCAACTGCATCCAAACGAGTGGTGAACGGTGGCTTGTTTCAGAATTTTGTGCATCTTGGAGGGAGTTGCCCTGATGCTCGATCTCTTCACCCATTTTTTCTATATCTCATGTCGGAGCGATGGGACAGAATATTTTTTCACCATCCGACTGAGAAAGAAGCTCATCAAGGTCCCCACCTCTATGAAAGGATTTAAAGAGAGGTATTTTCTAGTAGGAAGGGTCGGCGGATTCGGGGTGAGCCTTGCCCGATCCGGAGAGGCCAACATTCTAAAGGACCAGGCCGCGGGACAGTCCATGTATGAGGTTGACATCCAGAAGTTGATGGAGGCCGTGGCTCAAAAGGGGGGGCCTTATGAGTCCAAAGAACTTCTGTTGACGTTACATGGGTCCTCCAACCCTGAAGCTACTGAAAATGTCCAATGTAAGAACTAGGATCGGAGTAGAGGGGATAACATACATTGTTATTCATGCATTGCATTTGCATTAAACAACTCTTTTAAGCGAGAAAACTTATCTTGTTTGTACTTGTGATGCAATTGCGATGGCTAAAGGGAGTGATATGACACAAAGGATGGGTGCTCGAGCAGTAGTTAAAAGAGAGGCCGATCGGAAGGCCAAGGAGGAGAGGAAGAGGCGGCCAAATTGGGCGCTGAGTGCAAGCTTATGGGCGCTGAGAAGGCCAAGGCGCAGGAGGAGAAAGGCAAAGCACTTGGAAAATGTGATCGGCTGCGCAACATTTTGGCAAACAAGGAGACAGCGTGGGGGAAGAGGCTTGAAGAGGAGCTTGCCTCTCGAGAGGAGCAACTTCTTGATCAACTGGGTGAGGCTCAAGCGAAGTTGCTATCTCGGCTGATCTATGAGGCCGGGAGGCGCTTCCCTGGGGCTAACCTCAACTGGATGGAGGATCCGATCGCTCTGCCCGATCCGCCATCTAGTGATGATGAGGAAGAGGCTCCTAGAGAGGAGGCAACTGACGGAGCACCCAGGGAGAACTCCTTATTGACGGAAACCCAGCCAAATGTGCCTTCAGGAACTGAAGTTGGCGTTTCTTCACAAGCTGAGCCAATCTTTGAAGTCGCTGCTGAGCCTTCTCAGCCTGTTGCCGATCCTCCTCAACCTGTTGCCGAGGCGAGTGCAAAGCCTCCTCTAGATCAAGTCCTGGCTTCAGCAGACTTAGAAGTTGTAAATATAGAAACTTAGGCTAGAAATTGTAGACATGTAGAGATTTCCCTTTGTGTACGTTATTCATTATACTGATCCTCATAAATTGTACTGTATACAGTTCTTTCAATAAATGATAATTTTTGCATAATTTGCTAACTTTCATAGTTATGTATTCGCAGATCTTCAATAACTTGTAAAATTGCATAAAATTTGCTAATGTGAAACATGTTAATGAATCTTATATACTTCCTGAATTGGAATAAATTCTCAAGTCCAGTGACCAATTTACCCAATCTGGTTTAGGATGCACGATTAGTCGGCCATCTGGAATGACTCTTGAGTTAGACTTAGAATCAGGCGAATAGTTTCGTTCATCAAGTTAGTGTTTGATTTGCATTCCGATTCATGACCGTTGCATAACACTTATCTTGGGAGAAACGTTTTACCTTAATCTAACCACAATGCTTGCATCTTGGATTCGGGATAGGCATCGAATCTAGCGAATGAGTCAGAGCAATCGGAGTGCGCCCCATATTTTCGGATCAGAGTATAGCCGATCCTAACAGACGGGATCGACATACGGTTCGTGGTTCCCGTATCTTCGGACCGAGATGTTTGTCATAATCAAACTGTCGGGTGCTTATCTTCTTCCATATCTTGGGATCAGGAGTTGCATCGATCCTAACGGTTGTTTCCATATTTTCGGATCGGGAATAATGTCGATCCTAACGAATGAATCGTACCTGCAAAGAGGTTGTTTTCAACTTTCGCATTTTTGCTTGGGATGGGCATTAAGCCTAGCATATAAGTTGCATCATACATGCCTTTCACAGAGATGAAAAAGAACTTCTCTATTGATTGAATATTTGTTGTATCCAGACACATCATTACAAGTGGTACTTTTTGAGTACTTTGACATTCCAGCTTCTGGGGATATCTTGCCCTTCTAATGTTTGAAGCTTATATGCGGTTGGGCTTAAGACTTTGGAGACCTCATAAGATCCTTCCCAGTTCGGCATTAGCTTCCCTACTCCTGCATTTCCCGCAGCTATGTCTGCCTTTCTGAGCACCAAGTCACCGATGTTGAAAGCTCTAGACTTTACTTTGGCGTTGTGATATCTGGTGACCCTTTGTTTGTAGGTGGCGATCTTGACATAGGCATCCTCCCTCCTTTCTTCTATGAGATCTAGATCTTGGCATCTTTCTTAGATGTTCGTCTGTTCAGAATATAATACCGATTGGTAGGATGGGAGGCCGACCTCTATTGGTATCATTGCCTCAGAGCCGTAGAAAAGGAAGAATGGCGTATAGTGACTGCCTGTCCTTGGTGAAGTTCTATAAGACCACAGGACACTCTACAGTTCTTCAGTCCGGTTGCCTTTCGCCTCACCTAGCCATTTCTTTAACCCTTCTAGAATGGTCTGGTTGGAGACCTCCGTCATTCCGTTGCTTTGAGGGTGAGTGACTGAGGTCAATCTCAAATTGATGTTTAAGCCTTGGCAAAAATCTCTAAAGGTGGAGCTGTCGAACTACTTACCATTATCTGTAATGAAAATGTTAGGTAAACCATACCTGTGGATGATGTTCCTCCATACGAAGTTCTTGACCCTCTCTGCCGTAATCGTCGCTAGGGGCTTTGCTTCGATCCATTTAGAGAAGTGGTCGACTACCACAATGAGAAACTTCATCTGCCTTTTGCCTTGGGGAAAAGGTCCCAGGATGTCCAAGCCCCACTGATCAAATGGCCATGCGACCCCGATCGGCTGTTGGTCTACTCCGTACTGTCTGATGACCCTTCCATGAACTTGGCATTGCGGGCATCTCCTTACTTTCTTCTGAGCATCTTTGAAAATGCTTGGCTAAAAGTATCCTGTTTGGAGTACTTTTCTTGCCATAGCTCTGCTAGCTTCGTGTGTCCCGCAGATGCCTTCATGAACCTCCCTCAGGATGTAATCTCCTTCTTCCTCCATTACGCATTTGAGCCAGGGATGACTGAAAGCTTTTTTGTACAAGTCACCATTAATAATGGAGTAATTGAGGGATTTACGTGATACCTTTCGAGCTTTGGTTTTATCCTCCGGCAGCTGTCCTATTTGCAGGTACTACTTGATCGGGCTCATCTAGGTTTCTTCCCCTTGATCAATCTCCATCATTTTTGGCTCGTCTAAGGAAGAGGAGGTTTGGTCAATGACAGTGGTATTTTCTTCTATTATTCCTTATCCGGAAGCAGACATTTTTGCCAGCCAATCGGCTTCAAATGTTTGATCTCTCGGCACCTTCTAGAGGTTCCATTCTGATCCAGATTCTTCAAGTATTTTGATAGCGGCCTTGACCTTTGCCAAATACTGGATCATGCTAGCTTCTCTGGCTTCGAAGGTGCCCAAGACTTGACTTGTGATGAGCTGAGAGTCGCTTTTGATGGTTATTGACTCTGGCCGGATGGCATGGAGCAGCCTCAATCCTTGAAGGAGCGCCTCATACTCTGCCACATTATTGGAAGCTTTAAAACTAAGCTTTATTGTATACCTTATTGCAATGCCCAAGGGGCCCGTTATCACGATGCCCATGCCTCCTCGAGTGTCGTTTGCTGCACCGTCCACTATCATTTCCCAACTTGGGCATTTGGGTTGACCTCGGAATTCTTCGTCGGCGAATTCAGTAACAAAATCTGCCAGAGCCTGAGCCTTTATTGCCTTTCTTGGCTCATACCTCACATCACACGACTACAGCTTGATTGCCCATCCCACCATCTTGCCTTCAGATCCGGTGTCTGAAGAATTTTCCTGATCGGATGACCCGACCGGACCACTATCGTGTGCGCTTCAAAGTATTGCTTTAGTTTTCTTGCGCACATCATGAGGGCGATGATGAGTTGCTCAATCGGTCCTTTCTTTAAGTCCGCACCCCTTAGTACTTGGCTGACATAGTACACCGGTAGTTGTTGGGTCCCTTCTTCTCTTACCAGGACACCTGCATAGGCTTTGCAAGAGGTGGACAAATAAAGGTATAAGTTTTTACCTGGTATTGGTTGGCTGAGCAGTGGCAGGTTAGTGAGAAATTTCTTTAATTCTTCGAAGGCTTGTTGGCAGTCTTCCCCCCAATTGAAGGTCTCACTCTTCCTAAGCTTTTTGAAGAAATGAGTGCATCGCTTGGCTGAGGAAGAGATGAAGTGTCCTAGGGCAGTGATTCTCCCATTCAGCTTCTGGACGTCTTTTATGCTTCTAGGGGGTTGCATCTCGAGGATGGCTTTTTTTTTTCTCCGGATTAGCTTCAATCCCCCTCTAAGAAACCATGAAGCCCAAAAACTTTCCTAAAGGAACTCTGAAGACGTACTTTTCAGGATTGAGCTTCATCCAGAATTTATTTAATGTGCAAAAAACTCGATAAAGATGTTTCATGCTTTATCATTTGGTGCTTTCATTGAGAGACAAGGGCCAGCACCGGAGTAGCCAGCACCCAAGCGGTCAGCATTCGAGCGGCCAGCACCTGAAGACCTTTCTCGAGAGGGGGAATAATGATAGCAATGCCATCCTCCTATCCCACATTGGCTGGAGATGAGTTGGAAGTGGACCTTATAAGGCCATGGACACCTTCTCCCTGCATAGGCCTCCCCCAGCGGGAACAAAGCCTTGAGGGTTAGAGGGCAGCAGTCGTAGCGGCCAGCCCCGAAAATGACCCAAAGAGGACAATATGTTAGCAGGTGCTCACCCTGAGCTACGAAAGCACTTAGTGGATCGAGTGGGCCAAGCGCTCTCACCCCTAATCAGTCATTTGGGGCAAAGCCCCAGAAACAAAGTCGTGAGGGCCCCGGCCCAAAGCGGACAATATATGCAGTGCTTGGTATACTCGATAAAGACGTTTCACGATTTATCATTTGGTGCTTTCATTGAGAGACGAGGGCCAACGCCCGAGCAGCCAGCACCCAAGCGGTCAGCGCCCAAGCAGTCAGTACCCAAGCGGTCAGCGCCCGAGCGGCCAGCGCTCAAAGACTTCTCTCGGGAGGGGGAATAATGATAGCAATGCTATCCTCCTATCCCACATCAACTAGAGATGAGTTGGAAGTGGACCTTATAAGGCCATGGACACCTTCTCCCTACATAGGCCTCCCCCAGCGAGAACAAAGCCTTGAGGGTTAGAGGTCAGCGCCCGTAGCGGCTAGCCTCGAAGATGACCCAAAGAGGACAATATGTTAGCGGGTGCTCACCCTGAATTACGAAAGCACTCAGCAGATCAAGTGGGCCAAGCCCTCTCACCCCTAATAGGCCTTTTGGGGCAAAGCCCTAGAAACAAAACCGTGAGGGCCTCGGCCCAAAGCGGACAATATAAACAGTGCCCGGTGTACTCGATAAAGACGTTTCACGCTTTATCAATACTTATGCATAATAAAGAACTACAAAGTAAATCACATAGGACTATTATTTATAATGGGAAATGAATTATGGAACAAATTATAAAACCATAAGAATAAGATGTAAATTAGATATATAATCTAATAGTAATAGTAATAACAAAAATAATAATAAAGTATAATATTATAATATGCAATATAAGTGTACGAATTGACTTACTAAAGGGTAATACAAACAATAATAATGATAGGCAATGATAATGTTGGTATTATTATAACTAAGTAAAGTATCGATTATAACAAAAAAATACAGAATTAAGAGCATAACTTAATTATAAATAATATAAATATATGTGCGTACTATAAGTTAAATTATAATAAAAGATTAGAACATAATATCATAATGTAAAGTAAAAGTTAGTATAATTATCCAGTAAATGTCGGTAAAACTAATGTATAGTACTACAAGAATAATAACGGAGATGAAAAGGTTTAAAGTGTGATGCTAGTGTTAACGTAAATGTTGACAGTAGCAGAAAAAGGAATTATAAATTAAAGAGTAACTAAATTAAATGATTTAATAGAAATAATAATGCCAATGTTAATAGTAATTTTAATAACAATGATAACGAAGGAAAATGAAATAATTAAAAATATTAGAAATGAATACAAAAATAAAAGATATGAATAAATAGATGGATTATAATAGAAATAAAAAATGATTAAGTAAAATTAATGAATATATTAATAAAACAAAGATAGTGAAGTTAATAATATTATTAATAGAATTAGAAGAATGATCATGTTTGTGTTGACATTAATGTTACTAATAATAATGTTAATAGTTGAGTCAACGGTATCAAAATATGGTCAAGACATAAATAAAGACATATGAATAGATAAATCAACAATTGATTATAACAATAAAGTGTAACAGAATATTAAATTAGAACATGAATTAATTAAAGATATTAGAAAGATTAACATATGTGTAAAAAAGGGAAATACTTGTGTGTGCATGCATGTATGTATAGGCTATGGAAAGTTTAGGATATGTATCTACCACTAGGCATTTTAATACTCAACACGTAGTGTTGTTTACTGCACGCAGGTTATAAAGGCAGAAGGTTTTAAAGTAGCCGGGGTTTTGGTGACAGTCGAGAAGAGGAGTGAAAGCAGAAATGGGAAGATAGGCATGACATGTATATGATCGTGAAGGATCATTTTAAGTCTATGTATAGACAGGTTTATGTATTTATGTAAGTATAGCTTTCAAATAGAATAATGTATGAACTATTATATTAATTTTTGTATATGAATGTTATTGATGTTCAAAAAAAATAATTAAAAGACTGTCTAGTGTAATATATTTTAGTAACCTTAACACTGGTCTGTCATCTAAATTAGCCGATTATTGTACGTACAATAGAGTGGTATAAGGGTGTTAAAATGTATGCTTACATATTTGAATGAATTTGTGAAATGATATTGGGCAAATTATGAATGTTATAAATAACTCATAAGTGGAAATAGAAAATTGATATGAGCTTAGGGTTGTGTGTAATGGGCTAAAATCGTAATTTTAGTGAATAGTGATTTTCAGGCCGAAAATAGTGACACCGAGGTAAATAGTACTTTCCGAAATCAAAAAATATTTTAGTTGATCTTTAGAAAGAAAAGGTCAGTAGGAGCCCGAATATGAAATTTGGGGTCAAACAGAGGTCATATAGGCTTTGAAAATGCAAAGATAAGTAGAAAAATTGACTTTGGGCATCATTGGTTGAGTGACAGGCATCCCTGGTGAGGGACAGCCATCGGTCAACTCTGATAGGTAAAAATCAGTCCGATTTGACCAGTTTGGACCAAATTTGACCGGACCATAACTTGAGCTACAAATCTCAGAAAAATATTTTAAAAATATGAGTATGCTCGTATGAATGAGTAGAATCAAATGGTTTTGAAAAATTAATTTTATAATGACACTAAAAAGTTTATTATCAGACAGGTAAATAATTACCGTATTGAAAAACGGTCTCCAATTGAGCCAAAAATATTCGTGGAACCTAATGAATATGTTTTAAGAATTATGAAATTTATTTTGAGAGAATTTAACTTTGGAAAGTGGGAGAAATAAATTAGAGTGAGAAAATAGTTGAATAATTGCATTTAGGCTTGGTTTTAGGTTAGCCCATTTGGAACACACTAGAAGGGCCCATTAGGAGGAATGGTTTTCTTCTCCCTCTCACCATATTTTCTTCATTTCTCTTTCAAATTTCCCACTAAATTAAAGCTTTTCAAGTGAAATTCAGCCTCTCTTCTCAAATTTAAGCATCTCTAGAGCTTATTGGGAGTGGAAGTTCGAGTAGAAATCAAGAAGGAAAGATTATAGGTCAAAAATCAAGTAAGTGATTTTGAAGCTTTTAAATTGATTTGATGGTTTTTATGGTTAGATTTAAGGGTAATAAGCTTGATTATATGATTATATTAAGAAAAGAAAGCAAGAAATTGATAGATTTCATTGTTGAATTTTTTGCCACTTTAGGGACATAAGAAGAAAATGATGTTTCTAGGATGAAAGGCTAAGAAAATAAAGAGAAAAGTGTGAAAATCAAGAAATTGAGGTATGTGGATACAATATCCCTTAATTTCCATGAAATTGTTATGTATGTTTAATGATGTAGGTTATGTATATGTGTGTATGAGGTGCGTTTAGTTGAAATTAAAGATAAAAGCATGTAATTGGAGGTCAAAAATGATGAATTCAGCAGTTAAAATTGAATGAGCCAAATTAGAATGTAAAACCTTCGCTTGGTCGAATAGGGACTGAGGGTTAATGGTAGATACTTTGGTGTTTTATGACATATAATGTGTAATTATGTTAATTAGTAGGTGTAGACACCGGGTCCTGAGGCAGTCCAGCCCGAAATTACTCGATGATGAGAATGATGCCTGTTCACAGGCGAATAGACAAATGGAAGTGATGGTTTCCTCGAAAAAAGATAAATAAAAATATTTTTCATTTTGCTTTTTTTTTTTTTAAAAAAAAAAAGATGATTTGAGTTTAGGGGGCCTGTGGGTGAGGCCCATCTCACCCATGTGAGATGGAGCCTCACGTTGGTGAGGCCCATCTCATTTGGGTGAGATGCTGCCTCACCATGTGAGGCCCAACTCTCAGGTGAGGAGCTCCTCTCACCTGCTGCCTCACGTGTGCTCCTCTTCAGCACGTTTTTCTTCCGTTTTTCATGGAGATTTGGTGTAAAAGTATGGCTTTACATGGGATTTGGTAGGAAAAATAACTAATCCTGTCAAATAACATTTAAAGAGTTGAAAAACTGAGGTTAAAAAAAGGAGGGGCAAGAATTATGGGAGACCAGGGAAATCGAAAAAGAGAACACAGAGAGAAAAGGAAAGAATGACTGAGAGAAAAGGGAGAAAGAACGACTAAGGAGTGATTCTGAGATTATTTTGAGAGTAAAAAGGAGAAGAAAAGAGTTTCTAACATTGAAAATCTATCATTTTGGTGTTGGTTTTTCTTCTAAAACGTATTTTCTACTGGAGCTTTCAATTATCCATTTTTAACTTCCATCCTAAGAAAAGCAAAGAGCAAATCTGAAACTTCATTTGCTGATCAAAGATCAAAAATCTATGGGTAAATGATGAATAATCGCCTCTCCTATTCATTTTATTTCTCTTCGTTATTTTTCTATTTCTTTTCTTTGATTTATTGAGCTGGTAAGCTCTGTTTGTTGTATATATTGTATATATTATTCCTTTGATCTTATCAACCTGTTCATCGTATGTTCATTGTCATTATGATTGATTAAACATGTTTGCATGATGTTTTGCACGTTTTGATCTAATGATTTTGTGTTTATTTGGTCTGCTCAAATGCTCTGTTTGCCCCTATTTTCTGATTGTCTAGTTCATGCCTTCGTTTTGTTTGAGTCGTGTCTTTGCTTCTCTGTCCGTGTCGTGAATATCAGTCCGAGTCGTGTCGTTTCGTCCGAGCCGTGCATCATTTTCCCTTGCCTAGCTCCCCTATCCGTGTCTTGTAGATAGTGCACGACTCGTGCACTCCATACATGAGTCGTGCTTTTCTCGTGTGACTCGTGCAAAGATGCACGAGACATGCACTTGGTTTTTCCTATTTCTATTTCTTTACATTTCCACTTTCACATTTCTTTTCCATTTCTTTGAATTGTATTTCATCAATTTTGGGCCACATTTTGTCCTTTAGATGTTAGCCATTCTCACGTGATTTGCTTTTTATTCACTTTAACTCTCATTCCTTAATTCCATTCTTTATGTTATTTCGTCCTCTTTTGTTTTATTATTTTATTTTATTTCAATTTACTGTTATTATTTATCTAGCCTAATTATCATTAACATTTCATATTAATAGGTTTTAAATGTTATTATTATTATTATTATGTATTTAATATATTTCTTAGTGTTGTTGACATCTTTCTTATTATTATTTAATTAACTTATTAATCTCTTTAATTAGTTATTTTATTAAGCTGATTTTAGTTAATTAATTAATTTATTTTTATTATATGAATTATTTAATTTACTTTACTAACATTTTATTTCGTTTATTTGTTTTATGCCTAAATGCTTGTATGATTGTGCGAGTTACACGCGTGCTCGGATCGGGGATTAGGAAATTGAAGGCCATCCAAATTTAGGGTTTGCATTTTTAGTTTTGTATTTTTCTTTTATTATATTACTTTTACATTTTGTATGTAAAATATATTTTTAATTAGCCACACTATAAAAAAAAATCATGTATTTCTAATAATTAATAATTTGAAATTTTTCCTAATAAATTGGACTAACGTCCTATTTTAGCCAATAAAACCTCATCTTCAAATGGAGAAATAAGTTTTCATAAAATGGGATCACTCATCCTGGTTTTCTCAAGCAATATCCCAAAAATACTTCTCCAATTTTTTAATAAATAAAAAGGAACCAATGTTCCTAATATTGAATAAATAACCCGATTTATGTATGTTACATTTTAATCTTTTTTATGTGTTTATTTATTTATTTATTTATATTTTTATTTGGGGGATTGTTCTGTCCCATTTTCCTTTATTTATTTCTATATTTATTAGGGATTGTTCTGTCCCATTTTTATTTATCTGTTATTTATTTATTAGGGGATTGTTCTGTCCCATTTGTTATTTAATTTATTAATTTATTTACTGCTTTATTTATCGCTTTCCTATGTGAATGAATGTGCTTTTAATTTATTGCATTATCGCGTGAGATGAGAGATGGAATTTTGATTCCTTAAAAACTCACTTATAAACTTAAGTCATTAATAAGAGTGAAGTTCCGAACACCTTCTCTGGTTTAGACCAATAGAGGTTAGAGACCTCTCCCAATTTCTTGTAAATTGGGTGGCGACTCCAAAATACTTCAAAAGGTGCCTAAAGGCATTGTGGGTCTAGATGATCCTTTCCAATGTTCTATTGGAAAGGATGCATCCAAAATGACTCATGATGCCCAAGATCATAAAAGACGCGAACAAATCTCTCGAATCCTAAAAGCGGATTCAATGAAGGCCTTGCTAGTTTCGGCGCGTGTCACAGTGGCGACTCCGCTGGGGAAGATCGAAACTTCACTTGAAAAGTGACTTAAGTTAAAATTATAATTGAGTTGTTAAGAATCAAAAATTTTATTTCTAATCAAAATTGCATTACATACATTAGGGCCTTAGAATATGTTAGTTGGTCCCTTATCTACCCCGGTGCATTCTTAAAACACAACCCTACTTTCACTCATTGTAGGGAAGTGTTTGGGATAATCACCACCCCAAGCCTCGTACCATCAAATTGTATATCAAATGGAGACCCGATTGGTCGCTATGCTTGTGATGAGCTAGACCCATTTGCAGGGACCATGCTTGGGTAGCCCTAAAGTAATACCACCTTTCGACCAAAGCACATGTAACGGCAATAGATACTCTCCCTAGGTAAAATGTACCATAATATCATGCTTGCTATTTGGGCAGTCATATATTGAACAAAATTAATTAAATTAAATGGTCTTCATTAAAGGCTTTCATGCCCCGGTGGGCCCGTCTTAATTTAGTTGAATTGTTTAAATACATAATGGCTAAACACCCATACGAATGTACATTAGTTAAGAGTTGTTATGCTGCCGGTTTTATGGGTTCTCTGTTAACACTTGGATAAAGCCCACCTAGGAGAGAGACTGCAAGGCCCCGTGTGTGGGAGAAATAAGGTCAGAAGGATCTATCTGCTTACATGTGGTTGTGGATGCTGCACAGCATGCTCGTGCATCACATGTCATTCATCCATGTTAATAAAAATAATAAAAAAAAGGAAGAGGAAACAAAAACAAAACATGTGTTTCATTTTGTATACATATCCTTTCGTCTGCATATTATTTTTCACATATACATACCATCCTGCATATAATTTCTTCCATGCATCACATCGTACCATTGTAAACTATTGATCTTTCACTCATCAAGGACCATTTACATAGCACGATCATTCATTACATGACATTCATGCATCATTCTAACTCTTTAATTTTTTTTCAACCATCAAAGACCACTTTTCTAGTTGGTTGGGGTTCCGACAGCTACCTTATCAGAGGGTCTCGATTGAGCGACAAAAATCAAAATCAAGTGCGATTAATAGGCATTGAGAAAAATTTTCAGAAATGGCCAATTCACCGAGAGAGGTAGATACAACTCGGGCTCTGATAGCCGAGGAGGTGGGAAACAGAATGGAGGAGTTTGAGGCTAGAATGATGGCGATGATGGACAACCTTGCCACTATCCTAGCCCCACTTGCCAGCCAATGGACTGCTGCTCTAGCTAAAGAACAAGATGAGCAAGGGGTTGCTAGAGAGGATCCCCCGACTGCGGTCGATCCACCTATGATTGAGCCAAAAGCGCCAGCACCTGTTAAGTAGAGGGAATGCCCTAAATCCAAGATTGACTTATGGGAGGAGCAGGAGGAACAGACAATAGCAAAGGGAAAGTCGCCCCAGCCAGAGGATGCGATGTGGAGAAAAATGGAGGAAAGGTTTGAAGCCATAACAAGGGTGTTAATGGTAGGAAGGGGAATGAACCCTCAGGATCGGGAGCTGGATGGTGATGATCTAATCCCTCTAAATTTCAAGATGCCTGATGTCCCGAAGTTTGATGGCACATCGAACCCCACTGCACACATCAAGCAATACTCTTTGATAATGAAGGGTACTACGCTAACAAAAAGGCAGAATGTAGAGTACTTCTATTTAAGTCTGACAGGCCCTACGGTGGACTGGTATCATGGATTGGATCCGAGAACAAAAGAAGACTGGGATCTGCTAACGGAGGAGTTCCTCCGGCAGTATGACTGCAGTACAAGGATGGAGGTCACTCTAAAAGATCTGGAGCTGCTGCAGCAAAAGCCAGGCGAGTTGTTCCATGAGTACCTAACCCGATGGAGGAACCGAGTAATGGAAATGAAGAAGAGGCTGGATACTCCGGACCAAATCAGGATATTTATTAGGAATGCTAGCCCATATTTGAGGGATGGGTTAAAGATGAAGGGGCTGAAGGACCGGGAGTCCCTAAAAGATATAGCCATCGAAGCTGAGGTCGAGCATCTGGATAAAATAGCTAAATCTACAAACATGGCCTCCGGCAAAAGCAAGGGAAACACCAGTGGTAATGGGGGCAATACTGGGGCAACAGAAGTCTCAACCATGGGAATAACTCGACGACACCTCACTATCTCGGGTAAGCCATTCTCTTAGCACTTTACTCGTCTCATCAAGGAAGGGAAATTACAACCCTTGCTAGCTGGGCTTGCCCCAAGCCAAGGCCAGCCTAGACACAGAACAGATTGGTATTATGCTTATCACCAGTACACAGGGCATAGAACAGACTATTGCCGTCCTCTAAGAGATCACATACAAGAATTGGTACCTAGCCTGGAGGATGGAAGAAAGCATTAAAGTTGTTACAATGCCTTTCCTTTTCTAAAGTGTATTCCTGAACTATGCACTTGTTTCTCTTTTCCGTTTTAATAATATGGGCTTTTCTTATATACGCATTGTCATATCTTATTGCATCAAGCATAGGTGATAATCGTGATTAAGGCATTGGTTTAATAAACACTGTTTCATTCAATTTCAATAAATAGTAATCTTAGTTGCATCCAACTTAACTCCTGAAGTGAGATAAAATTTGAAAAAAAAAACTAGATGCAATTAGGGGATTGGATGAAAACTCACTAAGAGCACTAGAACCTTTCTGATTACCCGTCAAATCGATCCTTGGATAAGACGGAACCTAGAAAATGATTTAGGCAGCCCTTCTTTATATAGCTCTCTAAATGACTATTTCCTACCCTTATTTTGCAATCCCTTGCTAGCCCGTTGAGCCATTATGCTGGTATGCTAAATGCATACCGATTTTGTTATTACACATGTTGAAACTACCCTTCGCCTAAAATGATTTTCACCTCCCCTTAGAAAAATGGCAGCTCTTATAAGAACATATGTACATCATTGACAATTCTTAGGGTTATCAAAAATTGCCCTGATAAGGATAAGTTTACATTTCGAGAAGAGGGTTTTTTCCATGTGCAAAAGACTTGAGCTTGAAAAAAAAACGAAGTGAAAAATAATAAAAATATAAAAATATATAGAGCTCAAGATAATAACCACTTAACGGGTTTCAACGCTTCTCTTTTTAATTGTTATTCTGATTTTGATGAGCTAAAATGTTATTGAGCCCAAATTCAAGAATACCTTTGTATATGTGACTGAGCTGAGAACGGTTCACCCATCAGTCGAGTGAATATTCCGGCCATTTTTCTCTAGCGACCTGATCCTTCTTTGACAGCCATCTTCTTATTCCTAACGTTGCAACCAAAGTAAGACCTCTTGATTCTAGGTTTGGTCTTATCCAATTAGCGGAGATGACCTTCAAATAAGGTTTGGTACGTACGAAGAGGCATATAGTATTTCTTGAGCTTCAAGCGAGAAGCCACGAGTGCATTTATGCATTCAAGTTAAATCCCGTCCCCAATGTTGCATCTAGAATCCACGTTCAAAGAAAAAAAAATTAAGAGCTAAGAGAAAATATTCAATCAAGAAAACCTGAGAGGACTGATTGATAACAGGAGTCAAATGTGCCTGAAGTGTTACTCATTGAGATTTAACAAAACTAGTGTTTTTGCATCACATGTCTAATCACGGTCATTCTTATTGCTATATGGTGCATGTAGATAGAAATGCATGCATAAGCTAGGCATAAACATGCAATTAAATGGTTAAGAGAAACCTGTTGCAGACATGAGGACTTATGCTGGTGCAAGTCTTAAGGCAGTCTGTCCTACAAAAAATGAAATGAATAAAAGCCGCTGGATTGGATTGGGTCCACTCCAAGCAAAAATAAGGCACAGGGTCATGTGAAAATCCCTAAGGGGACGCATTTCCTACTAAGGAAAGCTAGTCTAAAAATCCACAAGGGACGCAATACCTTTAAAACAATGACTTTTGAAGCTTGGAGCAATAAGGTGACACTACTTCGAATAACTTCCCTTTAGGCATATGGTGCAGGACACGAGTTAAAGTTTTGGGGAGCAAAATGCACATCGACCGGGGGGCAAAGATGTGCACGGGTCATTTGTCTTTGAAAAGATTATGGGTCAAAACCCCTAAAGCCAAGACCATGCTTTTGTAGATCCTTGGGGGCATCAGATAATGTAAGCAACCGAGTAGTACCCTCAACAAATCTCTTGACCACCTAGGATGTGGTCTATCCATTTTTGCATCTCACATGCATCTGACATGCATAGACCTTTTGCATATCCTCCAGTATATCACGTGGATTCAATCCTTTACGCATATAATTGTGTACACCTAATTTTGTACATTAATAATTTATTTGTGATTCATGTATATAGCTTTATGTATACATTTCATGCACATTATGCACACACAACCTTTTGTATATGCCTTTGTGCTAATGATTTTGTAGGAAAAAGCCGAACCAAGCGATAGCTTTGGCACAATGAAGTCAAGAAGAAACATGCGCAAGTTGAAATCATACGGTAGCTTGTTAAGTCCTTTTCTCAAGGCATTCCAAGTCTCTTTCCTCAAGGCATTCCAAGTCTCTTTCGAGCGTTCTAAGTTTTTCAAATCTTTAAGTCCTTCTTTAAAGGCATTCTCAGTCTTTTCGGAGCATTATCTTTAAGTCCTTCTTCAAAGGCATTCTCAGTCTCTTTGGAGCATTATCCTTAAGTCCTTCTTTAAAGGCATTCTCAGTCTCTTCGGAGCATTATCCTTAAGTGCTTCTTTGAAGGCATTCTCAGTCTCTTCGGAGTATTATCTTTAAGTCCTTCTACAAGGCATTTTCAGTCTCTTCGGAGCATTATCCCTTAAATCCTTCTTCTAAAACACACCCCGCACTTTGTAAGCCTAGAGCGGGCTCGGTGCCACTCAAAGAGCAACCCCGCACTTTGTAAGCCTTGAACGGGCTCGGTGCAGGTCGAAAGAACAGCTTTCGCACTTTGTAAACCTCGGCTCAGTGCAGTTCAGAAGAACAACTCTAATCAGAAGAGCAGCTCAGAAGAGCAACCCTCGCGTTTTGTAAGTCTGAAACAGACTCGGCGCTCCACCCAGTTCAAGAAGACGACTGCCTCAAGTACGCACCTCTTCTCTCTTTCTTTGAGTTTTAGCTCACCTAGGCACCCAGGCACTACGTTCCCCAAAACTGTTGGCAACTGTAGTCCTGAGGCAATCCAAACCAAAGTTACTCGATGATGAGAATGATAACTGTCACGGGTGAATAGACAAATGGAAGTGATGGTTTCCTCGGAAAAAAAATATATTTTTCATTTTTCTTTTTTAAAAAAAAAGATTATTTGAGTTTTGGGGGCCTATGGGAGAGGCCCATCTCACCCAAGTGAGATGGAGCCTCATGTTGGTGAGGCCCATCTCATTTGGGTGAGATGCTGCCTCACCACGTAAGGCCCAGCTCTCAGGTGAGGAGCTCCTCTCACCTGCTGCCTCACGTGTGCTCCTCTTTAGCACGTTTTTCTTCCGTTTTTCATGGAGGTTTGGTGTAAAAGTATGGCTTTACATGGGATTTGGTAGGAAAAACAACTAATCCTGTCAAATAACATATAAAGAGTTGAAAACTGAGGTTAAAAAAAGAAGGAGGGGCAAGAATTATGGGAGAGCAGGGAAAACGAAAAAGAGAACACAGAGAGAAAAGGAAAGAACGACTGAGAGAAAAGGGAGAAAGAATGACTAAGGAGTGATTCTGAGATTATTTTGAGAGCAAAAAAGAGAAGAAAAGAGTTTCTAACATTGAAAATCTATCATATTGGTGTTGGTTTTTCTTCTAAAACGTATTTTCTACTGGAGCTTTCAAGTATTCGTTTTTAACTTCCATCCCAAGAAAAGCAAAGAGGAAATCTGAAACTTCATTTACCGATCAAAGATTAAAAATCTGAGGGTAAATGTTGAATAATCGCCTCTCATGTTCATTTTATTTCTCTTCTTTTTTTTTTCTTTCTGTTTCTTTTCTTCGTTTTGTTGAGCTGGTAAGCTCTGTTTGTTGTATATATTGTATATATTACTCCTTTGATCTTATCAACCTGTTCATCGTATGTTCATTATCGTTATGATTAATTAAACATGTTTGCATGATGTTTTGCACGTCTTGATCTCATGATTTTGTGTTTATTTGGTCTGCTCAAATGCTCTGTTTGCCCCTGTTTTCTGGTTGTCTAGTTCATGCAAAGATGCACGAGACATGCACTTGGTTTTTCCTATTTCTGTTTCTTTACATTTCCACTTTCACATTTCTTTTCCATTTCTTTAAATTGTATTTCATCAATTTTGGGCCACATTTTGTCCTTTAGCCATTAGCCATTCTCACGTGATTTGCTTTTTATTCACTTTAACTCTCATTCTTTAATTCCATTTTTTATGTTATTTTGTCCTCTTTTGTTTTATTAGTTTATTTTATTTCAATTTACTATTATTATTTATCTAGCCTAATTATCATTAACATTTCATATTAATAGGTTTTAAATATTGCTATTATTATTATTATTATTATTATTATTATTATTATTATTATTATTATTATTATTATTATTATTATTATTATTATTATTATTATTATTATTATTATTATGTATTTAATATATTTCTTAGTGTTGTTGACATCTTTCTTATTATTATTTGATTAACTTATTAATCACTTTAATCAGTTATTTTATTAAGCTGATTTTAGTTAATTAATTAATTTATTTTTATTACATCAATTATTTAATTTACTTTACTAACATTTTATTTCATTTATTTGTTTTATGGCTTAAATATTTGTATGATTGTGCGAGTTACACGCGTGCTCGAATCGGGGATTAGGAAATCGAAGGCCATCCAAATTTAGGGTTTGCATTTTTAGTTTTGTATTTTTCTTTTATTATCTTACTTTTACGTTTTGTATGTAAATATATATTTTTAGTTAGTCGCACTATAAAAAAAATCATGTTTTTCTAATAATTAATAATTTGAAATTTTTCCTAATAAATTGGACCAATGTCCTATTTTAGCCAATAAAATCTCACTTTCAAATGGAGAACTAATTTTTCATAAAATGGGATCACTCATCCCGGTTTTCTCAAGTAATATCCCAAAAATAGTTCTCCAATTTTTTAATAAATAAAAATGAACCAATTTTCCTAAAATTGAATAAATAACCCGATTTATGTATGTTACATTTTAATCTTTTTTATGTGTTTATTTATTTATTTATTTTGTTTATTTATATTTTTATTTAGGGGATTGTTCTGTCCCATTTTCTTATATTTATTTCTATATTTATTAGGGATTGTTTTGTCCCATTTTTATTTATCTATTATTTATTTATTAGGGGATTGTTTTGTCCCATTCATTATTTAATTTATTTATTTATTTACTACTTTATTTATCGCTTTCCTATGTGAATGAATGCGCTTTTAATTTCTTGCATTATCGCGTGAGATGAGAGATGGAATTTTGATTCCTTAAAAACTCACTTATAAACTTAAGTCATTAATAAGAGTGAAGTTTCGAATACCTTCTCCGGTTTAGACCAATAGAGGTTAGAGTCCTCTCCAAATTTCTTGTAAATTGGGTGGCGACTCCAAAATACTTCAAAAGGTGCCTAAAGGCATTGTGAGTCTAAATGATCCTTTCCAATGTTCTATTGGAAAGGATGCATCCAAAATGACTAATGATGCCCAAGATCATAAAGGACGCGAACCAATCCTTCGAATCCTAAAAGCAGATTCAATAAGGGCCTTGCTGATTTCGGCGCGTATCACAGTAGGTAATTTAATGGAATTAATGATAATTGATGAAAGAATAAATTTAAAGATGTAATTGTCACCTTGGCCGAATGTTTAACCATAGAATATTATTGAGTATTTTGTTAATCTAGTAAAAGTGATGATAGAAAATAAGCATGGAATTAAATTTGGGTGTATTCTAATGATTTGAGAAATTGTAGAGCTCAATTGGGTATGAAATAGGTTAATATTGTATTATGTTTTTAATGAAATTAATGGAACAATGATGTTTTAAAATGAAATAATTGTATAAATAGAGATAAATATAAATAATAATTAGAACGAAAGTGAATTGGAGGGAAAAAAATACAAATAAGAGATAAAGTATGTTAGCCTAATGGAATAATTGGATAATTAGTGGATTAATTTAATAGTTTAATGATTGTAATATTTTTAAAATGATTATAGAAGTTAAAAATTGATTATATACTAATTCAATGGAAAACTTTAGAATTTAATTGGATATATTTTAATGTAGACATATGTTATGTCCAAAGCGTATAGTATTGAATATGTGAATTTACGACAAAATGATAGCATAAATAAGTTAAAAATAAATAATTGATAACATGAAAATTGAAATGAATCGGAAAGAAATAAATAAGGTATAAAAAAATAAATAAGTTAGCCAAATGATATACTAATGAAGTATAGATGATCTTTATGTAAATTATTGATTTAATAGCGAACATAAATAATTAGAATGGAAATGAAATATTGTATTTTTGTTAGCATTTAATAACGAGGAGCTTCAAATTCAATTGATGGAAATGGAAGTGAAAATGTTTTATTGGTTGAATGATATTCTAATTAATTAATGATATGAATGGAATGTAAGTTAAGTATTTTTCACGGTGAGTTAATGAAAGAAATAATTTATTTGCCCTTAGCAGTATTCTAGTGGTTAATTTAGCTCAGGATATAGTTGGCTAGCCATAGGGACACCATACCGCGATAGCGAGTCATGACGATTCTCAATAATAGGCCAATGACGGTCTAGTAAAATGATTGAAATGTTGAGTGAAATGAAATGTAAATATTGAATGGTCCTCCGGGGTCACTTTAAAATGTATTGGACCTATAGGGTTCACGTTCCGTGCATCCGGTTGGGGGATTCTATTGGATTGATGCTAGGGGTAAAATTCTAAAATTTGATTAAAGTGTATTTGGACATGAGAATGATATTGTAAAAATTAAATGAAAATTTACATGTTAAAATAATAAAGATGAATTAAAATGGATAAATAAATAATGCTGTTAAGTGAAATATTTTTAAAAAAGGAACTGAATTGTAGAGATGCATAAGAATTCGGGCAAAATGGTAAATAAGTAAAATTGAGTAAATGAGAGTTAACATGAAAAGAAAGGGCTTAATTGTGGGAATAAAAAGGATTTAGTGATGAAATGGTAAAAATATTAATTTTAATAGTTAATAAGGCTATATAAGAGAAAACATAAAATAAATTGGTAAAATAATTAATTTGATTATTGTACAAGAATTGAAATGAAATTTGTTGTGAAAATGATACTTTAAGGACTAAATGGTAATTGGTAAGTCAAATAATGAATTAAATATGAAGGTAAAGTTAATTGGTAGCATTATTGTAAATAATAGTTTTAAAGGGCAATATTGTAATTATAAGAACAAGATCAAAAGTATAATTTAATAGAAATTTGAATTAACAAGTGTAATTGTCAATGAAGAATGATAATCGTATAGTAATGTATACTAGTGATGTAACACACCGTTTTGGACCCTAGTAGGATTTGTTGTGCTATTGCTGAGTAGTTTTGGGAATTTTGTGAAAAAGGGGTTATATACGAAAGGGTATTCTAGTTTGGCGTGTGAAGTTGGTTGATTGGTCAAAAGCGAGGGTTCTATCGCAAGCGCAACAGAACACTTTTTTAGGCGATCCTTCTTGAGTTGGATTTTTTTGGGTTTTTATTTAGAGGATGACACGTGGCAGCAGGGGGGAGTGGCACTTGGTTCAGTATATAGTGTGTGTAGAGAGTGATTAAAGTGGATTTGATGAATTTAATAGGGTTAGTGGCATCAAGTATGAGTAGTTGAACTTGAGTGAGGGTAGTTGGACTTAATTGGATGGTCGGTCTGGCTCTTTCTCTTTCTTTTGTTGCAATTTCTGCATTTTGCTTCTTTTGGGGCTTTTCGCCTCTTCCTTGTTTCTCTCTCTCGTACTCTTTCCTCCTTGTTCTTCTCCTTTGCATTTGCATACAATGAGTTGTGTGTTTGGATTGGTTTTAAGAGTTTATAGAGATTAGAGGTTTTGTAAGAAATTTCAAGGTAAGTGATTTGACTTTCGGATTATTGATCTTCTTCTGCTTGGTTTTTGTTTTTGATTCTAAGTTTATGAGCTAGGATTAAGTGTTTATTTGGGTGAATTTGTGCATGAAAGCTATTGATAAGAGACAAGACAAGGGCAAGGAGAAGGCTTGACTCAAGCAGGAGAAGAGATCAAGCTAGTCTTAAGGTAGGGATCGTGTGTGGTTTTCTATAATTGCATGTTTGATGAGTTGTGTTTTGGGTTGATTTCTTAATAGATGTAAGTTGATTGTGTAGTAAATATAGTTCTTGTATTAGTTCAAAAGTTCTTCTAGATGAAATATTATGTATATGTTCATTTTGATTGTTGCAGTTCTTAGTATGTAAGCTGTATTGAAGATATTTGATGTGTTCCTTGCATAAGAATAATTTATATTATAGGCCTTTTTGGTTGGGTTTTGTGTGTAAGTAGATTTAAAGGCATGTGTATGAGATTGGATTAATGTGTGTGTAGTTATGCATGTGAGTGTGTGTGTGTTTGAGATTTTTAGCATGGAGTCAGGGTTCTGTCGCGAGCGCGACAAGAGTCCTGAACACGACAGAACGCTCCGAGGGCTAGTGTTTGCCTCGCCATGCCTGGTCGCAAGCTCGACCGCAACGGTCCCGGTCATAACAGAAGCAAAATGGGCATTCTGTCGGGAGTGCGACACTCCCGTGAGCTCGGCAGTTCGAGACTTTTGGCTTTGTCTCGGGCGTGACACTGCTCAGGATTTTATATGTAAGTTTTTGCCCTATTTATATGTATAGTATTGCATTGTATGTACTATGAGCATATAAAGTAGATGAATATGGCAACATGATTAATTATGTATGAGTGTGATTATGGTTTATTTGTTTAATGCATGATTTAAGATGATGTATAATGACTTATAGGGATACTTAAGTATATAGTTCAATGTATTAAGTTAAATGTCAAGCCTGAAGAGTCGTAGTAGTGGATAGATAAGCATCCTTATAAAGGGTTAGAGTGCAGCTGCTTGCGTGGCACTGTTGTGCCTATTTGTTGAATACCCTGCGTATTCATATTTGAGTTAGGTCTCTACATGTTAATACTGAGATTTAGTATTTTGACTACCCGTATCCACCATTAATGGATTTCAGGCTATTGAATGTTCAATAGTGTATATGAGATGTAGTGGACATTGTTATATATTTTGTCTTACATGAAATGCAAGTCATATGATATATGTATCTGTGCATAATTACAAGTTAGAGTGAATGATTTAACCCTCGTACATGTTACTGTGGCATGAGTATGATATGGTTATAAAAATGATCAGATTAAGAGATGATATGCACAAAAGAATTCATATTGGTGTGAGATGTGCATGACTATTGATTTACAGTGTGTGTTTTACTTGTGACTTCAATAGAAGTCTATGGCTTTAGTTTATCCCTACTAAGCGTTATCGCTTAGCATGGGTGTTTTTTTCGTATAGGTTTGCAGGATTGGATTAGAGGGTACTCATATGCCGGCCACTAGGAACTTGATGAAGTCTTTTGTTTTTTATAGTTGGATCTTTTTGTAGCGAGCAATATATAGATTTTGTATTAGAAGTGTAATGTACAAGTATAGAAGTATGTTCATGTAGTTATGAACAAAGATGTTTTGTAACATGTACAGTTTCAATATATTTATATATGCAAGTATATCGGGTTTGACTTTTCTTTTCCACTATAGAGTTTGATTATATGTCTTTGGTTAAGTTTGTTTGGGCATAATGCTCCGATATCCTCAATAGGGGTATTGGGGTGTTACATTTTATTAGTATCAGAGCCTAGGTTAGAAGGTCCAGGACTATAAGATGTATAGGTGTGCGTGAGTTGTCTAGTGTCGTGGCCTAAAGCAGATGTTGCCTTTGTAGGGTGTAAATGGAGTATGATCAAAGCGAGGCTATAGGTGAGACTATGGGTAGTGTGAATCTAGTGAGAGGTAATCAACCTATGCTTGAGCAACCTCGAGCTGAAGGATTAGGTCCTACTCAGGATAACCCGATATTGGTGCAAGGGCTGATACATTTGATAGATAGGTTGACCACTCCTAAGGCTCCAACGGATCTTATAAGAAAGAGAAAAGTGAAGGAATTCAGTGGCACTTCCTTGGATCAGTCAGATATAGCCGAGTTTTGGCTGAGAGGACAGGAAGAATTTTACAAGAGATCAATTATCCACAGAACCAGAGAGTAGATTGTGTTGTGTCATTGCTGGAGGGTGCAGCATATGATTGGTGGAAGTTAGTGATGAGGAATCCTCAGCGACTAGTTGAGCTATCTTGGGAATTCTTTATCCATGAGTTTAAGGAGAAGTATGTGACTAAGGCCTATTGAGAGGCAAAGTGAAAAGAGTTTGTGAGCCTAAAGCAAAGGAACATGACAATTCGTGAATATGAGAAAGGAAAGTATGTGCCTGATGTTCTGCTCATAGGAGATTTTAGGTGTCGGCAATTTCAAGATGGATTGAGAGAGTGTATTAGAGGGCCGTTATTGGCAATGGTTGCCTTATAATCAATCAATTATTACAAGTTGGTGTTAGCGGCCATGAACTTAGAGGAATCGAAACTATTGAAACAGAGAGGGATTAGAAGAGGAAGGCACCAAGTGGAGGTATGAGTGGAGCCAAGAGGGAGAGGAAAGCTGTTCATGGACAGACTATTAGAGAGGCGGTTCTAGCGCCTACTTCAATTGGAAGTGTTATGCCACCTCCCAGTAGAGGTAGTACAATACCGCAATGTGATCACTGCAAAAGGCACCATTGGGGCGAGCGCAGGAAGCTCACTGGAGCATGTTTTAAGTGTGGCAGCATGGAACACATGCTCGCCAATTGTCCAAAGTCAAGAGAGAACCTAGCCTCGCAAGTGAGCAAGGACAATGTGGATAGAAGCAGTAGAGGGAGACGTAGAACTGCTAGAGCGCCATTGGAGATAGTTGAGAAGCCGATTCCTTTCAATGGTCCAACTAGAGTATATACAATGATCAGAGAGGTAGTGGAGGAGCCTGCCGGATCTTCTGGTGAGTTCCTTATTTGTTTGAGTTTTGTATTTAGAGTTATTTGCAAAGTGTAGTTTGATCATGTGTATAGTAGTGGGGAGATTTCGAGGACGACCCTAGTAGGATTTGTTGTGCTATTGCTGAGTAGTTTTGGAAATTTTGAAAAAAAGGGGTTATATCCGAAAGGTTATTCTAGTTGCTTAAGGTAAACTTTTATTGAGGAAGTTTGGTGTGTGAAGTTAGTTGATTGGTCAAAAGCGAGGGTTTTGTCGCAAGCGCGACATAACACTCTTTTGGGCTATCCTGCTTGAGTAGGATTTTTATGGGTTTTTGTTTAGAGGATGACACATGGCAGCATGGGGGAGTGGCACTTGGTTCAGTATATAGTGTGTGTAGAGAGTGATTAAAGTGGATTTGATGAATTTAATAGGGTTAGTGGCATTAAGTATGAGTAGTTGAACTTAAGTGAGGGTAGTTGGCCTTAATTGGATGGTTGGTCCGGCTCTTTATCTTTTTTTTGTTGCAATTTTTGCATTTTGCTTCTTTTGGTGCTTTTCCCCTCTTCCTTGTTTCTCTCTCTCGTGCTCTTTCCACCTTGTTCTTCTCCTTTGCATTTTCTTACCATGAGTTATGTGTTTGGATTGGTTTGAAGAGTTTATAAAGATTAGAGGTTTTGTAAGAAATTTCAAGGTAAGTGATTTGACTTTCGGATTATTGATCTTCTTCTTCTGCTTGGTTTTTGTTTTTCATTCTAAGTTTATGAGCTAGGATTAAGTGTTTGTTTGGGTGAATTTGTGCATGAAAGCTATGGATAAGAGACAAGATAAGGGCAAGGAGAAGGTGTGACTTAAGGAAGAGAAGAGATCAAGCTACTCTTAAGGTTGGGATCGTGTGTGGGTTTCTGTAATTGCATGTTTGATGAGTTCTATTTTAGGTTGATTTCTTAGTAGATGTAAGTTGATTGAGTAGAAAATATAGTTCTTGTATTAGTTTAAAAGTTCTTCTAAATGAAATATTATGTATATGTTCATTTCGATTGCTTGCAGTTCTTAATATGTAAGTTGTATTGAAGATATTTGATGTGTTACTTGCATATGAATAATTTATGCTATTGGCCTTTTTGGCTGGGTTTTGTGTGTAATTAGATTTGAAAGCATGTGTATGAGATTGGATTGATGTGTGTGTAGTTATGCATGTGAGTGTGTGTGTGTGTTTGAGATTTTTGGCATGGAATCAGGGTTCTGTCGCGAGCACGACAGAATGCTCCGAGGGCAAGTGTTCGCCTTGCCATTCCTGGTCGCGAGTGTGAGCCTCATTGCGGTCGCGATAGAATCCAAATGCGCATTCTGTCGCGTGTGCGACACTCCCACGAGCACGATAGTTCGAGACTTTTTTCTTTGTCACGGACGCGACACTGCTCAGTATTTTATATCTAAGTTTTTGCCCTATTTATATGTATAGTATTGCATTGTATATAGTATGAACACATAAAGTAGATGAATATGGCAACATGATTAAGTATGTATGAGTGTGATTATGGTTTATTTGGTTAATGCATGATTTAAGATGATGTATAATGACTTATAGGGATACTTGAGTATATAGTTCAGTGTATTAAGTTAATTATCAAGCCTAAAGAGTCATAATAGTGGATAGATAAGCATACTTATAAAGGGTTAGAGTGCAGCTGCTAGCGTGGCACTACTGTGCCTATTTGTTGAATACCCTGCATATTCATATTTGAGTTAGGTCTCTACATGTTGATATTGAGATTCAGTATTTAGACTACCCGTATCCACCATTAATGGATTTCAGGCTATTGAATGTTCAGTAGTGTATATGATATGTAGTGGACATTGTTATACATTTTGTCTTACATAAAATGCAAGTCATATGATATATGTATTTGTGCATAATTACAAGTTAGAGTGAATGATTTAACCCTCGTACAAGAGATGATATTCATGAAAGAATTCATATTGGCGTGAGATGTGCATGACTATTGATTTAGAATGTGTGTTTTACTTGTGACTTCGACAGAAGTCTATGGCTTTGGTTTATCCCTACTAAGCGTTATCGCTTAGCATGGGTGTTTTTCCAGTGTAGGTTTGCAAGATTGGATTAGAGGGTACTCATCTGCCGGCCAGTAGGAGCTTGATAAAGTCTTTTGTTTTTTGTAGGTGGATCTTTTTGTAGCGAGCAATATATAGATTTTGTATTAGAAGTGTAATGTACAAGTATAGAACTATGATTATGCAATTATGAACAAAGATATTTTGTAATATGTACAGTTTCAATATATTTATATATGCAAGTATATCGGGTTTGACTTTTCTTTTCCGCTATAGAGTTTGATTATATGTCTTTGGGTTAGTTTATTTGGGCATAATGCTCCGATATCCTCAATAGGGTTATTGGGGTGTTACAAGTGAAGGGTTTAAAAAGGTAATTAAGTATGAAAGAAAAATGTAAGTATTAAATAGAAATTATTCATATTAAAGGAATGAACTAAATGTGATGAAAAATAGTTTAGTGATAATAGAAATTAGTGGACAGGTTAATTTGTAGAGATAAGTTAAAGGAATAAATTAAAATTAATAAATCAGTAAAATGATTAAAATGATATAATTCGTATAACTAATGTAAATAAGGATTTAACTACATAAAAGTAAAATATAGGATTTTAAGACTTTTAAAGTATGATATAAATAAGTATATTAGAATAATATTAAATGATAAAATGAATAGAAATAAAACATAAATGTTAAAGATATGGTGATAATACAACAAAGTTCTTAGAGACAGAAGCATAAGTAATAGTTATATAATTTTAGATATAGAAAATGAAAATAATAATGATAAGTAAATGAAAGTGTTATGAAAAGTTAATAATAGAAAATTGTTAACTGTTAAGATTGTAATTCTAATAATGAAAAGAAGTGTAGAAAATGTTATTAAGGAAAAATAAAGATAAATCTAAAACAGAAATGAATGATTAACTTAATAGTAACTCGTATGTAAGGTTTGAATGAAAGTTATTATGTGATAATAGATTAAGAATTGTTTAAGTTTGGATTATTGGATTGTTGTGCCCATGATAGGTTGTGGTATTGTCTGAATGTAGGAGGATAGGCAAAGTATATAGCCGTTATATTCTCAAAATTTAATTAAGTGAGTAGTAACTTAGAGAATTATAGGTCATTTAGCAAATGCAGTAAATGGGAAAGTAAATAATTGAAGTGAAATGAACTTGACAGATTAGAAATTAAAGATAATAGACATTGGTATAAGTAATTACTAAGAAAAGATTAGTAATAATTAAGAAACTAAAATAAATATATTAATGGTATTAAAGAAATAAGAGAGTTAAAGTTACAGGCTATTATTCGTAAGAATACAAATGAAAATGTTAAGGTTTTAGTGTAAATAGTAATAGTTGGACAATTGGCATCAACAATTTAGAATAACGATAGAAATAATGACAACTGAATTGGATAAGAGATTTAAAAACTGATGAATTGAATTATAAGATAAGTAAAATCTTAAAAGAAATAACATATAGGTAATGTATAAATAAGAACATACTTGCATGGATATATGCTTATAATTATGGGTTGGAAAGTTTGGGATATGTGTCCACCACTGGGCATTTTAATGCTCAGTGCGTAAATTATTTATGCCCACAGTTTTGGAAGATGAAAGTTTAGAAGTGGTCGAGACTTCAGTATTGTTCAAAGATAGTCATAGATGGTAAGAATGGATTCGTAGGCATGGCATGTATGTGACAATTGTATATGAAATCGAGATTGTATAAGGTTAGGATTATTGTGAATATGAATGTTTGTGTAAAGAATTTTAGTGGATCTGTTTGAGATGCTATATTATTATTGTCACTGATAGATAATTATTATGATTTAAAAAAAATAGCCTTTGGAGTATTGAGTTTCACTTTAATGTTTATCAGTGTGCTGTTTGAGACATTCGGTGTCCATACCATTTACGGACGTAGAGTGTTACACTATACATAAATGCTTATGAATGAATTATTTCGAATATGCTATTATGCGTTGAATAACATAAGAGAGTAAACATATATGTACATGATAGGTATATATATGCATGTGTATGTATAATTTGGATGTGATTATGTGTGAACCTAAAAGATAATGGTATGAAATCCTAGAAAAATGATAATGCAAATATATAGTGGTGTAGATATTAAAGGAGTTTTGATGTTGATGAATATGCGCATATATGTATAGGATCAAAATCAAATAATTATGGTATTCATTTAGCATTGTTATACAATGTTCCATAGAATTATACAAATACATTATTTGGAATTATCGAAAGTATTATGAAGGACTTAATAATAATTTGAAAGAATCATTTGTTTGAATATTGAACATTGAGAATGCTATATGATAATGATATACGATGAGTTGTAATAAGTGTATATGATCATTATATGATCATAATAAATGTTGTGAATTTGATAAATGTATCAATGATACCAGTAACATAAGTATGAACATAATTATGACAAAAAGCCTGCTTTTGACAGGGTAATGGATATATAGGCATGCCTATAGAGCTCTACCTTTGAGTGCTACAACCTATGTTTTGTTCTGTCGGCCATGTTTGGGTCATGATTAGGCCTTATTTGGGTCATGATATTAGACTCTGTTTGGGTCACCCTTTGAATGTGAAATGATATGATATGGAATGTGATATGTGTAAGTACCCTCGGGTACCCCCTTTGTTCTGTTCTGTGTCTCGTTATCCACCACTTTGGAAAATGTAGGCTACTTTGTACTTGATAAATGAATATGTATATTGAATCATAACTTGTGAGTGTGTGTGTGTGTGTGTGTGTATATATATATATTGACAAGACTTTAAAAACATGGTGAGGTGAGAATATGTACTATATGGAACATAATGGTTACGAATATTAATAGGCATAGTTGTTAGTCTATGAATGTACATACCCATATGTGATAAAGCAAGTTATATATAAAATGCCTATATGATGTGTATGTTTATATATATATATATATATATATATATATATATATATATATGTATATATATATATATATGTATATATATATATATATGTATATATATATATATATATATATATATATATATGTATATATATATATATATGTATATATATATATATATGTATATATATATATATATGTATATATATATATATACATATATATATATATATATATATATATATATATATATATATATATATATATGTATATATGTATATGTATGTATGTATGTATGTATGTATGTAAGTATCTAGTCATAATGTGAACCAGTAAATTAAATTGTTCATAAGAATTATATGTTATATATATATATGCGAGGTTTTGGAATAAGTGCTATGAAAGATGATTTCCTTAAAACTAATATTAAAATACATGTATGAATGTCATCTTTGTGAGTTGCATTAATATACGTATGTTCTATATGTATGTGAGTGAATAGTGATGACTTATATCGATGTATGTATTGTCATATATGTATGCTCAACGACTCTGACTATTTATTTATGTTTTCTTATTTTTTAAGCAATCATTAATTTATATTGATATAGAGTGCGGTCTTTGGTAATGTATGACACATAATTAGATGGTTAAGAGTTGTGAAGGAAAAGTATATGATTGCATGGTAATTATATTCTTGAGAATGAACACTTGATTATGCAAAGATATGTATGACCATTTGTTTGTGCATGCTTTTGATGACTTCTATGAGAGGTCGTTCACAACATGTTTGTTCCCTACTAAGTTATATGCTTAGCACGGATATCAAAGGTAGGTGTGACGCCAAGGACATTCCACAACTCCTAAGGCCAATACATCAATAGAATGTAACACCCTTAACACTCTATACTATACGTACAGTAAAAAAATCTCATTAATACTGACAATGCAAGACCATGATATAATGCACAACTCAGTAAAAAAATTTTGCATTCAAATATCCATAATAATAGAGCAGTCCATACATAGCACTGTTTAAAATTTCATACATAACCTCGCTAAAAATAATAAACTATATAGTCCACCAAAGTCATATACATGCCATACCTATCCTTTCAGTTCTGCACTCACTTCTCTTAACGTCTGTCATCGAAAAACCGACCACTTAAAAACTTTGTAACACCCCTTACCCATACTCAGGCGATCCCATCCGATAAGGAGTGAGATGCCGTATGAGTAGAGGTGCCACCACACAGATACAGCATATACATACATCCTTACATAAACATACATACCAAAATATAGGGTAATTTAAAACTTTATAAAGCCATTCATGAAATAAGCTGATCATGCATTAATATAATGGAAATCATTACATTACTGTTTGATCAACCCAGAAGATACAAAAGATAATTACAAATCCAAAATTATACATATACATATGCGGAAGCTATTACAAAAATGACATCAGAGAGTTCTATACAAAAAGAATCATCGAGATACAAAATTAGGCCCTACACTAAAGACCCAGCTATGGCTTCGATGGCTGCGACTCTCCCAAGCAAACTCCTTCCGCACCTGCACGGATAAACACACCGTGCTAAGCGATAAACGCTTAGTGGGGAAACACACATATAGCATAAGGATAACCATTCACAACGGTCGTCAAAGCAAGCACACACAGATGGCAAAATCAGAAATACGCATTAAACAAGAGTAGGAACATATGAACATGTAAACATATAGAGTCATACCTTCAATAAAGTACCACTGCCTTCATAACATCTCATAAATAAGCATATTCGGGTAATACAATTTCATACTTAACAAAGCAATTCAAAAGACAAAGTGCCTGCTGACTCAAAGTAGTAGATAACGAGTGAACAAACAATACTTTACGGGTACGAGCCGATCACAAATAGTACCTTACGGGTACGAATCGAGAAACAAATTTTTACTTTTAATTTCAACAAAACATTTTCAAAGGGGATCTTCAACAAAATTCGAACACAAAGGGGTTCGCGAGGAACCAAGCGGGGACCTGATCGAGGTCCAAACTGAACAAAGGGCTGCAGCTAAGAGACTCTATTAGGCATCCCTAACTATCCACTAGACTGACTCTTGCAGGCTAAAATCAAACAAATAACGTCCACATTTTAATTATCATAATTAAAGAACTCATATACTTTAAATAGAACAGTACATGCACAATTGTGGCTCATATTAAGTGATATTGAATGCTAAAATCAATAGTATAACTTTTCTAAAACAGGGGAAGAAAACAGGATTTTATTGCAAATCAGGGTAGGTCACGATCACAACCAAAATGGTTATCACCGTGACAGGTAGGTCACGGTCACAACAAAAATGGTTGTCACCGTGACATACCAAAGCTCTCGGCAGAATGCTGATAAGGGGTACCTCACGGTCACAACCAAAATGGTTGTCACCATGACGTACCAAGAAAATCAACAGAACCCAAAAGCTGGACATCTCACGGTCACAACCAAAATGGTTGTCACCGTGACATGTCCCCAACCCAAAACAGAATTGAAGTTCTGGGTACCTCACGGTCACAACCAAAATGGTTGTCACCGTGACGTACCAAAGAAGCCAAATAGAAGTAAAAGTTTGGGTACCTCACGGTCACAACCAAAATGGTTGTCACCGTGACGTACCCAAAACCCAGAACAGAAGCAAAATTTGGGCACCTCACTGTCACAACCAAAATGGTTGTCACCGTGACCGATGCCCAGATTCCACACTATCGAGCCAAAACACCAAATTTCAAGCCAAAAAATCCCTCAATTTCATTTCAAACCACTAACCCACACTCTAATAACAACATTAAGCCAAACAAACATCATTAAATCATGCCATAAACAAATCCTACTCAAGAATTCAAGGAACTACATCAATTTACACAATCAATAGCATCACTATTCACATCACATATCCATCAATCTCATAATTGATTCCAAAATTCACAATCAAGGTTTAATAGACAAAGAGAACCAAAACCCATAACATAAAGACTAATAAAAGCATCAAGAACATCAAAATTTCCAGAATTTGTTCAATTAACACATGCTATCAAAACATAACACAAATTCCCAAACCTCAAAATTAGGAGCTCTATCACTTGGTTCCACTAGATCCAGCAACTTCCTTGCCTTTAGGATCTCTTGGAGGCTCAGCTAAGCAACAAATCACAACAAAAATACACAACTCAAAACCCTAACTTAAAACCCAAAACCAGAAAATGCAACGGAAGAAGAAGAACTTGAACAAAAGTAAAACCAAAAGCATAAAGCTTACCAATCAAACACAAGGAGTAATTAATCCCCACCACACCAACTTGAATCCAAGCAAAACACTTAGAGAAGAGCAAAGAGGAAGAAGAAGAAGGAAGGAGAAGGGAGAACGGGAAATGGGTTAGAAAATCTGGATTTTCCCCTTTTCTCTTTCTCTTTCCTTTCTTTCCCCTCCTTTACACTTGTCAACATCTTAGTGGAGGGCATTAATCACTCACACACTAAATGCACATGTCACACACACACAATGAAACACTCCAATAATGCACCCTACACATGTATGAGCAACACACACAATGTTCTCTCATCTAACACACACACTATGCTATGCTCACATGCATATAATCACAACCCCACTTATGCACACCTTATTTCTATATGCACACCCACACCAGAATAAACCCACAAAACATGCTATATTCTCAAAATGCACTTATGATATGCCAAACATATACAAATACATACTCACATATATGGCTCATTCTACTAGGGGGCAAACGGAGTGTGACAACTCTCCCCTACTAACAAGAATTTCATCCTCGAAATTCTCACCGGAACTGAACAACTGCGGATACTAAGCTCTCATCGACTCTTCCGGTTCCCATGTCGCCTCTTCAATTCCGTGGTGATTCCATAAAACCTTTACCAACGGAATCTGCTTACTCCTTAACTGCCTCACTTCCTGAGCTAGGATAGCTTTAGGTTCCTCATCGTAGGAGAAATCAGACTGCACTTGAACCTCTTGAACTGACAAAACATGAGAAGGATCCGACCTATATCGATGAAGCATAGAAACGTGGAACACATCATGCAACTTGGACAACTCTATCGGTAAAGCCAATCTATAGGCTACCGAACCAACTCTTGCCAACACCTCATACGGACCAATGAAACGAGGACTAAGTTTTCCTTTCTTTCCAAACCTAAGCACTTTTCTCCAAGGAGAAACTTTCAGGAAAACCTTATCTCCGACTTCAAACTGCACATCCTTTCTCTTCAAGTTGGCATAAGACTTCTGTCGATCCTTGGCCGCCTTCAAATTCCGCTGCACAACTCTGATCTTCTCTTCTGTATCCCTTACCAATTTTGGGCCGATCACTGACCTCTCGGATAACTCTGTCCAACAAACTGGAGTGCTACACTGACGTCCATACAATGCCTCATAAAGAGCCATACCGATACTAGACTGATAGCTATTATTGTAAGCAAACTCCATAAGCGATACATACTTGTCCCAACTACCCAGAAAATCCAAAACACAAGCCCTTAACATATCCTCTAAGATCTAAATCACTCGCTCGGACTGACCGTCTGTCTGAGGATGAAATATCGTACTGAAGTTCAACTTGGTACCCAAAGCTCATTGCAACTCTTTCCAAAACTTAGATGTGAACCTTGGGTCCCGGTCTGAAACTATGGACAAAGGCACTCCATGCAACCAAACTATCTCATCCACATAGATACTGGCCAATCTATCCATCTGGTAATCCATCCTAATCGGTAAAAAGTGAGCGGACTTTGTGAGTCGATCCACAATAACCCAAACAGAATCATGCTTTTTCTGAGTCAAGGGCAACCCGGAAACAAAATCCATAGCAATGTCATCCCACTTCCACTCGGGAACGGACAAAGGCGTGAGCAATCCAGAAGGAACTTGGTGCTCAGCCTTTACCTGCTGACATGTCAAGCACTTGGATACAAAGTCCACTATATCCCTCCTCATACCAGACCACCAATAAAACTACTACATATCCCGATACATCTTGTTACTCCCAGGATGCAGGGTGAAAACTGAACTGCGTGCCTTGCTCAAAAGCTGTTTCCTCAATTCCTCATCATCCGGAACACACAAACGGTTCCCAAACAAAAGCGATCCATCAAGAACCGAGAACTCTGACTGCTTGCCCAAACTAACCTCTTGTACGATCCGCTGAAGCCTCTCATCACTTTTCTGAGCATCAACTATCCGCTGTCTCAAGGTAGGCTTGACTCTCAACTGAGCTATCAAAGCCCCATCCGAACCAAACCTCCATCTGAACCGTCTCAAAAATAAGGCAGAAACTGACTTCCGACTTAAAGCATCTGCGACTACATTGGCCTTACTCGGATGGTAATCCACGATGCAATCGTAGTCCTTAAACAACTCCAGCCAACGACGCTGTCTCATATTCAGTTCCTTCTGAGTCAGGAAATACTTCAAACTCTTGTGGTCCGTAAAGATCTTGTACTTCTCCCCGTAGAGATAATAGCGCCAAATCTTCAATGCAAAGACAACCGCTGCTAACTCAAGATCATGCGTCGGATAGTTCCTCTCATGTGGCTTTAACTGCCGAGACGCATAAGCCACCACCTTACCTTCCTGCATCAGAACACATCCCAGACCAACACCTGAAGCATCACTATACATAACAAACTCCTTACCCGAAATGGGTTGAGTCAGTATAGGAGCTTCGACTAACAACTGCTTCAACCTCTCAAAGCAAGCCTGACACTTATCCGACAACTCGAACTTAACTCCTTTCCTCAACAACCTGGTCATCGGAGCAGCAATCACAGAGAAACTCTTAACAAACCAACGGTAGTAACCCGCCAGACCAAGGAAACTCCTCACTTCTTGAACATTCCTCGGCGCTTTCCAATTGACTATCGCCTCAATCTTAGCTGGATCTACTTGAATACCCTTGGCTGAAACTATGTGGCCCAAAAATGACACTTCCCGAAGCCAAAAATCACACTTACTCAACTTGGCAAACAACCGATGTTCCCTCAACACTTGCAAAACCAATCGGAGATGCTCCTCATGCTCGGTCTCATCCTTGGAATACACTAAGATGTCATCTATAAACACTACTACAAATCGGTCCAAGTATGGCCTAAACACTCTGTTCATCAAATACATGAATGCCGCTGGAGCATTAGTCAAACCAAACGGCATCACAAGGAACTCATAGTGGCTATACCGCGTCCGGAATGCAGTCTTAACCACATCCTCATCCTTAACCCAAAGCTGATAGTACCCCGATCGAAGATCTATCTTAGAAAACATATCTGCACCTCGAAGCTGATCAAATAAATCTTCAACTCTAGGCAACGGATACTTGTTCTTCACTGTGATCTTATTGATCTGCCTATAATCAATACACATTCTCAAAGACCCATCCTTCTTCTTGATAAATAGAACCGGAGCTCCCCATGGAGATATGCTGGGTCGAATAAACCCCTTATCCAATAGCTCTTGCAGTTGAGTTTTTAATTCTCTCAACTCTATAGGAGCCATCCGATAAGGTGCCTTCGATACAGGTGTGGTACCCGGCATGATCTCTATGGCTAGCTCAACTTCCCTCTCTGGAGGTAAACCCGGCAAATCACTTGGAAAAACATCACTAAACTCCCGCACAACAGGGATTTCCTCAATCCTCACTTGATCTCTCTTGGAATCCAATACTACAGCTAGGAAAGCCTCACAACCTTTCCTCGAAAACCTCATGGCTTGAATCGCTGAAATCACATTATTCGCAGAACTCGCACCCAAACCTCTTATAAACATTGGAGCTCGGTTCCTATCCCGAAGCACAAAGGTCTTCCTATGACAATCAACCACAGCCCGATGCTTACCCAACCAATCCATACCCAAAATCAAGTCAAACTCTCGGAACGACAGCTTAATCAAATCCACTGGGAACTCTACACCTTCCATAAACAGAGGACAATTCCTAAAGACTCTACTCACATTGACACTATGCCCTAATGGATTGGTCACACATATCTCATAGTCTAACTGATCTACCACATGCAACTTATCAACAATCTTATGCGCGCACAAATATGAGTGTGTGGAACCAGGATCTATTAGAGCATATAATTCAGTGTCATGGAGTAGGAACTTACCAACAATCACATCAGGGGCATCCTGCTCCTCTCTGGCTCTCACTGCATAAGCTCTGGCTGCAACTAGTGGAGGGCGCTCAACTGTCTCAGAAACAGCTCCCTCTCTTGGTCGACCGCCTAGACCTCTACCTCAGCCCCTACCACGGGCAGCCTGAGAAACATTAGATCCAACTCCACTAGCCCCTCTCTGAGGACCCAAATCCTCGCTCATCTATGGACAATTTGCCAAATGGTGCTCATTGCTTCCACACTTAAAGCACCCACCCGTGAGCCACCTACACTCACCCCGGTGAGCCTTGTTGCAATGTGCACAAACATGAGTAGCATCCGATCTACCACCTCTGCCAGAACTAGATACCGCTGCTGAACCTTGCCTTCTACCTCTAGTAGCCGAACCAGCTGAAGCCTCATCTTGCGGGTTCCTAGATCTCTTACCCAAAGATGAGGAAGAACTACCCCGTATAGAATTCCTTCGCTGAGCTCTCTCCCTAAGCAATGATTCCATCTTCTCCGTCCTCATGGCACCTCTGCAATCTGATAATAACTTACCCCAGGCATACACATCAAAGAAATCAAAGCAATCTTTAAAGACTCGTTCAATCTCGCATCAAAATGCTTGCATCTGAAATCATCTGTCATAACCCCACGCGGAGCATAGCGAGACGGCCGATTAAACTCTTTTTCATAATCTTCTACCGACAAAGCCCTTTGCTTCAAACTCAGAAACTGTGCCCATCTTGCATCCCTATATGCCTGAGTCACATACTTCTTTGTGAACTCCTCCCCAAAGAATTCCCAAGTAACCGGATCAGGCATCTGAGGTTGCCTACATACCAACTCCCACCATTCATAAGCCGAACCTTGAAGCAATGCCACAGCACATTCAGCTTGCTGATCAGGAGGACACCTGACTTCCTTTAAAGCTCTTTTTACTTTATCAAGCCACTTCTCAGCTAACTCCGACTCATCTAGCCCGGTCCCATAAAAATCCTCAACACCAGCTCTTCTTAAACTCTCTATCGGAGCTTTAGGGGCAGTTACCCTTTCCAAAACCCGAGCCATGTCCTGATGCAATCTGAACATTGCCTCAAAAGGAATGGCAGCGGCCTCGGGCTGGACCCTAGCATGTTGAGCCGACACAGAAATAAAAGCAGACGGTTCTACAGCTGGAGGATTCACACTTTCAGCGGATTCCTCAAGCGCACCACGAGCAGAATCAGAATCCATCTAACAAACAAGATGACAGCCACATCAGCCAACACAGCCCTAGACATAGACGCATCCACACATAACATCACATAAACAATCACCCAGAAATGCCTAAACCTAGGCTCTGAAAGCACAACTTGTAACACCCCTTACCTGTACTTAGGCGATCCCATCCGATAAGGAGTGAGATGTCGTATGAGTAGAGGTGCCACCACACAGATACAGCATATACATACATCCATACATAAACATACATACCAAAATATAGGGTAATTTAAAACTTTACAAAGCCATTCATGAAATAAGCTGATCATGCATTAATATAACGAAAATCATTACATTACTGTTTGATCAACCCAGAAGATACAAAAGATAATTACAAATCCAAAATTATACATATAAATATGCGGAAGCTATTACAAAAATGACATCAGAGAGTGCTATACAAAAAGAATCATCGAGATACAAAATTAAGCCCTACACTAAAGACCCAGCTATGTTGGCTTCGATGGCTGCGACTCTCCCAAGCAAACTCCTTCCGCACCTGCACGAATAAACACACCGTGCTAAGCGATAAACGCTTAGTGGGGAAACACACATATAGCATAAGGACAACCATTCACAACGGTCGTCAAAGCAAGCACACACATATGGCAAAATCAGAAATACGCATTAAACAAGAGTAGGAACATATGAACATGTAAACATATAGAGTCATACCTTCAATAAAGTACCACTGCCTTCATAACATCTCATAAATAAGCATATTCGGATAATATAATTTCATACTTAACAAAGCAATTCAAAAGACAAAGTGTCTGCTGACTCAAAGTAGTGGATAACGAGTGAACAAACAGTACTTTACGGGTACGAGCCGATCACAAATAGTACCTTACGGGTACGAATCGAGAAACCAATTTTTACTTTTAATTTCCACAAAACATTTTCAAAGGGGATCTTCAACAAGATTTGAACACAAAGGGGTTCGCGAGGAACCAAGCAGGGACCTAATTGGGGTCCAAACAGAACAAAGGGCTGCAGCTAAGAGACTCTATTAGGCATGCCTAACTATCCACTAGACTGACTCTTGCAGGCTAAAATCATACAACTAACGTCCACATTTTAATTATCATAATTAAAGAACTCATATACTTTAAATAGAACAGTACATGCATAATTATGGCTCATATTAAGTGATATTGAATGCTAAAATCAATAGTATAACTTTTCTAAAACAGGGGAAGAAAATAGGATTTTATTGCAAAACAGGGTAGGTCACGGTCACAACCAAAATGGTTGTCACCGTGACAGGTAGGTCACGGTCACAACCAAAATGGTTGTCACCGTGATAGGTAGGTCACGGTCACAACCAAAATGGTTGTCACCGTGACATACCAAAGCTCTCGGTAGAATGCTGAAAAGGGGTACCTCACGGTCACAACTAAAATGGTTGTCACCGTGACGTACCAAGAAAATCAACAGAACCCAAAGGCTGGACATCTCACGGTCACAAATAAAATGGTTGTCACCGTGACATGTCCCCAACCCAAAATAGAATTGAAGTTCTGGTTACCTCACGGTCACAAGCAAAATGGTTGTCACCGTGACGTACAAAAGAAGCCAAACAAAAGTAAAAGTTTGGGTACCTCACGGTCACAACCAAAATGGTTATCACCGTGACATACCCAAAACCCAGAACAGAAGCAAAATCTGGGCACCTCGCGGTCACAACCAAAATGGTTATCACCGTGACCCATGCCCAGATTCCACACTGTCGAGCCAAAACACCAGATTTCAAGCCAAAAAATCCCTCAATTTCATTTCAAACCACAAACCCACACTCCAATAACAACATTAAGCCAAACAAACATCATTAAATCATGCCATAAACAAATCCTACTCAAGAATTCAAGGAACTGCATCAATTTACACAATCAATAGCATCACTATTCACATCACATAACCATCAATCTCATAATTGATTCCAAAATTCACAATCAAGGTTTAATAGACAAAGAGAACCAAAACCCATAACATAAAGACTAATAAAAGCATCAAGAACATCAAAATTTCCAGAATTTGTTCAATTAGCACATGCTATCAAAACATAACACAAATTCCCAAACCTCAAAATTAGGAGCTCTATCACTTGGTTCCACTAGATCCAGTAACTTCCTTGCCTTTAGGATCTCTTGGAGGCTCAGCTAAGCAACAAATCACAACAAAAATACACAACTCAAAACCCTAACTTAAAACCCAAAACCAGAAAATGCAAGGGAAGAAGAAGAACTTGAACAAAAGCAAAACCAAAAGCATAAAGCTTACCAATCAAACACAATGAGTAATTAATCCCCACCACACCAACTTGAATCCAAGCAAAACACTTAGAGAAGAGCAAAGAGGAAGAAGAAGAAGGAAGGAGAAGGGAGAACGGGAAATGGGTTAGAAAATCTGGATTTTCCCCTTTTCTCTTTCTCTTTCCTTTCTTTCCCCTCCTTTACACTTGTCAACATCTTAGTGGAGGGCATTAATCACTCACACACTAAATGCACATGTCACACACACACAATGAAACACTCCAATAATGCACCCTACACATGTATGAGCAACACACACAATGTTCTCTCATCTAACACACACACTATGCTATGCTCACATGCATATAATCACAACCCCACTTATGCACACCTTATTTCTATATGCACACCCACACCAGAATAAACCCACAAAACATGCTATATTCTCTAAATGCACTTATGATATGCCAAACACATACAAATACATATTCACATATATAGCTCATTCTACTAGGGGGCAAACGGGGTGTGACAAACTTCCTATCTTTGTAACCTACGCGCAACAACAACACTATGCGCTGAGCATTGAAATGCCCAGTGGTGGATACATGTCCTAAATTTTCCATACTACTACTACATGCATGTACACACAAGCATATATCTTTATTTCTATTATATGAACATTAATTCTTAAAACTGGTTATTTAATTAGGTTAATCGGTTTAGAATGAATAGTTTAATTAACGGATCATAAGGTATTAGAGTGTTATATAAGATCTTTGTATAAGCCATGTATTATGTGTATTAATGTATTTTAAGTTTATATCGTAAATGTATAACTTAATTAAATATTGTAACTGTTATGTAAAATAAGTGGTTTTCTGAAAGTAAAAGGTTAAATTATGGAATTTGTGAACAGTGTATTTAAACAATATGTAGGTATGAAAAAGAAATTTTATAATTCAGGTTTTGATAGTTGTTTTAAGATGACTATGCTTAGTTTAGTAGCACCCTTCACTTGTCATTGTAAACAGATCATATTATGATACAGTTTACTACGTTACTATGAGTGGTCGTCCATCTCATGTTTTTCCCACTACGCCTTTGTGCTTAGCACGGGTGTTCCATCCATGTAGGTTTTGAAGATTAGTTCACTTTGAAGCACAACCAGCATCCCTAAAGGCAAACACATTAGGAGCAAGCATCAGTTGTAGATTCTATATTTTGATGTAATAAAAGTTATATTCTTTTGGATGTTTTAAATAGGGAATGATAATATGTATTTTGAGATTACAAGTATAAGCATGTACATAAAATATATGGTGTAATGTAAATTAAATATGAGAATTATAAATTATACGTAAATGATATTATGGAATGTATGCCTTTTTTAATTATAAGATAAGAAATTTATTAATTCTGAACATCATGAAATGGAGTTAATCAAGGTAATGTATTTATCGTGTAGCATCCTGCACCTGACATGATTGTTACTACGTACTACTTCTATTATGAGAATGTAGCACTTGCTCTTTAAAGGGTTGGAATGCTATATCTTATTTTTTTTATATGATGTGTGGAGTCACAATTTGTTCATTCTAGGTATATTCATGTCGTGAAAAGGAAAAAGGGGTTATACACATAATTATCCTATTTATAATATATTTTCCCTTCTGTTATTGATCTCATAAACTATACATGAAGCATTACAGTAGAAAAAAAGAAAGCCCTACATACGACAGAAGAACACATTTAAATTGTTTGCAAATTTGCATCGAGAGTGCAAAATTGATTGAGAGAGTGAATTGTGCTTAATTGTTCAAGTTTAGATAAATTTCGAGGATGAATATTTTTTAAGAGGGGAAGAAATGTAACGCCCCAAAAAATTTTCGATGTTATGAATAGTAACTTGGAAGGTAAAAAATTTATGAAAGGTTAATTTTGACCCAAAGAACCGTGAATTTTCTTTGGAATCTACATAATTAAATATACGAGTAATTATAGTTAAATAAATAACCTAATATGTGTATATATACATATATATAGACAAGTAAATTATAAATATAAAAGTAAAATAATAAGACAATAAAAAAATCCTAAGTCTAGATTTATCAAGACAGAGAAAGAAGAAGGGAATAAGAAAAACAAAGAGAGAAGGAGAATTGGGAAGCGATAGAGAGAGAGAGAGATGGCAAGGCAGAGACGGGGCTCTACCTATGCCGATGACGGGCAATGGCGGCGAAATGACATCTTGCGTTACGCTGGCCATTCTCATTGCCATCACCCCTCCGTTCTGCCCTCCACTCTCGTCAATCTAAGTCTTCTCATGCAATTTTTGGCTAACTTCGATGGCAGATGGCGACACGGACACCACCACCGGACTCCTGGCGACCAGACATTAATTGTAATGCCCTAATATAGCAATTTTGGATAGGATTCCTATGTATTTATGTTTGGGGTAAATGAGTATTATTATGATTATGGGTTAACGCATAATTGGAATTAAGCTAATGAAAGAGATTAATTTAGTAATTGCACATGTGATGACCTAATTGCATAAATATATGGGTTTACTTGCATCAACTGAGTAGTGTAACAACCCGAATTATACCCTAGTAGGATTATGGTGTAATTGTATTGGAAAGGGTACAATAGAATTGGACTAAGAGTAAATTATGGGTAATTAAGGACTTAATTGAATGAGATAAGTGAAGATTTTGGTACAGCAGATTTTAGTGGAGGGAATTAAGAGAGATTTGCCATGGACCAATTGAAGAGAGAGTTAGTGGTGAGTGGGACATTTGTCAAGAGAGGCTTAGGTGGCTAAAAGAGAGTGTACCACATGGACTATTGTATGCAATAAAAGGAAAGTTAGTGGAATTTTCTGTTCTAATTATAGCACATGCAATTTGAGAGTTCCACTCATTCCTCTATCCCTCCCTCTCTCGGTTTTTTTTTCCCTTTCTTCTTTGGTTTTGATCTTCTTTGGTTAATTTCTGTAATTGGATTGATTGGAAGAGGTTATTAAAGGAAGTAAGAAGGTAAGTGTGGTTAAGAATGTGATATGATCTTCTTCTACCCCCATTTCTTCTTTGTGTTTGAATTGGTTGGATTGATGACTAAGAGCTTGTGTGTATTTGATTTGGTTGTGCATGAAGCTGTTGATATAAGGAAAGAGAAGGGCAAGGAGAAGGTTTGATTTTGAAGAACAAGGGTTTCAAGTGGCTTCATACAGGTTGGGATCGTGTGCCTTAATATTGTATTACATGTGTGTTTTGAGTTTGTGATATGTTATGTTGGAGATGCATGTTAGAATTACTAGTATATTGGCATGTTGTAGTAGTGTTATTGTTCAATTGAGGGCCTTAGTTAAATGTATAGATTTTGGCATGTGTAGTACTTGATATAATCTTCATGTTTATTTCGCCATTTTAATTGATATTAGTAATTAATTGAGTTTGATCTTGATTTAGTGTTTAGAAGTGTCTTTAGTATGATTCTGAAGGTTGTGTAAGTAAGTTTTGAGCTGGTTGTGAAGTATGTGCTTAATTAGTTTGTATTGCTTGGAGTAGATCTTTGAGTTCTGTTCTATCGCGAGCACGACAGAACGCTCCTTGGCGTGGTCTGCTTGTCGAGCTTTCTAGTGCATGGCCAAGCAGTCCCGAGGTTATCGCGAGCACGATAGAAGCCACTATGGTATTCTGTCGCGAGACCAACGAGGCCCATGTGCGCGACATTAGCGTGTGGTAGGTTCTGTTATGGGTGCGACAGAAGCTATTTTGGCATTCTGTCGCGAGCACGACACTGTGTAGAGTTGTGAGTTGATCCTTTTTCTTCTTATTTGAGTATAACATTGCGTTGATTATGAATGTACATGCATATTAAGCTTATATGTATTATATGTATGAACCATGTGAGGGTTTGCTTGACTTGTACATGAATGGAATGGTTATTCATCCTTGGTTGATACTTGGGTATTTGTTGGTAATGTGATTTTGGGATTAGAGTGTTAGTTTAGCCTGAAGTGTCAAGATAGTGGATAGATAAGCATGCTTCTAAATTTGCGCAGCTGCTCTGTAGACTCATATGGGTCTTTTGTTTAGAGATTTCGGTCTCTTCTGTTACCTTTGGGTATTAGTATATTTGAGACTTATGTCATTTGTGTGTTTAGGTACTGTGTCCAACTAGTGTCTTCAGTACTCGTATCCACAATTTATGAGGGTCAGGCTTTCTTTTGGCTTCTATTTGGTCTTTTGACTTTGAGTTATTGCTTTTATGATCGTTTGATTGTTTTTGAGCATTCATGTTAATGCTTGTGATAAGACCATGATTTAGTAAGTGTTCAATATTATGTTATGACTAAGGCATGTGTTATGTATTGTGAGAAAGTACGTGATTATTATTATGGGCATGAAAGTTTCAGGTAATTGTATAAATGTTCCTAACATAATTATGTTTATATTATGTTTATGCCTTGGATTATAAATTTATGTTGCAAGTGAGAAAAATTCTTATGTATTGTTGTGACTGCATGTGTAGTCCTTTGTATCTGCTTATCCCCGCTAAGCGTTATCGCTTAGCACGGGTGTTTTATCCGTGTAGGTATGCAGGTTCGGTTCGGTTGTGAGTCGTCCATCTGCTGGCCACTAGGATTGGAGTGAAGCTTTTGCTTTTTGTTAAGATTCCTTTTTATATAGTTTATGATAAGGAGATGTGTTGTTTTGACATATGTATATTTTGATCATGGAATGTAAGAATGGTTATATTCTTTTTGTAATATGAGGATTGCTTTATTGCTCTTTTATGCAAGTATGTTCACATAATTGATGCTTCCACTTAATGAGTGTTAGTTTGCGTAGTGATGCATGTGTAGCATTCATATATTCCTCCCGAGGGGTATTGGGGTGTTACAAGTAGTGTATGTGTCTAGGCATATATATGTTTAATCTATAGCCAAATGCATGAAACTGAGAAAGAATAAGGATCAATATGGTAAAAGGACAAGGGAAACTAATCATGCACAGACACCTATCTATTCTAGACCTTGAAGTAAACTTCATGGCTTTATCCAAGAGGAAGAAATAGCCAGCCGACCTTCCTCCTCCAAGCAGCCCTTCTCCATCTTTTTGTCACCCAAAAATCTATTTAGAAGTGGTTTCAAGTGGAATTCATACTAGAAATTTAGTTGGAAGGTTTTAAAGCAATAAAGGTAAGAACAAGTCTCTATTTATCATCTTCTTTCTCTTTGCTTTTTAGAGTGCAAGTGGTGGTTTGTATGTATATTTAAGAAAGTTGATATGGTTTTGTTATGTGAATTTGAAGAAAAAGCAGCTGGAGGGGAAAGAAGGGAAAAGGAGGTGAAGGAGTAGAAAAAAAGAAGTAATTTTGTGGTTTGGGAATTTTCTTTTCCTTTGTATCCAATTTGTATATAATTGAGTAATTGGGATGTTTATATGTTTTAGAATATTGCTCAAATGGTATGGGAGTTATTTGAGTGTGGAATAATGATTGTAGAAGTAGTTGCATGTGAAAAGAATGAGTTTGGATGTGGTTTGGGTTAGAGATCGTAAAACATAGCATGTTAATTTCTAGATTAGCATAGCTGTGCTTTTGAAAACACGGTTGTATTTTAGTGGAAATATAGTAGTTGTGCTAGGTTACACGGTGGTCATGGATATCCTTACCGTCGTGTGATCGTGATAAGTTATAAAAATGTAGCAGTTCGTGGGCTTACACTATGGGCAGGTCAGTCCTTGCTGCCATGTAAAAGCATTCTATCCAACTTTTCGGAATGTGAGGTAATCTACATAGCAATTAGGAATATCCTTACTACAGTGTAAATGCATTCTGTCCAGCAATTGGGTATTGTGGACATCCCACAAGACAGTTAGAACCTTCTGACCACCGTGTCGTGTCCTTTACACGTCGGTCAGGATTGTTCTTACCGCCATGTAAAACCATTATGTTTTACAAGTTTCAACACGGCGGGCAGGTTCTCCTTACCGCAGTATGACCCCTATCTTGCAAAAAATTGTTTGTGAATTTTTATTATCAAATGGCTTCTAAATGACACTGAATTTCATGTAATGATTATTTTTCATTAATAAATGATATTCACTGCATTTTTGTCCTGTTCTATGAATTACTCATATGAGGAATATATGTACTATGTAAATCTTTACTTGACGCCATGACATAATAGACCTATAAAGCAGCTAAAACTCCATTATATGCTTTCTCGCTTGCTTTAGACCGAGTGGTGGATAAATAGGCACCTCTATAGGCACTTCGATTATTAGACACATATTCTGTTCGTACATTTTCTTATCCTCCGGAAGGGGTATAAGGGGTGTTACATTAATTTTCATACTCACTGTTCACCCTCACTCACCGCTGACGAAGAGATTGATGTTGTGGGGTCAAAAAGACTTGGATGCCAATTCCAACCAAAAGATGAGGAGTTTGAATGTGTGACCACCGATGGCAGCTTCTGGGTGTTCTAGGCTTCATGTCGGCAATGGCGGTGAAGCTTCGACGAGGCTCTAATGACAAGTGATCGGCGATGGAGACAGGCAGAATTGAGCTAAAATTTTGGAATCTCGCTCCAACTAGTATGTGCACTACCAAAATTATTTTTCCTCTATTTTTCTTTAAGCAGAATGTGTAATATAGTGTTTTAATGATATATAGTTGTTAAAAATTAAGGGGTGTGATCTGTGAATTAGTAACCTTAAAGGTTAAGGATTGGATTTTGATATTGACTGTGAAACCATATATGCCTTCTTCTTACTTTTTTTATAACTATGTATGTATGTCAAGAATAGGGAAATTGGGATTTTACTAGTGTTTTGGTGAATATAAACTATAATTACTAAATTTCGCATTTTATGAGTCATATTGAAATTAGTTGGTCAATAGAGATTGCAGAATTATACTTTATCTAAAATGGACATTTTATGTTCAATGGTAAATTTAAGGAAATGCTGGATTAATTGACTAACTAATATGATAAACATGATCTAAGATTATAAAAAGATAAATGAAATGTTGATTAAACAAAAATTGGGAATTGGTGATGGAGTTGCAATCTTGGATGAATTGTAGGAAAATTTGTAATTAAATTTACTTTGATAACTTTTTTTAAATTGGCATAAATGAGATGTAGTGTTGAAAGGTAAATAAAGAGAATAAAATTTTAATGTTTTATGATGAAAAATTTGCTTAATGAATATTAGAGAAAATAGTGATTCATTATGCATGTAATGTTAAATTCTAAAATGATATTATACGATGCATGTGTAAATGAAAAAAAAAATAATAAACTAAACGGTAGAGTGCCAATTGTTATTAGCTGAGTTGCTTGCTAGTAGTATTTAGGAACTTGCAGGTGCTTTGGCAGTAAAGTCTATTTACTTGGGTTGAATCTATGTATTATTAACTATTAATTTAGCTTAAGCAAGAATTGGTATTTTATGTTGTCGATGCATACAGTGCTGTTAAATTTGTTTGATTATAGATAGTATAAATGTGTTATTTAATATGTAACTGACTAAGAGATGGCATGGGTTGAAGAACGTAATGATAATAGCATAAACGAGACTGATTAAACATGTTATGGTAATTATAAATGAGATGGGATTTTACCAAGTATTATTATTTAGAAAATGAATGTTTTAACCAGTGGTATAAGGTTAAATAAAGGTGTATAGATTCTGTATTTGTGAATGTATGCTGCTATGTTCAGGTAGGAATAAATAACTAGATTAAGCTCTAATATAGTAATATAGATGAACAGGATAGAAATGAATATATTTTGTATGTTCAATTATGGTTGTAAAATAAATAAAAATATATTATATATGATGTGTGAGCAAAGCACATAGATGTGTGAATAATTTTGAGTATTATGTGTAAGGTGATGTTTTGTTAGTAATTGAGGACCAAAGCTTAAATTAAGATGGGAATTATGAGCTAAATACATGTAATGGAATATTATAGATGCATAATTGATAAATTTGCTATATGATTTTTATAATCAATTGGATTTTAACGTTATTGAACTGAGTGGCATGAATGGAAATTCCTAGAATAGCTAAATGTTGTATAGAAGACGGCAAACTTTAGTTAATCGCTTAGGTAGATTATGTAATTGTTAGATATACTATATTGATATGGAGGTAAATGTAGTGTATTTGTATGTATAATATCTTATTTTCATTTAATGACATGTTTATGAGTGATGCGTATCATGTGGACAACGTGATTAAATGCATGTGTTTTATGGCGATTGTATGAAGTGTGGGCTACACATGAACAAAAGATTTTCAGAATGGTTGTGAATATTAAGTGAAATTATGCATGTTTATGCATATCTTGATATGTGAATATTTGCATATTAAATGCAGATGGAAATTTAAATTAGATATCCAATCTAAGTGAAATATGAAGAATTGCAACATAGGCATGATAATGTCAACGTAACAATAAAGTCCAATCATCATGGAAATACAAAAAGCTTGAAAATATAAGCCCGGCATGTGATAAATACTATGGATGTTGCTGGTCAAAATTTGATGAAAGCACAATTATGAGCAAACAAATAATTTAAATGATATACTTTTGCCCTTACTAACTAGTAGAGAAATCCGATTATGTGATGTAGTTGGCTAACCATAGGGCTGCCGTCTATTATACTGCGGTAGCAAGTCATGGTGACTTGTATAGTCGGCCAAAGGATGTTCCACACCGAAAAAGTAATAAAATCTAAGTGGAAATGACTATTTCGGACCTTGGAGTCTATAGTCTCGCACATCCATATCGTTTGTGTAGTCTCTACTAGAATACTAGGGGCAAAATAATGGAAATGGTAAGATATGAAATAAATTACTAATTTGTGGTAAATTATATGATTATTGAGTATCTAGAGGACTAACTTATGATATGGTATTGATATATGATTAATATTGTAAGAAATTGTGAAGAAAATGCTAGTACATGATTATATGGTGAATAGTATGTATACTTTGAGTATAAAATGTGAAATGAAGAAAATCATGAACATAAAAGGAATAAAGTTATAGTTTATAATAAATTTAGTGTTACAAGGACAAATAGTGATTTTAATAATGAGAATCTAAATTAAATATACAGTAAGAATAAATGACTCTACGTATTAAGGATATGTTAGAATGACTTAGTGTGTGCACATGTACTAAATGTTTACGACAATGTATGGTGTATATGCATATATGTTGGTAGTTTAATCGTGTGCAAATGAGAATTTTAATGCAATAATATTTACACATTAAATGGCTTAAGAAATATTTGAGATTAACAAAAACTATAAAAGCTGAGACATCGGGTTAGCCGTGAATAGTATTTTTCGGTAGTAAATAGTGCACCGAGACAAAAATTGCACCCGGATGCAAAAAATATTTTATTTGGCCATCGGAAAATACTAGTTATGGTGAGTCCAATGGTAAAATTTAGGGTGAAAATGAGCTTAAGTAGGTCCACAAAAGTCAAAAAGAAGAAAAGTCATGAACCGTATTTAGGGACCCTGGGTTGACCAAAGTTTGACCAGGTCTCTAAAAATAGTAAATAATCTCCAAAAATTATTTCAAGAGTATGTAAAAGCTTATAATAATATTTAAAAATTTTTGGTATTGAAAAATTAATTTTACGGTAACATTGAAAATTGTTGAATCGGACCGATTAAAATGAATCAGTCCCGAAAATGGATTCCGATTGAGCTGAAAATTTTTGTGGAAACTTAATTTATTATTTAGAGAATTATGGAATTTATTTTGAGTGATTTTGAGGCTGGGAGAGGGGGAAATAAAATTAGGTTTTATAAATGGGTCGTAAATGGAAAATGGGCTTAAATTTGGGTCCAACCACCTAGCTTGAACCGGCCCAGCCCAAAAACCAAAGTATTTAAGGTCCAAAAATCAGAAAATCAGGAGAGATCTCCAGATTTCTTCGGCCCTCTCTTTGGTTCTTCATAGCCGAATGTGATTTCCTCTCCCTCTCCATTAATTTCTTCTTTTCTCCTTCAATTTCTCACCAAATTTAAGCCTCTCTAATTTAATTCAGCCCCTCTACAACCTAATTGCACCCTTTATAGCTCAACTGGAGCGATATATTTGGGAAATTTCAAGTGTGCAAGGTTTAGGGCATAAATTTAGGTCAGGGGAATTGGAGCTTTTAAATTGATTAATGGTTCTAATAGGTAAATTAGGTTTGTAGAGTGTAATTGTGTAGTTATATTGTAATTAGAAGGCATGATTTTGATGAAAATTTAATGTTGGATTTCGGCTACCATTAGGAATCAAAGAAGGTGAAGGCACTTCAAGGGGAAAAAGCAAAAGAAAGGAAGTTCAAGAGGAGAACAAAGAATCAAGGTTAGTGGTTACATAATCCAACTATTTCCATTGATTTAGGTTGAATTTAGGTTATGTTTTAATGATAACTATGTGGTAAATGTGTGTTTAATAGGAATAAATGCTATAGGTATGCTTTAGGATATTAGAAATGTTAACTAGAATGTTTAAATGAAGAAAAAAATAAATTATAACTAGATGGCATAGTTCCATGGGATAATCTAAGTGAAATTAATGAGTTAATGTAATCTAATGGTGTATACATGTAATTTAAGCTATAAATTAAATTAAGTGGTGATAAATGGGTGAAATAAAATATTAATGGTAAGGTTACTTAGTTGTCCGAATGATTAATAAAGGAAAAACAATGTACAGTTTAATTATTTATTAAGGATAATTGCATAAAAAGAAAATAGGATAAAAATTGAGGGTATGGTATTTTACTTGGAATTTATTGAGCATAAATGAATATTTTAGAGTAAATTAGTGTATTATGTTTATATTAAAAAATAAGCTAAATGTGTATTATTAATTTAAGTATTGCATGAATGGTTATAGAAATATTTAAGTAGTGAAATAAAGTTAGGTTAGTAAGAAAGGAAGGAATTATGTGAGGTTTTGTTATGTTAACATAATAATATACTATAATAAATTAATGTAGTAATCTATTTAGTTTGCCCTTATTGATAGTCTGGTAGTTAAATCTAGTTCAGTATATAGTTGGCTAGACATAGGGACAGAAAAAAAATCGCGGTGTGAGTCATGACGACTCACTACTAGTAGGCCAATGATGGTCTACAAAATGAATGAATGTTCAAGTGTCAAATGTAATGAAATGTAAATATATAGGTGGTCCTACGGGATCACTTTTAAATGATGTGGATATGTGGAGTCCACGTCCCATATATCCAGTTCGGTGATTTCTACCGGATCGATACTAAGGGCAAATTAGTAAAAATAAATAAAAATAATTGAATAAGGATTTAGGTATGAAAAAGAAGGAAAGAGTACTAAATTGAAATAAATTATAAAGTTTAAGGACTATTTGGTAAAAATGTAATTAATGTAGCTATTAAGACTACATAAAAGAAAATAGAATTTAGTTGTTAAAAATATTGAACTAATATTTGTTTGAGGACTAAAATGTAAATTGCCATAAAAATAATTAAACAAGGACTAAATGGTAATTTGAAGGGTAACTAGTGGACTAATGAAGGAATTTAAGTCAAGAATGGCACTTTAGTAAATAAAAGTAAAGAAATTGGTAAATTTGTAATTTAATGGAAATTAAAGGTTGATTTGTAATTTGATTTTAAAGTATTATAATTAATGATTTAAAATATAATAGATTATTAATGTGGGAGATTATTGGTTAAGTAAGTAAATAATTGGGTTATTTAATGAATAAATTAAACTAATAAAACTAGATAGTAAATGATATAATAATAATAATAATAATAATAATAATAATAATAATAATAATAATAATAATAATAACAACAACAACAACAATATAAATATAAATATTTAATGAATAAATTAAGTGAGATTTATAAGTAGTTTAAAACATAAATATAGCTAGAGATTAAGTGTACAACAATAGAGTCCGCTCAATATAGCATTTAAAAATTTGAGTAATTTAATACTATTTGTGTATGAAATTAGATGAGTGGAAATCTTTGGATTTTTAATCACCACTGAGCATATTTAATGTTCAGCACGTAGTTTCTATTGACTGTTTGTAGGTACGAACTAGGAGCTGGAGCAAGCATACTACCTTTTTTGGAGCCGTTGGATAAAGATTATGCAAGGATATTTTGTAAGTTTTAAGTTATGGCATGTATATACTTATGTGTGGATGATATAAATTATGGTTTATGTATATATGGTATGTAATGGAACACCTAGTGGATGTTATGGAACTACATATAATGAATGTATGTTGAGAAAAGAACTATATTATTGTTGTGCCCTGTGTGGGGCTGTGGTTTGTTGCTTTACGAAGTTATAACTGGAACTATCGTACACATGATCTTGAGCTCACAGCCATTGTATTTGCACTGAAGATCTGGAGACACTAATTATATGGTGAAAAATGTTATATCTATACCGATCATAAGAGTTTAAAGTACCTGTTAACTCAAAAAGAACTCAACTTGAGACAAAGGAGCTGGCTTGAACTGAAAAAGGATTATGATTGTCTGATTAATTATCACCCAGGAAAAGCGAATGTAGTTGCTGATGCACTTAGCAGGAAATTTATGGCAGGTAATGCTATTGTTATAAATAATTCTCTTTACTGTAAGTTAAAAGTATAAATGACTGAGGAGTGTGTATGTGCAGCCCTTCGGGCTATAAATGTCAGATTAGACATAGCACAGGATGGAGCCTTGATAGCTAAAATGCAAGTGAAACCGGAGTTTTACACGAAGTTAAAGCTGCCCAGAGGCAGGATAACTATTTCTCCTCCATTATAGATCGAGTAAAAGATAATGGTGATAGTAATTATTCTTTGGGCACAGATGGAAGCCTATATTTCAAGCAGAGATTATGCGTACCTGATCAAACCGAATTGAGGAAAAAGATCTTGACTGAAGCACACCACAACAATTATGCAATGCACCCTGATAGTAACAAGATGTACCAGGACTTGAAAGCTCAATATTGGTGGCCACGTATGAAATGTGATGTGACAGAATTTGTGAGCAAGTGTCTAATCTGTCAGCAAGTCAAAGCAGAACATCAAGTACCATCGGGATTGCTTCAACCTATCTCGATACCAGAGTGGAAATGGGATAGAGTAAGAATGGATTTTGTGACTGGGCTTTCGCTCACCAGAAAGAAGCATGACTCCATCTGGATGATGATTGATTGATTGACTAAATCAGCCAATTTCTTACCCGTCAGAATGGATTTCCCATTGACCAGATTAGCAGAAATCTACATAAATGAGATAGTAAGGATACATGGGGTGCCATCATCTATTATCTTTGACAGGGATCCGAGATTTACGTCCCAGTTTTGGAAGAAGTTGCAGGAAGCGCTGGGAACAAAGCTTCATTTCAGCACTGCTTTCCATCCCCAGACTAACGGACTGTCTGAATGGGTAATACAGGTACTGGAGGACATGTTGAGATATTGTGTCCTCGAGTTTGGAAATAATTGGGAAAAGTGCCTGCCATTGATAGAATTCGCCTACAACAATAGTTATCAATCCAGCATTAAAATGGCGCCATATGAAGCATTATATAAAAGGAAATGTAGAACTCCTCTATGCTGGACAAAACTGAGCAAAAGGAGAATAGTGGGATTAGATCTGATTCAGGAAACTGAAGAAAAGGTGCGAGTGATCAATGATATATCGAAAGAAACTTCGGATCGCCAGAAGTCGTATGCTGATTTAAAAAGGAAAGACATTGAATTTCAGGTTGGCGACAGAGTATTTCTAAAAGTATCTCCGTGGAAAAAGGTACTGAGATTTGGGAAGAAGGGCAAACTCATTCCCAGGTTCATAGGTCCATATGAAGTTATTCAACGAGTAGGACCTATTGCTTATCTATTGAAGTTGCCTCAAGAATTAGAAAGGATCCATGATGTCTTCCACGTATCCATGCTTCGGAGATATTAGTCTGATCCTAGTCATATCATTAAACTAGAGGAGATACAAATTCAGTCCGATTTAACTTATGAAGAGTACCCGGTGAGAATTATAGACAGAAAAATTAGACAGCTCCGGAATAGCAAAATCCCACTGGTCAAGGTTTTATGGGACCACCAAAATATAGACAAAGCCACGTGGGAACCAGAAGCTACAATGAAGCAACAGTATCCTCAACTCTTTAATACAGGTAAAATTTTGAGGATGAAATTTTAATAAGTAGGGGAGAATTGTAATGGCCGCAATACTGGGTTAGCTGTGAATAGTATTTTTCGATAGTAAATAGTGTCCCAAGGCAGAAATTATACCCGGAGACAAAAAATATTTTATTTGACCATCAGAAAATACTAGTCATTGGGAGTCCAGTGGTAAAATTGGGAAAAAGAGTTTAAATAGGTCCTCAAAAGTCAAAAATAAGAAAAGTCCTAGACCGTATTTAGGGAGCTTGGGTTGACTAAAGTTTGACCGGGCCTCTAAAAATAGTAAATGACCTCAAAAATTATTTTAAGAGTATATAAAAGCTTAGAATAATATTTATAAATTTTTCGTAGTGAAAATTTAATTTTACGGTAACAATGAAAATTGTCGAATCGGACCGATTAAAATGAACCATTCCCGAAAATGGATTCCGATTGGGCTAAAAATTTTTGTGGAGGCTTAATTTATTATATGAAAAATTATGGAATTGATTTTGAGTGATTTTGAGGCCGGGAGAGTGGAAAATGAAATTGGGTTTTATAAATGGGCCATAAATGGAAAATGGGCTTAAATTTGGGTCCAACCACCTTGCTTAAACCGGCCCAGCCCAAAAACAGCATATTTAAGGGCCAAAGATCAAAAAATCTAGAGATTCAGCCCTCTCCATGGTTCTTCATGGCCGAATGTGATTTCCTCTCCCTCTCCATTAATTTCTTGTTTTCTCCATCAATTTCTCACCAAATTTAAGCCTCTCTAATATAATTCAGCCCCTCTAAAACCTAATTGCACCCTTTACAGCTCAATTGGAGTGATAGATTTGGGAAATTTCAAGTGTGCAAGGTTTAGGGCATAAATTGTGGTAAGGGGAATTGGAGTTTTTAAATTGATTTAGTGGCTTTAATAGGTAAATTAGGGTTTGTAGAGTGTAATTATGTAGTTATATTTTAATTAGAAGGCATGATTTTGATGAAAATTTAATGTTGGATTTCGACCACCATTAGGAATCAAAGAAGGTGAAGGCACTTCAAGGGGAAAAAGCAAAAAGAAAGGAAGTTCAAGAGTAGAACAAAGAATCAAGGTTAGTGGTTACATAATCCAACTATTTCCATTGATTTAGGTTAAATTTAGGTTATGTTTTAATGGTAACTATGTGGTAATTGTGTATCTAATTGGAATAAATGCTATAAGCATGCTTTAGGATATTAGAAATGTTAACTAGAATGTTTAAATGAAGAAAAAATAAATTACAATTGGATGGCATAGTGTTGGCCGAAGTGATTCCATGGGATAATCTAAGTGAAATTAATGAGTTAATGTAATCTAATGGTGTATACATGTAATTTAAGCTATAAATTAACTTAAGTGGTGATAAATGGGTGGAATAAAATATTAATGGTAAGGTTACTTAGTTGGCCGAATGATTAATAAAGGAAAAACAATGTATAGTTTAATTGTTTATTAAGGATAATGGCATAAAAAGAAAATAGAATAAAAATTGAGGGTATGGTAATTTACTTGGAATTTCTTGAGCATAAATGAATATTTTAGAGTAAATTAGTGTATTATGTTTATATTGAAAGTTAAACTAAATGTGTATTATTAATTTAAGTATGGAATGAATGTTATAAAAATATTTAAGTAGTAAAATAAAGTTAGGTTAGTAAGAAAGGAAGGAATTATGTGAGGTTTTGTTATGTTAACATGATGATATACTATAATAAATTAATGTAGTAATCTATTTAGTTTGCCCATAGTAATAGTCTGGTAGTTAAATCTAATTTAGGATATAGTTGGCTAGTCATAGGGACAGAAAAAAATCGTGGTGTGAGTCATGACGACTCACTGCTAGTAGGCCAATGATGGTCTACAAATTGAATGAATGTTCAAATGTCAAATGTAATGAAATGTAAATTTATGGGTCCTACGGGGTCACTTTTAAATGATGTGGATCTGTGGGGTCCATATCCCGCATATCTGATTCGAAAATTTCTACCAGATCGATACTAAGGGCAAATTAGTAAAAATAAATAAAAATAACTGAATAAGGATTTAGGTATGAAAAAGAAGGAAAGAGGACTAAATTGAAAGAAATTATAAAGTTTAGGGACTATTTAGTAAAAAATGTAATTAATGTAGCTATTAAGACTAGATAAAAGAAAATAGAATTTACTTGTTAAAAATATTGAACTAATATTTGTTTGAGGACTAAAATGTAAATTTTCATAAAAATAATTAAAAAAGGACTAAATGGTAATTTGTAGGGTAATTAGTGGACTAATGAAGGAATTTAAGTCAATAATGGCATTTTAGTAAGTAAAAGTAAAGAAATGGGTAAAATCATAATTTAATGGAAATTAAAGGATTTGATTGTAATTTGACTTTAAAGTATTAAAATTAATGATTTAAAATATAATAGATTATTAATGTGGGAGATTATTGGTTAAGTAAGTAAATAATTGGGTTATTTAATGAATAAATAAAACTAATAAAACTAGATTGTAAATGATATAATAATAATAATAATAATAATAATAATAATAATAATAATGAATAAATTAAGTAAGTGAGATTTATAAGTAGTTTAAAACATAAATATAGCTAGGGATTAAATGTACAACAATAGAGTCCGCTCAATATAGAATTTAAAGATTTGAGTAATTTAATACTATTTGTGTATGAAATTAGATGAGTAGAAATCTTTGGATTTGTAACCACCACTGAGCACATTTAATGCTCAGCGCGTAGTTTCTGTTGACTGCATGTAGGTACAGACTAGGAGCCGAAGCAAGCATACTACCTTTTTAGGAGCCGTTGGATAGAGATTATGCAAGGATACTTTGTAGGTTTTAAGTTATGGCATGTATATACTTATGTGTGGATGATATAAATTATGGTTTATGTATATATGGTATGTAATGGACATTAAAACCTAGTGGATGTTATGGGACTACATATAATGAATGTATGTTGAGAAAAGGAACTATATTATTGTTGTGCCCTGTGTGGGGCTGTGGTTTGTTGTTTTGCAGGTTGGGCAGGTTAAAATTATAGCCATTATACTGCCGAAATTTTTATAATTTGAATAATTAACTGGACAGTTATAGGTTATCCACCAAAGTGTTAAGAAGTTACAATTGGAATAAGTTAAGCATAATTAAAAGAGATTATTTGTTTCAAGAAATATTAGTTAAGTAATATAATGGTTAAGCGGAACAAATTAACTCGCATACATGCAATAATAATATATTTAGCGACCGTCATAACCACTAAACGTACGTTAAAATATGTTGTATAAGGGTGTTACATAGACACTCATGATAGGTATGTATGCATGATCAATGTTAAGTGAGATTTTTGGTTTAAATACTTGGAAACCTAACTATATATGCGTTATGAAGTTCACTTGTTTGTTTATAGTTGTTGAATATATTCCTTGTTAAATTTGTTTTTTAGAGATAAAAATAAATAAATAAAGACAAAAATAAAAATTAAAAAATGATTTTGCAAATTATAGCGTTTTATTCAAAATTGTTTCTTTAAAAAAAAATTCGGGCGTTTGCGGCAGCTAGCGCAGGGGTGGGGGGGCTGGCCTCCGCGCAGGCTGGCGCTGGGGCAGATGCCCCCATGCTGCGCGCATCGCAAGCGGGGGCATCGCTTTCCAGCACACGGGGTGTCGCTCGCCCCTAGTCCGCCCAAAACGCGATTTTCAGGTTTTTTTTGGATTTTTTTTATTTTTTCTCACATTTTCCAGGATTTTTAATAATAATTCCCATTTTTGAACCCAAATAAAGGGAAATTTAATAAAACTTCAATTTCTTTCCTTGATTAATTAGTTTTTCCATTTTTATTCATATAAATAGAAAAATTTAGAAAGAGAAAATAGGAAAATTCTTTTAGGTTAAAATTTTTATTTTCTCTTCTCTTCTTCTTCAATTGAATTTTCTCTACATCTTTTTTGGGTTTTCTTCTCCAAATAAATTTCTTAAAGTTAAAAAAATTCAATTCTTAGCCAATAATTTTTCTTGAGACAGAAAAATAATTTTTTGTTCTTAATAATTTTTTTACTTTTCTTTAATCATTAATTTTTTCTTGAGACAAAGCAAAATAATTCTTTGTTCTTGAGAATTATTTATTTTTCTTTTATCAATAGTCGTTCTTGGGGCAAAGAAATTAATTCTTTATTTTTAAGAATTTTTATTTTCTTCCATCATTTTTTTAAGCAAAAATTCATTTCTTGGAATAAAACTCAAATTTTACTATTTTAATTCTAATTTTGCAGATCAAAGCAAGGAAATCAATCATATTTTCCCCTCCATCGAATCCAAATTCTGAGGGTAAATATTTTGGGCTCGATCTCTTCTTTTATTTTCTTTTATTTCTTTTTTGTTCATATTTAATTAGTCATCATGTAAATCTTTAGATTTATTGTTCATTCATTTATTTTATGTGATTTTAGATATAGATTTAACAATTTTTTATATTTTATATTATTGTTTATTCTCCTTTTTTATTACTATTACTATTATTATTATTATTATTATTATTATTATTATTATTATTATTATTATTATTATTATTATTATTATGTTGTTGTTGTTGTTGTTGTTGTTGTTGTTTTATTTGTTTCATCATGTCATTTAATTCATTTGTCATTTATGATGTATTTTATTCCATTTTATTTTGTTCATCTTTTTATATGTTTTTTTTATTTGATAATTGATTTAATTACTTACATTAATTTCATTTGTGTTTATTTTTTATTCCAACACTTGTTTTCCTTGCTTAGGCATTCTCGCAAGTAAATGGGGAGATCCAAGAGACCTATTTGGCCTAACTTATTATTTTTATTATTTGTATTATTTTCTCTATTTTGGCTTTTTATTTTTTTTTGCTATGTAATTTCTACAAATATTATTTATCTTATGCATGTTAAAAAGAAAATTACAAAAATATTTATATTAATTAATTTAGAATTTTTTCTAATAAAAATGGGACCAATGTCCTAGTTTTCACATCCAAACAAAATTGTCACTTTAAAAATTATTTTTTGTGAGCATACATGAGAGGACCAATGTCCTCATCGCTAACGAATGTCCCGTTTTATGCATGATTTGCGCATCTTTTTATTGGGGGTTGTATTCCGCCCCTAGTTTTATTGTAATTTATTGTACTTTCATTTGCTTTATTTTGAATTTACTTTATTTACTGCTTCCACTATATGATTGATCTGCGCTTTAATTATTGCATTAAACCGTATGAGAAAGGAATGAAATTTTGATTCTAAAACTCAATTATAATTTAATCAAGGTATGAATAAATGGGAAGTCTTGAACCTTCTCTGTCTTAGGCTCAATGAGGTTAAACGAATCATTCCAATGTTCTATTGGGGTGGGAACTCCAAAATATCTCTTGTTGCCAAAGATAGACCTATGAATGTCATCTTAGGTTCAACGGGGTTAGATGAACCATCTCAATGTACTATGGGTATGGGAATTCCAAAATACTCCTTGTTGCCCAAAATAGATGCATGCGCTTGTCTTAGGCTTACCAAGGCTAGATGAACTTTTCCAATGTTTTATTGGGTGGCGACTCCAAAACGCCTAATTATTGCCCAAACATACGCCCTTGTTACCTTTGCAGGTTCTATGTACCTCTTTCGAATACCCTAAAAGCAGGTCTTCGGGGCCCCCGAGGTTCAATACGACTCCACTGGGGACATTTAAGACTTCGCTTCGTAGGTACTTTAGTTGAAATATATAATTGAGTTCTAATTTCAAACTTCATCCCACTTTGAAATTGCATTGCATTTCAATAGAGCCTTAGATCTATGCTAGTTTGGACCCTCTCTCAACCCCGGTGCATTCCCAAAGCACGACTCCATGTTCACTCAATGTGGGAAAGTGTTAAAGATAATCACTAGCCCAAGCCTAGTACCAAATGGAGACCCGATTAGTCATTATGCTCGTGATGAGCTAGACCCTTCTGCAGGGACCATGCTTGGGTAGACCTAAAGTAACATCACCCTGGCCAAAGCTCATCTAATGAAAGTAGATACTTCCCCTAGGTGACATGACCCATAATACTATGCTTACTGTATGGATCATTATGTATTGGACAAACCCAAATAGATTGGTTGGTCACCTAATCAAAGGCTTTCATGCCCCGATAGGCCCATGTCGATTTATTCAGACTGCCTAAATAAACAATGGTCAAAAGCCATACGTATACACATTAGTTAAGAGAGGTTATGCTACTGGTTTTCCACCGTGCACCACATGCATCCATTGGGTTCCCTGTTAACCCATGGATCAAGCCCACCTAGGACAGAGACCGTACGACCACCTGTGTGGGAGTAACAAGGTTGGAAGGATCTACTTGCTTGCATATGGTTGTGGATGTTGCACAATATGCTCATGCATCGCGTGTCATTCATGCATGTTAAATATATATATATATATATATATATATAAAATACATATACATTTCCTCCATGTGTGTACGTTCTATTCTGTGCGTATAAATTTCACAATTACATATCATCCTGTGTATAAATTTTTTTTCATGTATTGCATGCATCATCTTAACCACTCTACATTTCAGCCATCATAGACCATTTGCCTAAGTGGTTTTGGGGTTCCGACAGTTACTTAATTAGAGGACCTTTTATCTGAACAGCCAGGATTAGGATTTAAGGCAGTTAATAAAAATTCAAATATTTGAAAATGGCTAATCCACCAAGAGAGGCAAATGCAACCCGGGCTATAATTGCTGAGGAAGTTGGTCGGAGGTTTAAATGATTTGAAGCCCGGATGTTGACTATGATGGAGAATTTAACCGCCGCAATGACACCACCGGCCAGGCAGTAGCCTACCATGTCGCAAAAAGAGCATGATTCAACTATGGAGGTATGCCTACCACTAACTGAGTTTAGAGGAGAGTCGCCTTTTGCTCTATCATTTGGACGAAAACGCAAGGGGCAGGTGGGTTTCTAACAGCGACACGAGGCCTGAAAGAAGGATGGATGTCTTCGAAGAAGAAATTTTAAAGTCCAAACTTGCAACTACCCTGGCTGCTCGTAAAAAGGTCACCATGGACTTAGAAATGAGAAGTCAACCATCTAGGTGTGATAGCACAAAACCTTTTAGTATTTCAAGTCTTTTTGAAGCACAAAACCTTTTTTAAGCTAATTCTTTATTCTTGAGAATTTTTATTTTCTTCCCTCATTTTTTTAAGCAAAATTTCATTTCTTGGAAAAAAACTCCAATTTTATTATTTTAATTCTAATTTTGTATATCAAAGCAAGGAAATCAATCATATTTTTCCCTCCATCGAATCTAAATTTTGAGGGTAAACATTCTGGGCTCGATCCCTTCTTTTATTTTCTTTTATTTATTTTTTGTTCATATTTAATTAGTCATCATGTAGATTTTTAGATTTATTTTTCATTCATTTATTTTATGTGATCTTAGATATAGATTTAACAATTTTTTACATTTTTTATTATTGTTTATTTTCCTTTTTATTATTATTACTATTATTGTTATTTATTATTATCATTATTTTTATTATTATCATTGTAACACCCTCATACCCTATACGTACTCTGTCGACTTAGCAATATTGTGCAATTACCATGATTGTACTATAGTCGACCTACACTTATCTCAAAAATTCGCCTATTTTTTTTTTTTACACTTAGCTTACAACTTACTTGTCCATTTAATCATTTGTTCACTTAACCATTTCACTTAATTCTTTACTTATCATTTAGTTGTCGATTGACCTATAACTGTCTAAGGTTACTATTCATTTGGTCAAAAGTTCGGCAGTATAATGGCTTATATTTCTTACTACCCAAACCTGCAAATTGGAAAATCCACAGCCCCGGCAAGGGCACAACAATAATATCATCCAATACCATGCCATTCACAGTCTCAAAAACCCATTCACACAGTCATAAAATCCATATAAATTAATACATCATAACTATCACATAATTCATATCAAATTTACTCTACATATATACATGCCATACTTAACCAAAACACACACAAAAATAACTTGAATTTCTTTCCTCAGGCTTGCTCCAACTTGACTGAGGTATGCTGCTCCGACCTAATGCATACCTACACGCAGTCAAAACAAACTACGTGCTGAGCATTAATATGCCCAGTGGTGGTTACAAATCCATAAATTTCCACTACTACTATTTATTAAATTAACTATACTACTATATTCTATTAACTTTATTATTATTATTTGATCAATTAATCCACTAAATTAACCACATAATTTAGCATTGAACCTTATGATACACTAATTACATTTAAATCCTTTCATTAAAATTATTAATTCCTTAATTACAATTTTACCTTAATATTTTTCCCATGGTTTCCAATTTTATCCTAATCTTTTCCATTAATTACATACATGTCCTCACTATTCACTTAATACCATCCATGTCCCTTCTTTTACCTTAATTCCATTTATGTCCTCCTTTTTACACATAATTACTATCTTACCCTTAGTTATTATTTATTTACATTTTTAACCTTATTTAAACTTGTTTCCCATTTTTACCCTTCTTAGTTACCTTTAATTACCCATTTACCCTTTTTACACCAAAATTCCACTTCTAACCTTATAGATTTACCAAATTACATTTAAGTCCTTAATTTATCACTTTTACACTAAATTACCATTTTAACCTCATATTTTACTATAATTACCAAATTACCCTTACTTTTACACTTTTTACCAAACTTTACCACTTTTTACCAACTTATTATAAAATTACCGTTTAGTCCCTAAATTTTCATTCATTTACATAATTACCCTTTTTAAATTACACTTTTTACCTAACTTATTTCATACTTATCTATTAGGTGTAAAATTACCATTTTACCCCTAAACTTTCTATTTCCTTTATTTTTGTCTGATTCTCACTTATTTTTATATTTATCACTACTTTAGTCAGTTTAATTACATATTTACCCTTTTGCCCCTAAACTTTTATCAAATTACGATATTGCCCTTCCCTTTTCTTTTATTTACCATTATGTTATTAGTTAATTATATTTTCACATCTAATCACTTCTTAAATTATAATTAACATTTGATCCATTAATTAACTATATTCCCATATTTAATCACTTCTTAGCTTATAACTTATCAATTAACCCACTAGCTAATCATTTTCACGATAAATTACGGTTTAGTCCTAAAAGTACCATTTCAAGTCAATTGTCGTTTTCAATCCTTATCTTATCTTATCTTTATCATAATCATTACCATATCTTTATCCTTATCACCTAATCATTGCTATATATTTATCCTTATCACTTAACTACATGTGTATCCATTTAATCATTCAATTAATTCTTTCTTTACACTTTTCCACCATATTTGCAATAAATCTCCTTTTTAATCAATTTCATTCAACTTTTGCCCCTAGTAACACGCAGTAGTTATCACTAGACTGGATATGCGGGACTGGGCTCTATAGTCCTAACCTATCGAAGTGGCCACTAGGGGGCCAAGTTACACTTCGGTAGTGTCGGAGTGACCACTAGGGGATCAAATTACACTCCGACGACACTACACTTACACTTTACACTACACTTACACTTATGAATAGACCATCATTGGTCTATAATTGTAAGTCGCCATGACTTGCTATCGCGGCATACACTGATGTCCCTATGGCTAGCCATAGATATCCTAAACTAGATTTACTACCAGATCACTAAGGGTAATATACAATCATCATTTATTTCACTTTCGTTTCACTCAATATTCAATATACCAGTCTAGAAGTGTCAGTGAATAATTTCAATGTTATCGTGATGATCGCAGCGTCGAACTATGTAGAGAGTGAGTTTGCCAGTGTCAAAGTTAAGTGTTAAGTGTGCCAGAAGTATAACAATTCCGGGATGGCTAACACCAGGGTAGCTATACAGTGAACCCGGTTGTCCGTTTTTAGAAAAATTTTTATTTCGTAAAAATGATCTGTGGACCATAATGAGTCTATTAGTAAAATTTGAGCTGAAAACGGAGTTAAATCGACCTCCGAAAGTCATTCTGAAGTTGGCTTCTAATTCGATTCAATTTGAACCGGGGTTTGAATGAGGTTTGACTGAGGGGTTATAAATAATAAATGAGTCCTAATGGATGTTGAGTGTGTAGAATAAGATAATAGAAGTGTTATCTATGAATTTTGATAGCTTTAGAGTTGTATTTTATGGCAAAACAAAAAGTGATCGAATCGGACCGATTTAAGTGAATCGGTGCCCAAATGGACTCCGATTGAGCTGATAATTTGCAGGTAGCCTATTTTTGAAGTTTTAAGACCAATGGAATTGGTTAGAACTAAAAATAAGAAGGGAAACATATAGATGTTTTGAAAAAGTGTAAATGAACCGAAAAACCAAAATTTTTGTTTATTTTGGTCGGACCACCCTAGTTGGACAGGTTTGGTTCATTAGAGGGGTATTTAAGGGATGAAATGGCTGGATTTCTCTAGAGTGATCCAGCCAAAGTCGGTCTCCCTCTTCTCCCTCAAGGCCGAACCCTCTTTTCTCATTTCTCCTCCATTTTTCTTCATTTTTCCATCAATCTTTCCTCAAATTTTCACCTCATAGATATTATTTAGCCCCTCTACTATCATATTGAAGCAATTGGAGTCCAATTTGTGCACTGGAAGTGAGAGAAATCTTGTGTACAAGGTTTAAGGTATTTGATTTAAGGGTTTTTAATTTGAATTATTGGTTCCTATAGGGGTTTCTAGGGCTGTAGAACACATTTATGATGTTAAATTTTATATTGGAAGCTTGGTTTAAGAGTTATGAGTCCTTTTGTATTCAGCCATGGTAGGAACTCAAGGTGAGGAAGGAGTTTCTCATGCCAAAGGGAAAGAAAAGGAGACTTGAAGGCATCTAGAGCTTGGAAGAGAGGTTTGTGGTTACTAAATCTACATTTTTCCTATGATTTATGTTGATTTCTGGGTTATGTATAATTGTAGGTATAAGATAATGATGTGATTAATTGAATCTAAATGGATAATCATGTTTAGGACGCTTAAAATAGTATATAAAGATGATTAGATGGAATTAAATCAATTTGGTATGGAAAACCTTTTAGTGGTCGAATGGTATTCTTAAGGAAACCTAATGTTCTAATGGGTTTTAATGCTAATAAATGATGTATATAACATGTAGAATATGTATAATGCATGATTGAATGAATGAAGGAATTAAAAGAAATCATAATGTGGGAATGGTAGTTTAGCCGAATGGTATATGTGGTGGTATATATGTGTAATTTTATAATATATGGAATTTAATGGCATATTATGATAATACAATGGTTAAGGAGTTTGTATGGAAAGCGGCATGTGAAAATAAGATGTATGGTGAATTATGCATATTGACATAATGTGATAAAAAAAATATGAATTTTGAAGAAATATCGCCCTTAGTAGTTGTCTGGTAGTGAAATCTAGTCCAGGATATAGATGGCTAGCCATAAGGACTTCACACCGCGGTACGAGTCATGGCGACTCAATAGTGAGAGGTCGGTGATGGCTTATCATACTGTATAGTATAAAACAGTGATTAGTGTAATGCAATGTAGTGAGAAATGGCTCCATTGGGGTCATTTCATAGTGTAGTGGATCTGTAGAATCTACGTCCTGCATATCCGGTCAGTAGATTTTCTACCGGGTCCATACTAGGACCATTCTGGTAAATATGCAATAAAAATGGTTAAAATAATGAAATTGGTGAAAATGAGTGAAAACAAGACAAGAATGGAGTAAATAGAAAGTTTAGGGGTAAAACGGTAATTTTACTAAAAGTTGGTAAAAATTGGTAAAAATAGGTTAAAATGTAACTGGAAAGGTAAAATATGGTGTTAAAATAGTGAGACAGTGAAAAAGTGATAAAATAGGGACTAAAATGTATTTTGGTCAAGTTATAAGTTAAAAAGGAGAAAAATTATATAAAAAAGGGTAAAATAGTAATTAAATAAGTTAAATAAGGGTAAAAGTGGAAAAAGGAAATAAATAAGGATAATAGTGTAAATATTGAATAGATAAGGGTATTTTGGTAATTATGTGTAAAATAGGGACATAAGAGTAATTAAAATAAAATAAAGGATATAATGGGTATTAATGTATTTGTGGGGACACAAAATGTAATTAATGGAAAAGATGAGGACATAAATGGAAATTAATGAGAACGTTAGGGATATGGATGGGGTTAAGTAAAAAGATTAGTGATTAAAATGTAATTAATGGAAATTTAAGGATTAAGTGAGTAAATTGTACATGTATAGTAAATTAAATGACTAAATAAATAATAATATGGTTAATTAGTAATTTAATAATTGGAACCAAGTATATGAACATTAGTAGTGAATATATATATAGAAAATAAGTATTCACATTATGTAAATTAAATAGGAATTAGTAGGAAATTTATGGATTGGTAACCACCACTGGGCATTCTAATGCTCAGCACGTAGTTGTTTTTTACTGCGTGTAAGGTACCCGTAGGTTGGAGCAGCATACCTCAGTTTTGGGTGGAGCAAGCCGGAGCAGACGAAGTTAAATTATATTTTGTGTATGTAGTAGATATTTTTGTTATGGCATGTATATACATAAAGTTGGTTATATGATTATCGATGATGTATAATTATTAAGTATTATTTGTGTGGACTATTATTATGACTGTATGTTGAATGGTTGGATATGTATGGGTTGGTATGGAATGTTATATTTGTTGCGCCCTTGCCGGGGCTGTGGTTTTTGAAAAGTGCAGGTTTGGATAGTAAGAAAAACAAGCCATTATACTGCCGAAATTTTTACCAAATAAATAGTAAATAAGACAGTTATAGGTCATCGACGATCAATGCTAAGTAAGAAATATTGTTAAGAAATATTGTTAAATGTAGTAAGTGTTAATAGTTCTATTAAGTGAAATAAAATGTGAAGTGGTTATAATGACAAGTATAAAAAAAAAAATTAGACGCAAATTTAAGAATCAGTGTCGACCCATAGTATAATCATGGCAATCGCACAGTATACCGAGACGGCAGTATACGTATAGGGTATAAGGGTGTTACATTTATTTTGGTATCAGAGCAAAGGTTTAGGCGATTCTAAGATCGGAGTGGGGATTGTTAAGTGATTGTATATGCATGCTAATGAAGTAAATATTGTGTTATGGTACTGATGTATGTTTGCTCCTTGTTAGAGTGTATCGATGGCGTCTGATTGAAGCTACAGTGTTGTGGATGGTGAGAGTGGAGCTTCGGCCAGTGTGGGTCGAGTTGAGACTACAGGACAACAGTCGACTCCTTTAGCGTCACCTCTCTCGCCGCAGCCTAAATTTTTGACCATGATGGCAAATTATATTCGGCATCGTATTCATATGGAGATAGCACAACAACAGCCTCCAATGCCAGTGCCACCGATTGCTCCGACTCATAGACTGCCGATGCTCGAGCAGCTTAAGAAGATGGGAGCGAAAGATTTCTTTGGACGGGATCCATTGTCTCCCGAGTAAGTGGAAGAGTGGTTGTTCCGTATTAAGAGAATTTTTGAGGTATTGCGTAGTTCACCGGAAATGAAATTTGAGGGAATGGTAGCTTTACTTCAGGGGCCAGCGTATTTTTGGTGGGACACTGTCAGGAAACACACTTCACCTGAGCAGCTAAATTAGGAGTATTTTATCGATCAGTTTGAAAAGAAATATATTGGAGCTAAGTATAAAGCCACAATGCAGGATGCTTTCTGGAGACTTAGACAGGGGAACAAGACTGTAGCTGAGTATGAAAGAGAATTTGAGAGGTTAAGTTTCTATCTTGATGATGTGCTGAGGACTGAGGCTAGATTGATGGAGAGATTTGAGAGGGGTCTTCACAATCGAATCATGCAGATTGTCAGTGGACAGAGGCACCCAGGTTTGAGATCCCTTGTAGTTGCAGCTATTAAGGTTGAGACATCCCAAATAGATGAGGCAGAGAGATAGGCTCGATTTCAGCTGAAGAGAAAGCTAGGTCAGTCTAGTGGTACGAGTGGTCAAAGTAAACGATCTAGAGGGCCACCCCCATCCCAGAGTAGAGGGTCAGCAGCATCGGCACACGGTCAGAAGAATCCAGCCGGCAGTGGCATTCCAGCTTCATCTGTGGGGAGTGCATCTCGAGGCAGAGGCAGAGGAACGCCCCAGCAGTGTAACCATTGTGGTAGATTCACCCTAGAGAGTGCAGATATTTATCGGGTGCTTGTTTTAAGGGCGGATCAAAGGAGCATTTGGTGAGGGATTGTCCTTATGCAGTGCCGCAGTCAGTGGCATCACCAGTACCTGGTGCAGGTTCATAAACACCTAGGGGGCGTGGTAGAGGGACAACTTCACACACAGCAGCTAGACCTCCTCCACCACCATCTCAAGGATAGAAACACGCCACAGGCCGAGCTTATGCAGTGAGGGCCCGTGATCAGGAGGACACGCCAGATGTGATAGTAGGTAAATTTTCCTTGTTTTCAGATTTAATGTATGCATTGATAGATCCCGGGTCCACATATTCTTATATTAGCATAGATATTGCACGAGGTAATGGGTTGGATAGCTCCCCTTTAGACCATGATATCTTAGTGAGCAACCCGTTGGGCCATAGTGTTATAGTGAATCGAGTGTATATAAATTGCCCTATCAATGCCCAGAATTGTGTTTTCCCAACCAATTTCATTGAACTTCCCTTCAAAGAGTTTGATGTTATTTTGGGAATGGATTGGTTAGCCACTCACCATGTGATGGTTGATTGCCAAAGGAAGAGAGTGACTATTAGAACTCCAGCTGATCGAGAGATTACAGTGGTGGGCCAAAGATCAGACTATCTTTCTGATGTAATTTCTGCTACTGCTGCCAAGCGGTTAATTAGGAAAGGTTCTGTGGCCTATCTGTGTTATGCGGTGGATGCCCAAAAAGGTGATTCTAAAGTGTTAGAAGTGCCTACAGTGTGTGAATTTCAAGATGTGTTTCCAGATGATCTTCCAGGCTTGCCACCAGATAGAGAGATTGAGTTCTTCATTGATGTATCCCCAAGCACAGCTCCAGTTTCCATCGCCCCTTATATAATGGTGCCAGCAGAATTAAAAGAATTAAAGATTTAACTGCAAGAATTGATTGAAAAAAGGCTTTATTAGGCCGAGTACATCGCCATGGGGTGCACCAGTGATGTTTGTGAAAAAGAAAAAAGGGGTCACTCAGGCTATGTATCGATTGCCACGCATTGAAGATTTATTTGACCAATTGAGGGGTGCAAGCGTATTTTCAAAGATCGACTTGAGATTGGGCTATCATCAGCTTAAAATAAAGGAAGCAGATGTGCCTAAAACAGCTTTCCATACTAGATATGGACACTACGAGTTTTTAGTGATGCCTTTTGGAATCATGAATGCACCAGCAGCTTTCATGGACCTTATGAATAGGATATTCCATCCATATCAGTTCGTAGTGGTCTTTATTGACGACATCCTGGTGTATTCCAAGACTCCAAAAGAGCATGATAAGCACTTGCGAATTGTTCTACAGACTCTCAGAGATAAGAAGTTGTATGCAAAATTCAGTAAGTGTGATTTCTGGTTGAATGAAGTGTCCTTTCTAGGCCACGTAGTATCGGTAGAAGGAATCAAAGTGGATACAAAGAAGATTGAAGCAGTTTTACAGTGGAGAACACCCAAGAATGTCACTGAAATTTGAAGTTTCTTAGGTTTAGCAGGCTATTACAGAAGGTTTGTTAAAGGTTTTTCCATCATCTCAGCACCATTAACTCACCTGTTACAGAAGAAAGTGAAGTTCGAGTGGACAGAAAAGTGCCAAGCCAGCTTTGACAAGCTTAAGAAGATGCTAATAGAAGCTCCAGTGTTAACTCAACCCGAATCAGGTAAAGACTTTGTCATCTATAGTGATGCATCCTTGAATGGTTTGGGTTGTGTATTGATGCAGGATGGCAAAGTAATCGCCTATGCTTCCCGACAGCTTAAGACTCATGAGAAAAATTATCCTACACATGATCTTGAGCTTGCTGCCATAGCGTTTGCATTGAAGATTTGGAGGCATTACCTGTATGGTGGAAGATGCTATATCTTTACTAATCACAAAAGTTTAAAGTATTTGCTCACACAGAAGGAGCTTAATCTCAGACAACTAATATTATGGCTGATGCGCTTAGTCAAAAATTCATGGCAGCATTAAAGGCTATGAATGTAAAACTTGATGTAGCTGACAATGGGGCATTGATAGCAGAGTTACAAGTGAAGCCTAATTTTATTCAACAAATAAAAGATGCCCAAAAGCAAGATGACAAGTTGAATGTAGTGATACATCGCGTGAAAGACGGTGACAATAGTGATTACACAGTGGCTTCAGATGGTAGTGTGTATTATACACAGAGGTTATGGGTACCTAATCAGCCAGAGTTGAAGAAGAATATTTTGATAGAAGCTCAACACAGTAGTTATGCTATGCACCCAAGGGGTAATAAAATGTATCAAGACTTGAAGATGTACTACTGGTGGCCAGGAATGAAGCGGGATGTATCTGACTTTATGGGAAAGTGTTTAATATGTCAGCATGGCAGAACACCAAGTACCATCTAGGTTACTTGTACCTATTGTTATACCTGAATGGAAGTGGGATTGTGTGACGATAGATTTTGTGACAGGTTTACCTCGCACCTAAAGGAAGCATGATGCAATTTGGGTTATTATTGACAAACTTAATAAATTCGCCCACTTTCTACCAATGAGGATGGATTTCTCATTGACCAGGTTGGTAAAATTGTACATCAATGAGATAGTGAGATTGCATGGTGTACTCACCTCTATCATTCAGACAGAGATCCTAGATTCACTTCCCAGTTTTGGAATAAGCTACAGGAAGCCTTGGGTACTAGATTGCATTATAGTACAGCTTTCCACCCACAGATGGATGGTCAGTCAAAGAGGGTCATCCAGATACTTGAAGACATGCTTAGATGCTGTGTGCTCGAATTCAACGATAGTTGGGAAAAGTATCTACCTTTGGCAGATTTGCATTGGATGAATTGAAAGATAATGTAATTAATAGAATAATATATTTGAATTGAGGATTGAATGTAAGGAACTATAAGTAGTTTTGGTGATATGGATTGTTATTTGTGATATAGCGATGATGATAGCAATTAATGCTGATGTGAAATTGAATTGTATATGTGTATGTTCCCTAAGCATGTGAATTCTATTGATGATCACTGTGAGTGTTCATCCTTATTTTATTGTTCCCCACTAAGCGTTATCACTTAGCATGGATGTTTTATCCATGTAGGTATCTGAAGATAGCATTTTGGAAGACAGTCCTGCATCGTCAACGGCCAACACATTAAGAACCGCTGCAATAGTAGATTATTTTGTAATACTATAAGATGTGTAAATATAGTTGATATGTGCATAAGAACTGAATTTTTTGTAACAAAGATGTTGTATTTTTGTAAAGTGACAACTGATGTAAGACTATTAATGTTATGAAATGTAATGTATGGATTTTCGAAATGTAATATGGCATTGCATGTTAAAGAAATTTTATTAATCCTGAACTTTGTTTGTAAAACTATTTGATGCGCATGTATTTGTGTTGTAACACTCCATAGTCACCATAGTAAATCTCTACAGGTGGTTAGGGGGTGTTACAGTTAGTGGTATCAGAGCCAGGTTTAGAGATTTACAAGAGACCTCTCAAGTCAGGTCTGAAAGGGAACCTGCTTTCAGAGGTAGACGGCAAGGATCCTTTACCGCATCTGGATCAGGTACAGGTTTGACTTACAAGAGAAAGTGGGTCATACTGGAGTTTATCCATTATGGTAAATGTCATAGAAGCGAATGCAGATGGCTAACTGGTGGGTGCTTTCGTTGTGGAAGCACTGTGCATATCTTAGTCAATTGCCCTAAGGCTTACGAATTGTGTAGAAGTCAACGAGAAGTAAGTAGAGGTGGATTTAGTTCATCTCCAACGATTCATGGTAGAAGAAGCAGTTGGGGTAGAGGTAATCAGCTTGGAAGTAGTGGAAGTGGTATCGTAATAAGATCTGTTAATAGTCCTACAATGGAACCAGCACAGGATCCTGCTAGGGAGGCGAGAGAGGACCAGGATAGATTGGACGTTATACCTGGTACTTTTTTGCTTCTTAAAGATTTATGTGTTAAAGTTCATACTGATTATCTTGATTATGATGCATATGTAATTAGTCCTTCAGAGCATAATGTAAATGTGTATAATGCATATGAGAACCGTTTTTTAGTGAGTCACAGTAAAAAAGTTATCTGTTAATTTGGTTGAAGTGTTATCCCATAAATTTTAATTAATTTTGGGTAAAAATAATTTGGAACTAACTATGATGTGGAATGTATAGGAAAGTGAGACACATTGTATGCCTGTCAACTAACTTATTGAAATTATTTGAACATGAGCATATAAAAACATGGGGATGGGAAAAGTGCATTAATATCACATAAACTGCATTTTTGCATCATTTTGCATATATACATCATCATATATTCATTCGAATCCCTTAATTGTGTGTGCAAAACATATGTGTATGTGTTTCATTTGAAAAGAAAGCTGACAGGATGTACATATAATGTTTGTGTCTCATTTGAAAAGAAAGCAGACAGGATGTACATATAATGTTTTATTATGTGTGCAAAACATATGTGTATGTGTCTCATTTGAAAAGAAAGCTGACAGGATGTACATATAATGTTTGGTGTTAGAAAAGGGACTATTGAGGAGGAGTGAAGTGTAGTAATTAAAGCTAAGAAGACGGAGTTATTTACGAAGTTTACACAAGCTAATGTGAATACGATATTGAGTGAAGAATGAATAGCCTGAGTGAAAGACGTAATAAGTGATAAAAGTATCTTAACATGAAGTATATGCCTTTGGGTTTCCGAATAGTGATAAAGTATTCGGGAAGTGCCTCGATAGAGGAACGTTAAGTATTCTCTATTGTAGACCGGGTTTGAATTTCACTGATGAAATTCTTATTAGGAGGGGAGAGTTGTAACAACCCAAATTACACCCTAGTAGTATATTGGTTAAATTGTGGCAATTGGGTAAAGTTAATTTGAAGTGTGTTTAATTGAGGACTTAAGTTTAAGTGTAATGAGGACCCAATTGAATAAATAAATAACTTTAAGTGGCTAAAGTGGAACTGTGCATGATTAAGACTAAGTGGAAAGTTAATTAACTTAAAAAGGGTGGATTAAGATAAGTATAATTATGGATATGCTTAGTGGGATCCGGGTGTCCTCTTGTGGACTTGCCACCACCTTTAATTCATGCAATAAAAGGAATTGGATAGAGAAAAAGGGCACCATTTGCAAGTGTTCTTCAGTTGGTTTCCCTTTATGATTTTGTTCTCCAATTTCCTTCTTCCATTGGTGTTTTAATTCCTTCAAGCTATGAGTTTATAATTTCTGTTGATTGTGATTGTTAGTAGAGTGAGATTTGATCTAGTGAGGTAAGAGTTTCGGTTCTTCTGCTTCTCCTCTTCCTTTGATTTTGAGATTGAATGGGATAATAACCCTTGGCTCCAAATCTAGATTTGGTGATAGCTACAGTAGAAAAAGCAAGGAGAGACAAAGGAAAAGCAAAGATGGGTGAGCCTAGCATCAAGTGAGCAAGAGGACTTAAGGAGAAGAGGTTTGGGAACAAACTGATTTGTGTGTGTTAATTGGTTGTGTATGTGATTAGAATGTGTAATTTTTATTTTGTGATGAGAATTGTGCATCATGCAAGTTAACATGTATATGAATAAATGATTAGGAGAGCATTTTGGTTAAAAATGTCATTAAAGTTGAATTTAGAAGTCATATGCATGAAGTAGGAAAAGTGTGCTTGTAGGGTAAGTTTTTTGTGTAAGTCTCTCTTGACCTTTAGTGATTGTTATGCCCATATATTGAGTTATAGTGCCCCACATCAATTGATTGAAATTGGAACTGAAACCTAAGATCCACATCTAAAAATATCTCAGAAATATGGTTGAGCTAATTCTAGCTCTAAGTGTCCCAAAAGTGGCCAAACAAAGGCATCTCTACTTTGGAAGGCTCATTTGAGCAGTTAAGGTTGTATAGCTCACATATAACGTTTGGGATGTCCAAAATGCCTGAAACTTGTTTCATTCGGAACTTAACATCCTAGGGAATAAAAGTTAAGAGGTCATTTTGTCTAAAAATGAGGTTTAGATGTTAATATAGGCTTCTCAAAATTGGGTAGTAAAGCAGTCCCGAGTTTTAGCTTTTGTTTTGTTAAATTTTGGTATGTCACAGTGACAACCAGTTCATTGCCACCATGACCAATGCAAAGAGAAGGCAGAATGCCTATATTTGGACCTCACGGCCACAACAAATTCATTGCCACCATGACCCCCTCTGTTTTGATTATTTTATGTGTTTTTCTTCCCGACTTGAACCCGCATTGCACCGAAACTTTCTAGGATTTATTCGATGCATGTTTAGGACTGTAAAATTAGTATAAGAATAGTTATCACTTGGAAAAGTACACATGAATATGATTAAGATTAGTAGTAAACTAATGAAGTAATAATGTATAATTGTAAGAAATAGAATTCAGACAAGTTAAATGACATTTGAGGATTATAATACCTTAATATATATATGAGCATGTATAATATGAACCATATGTATGTGTTGTGATTGTGTAACTTGTGCCATGAGATGTGTTAAATTAAAGAATTGAACCTTCGTTTTTACATTGATAATGAAATGATTGAGTATTGTATGTAATGTATTGGTCATGGTTGAACTCTATCTTTTTGTATATTGGAATTGTTAGGAATTTGTAGCTAGTTGAGTGTGCTTTAAAGAAAGAGTATATGGTATGATTACATGAACTTTAAGTGGTTAGTTTAATTACTTGAACTTTGACAATGATTTCTAAGAAGGGACCTCTAGCTAAAAATTAACCTTGCATTAAGGCTTGTAGAGCATAATGGATACTTTAATCTATAACACCTTGAAGTTGAGCTAAATTTAATAAAATTGTGTCAGATTTTAAGTTAACAAACTAATGATCATTCGTAGGATGATAAAGTGCTTAAGTCTGATAAATGGAATAGGGAGTTGAAGCCTTCAATTTTATTTGAAAATTGAGTAGTTGCACTGCTGTGTTTTGGTAAAACACAGTTGTGTTTTGGAATTTTTGCATAGGTCACGGTGACAACCAAATTGATTGCCACCATAAGGTATACAAGGATTGCATTCTGCCGGATGAGTTTGGTATGTCATGTTGACAACCAAGATGGTTATGACCGTGAGATACCATGGATTATTTTCTACTTGGCAGTATTAGGTATGTCACGGTGACAACCAAAATGGTTATGACCGTGAGATACCCTGTTTTGCTTAAATAATCACTTATGTCGTGCACATGTATGCACATTATTTCAATTAAGTCTAAGGTCATCCAATAAGGATTATTACATGTTTAATGTTATGGAATAACATGATGAATTAATGTGATAGTATGATGTGGATAATGAACATGGACTTGCTCTATATACTATGAGTGTGTAAGTGAATTTAATAGGAACTTATGAGCATGATGGAAACTCTATGTGCATCTATGCATGATGGATTATACTATGACAATTACTATAAAACTATGTGTAGATTCTATTATGTAAATGAATGAATAAATGTTAACCGGAATTAACAATGTAAGCCTGCGAGTCAAATAGTGGATAGATAGGCATGCCTATAAGGTCTAAAGTGCTGCAGCCAAAAGCGAGTGATTTCTGTTAATCCACCCCGTTTGGGTCAGGGGTAATCCTGGAATAGGTTCCCCAAAAGCGAGTGATTATGTATTTGATAATAAGGTATCTACGAATACTAATGCGATAATAAGGTATCTACGGATACTAATGCATTTGATTATTTCTGTACCTACGGGTACTAATGCGATTGATTATTTCTGTACCTATGGGTACTAATGCGATTAATTATTTTTGTACCTACGGGTATTAATGCGATTGATTATTTTAGTATCTGCGGATACTAGCCTAAAGGTATCTACGGATATCAGAGTGATAACCCGTTATCCACTACTATAAGAAATAGCTAATAAGTAAAGGTTTGCAACCTATAAATGAATTGGTGAGTATGAGGTATTGTTTGGAATTGAACAAAAGTATGCATAGTTCAGATTTGTATTTATAATTGATAAGGGAGTTTATGCATATGCAAGTGTTAATGATTACTTTACCATAGGTAAATATATTTATATGATGTATGTGAATGATGAGATCTATAGATTTGCATTGGATGAATTGAAAGATAATGTAATTAATAGAATAATATATTTGAATTGAGGATTAAATGTAAGGAACTATAAGTAGTTTTGGTGATATGGATTGTTATTTGTGATATAGTGATGATGATAGCAATTAATGTTGATGTGAAATTGAATTATATATGTGTATGTTCCCTGAGCATGTGAATTGTATTGATGATCACTGTCAGTGTTCATCCTTATTTTATTGTTCCCCACTAAGCGTTATTGCTTAGCATGGATGTTTTATCCATGTAGGTATCTAAAGATAGCATTTTGGAAGACAGTCCTGCATCGCCAACGGCCAACACATTAGGAACCGCTGCAATAGTAGGTTATTTTGAAATACTATAAGATGTGTAAATATGGTTGATATGTGCATAAGAACTGAAGTGTTTGTAACAAAGATGTTGTATTTTTGTAAAGTGACAACTGATGTAAGACTATGAATGTTATGAAATGTAATGTATGGATTTTCAAAATGTAATCTAGCATTGCATGTTAAAGAAATTTTATTAATCCTGAACTTTGTTTGTAAAACTATTTGATGCGCATGTGTTTGTGTTGTAACACTCCATAGTCACTATAGTGAATCTCTATAGGTGGTTAAAGGGTGTTACAGTGCACGCCGTTCCCACACACAGCACAGGCAAGGCGCGCCCACGTACTATGCCCGCGCACATGTGCAGGTGAGGCGCACCTTGGTGCCTGCATGCTACCAAGGAGTGCCGTCGACCGAAATATATATATATTTTTAAAAATTTTTTTAAGACATATTTTACTAAAACACTATAATTTCCATCCTTTTTTTTATCTCTAAAAATTAATTTTGACAAGGAAATCATCACTTCCAACCTTTTTGCCCATGAATAGACATCTAATCATCATTGGGTAACCCTGATCTAGGCTACCTCATGACTCGGTGTCTACAGTTGCCCTCAATTTTGAGAAGGCTAGTGCATGGGTGCCTAGGTGAGCCAAAATTCAGAGAAAAGGATAGAAATGCGTACCAGAGGCGATCCTTACCTTCCTTACACTAGAGACTTGTGGCTTGCAACCGTTACTACCAAGGACTTGTTTGATGCATCGTAGTTATCCTGCTGACCACCTCTGGGCCTATATGGCAGAGACTTATTGACAAGCTGTAGCGTACTCTGCTGTGACTTATCGCTTGCATGACGTAGAATTGTTGATGAGCTGAAGCGTACTCTACTGTGACTCATTGCCTGCACGGCATAGAATTCCTGATGAGCTATAGCATGCTCTGCCGTAACTCATCGACTGCACGGTGTGGAATTGTTAACGAGCTGTAGCGTACTTTGCTGTGACTCATTGCTTGCATGGCATGGAATTATTGACAAGCTTGTGATGCATGCCGAACCCCGTAGGACGCCCCGAAGGCCCGCTTTAGGGCTTTCGAGAGAGGTTCATAAAAAACTTGTAAGGTATTTACAAGTGCGTCTATTTTGGGCAACAAGGAGATTTCTTAGAGTCACCACCCAATAGAACATTGGGAAGGGTCGTGTAGCCTCAACGAGCCTAAGACAGCGCATACATATCCATTTTGGGTAAGCCAAGAGGGTTTTGGAGGTGCCAGCCCAATAGGACATTAGGATGACCCTCTAACCTCGTGGAACCTAGGATTACACAGCGTGTAAATATCCATCTTTGGCAAACCAGAGAGATCTTGGAGGTCTCAGCCTAATAGAACATTAGGATGATCCTCTACCCCTGGAGCCTAGGATTATGTAAATTAGGCCTTTTGGAGGGGAACAAGAGATATATTGGAGGTTCTAGACCTCTAACCTCATTGAGCCTAAGACCAGAGTGAGTTCGGGACTTCTCATTTATTTGTACCTTGATTAATATTATAATTAAGTTTTGAATTCATTGTTTCATCAACTTTCCATACAATGCAGCAAATTAAAACGCAATCCATTCATGTAGATAAAGCAGCAAATTGACACGAAATAAAATACGCGAAATAAATTACAATAACACTAGGAGCGGAATACAACCCCCATTATAAAAAAATATGTAAATTATCCAAAAATCGGGATATTTATTGGAGTGAGGACATTGGTCCTGCCATGCATATTTATTACAAGCTGATTTTTGAGAAGTGTCGGTTTTATTGGCTAAAAACGGGACTTTGGTCCCCGGCTTTCGAAAAAATCCCAAATTAATTACTATAAAACATTTGGCCCTTTTTACTTTAATGACATTAAAATAATCTTCATAATAAAATGAATAAAGACAAGGGTAAAGAAAGAACCCGGATAGAAATCCTCAGATTGGCGCGACCACCATCATTAACAACTCCAATTCCAAAATGGTTAGAAAATAACTCATAGAAATAAACATGTCAGTGTCAAAATCGTCAATAAAGTAAAGAAAAGTAAAATAACAAGAAACTTTAAAAGAAATGAGTTAAAAGATAAAAGAAATAAAAAAGGGGTAAAAGAAATAAATTAAAAAAAATGAGAATTTGCCTAGGGACGGCCTCCTACACAATACCCGGGCGTCCTTAGTGTGATTGGCGGACGGAGTGTTGCGTCACCTACATCCCTTCTCTCATAATAGGGACGGGCATCGGTAACCACTCTGTCCGTCGGTCAACCCTGGTTGCAGAAAAAGTTTAAAGACTTCAAAATTTCAATTGAAATTCTTTGTTAAAAAAAATCTTATTATTAAAAATAAAAAAAACAATCAATATAAATCAATTAAATTACACAAATATTAATTCAGAATGTTTACCCTCGGATTTTACCTTTTTGGGTGAATGTCGAATGATTTTGGTCCCCGCACGCTTCACAAGGATTGAATAAAAATGGATCAAGGAAAGGAAAATTTATGTTTTTCTTTCTTGGAAATTTGACAGCGATTCAAGTATTGGAATTAGCTGGATTGATAGAAACGAATACATTTCGTTACCTCAAATTGGCTTAATTCACAAGTAGAATTTGAAAAAAAGTCAATTAATTGAAAGAATTTTTATCAAATAAAAATTCTGAAAATAATAGAGATTTTTTAGATTTCAGTAAATTGCTCACAAAAGATGAAAGAATTTTTTCCTTTTAAAAATTTGCCAATCTCTCAAAATTTGCTAATTTTTCTCCCCAAAAATTTGTTAATTTTTCTAACCCTTAATAATTAAATTTAATCCACTATTTATAGAGTTTTTAGGAGATAATTAGGATAAACATCAATTTAAAGTTTGAATTTTAAAAGGATTTTAAAATTCAATTTTTAACCAAATATCTGCCCCAAATCTCATCCAAATTTGAAAGATATCAAGCTTATCAGATTAGATTTTACCAAATCCGGCGTTATCTGATCAGATCCACTACCGACGGCCGTCCCTAGAACTACCAATGGGCTGTCCCTAAGAAGGGTACGGGTGGAAATCTGGACAACAGACGGGCCGAGGTGCGGGACTAGGGACGGGCATCTCTATGCAGACACGTGTCCGCCACTTATACTACAGACGGGCCGTCCCTACAACGCATGGAGACGGGGAACACCAAATAGAGACGGGCGTCCCAACTCCGATGGCCATCCTGTCTGAGAAGCAAAATCTCAATATTCAAGCTAAATTTCCCAAACTCTTTCAAAACCTCATGCTATAGAGAAAAACATTTTAATCCTTATGAAACCGAGAGACGAAAACCTCCGAATTCCATCCATTTATCCGAAAATCGACGTTGATCTCTTCATCGAGTAACTCTGACCTGGACTGCCTCAAGACCCGATGTCTACAGAGCTATAGCATACTCTGATGTGACTCATTGCCTGCACGATGTAGAATTGTTGACGAGCTGTAGCATACTCTACTGTGACTCGTTGCCTGCACGGCGTAGAATTATTAACGAGCTGTAGCGTACTCTGCTGTGACTCATTGCCTGCATGGCATGGAATTGTTGACGAGCTGTAGCGTACTTTGCTGTGACTCGTCGGTTACACCATGTAGAATTGTTGACGAGCTATAGCATACTCTGCTGTGACTTATCGCCTGCACCGCGTAGAATTCTTAACGAGCTGTAGCATACTCTGCTGTGACTCATTGCCTACACAGCTTAGAATTGTTGACGAGCTGTAGTGTACTCTGCTGTGACTTGTTCGCAATCATTTTGCTGATGACCATTCGGTCGGGCATGGCATGTTCTTTCTAACCCTTATTCGGTATGCAAGGCATCTGATCGCTGCCGTTGAGCTATTGGGGTCGATGTCAAATGGGTGTCCCCTAAAGGACACTTGGTTGCTCACTGGAGAAGGATTTGTGGAATGTGAATATCATCCTCGATTGTGATGTACCAGATATTGCTCCCTCCATCATTCCAACAGGAGTCTCCTTGTTTAAAAGACTCATGTGCCTCTTAAGAGGGCTTTGCACTCGCTGGGAGACTTTGAAAACTTATGCCCATTGAGAGGCTTAAATGCTCACTGAGAGACTTTGATGCTCACTGAGAAACTTTGATGCTCACTAAGAGACTTTGATGCCCACTTAGAGACTTTGATTTGCTCACTAAGAGGCTTTGATTGCTCACTGGGAGGCTTTGATGCTCACTGAGAGACTTTGATGCTGACTGAGAGACTTTGATTGCTCACTGAGAGGCTTTGATTGCTCATTGGGAGGCTTTGATGCTCACTGAGAGACTTTGATGCTCATTGAGAGACATTGATTGCTCACTGATAGGCTTTGTTGCTCACTGAGAGACTTTGATGCTCATTGAGAGACTTTAATTGCTCACTGTGAGGCTTTGTTGCTCACTAAGAGACTTTAATTTTGAGCCTTCTGAGAGGAAATTAGGTCTGAGCCTCCTCAGAGGAAATGAGATTTGAGCCTCCTGAGAGGAAATTAGATTTGAGCCTCCTCAGAGGAAATTGGATTTGAGCCTCCTGAGACGGAATGAGATTTTAGCCTCATGAGAGGAAAGTAGATTTGAGCCTCCTTAGAGTAAATGGGATTTGAGCCTCCTGAGAGGGAATTGGATTTGAGCCTCCTCAGAGGAAATTAGATTTGAACCTCCACAGAGGGAATTAGATTTGATGTTGGCCTTTAGGTGAATGGGTTTCAATGTCTTTAGTGTCTTTTAAAATGATTTCTTTTGTTTTTTTGTATTTTTTTTTTGATTTTCACATTTTGAATGTATTTGAATTTTTTCAGTATGTTGGATTTTCAAGGCCTTGAAATATCTTCTTTTTTTTTTGTTTTGTTTTGTTAAGAATTTGCGTTCTTTTTACATTTTAATTTGGATTTCTGTACACTTATTGCATGGTGTCTATGAGCATACATCTTATGATAGAGAAACTTACCTGATTGCCCCGGCATGGTGTGAATAAATAGGCTTGTTCTTTTAAATGTCCCCTTTGGCTCAGGTCTGTGGGATTCCTCTTCTTTGAGGACTTCATCTTGAACTAATTGTCCAGCATGGATGAGCACCGATATTGAGCTGAAATTGTACCTCGGCCCGCTTTTGCATCTGATTGCCTCTAACTGAAGTACGTGTGGGTAGTCCAGCTTCCCAAAAGATCTCATTTTTTGTAGATTTGTGTGATTCTTGATTGCCCTCAGCATGGTGTGCCGGGTAGGCTTGTTTTTCTGTGTGTTCCCCCTCTATACAAGCCTATATGATTTCATGCCGATTACCATGGCCGACAATGTTGAGCTGAACCCATCTCTTGGATCATTTTTGCATATGAGGTCTATCCGAACCTTTTTCCTCTGAGTTATATACACAGCAATGTATACAAAAGATTGTGTGTGTGTGTATGGAATTATATGTGTGAAATATATACACAAAACTATATACAGGAAACACATGTAAAGGATTAATGTACAAAAATTATGTGTACACAACTATACGTGTAAAGGATTAAATGCATGTGATATGTGCTTGTGATATGCATGCTAAACATGTGTAAACATTTATGCATTACATGTATGAAAAAATTATGTACACAAAATATGTGTAAAGAATTGCATATGCAAGATATATACAAAGTTCATGCATGTGTTAATGCATATTGGGCATCGTGAAAGGCTATGCGCGTGTAAAGTTATGCAAGGAGATATGCAAAAGATTATACATGTGAGAAGCACGTGAGATGCAAAAATGGCTAGACCACATCCTGGGTGGTTAAGGGATTCGTTGAGGGTACTGCTCATACGGTCTGATGCCCCCAAGGATCTAGAAGGGTGTCGTCTTGGCTTAGGAAATCCTTTTAGATTAAACTGTCCTGTGTGCATCTTTGCCCCCCGGTCAATGAGCATACGCCTTTTGCCATGAGCTGTATGGCATTTTTCCCCTAGGACTCTGACCCATGTCCTAAATTATGCACTATCTGCCTAAAAGGAAGTTATTTAGACCGCCTTATCGCTCCAGGCATCGAAAGTCATTTATTGAAGGTAGTGTGTCCCTTATGGATTTTCACACTAGCTTTTCTTTGCAATAAATGCGTCCCTTTGGGGATTTTCACAAGACCATGTGCCTAATTTTTGCCTGGAATGGACCTAACCCACTCCAATGGCTTTTATTCATTTATTTTTTTGTAGGACAAACTGTCTTTTTTTAGGTTTTCACCCTGCCCTTTGGCCTAACTTTTGCTTAGAGAGCTAGTAACGGTTTTGATCTCTAACAGCCTTCCTTTTTTTTTAATTTTGGAAACTCCCCTGTCTTTCGATATGGCTACAAGAAAAGCTAAAGAAACTATCAGGACCCCACTTCTAGAGTGATCAGCAGTTATTCATTGGGGCATTTCCTCCCTAGGCAGCAGTTGCATTCCTTTGCCTCTCTCGACGAAGGTGTTGCTAGATTGGGTAAGGTGGCAGATGCGGATATCAGTTTCATGTGCTCCTGGCTCCCCCTTTCTAGCTTGACTCTAGATGGTTCTTCAGGATGTGTCCCATTGTGTGGGCTCCATGAGGCTACCTTATACATTACTACCTGCTGTGCTTGACAATTCGGACGGATTCAAGATGTAGTGAGGCATCCCCTATCTTTCTAAAGTGGCACCTTATCTTTGGCCTTCACCTCCTGGTACCATAGCCTCTGTACACAGCTACCTGTAAAGACTGTTACACCACAGATTGGAGATCGCGCCTTTGCTTCTTACGAGGACCGGTGAGAGCAATAGCAGAGTGTAGTCATTTAGATTTCATACATTCAATGAAGAATAATGTTTCCCATTTATAAAAGAACTAGAAAATAATGATCATACGACTTGAATTGTTATCGTTTCATGTAAGATTGTGTACATTTCAGCATAATTTCTCTATACATGATCATTATCTAACATAGATTTAAAATGCAAAACTACATCTAATCTCAGAGTAGATCTTATAAGCATCAAACTCTTATCTCCAATTAGCCCTCTCGGGTTTTCTTGATTGGACATTTTCTTCGAGCCTCTAATTCCCAGGGTGCCTTTTTCTGTTTTCATCTTAACGAGGCGCCCATTTTTAGCAAGGCCGCCTTTTTTTGATTTTTGACCCGCGAGGGTTTTATCCTCTTCTTTTGACTTTTAATCTGTAGCCATGAACTCCTTGGGTCTATCAATGTTGACCGGTTCTTTGAAGTCATCTCAGTCGCCATCTGTTGCTGGTCCCTTGGATAACAATCTCTGAAGAACAAAAGGACCTTCCCATGTCGGCTTGAATTTACTCCATATGTCCGGAATACCTGGTCTCATTTGCTTGAAGACTCAATCTCCCTCTTTCAGTGGATGCTTTCTGACCTTCTTTCCAAATGATCGAGCAAGTTTTTTTCTAATAGATCTATTTGCAATAATAAGCATGCAACCTTTTCTGGTCTAATGTGTTCAACTGCTGCAATTGCTGCAGTGCCCAATCAGCTTCCGGAATCTAAGCTTCCATGACTACCCTTAAAGATTTGAGCTCCACTTTAATAGACAATACTGCTTCCGTCCCATACACCCAAGAATAAGGCATGGCTTCTGTAGAATTTCTGACAGTGGTCCTATAGCCCCATAGCATGAAAGACAACTTCTTTGCCCAATCCCTGTAGTTCTGAACCATCTTTGATAGGATCTTCTTGACATTGTTGCTAGCTGCCTCAACCGCCCTATTAGCTTGAGGGTGATATAGAGAGGATTTTTGACGATTGATGCCATACTTCTGAAGCCATTTCCTAGTTTCAGCCATAAACTGCACCCGGTTATCAGACACGATATGGTGCGGGAGACCATATCAAATTCTTCTCAATGAACTTGGCCATATCCACATATCAATTTTTCTTTCTTTTTTTGTTTTTTTTTTGTTTTTTTTGTTTTTTTTGTTTTTTCGTTGTTTTTTTTTTTTGTGGACAAGCTTTATTCAAATCCTGATAGCTTACACATACACG